>CAXKVT010000217.1:680316-1360633 GCA_964058875.1 Carex rostrata | reverse complement strand
CCTTCAGGCCACCTTCATAAATTTGCTAATTAATCGTTTTTGTGAGAGCAATTAAGCAGCACTTAGCAGGCCATTGTTGCACGTTGTTATTTATCAAATTGATTATTCTTCTGAGCATAAGTGTCCTTCTTTTCTGTTTTGTAAACTTGATGAAAGTTAATTATCCTAAAATTTAATAACGTACCTATAACTAGTCCCACGTTGAGATCGCATTGCTTTGGAATGTTGTGATTCCTACGCCAGATGAAAGGACAAGAGCAGCGATATCCTCCTTGAAAATTGTGACACTTTCCTGGCTGGGAGCATGCATTTGGGTTGGCACATTCATCAATGTCTGCATGAATAGGCCACAATATAAATGTCAGTTCATGTGGCAGCCACTATAGAAGATTAAAAAAAAAATAATAAAAATAAAAGAGGGAAAGATAATTAAGGAGAAAGACCTTGGCAGCCTGCATCAAGGAATGGATTGCCTTCATAACCATCGTAACAGTTGCAGAGATAACCACGATCATCTACCGTCAAGCAAATACTATGATCGCTTCTGCATGCATAGGAGGATATGTTAGTTCGTGCGATGTCACATGTCGTGTTTCCTATGACCCAGTTGACCAATACTGGCAGTGATTGAGACTCATACGGAGGATATTGTGCTACGTTGGCCGGCAAAAGAGCACTCAGCTTGTCAGTAGTGATGTAATTGGTTTGGAACTTGAACGCAGCCTCCTCGACCACTGTAGCATAGCTGCAACGACTAAAGTTATACACCTCTGAGTGGTTGTTCCGCTCATCAAACCATATCCTAAAGTCAGTCGTTTCTTTGGGGATTGCTGTCTGGCAACAGCCAATTCCAGAGCAGGATGCATACTTAGTCAGGATTTCTAGGCTATCACATGAAGAACGGCACCCTACTGAGGAATTATACCTCGAGTCTAGGCCAAGATAAGCAAGTGTATTACACCCAATGACTGTAAATTTGTTCTTCTCGGTGTTGAGCCAGAATAACTCACTATACTGAATATCAAATTCACTGTTATCCTCTTTCTTTGTCGTGGTGTTATAGCACTGGGAAGTTACAATGCTGCCTACACGTGCGTGGCCCAAAGACAGGTTTATATTCAGGATTGGAAAATAACCATTTAGGTAAGGTGTAGGTGTACCATTATTGTAAGTTGGGTTGCAAGTGACATTGAAGTATTCAGACAGGGAGCAATTTAGGCCAATGCCGAATGGGTAAGGGATGGGAATTCCACCACAGCTATCTTGGCAACCAGGCAGAGCGATGGTGCTTGCCGATTCAATGCTTTTGAACTGGAGGAAAAGAACAAGTTTGGTTAGTACCACTGCCACCCCAGTAATATACATAGCCATAATATATCTAGTTTCTATGAATTGATCAATTTACCATTATTGCAGTTGGAGGCTCTTTATAGAACATATGCACATTCATAATTGATTAAAAATTGTATTGGTTTTTGTACATACTATATTATATTAGTTGATTAACTTGTAGTGTAGCACAACTTTGAATATTAATTAAAGTGTTGACCTCGAGCTGTAGTATCAATCAGAGAAGATTCATGGAAATTAATATGAGTTTGCTTACTTATAAAATCCTTTGTGAAATTAATATGAGGACCTAGGGCCAGTGATCAAACAAATAATTTGTGAATTGAGTACGAAAATTGTTAGTATGATTCATTCAACGAAAATAATACTAACGTCATGTGTGACTATTTGAAGTAGTCTCATGAATTAACTTTTATTGTAGGTAACATAATGGGTGACCATTTGAAAATGACATGCTTAATTATAGAGTAAAAAAACATTATGAAAGTCTACCATACATACATCACTATTTTTAAAGCGTCAATGGTTACTTTTGGCCGTTCAATAATTCCAAACTGTTTTTTTTATACAAATAGTAATAATAATAAAAAAATTCTGAGCAATTGTTTTTCAATAAGAAATTTATATGCAATTAATTCTTTTTATCTATTTTCGCATTACTTTTTTCGCACCCTTATTTTTACTAAAGAAATTATTTTAAGAAGAAATTAATATTTGTGAGAGAGTTAACAAAAATAGTCCCACCTCCAACTGTAGTTTGAAAAGGAAAACAAGCATGATTATGAAAAATTTGCAAATAATTAAAACAGCAGATAACAAAATAAAAAATATTCTATGCATCTTTCAATTGCAATAGCGCAACTTGACTGAAAGTTTTAATAGCTACGTCTCGTATGATGATAAAACTATAGAGAAACTACAAAAGGCCTCAGATCTAAAATCTTTTATTATAAATATTATTAAGCGTCAATAGAAGACAAACGAATTAGCAATTGTACATTATTAAAATCTATATATACTTAATAAATTTTTTAATGAGCGTGGTCCAAGTCATGCGGTTTGACCCGTTCCCTCAGGATCTACTGTAATCCCAATTGTGTTGCTGCATTTTATTGTCTTATTAGGAGGAAGTTTTGGATAGATGGTCGATGGCTCGATGGTAACATTTTATCAGAGAGTTATTTCATTAACAGTGGGGGAAACATTAGTTCATGTATTATAAACTGTTAATATTGATGATAGTACATTGACGATTTATATATCCATTGTGGACAACGGTTCCACCTCAAATGTAAGACGAATAAAAAATCCAAGTCAATGATTTTAGTCGGCAACAACTAATTTGGTGTTGTTATACGTATTGAGTGATGAAACTGTGGAGCAATTTAAGTTTGAATAGACAATCGGCGGGCTGTTAAATTTTTCTTCCGATTTTAAAATATATAAAAGAGGAAAATATCTTAGAAAGATTTTTTTTGTTAGTTGTCACCATAGCATCAATTAATTATAGGGAAGGAAATAAATGGTCGCAAGGCAACTTCTACCTTATCTCCTTAGGTCAAATTTTTCTTTAAAAGATTTCCGATTTATCTCACATGGCTCTCAAAACTCAATAGAGGTTTCTTCTGAAAAGAACAACGCCTAAGGATAAAATAAGCAACCAGAAAACATGACAAACAATTAAATGGTTATTTTCTGAAGTTTTGTTTTGTCCAATTCTAATCTTTGAATTCTTTCAACAGCAATATTTAGTTTAAAAAGTTTGACAATCATATATTTATTTTCAGGTTATTACTAATAATAATAATAATAATAATAAACTTTGATTCAGGAAAATGAGGAAGGTTGACTTCCCACCGATGTTCACGGCAGTTCAGACCCGATGAGAGTGCTGGACATAAACCTTCTTATCCTATGCGGGATGGGTAACCCAAGTTAATTAGGCAGTTCTCTCGGCAATGCTGCTTCATTACACGCTAGCTTTGAAGGTCCTGAAAGGAGAGATCAGACGCGTTGATCGACAAAATGCGGAGGAACTTTATGGAAAGATAATGATGGTTGCAAGGTACAAACTGTTTGGTCAATTGGGATAAGGTTTGTAAGGAGCAGGGGATGATAGGAATCAAATAAGTAGTGATTTTTTCTATCACTTAATCTAAAATATTGTCATTTATCGAATCACAATTACACATTTTCTATAGAATCATATTTTTTTTTGTTATTTTACTTGATTTTAGAGAATTGCAAAATTTTGGTGTTATTCAAGCTAAAACAAGCATAAAACGCAGCAATCCACAGACCAAGTCCCAGGCGTGCAGATGCCCTCATCCGCATGCGACCCAGAGAGCTGTCGAGTAGGAATCATGCGAACTGTGCGGCTGATGTAGCCCACCGCATGTGACTCAGGCATCCACACAGTATATCTGCCAGAACGACAGTTACAACTCTAACTTGGCAGCCAAGGCCTATATATACACTAGAACGAAGAGAACTCGAACACCACACTTCGTGTGAGATATTGCACGCTCAATGTGATGCTCTATTTTGACGTCAATCTTCAGAAATAGCCTAAATATGACATTTTTACTCCAGTTTCGGAAAATAGCCTAAAAACATATTCACGGTAAATAATTCAGTAAATAATTCGGAAAATAGCCTAAAAACATATTCACGGTAAATAATTCTAGAAAAATGGCTATTTTGCATAGCTTTTTAGTCATTTTTCGTACTTAAAAATAGTGATTTTCGCTATATGAATTGGCGTCATCAATGATCCATATGGTTAATTATTTGAGGGTTTTAAGTACATAGTATATAATAATATGAATTTATATATATGGCCATTGGAAATAATGATCCGAATTTTGTGAGAAAGACGCAAGTTGAATTCTCAAAAATATCATCCTTTTTAGACCGGATGTATCGTGACCCATTAATAAAAAAATGATTAATGATTCCCCTTCAAATAGAAGAATAACAAAAAATCCAAAGTCAATAATGCGTACGTACTTGGCAACTAATGTGTTGCTATTATCTAATGTCTGCTGTTGACAGCCTCTTTAAAAAAAGCCAATGCTGATATTATCTGTACGTATGGAGTACAACTAAGGAGCCTTTGAAAGTTCTTACAGTAGAAAATTTCCGTTTCGATTTTAAATTCAAAGAAGAAAATATCTTAAGGTGCCCGTTCGCTCTCTTCGCAAGGAACTTTTTATTCTAACAAATAATTATTATTTTAAATTGTGGTAATTTTTGGACTATAATTATACGAATTTACTCATTGATAATCTTACATTTATTATTAAAAAATCTAATTATCAAATATACGGCAGTTATTGTGTATTTTAAATTAATATATTGTCATTCTTATATTATGCATGTAGATGTCCTGATCCACTAACATCTATGATTGAAAGATGAAATTTCGGATTTAATATTAACCCTCCAATTAAATAATCTAACGTTTTTTAATTAAACACATCTTTTTTTCCGTGAAAATTTAAATTTAGTTAGAAACATACCTGCCACACATACTATAACAAGATATGTTACAATTAAAATTGAATAAATAACAAAATTGGAGAGAAAATCAATTTACTCATTTCCTTAGTTCTCCTCTCTAGTTATCTCTCATTCCTTCTTTCCTTAGTTAAGGATATGATGGATGAGCAATTTATTTTAAGAATATCAAATGCTAACATTTTTAAAAATATTTTATCAGCATTTGATATCTCCAATTTAATAAATTACTCAAAGCTACAGTGAATCTTTTTACAATTTTACTTTTTCAATTTTGTTAAGATAATTTTTTGTGTACCCATACAAACTTCTAAAATAGCCAATATCCCCATAAAAACTTAATAAATTTTCTTCTATCCCCTTTTACTCATTTAACTTTTTGTTCAGTAATTTTAAAAATTAAATTGACAAATATATCCTTTATTTTGAATGGAGATGTCCCATAAATTTGTACACCGAACTTAACAAGTGAACTATAATGGTCCTTTTTAAACCTCTATTGCCTCGTTAATTTGTAGCTGTGTAAACGAAATTGAAAACCTCACTTGCGGCTAGAGAAAATCGGATGCAATCGGCCTTCAAAAAAAAAAAGAAAATCGGATGCAATCTGCACCCAGCTTAGAAAATCAATAATCACATGATAGATCATCATGTTCGGGAATTGAGAAGGATTGAATTAATATTAAGGAAAAAAAAAAAACAGAGTAACGAACCATGTGAAAAAGAGCAAAGAGACACCACTAATGGTATTTTAGCTGTCAAAGCAAAAAATTGAAAATTGCTTATTAAATGAAGAAAAGGGATGAGGAAAATTGCCTTGTCCAGAGAGAGAGAGAACAATTTTAACAAAGAAATAAACTGTGTAAGAGAACTCATGGTAACTGGTAAATGATACAACATCATTCTACTTAATTAGCGGCTATTGGCAAAATTCAATGACGGGGAACAAAGCATGATGTAAGTAGTTCAGTTTCATTCTAGTTAGCAACTATATATTCCATTTAGGTAATTTAGACCCATTCTTACTCTAACAAGACTCAAGCACCTTATCAAATTTTCTGAATCAGACCGAGTAAAAAGTTCTTTAGCAAAATTAGAATTCGAATAGCACTGGTTATTTGGGAGAGATGAGGGTATAAGTGTCAATTTAATTTTTAAAATTACTGAAAAAAGGTTAAATGAGTAAAAGAGGATAGAAGAAAATTTATTAAGTTCTTATGGGGATATAGGATATTATGATGTTTTCATGGGGATATTGGCTATTTTAGAAGTTTATATGGCTGTACACATCACTCTTGTCCGTCAGTTTGCAAGAATGCACGTATTCTGGATCAAGATACCCGCATGTTCCTTGCACAAACGTGACGAATTGCGCCTCATCAGTTGGAGCTAGTACGGAGGCTGCAAAATCAGAGACCTTTTCTGTGTAATTTTGATCCAAGAGAATATTTGCGGACTTCACATCTCCATGGAAAATAGGAGGAGATGTTGAAGTGTGCAAGTAGGCAAGTGCTTCTGCTGATTCATGAGCAATCCTTAGACAGGTTGTGAGAGGAATGTGTGATCCTTGATTTTTGCAATGGATATACTGATTTAGAGTATCATTTGCGATGAACTCATATACTAGCATGGGAACCTCAACCTCTAGATAACAGCCTAAGATTTGTGAGAGAATAAGCATCTCTTTTCCAAATTCATTTTTTTTGCTTTCATTGACTATCTTACACTTTTTAATGGCAACTGTTTCATCTCTTAGAGTTCCTCTTTAGACAGTGCCCTGGCCTCCTTGGCCAAGAATATTTGAACTGTCAAAATTGTTTGTTGCTTGTTCTACCTGTTGCTTCGTGAAGATTGTAAAACCGAACCCTTGATTTAATTTAATCTTCTCTAACAGAATCCATCCCCCATGTTACATTATTTGGATTATTTAGACAGTGCCGTTCAATATTCCATACATAATAAAATGTTCTTGGAGACCAAATTTTATTTTTTTTGATATTTTTATGATTTCTGAAGCTAGTTTTAAAATCGTTGTTTTCAATGATCCATAAATTTGTCACTGTTTACTAAAATCAGCAATTTAAAAACTGGCCTAATAAATAGTAAAAAAATTTAAAAAATGTAAAATTTGGTCTCCGAGAACATTTAAATATGTAGAATCAAATCTAACGGTTTGAACTTCGAAAATCATAAAACCAATTAGTTGCACCATGGCTCCAGAACAAACGTTTTGACTATTTGGACATTCAATATAATGATTTTCCATCCAATGCACAAGATAGTCTGTACATTGTAAAGTACCGTAGCCCAACTTACCCAATCACTCCATGTTGGTTCTTATCCAATCACTCCATTTTATTTTATTATTTTTCTCTGTATTTTAAACACGATTCATAGCGGATTCGGTATGTTTGACTTTGGGTGATCAACTTTTTAAGAAAATTAGATACGATTTTATTGTGATCATATTTTGCCACAAACTATGTAGGCAATATTTAGTTACATTAGCAGTATTTTTTATGAGAGAGTTTTAATTAACATGTCTTATTGGTTTTGTGCTCTAATCATATTCTACATCTTTATTTTCGATTTTCATATCTAAACAGTCAATCTAAACCACATAATATGATATGCACATTTTAATCATATTTTGCCACAAACTATGTAGGCAATATTTAGTTACATTGGCAGTATTTTTTATGAGAGAGTGTTAATTAACATGTCCTATTAGTAAAAAAATTTTAAAAACTGTAAAATTTGGTCTCTCTGCTCATTTTAATATGGAGCTAATCTTGACTGGTTTAGATCGACTGTTTAAACTTTATAAAAATGAAGACAAAGATGTGGAGCGTGATTGGGGTACAAAACCAAGGGGACATTATAACCTTATTCATTTTTTATTTATCCTCAAAATCAATCAAAACTTGGTGGAATATATCCAGAAAAGGTAGTACCATATATACCTATAGGTAGTTCCATGTGGAGATCGCATTCTGTGGGATTGTTATGGTTACTGCGCCAGCCGATCGGGCAAGAGCAGCGATATCCTCCATCAAAATTGTGACACTTTGCTGGCATGGAGCATGGATTTCGGTTACCACATTCGTCAATGTCTGCATGAATATGACACAATATCTATAAGCCTACATATTACTGCATTGGCTGTTGGGTATGCAGGGCTATTGACATGGCATCTACTTTAAAATATCAAAATAAATATAAATAAAAATAAAAGAGAGAGCAGGAGAGAGTGAGAGAGAGAAAGACCTTGGCAGCCTCCATCAAGGTAAGGATTGCCTTCATATCCATCAGTACAGTTGCAGATATAACCACGATCATCTACCGTCAAGCAAATACTATGATCGCTTCTGCATGCATAAGAGGATTTGTTAGTTTGTGCGATGTCACACATCGTGTTTTCTATTACCCAGTTGACCACCACTGGCAGTGATCGAGACTCATACAGAGGAAGTTGTGATACACTGTCAACCACAAGAGCACTCAGCTTGTCAGTGGTGACGTAACTGGTTTGGAACATGAACGCAGCTTCCTCGACCACCATAGCATAGCTACAACGACTAAAGTTATACACGTCCGACTGGTTGCTCCTCTCTTTAAACCTGACCCCAATGGCAGATATTTCTATAGGGATTGCTGTCTGGCAGCACCCAATTCCAGAGCAGGATCCATATTTGCTCAGGATTTCTAGGCTATCACATGAAGAAATGCACCCTACTGTGGAATTATACCTCAAGTCAGGGCGAAGGTAAGCAAGTGTATTACACCCAATAATTGTAAATTTGTTCTTCTCAGTGTTGAACCAGAATCTGGGACCAAAGTCCCAGATCCAATAAGTACGTTCCTCTTTCTTTGTCGTGGTGTTATGACACTGGGAAAATACAAGGCCACCTACACGAACCTGGCCCAAGGACAAGCTTATATTCAGAATTGGAAAAAAACCAATTAGGTAAGGTGTTGGTGTACCATTACTGTAAGTTGGGTCGCAAGTGACGTGGAAGTCTTTTGACAGTGAGCAATTTTGGCCAATGCCAAAAGGATAAGGGATGGGAATTCCACCACAGCTATCTTGGCAACCAGGCAGAGCGATGTTGTTTGCCGATTCAGTGCTTTTGAACTGGAGGAAAATAACAAGTTGGATTAGTACCATCAATTGCAACAAGTTTCTTTTTCTTTCGTTCATCATATTCATAGCCATAATAAACGAGTCAATTGAGTAGGTAAATTGTTGGTATAATTCATTCAGCGAATTAATACTTCCCTACTTATGTATTAATTTTAGTTGTAGTTATAACATCATGTGTGACGTACCATTCGAAAATGACATCCTTAATCACAGAGTCAAAAAACATTATAAAATTAAGTCAGCTTAATCATAGAATTAGAAAACATTATCTAAATGACAAGCTTAATCATAAAGTAAAAAAAAAAAAAATATGATGTGTAACTATTTTGAAAATGTCAATAGAGAAACTATAAATGGTCTCACATCTAAAATCTTATATTATAAATATTATAATTAGGTGTCAATACACGATAAACGAATTAGCACTTGCACGTTATTAAAATCTTTTTATTTAATAAAATTGTTATCAGCGTGGTGCTAGTCATGCAGTTTCCCGTTCGCTCATATGTTGTCAACAACTATGTAGTTTTACCACATTTTATTATTCTATTAGGAGGGACTTTTTTTTGAGTAAATGTTAGAAGTAAAGCATATAACTACTTAATATCCACAAGGTATTCTCACATTCAGATCTAGAACCTCCGACCTTCTACACAAAAAAATTACATTTATCACTAAACTAAAATTTAGTTCTCATATTAGAAAGAACTTTTGAATAGATGGTCGATGGCTCGATGCTAATTAAAGTTTCATGAGAGAGTTATTTTGTCGACAAGTGGGGGAAAACATTAATTGATGTATTTTAAAGTGGTAATAACTGAATATTGATGATTGCATCCCTTGGGAAGTGATGAGGGTGAGATTGTGTGTGGTAGAAGAAAGGGAAGTGCTTGTGCGGACTCAACAAGAGAAAAAAGTTCATTGGGGAGGATAAAAAAATAGGAAATATATATTTTAGTGTGATAAAATAAAAGGGGAAAGCAATTGGAATAAAATCTGGAGAGTACACGTGGTTGAGAATGAAGTTAGGTGAGTAGTCAAAATGCCAAAATTTCTAATAGAATAGAAATGGCTGCCATGTGTCCCCTTTTTATATTGTAGAACTAAAAAAATATTATATTATATATTCTTCTCAATTAATTGTTTAGTTAATATGTATTTACACCCCTTGCATTTTTAAAATAAACTTGGATTTCAAAATACTAAGTTTTAAATTAAAATATTACTACAATTAATTTTAATGGGGAATTTCATGTATCCCCCTCAAAACTTTCAATATTACGTATTTCCCCCTCTAAAATTAGTAATTACATATTTATCCCTTAAAATTGTAAAAACTCACTTTGTCCATTACAATTCTATGATATATCAAATATACCGAAAACATTTAAAATAATTATATTTTAAACTCTAAAAATATTAATTAATAAGATATGGACCTTTATACCCTTCTCATTCTCTTATTTTTTCTGTGTCTCTGAGTGTCTGTCAAGGCGTCAAACTTTTCAAAGAGTCCTGCTAAACTTCTTCTTCCCGGCTCACCCTCTCTGATTCAGCGTCTTCGCCCCTCTCTCCATTTGTTTCGTTGCCTCTCTGGTAAGGCATGCATCATCTCAATCCGATGCCTCTCCAATACGGCATCGGATGTTAAATAGCACCTGAGTCTGGATTTTCAATCAAACAAGTCACACAATATTCATGTCATTTCACAATTTCTCACAATCATATCATTTCTCAAATTCTCAGAACACACGATCATATCATTTTACAAATCAAATTTGAACCACAGACCTGTTATTCCGTTAAATATGTATCATAATCCAATACCCAATTCAATCATCCAATTGAAAATTCAATTCAATCAAACAAAACAACAACACAAATTATAGAGAAGTATGATTACTTGATAGCGATCAATTCAGAAATCTAATCGAGTTGCAATGACTATTCAGAATCAATGTGACATAGTCAAAATTCTAATCGAATATGCAATCGAATGATATCGATATCAGAATTTTTTTTTCAAAATATTTTTTCTCATTTTCTTTTTCTTTCCTCTCTTTTTTCTTTGGTTTTACACATTGATTTTTAGTTATCATTTTTTTTTTCCTAATGACCCTTTATAGAGGGGAATTTCAACGGTGGTAAAACTAAAAAGATGGCAACACAACTATAGGCCGCGTGGCCATAGTGCCACGTTTTTTTTTTTTTAAGATTTGTATTTTTATACATTTCACCTTGTAATTTGCAAAATTTATAAATAAGTCCAAAATAATAACAATAATTAAAATTATGGGATGTTACACCATCTCTACCGTAATTATTTTGTTAACTATTTAGTTCCCTGTGTCCTTATTTTAACTAAAGAAATTCTTTTAATAAGAGACTATTTGTTAGAAAAAAATTATGAAAAATAGTCCCATCCTCCAACCGTAGTTCCAAAAGGAAAAACATCATAATTATGAAAATTTGCACAAATAAAATTGTAGATAACAAAATAAAAAATATTTTATACATCTTCTAATTTTTAAGAAATGGGCTAGTTCCCTAAGAGAGAATTTTCTATTTCAATACCGCAACTTGACAGAAAGTTTTAATGGCTATTGCTTGCATGATGATAAAACTATAGAGAGACTATAAATCGTCTCAGATCTAAAATATTTTATTATAAATATTATAATTAAGCGTCAATACAAAATAAACGAATTAGCAATTGTACATTATTAAAATCTATTTCTTTAATAAAATTGTTAATCAGTGTGGTGCTAGTCATGCAGTTTGACCGGTTCGCTCAGGATCTTATGTTGTCAACAACTATGTAGTTTTACCACATTTTATTATCCTATTTGGTGGGTTTTTTTTTTTTTTTTAAGTAAATGTTAGATAAAGCATCTAACTACTTAATATCCACATGATTCTCAAATTCAGATTTCAAACCTCCGACCTTCTACACAGAAAAAATTACCTTTATCACTATATTCTCTTCTTCAGTTCACTTCGATACTACAACAAATAACGAGTAAAGGCCCAAGCCCAATCAATTAAGCATTTCACAGCCCATTTCACTTGGGCCCAAGACCAATCCGAATCCTATTTCAATTAGAGTTAGGTTTTTGTTTTGCTTCTACATCTTAACTCAAATTCGTTGGTCCTCTCCTTTTCAAAACTGAATGCAGCTCTCCATTTCACCTTCCCCGTCATTTTGTATTGCTTGTCTAAATATGTTGCATGAATACAGGTATGGGTATCGTATCAAATATGATACAGATATGACAATATGGCAATCTTTAAAAATATCGGGTACGATACGTTATTATATATTATTTTTTATTATTTTAATTAAATTATTAATTCAACACTTGTATTATATAAATTAAATATCAAAAATTATAGATAAAATATTTTGTATAGGTTAAATATAATAGTTACTGCATTATAACAACAAAATTGAAAGGGTTATGTTGCATTACCCACAATTTCCATGTCTTTATTGCTGCTAGAGGCCCAGAACTAATGGTCTTTGCACTGCTCATGACTCACACGGTGCACACAAAAGTGAAATCAAGAGAACAGTTCAGCCCATGTGTTGCTCACAGGAGGAATCAGAGTCATCTGTTGGCGTATCAGTTCCGTATCCGAGCGGAGAGGAGCTATATCGTCACGTTTCAACTTGAATGAATATTTTATTTTATATATATTACAAATCCTGGAATCAATTAATAAGACTTTTTAGATAAAGTATACACATAGAAGGAAGCTGACATAATTATACAAACTGAAGAAGAACATGATACATTACCATTAAGAAGAATACCAAGAAAGGAAACCAAAATGACTACATAAAGAGAAAGATAATAATACTGAAAATTATTGAAAAAATAAAATATACAACAGACATAAATAAGACAAGAAGACAACACTTGAAGATATTGAATGTTAACTAACGACCGAAAGCAATGCTCTCCTCAGCTTCCCTATCTATATTGAAATAATAGCTCGTGTGCTCAATCCCATTGTGATGATCGGATCGTTTATTTAACAAAGTCTCTGTTTCTTCGAGATTGTACTCTTGTCCCCAAGGATACTGCTGAAGCTTCCTGATTCGATAAAGATCTTCGGCTACATCCTTCATCATGGGTCGCTCTTCCCCTCTCATATTTAGACATTTCTTAGCCAGCTCAGTAATTGCCCAGATTAATTCCATGTCACCTTCATATTTTATTTCATCATCAAGAAGCTCTTGAATTTTGTTCTCTTTCGTAGCAGAGAGGAAGCGAGATGAAAGACTCCTCTCTTCTTGGGGTGCATCAAAATCAATTACGGGCTTGCTGGTTATGAGCTCCACAAGAACTACACCGAAGCTGTACACATCACTCTTGTCCGTCAATTGGCAAGATTGCATGTATTCTGGATCAAGGTATCCCCGAGTTCCTTGCACAAGTGTGACGAATTGTGTCTCATCGGTTAGAGCTAGTATGGAGGCTCCAAAATCGGCAATCTTCGCCGTGTAATTTTGATCCAAGAGAATATTTGGTGGCTTCACATCTCCGTGGAAAATTGGAGGAGATGCTGAAGTGTGCAAGTAAGCAAGTGCTTCTGCACATTCATGTGCAATTCTTAGACGAGTTGCTAGAGAAATACGTCTTCCTAGCTTATTGGAATGGATATACTGTTGTAAAGTGCCATTAGCAATGAATTCGTATACTAGTATCGGAACTTCGACCTCTAGACAACAACCAAGGAGTTTTACAATATTCTTGTGGTTAATTTGCGAGAGAATAAGCATTTCTTTTCCGAATTCTTTTTTCTTGTTCTCGTTGACTATCTTACACTTTTTAATGGCAACCGTTTGATTTCGTAAAGTTCCTCTATATACAGTGCCCTGTCCTCCATGACCAATTATATTTGCATTGTCAAAATTTTTGGTGGCTTGATCTATTTGTTGCTTTGTAAAAATTATAAAACCAAAACCCTGATTTGATTTAATCTCCTCCAAAAGAATCCACCCTCCGTGTTGTTGAAAGTACTTCTTTTTTACTTTAGCCAGATTTCTTCTTTCCAGGACCACATAGACACCAACTCCAAGAAATGATAAAGCGACAATACCAGAAGCAGTTCCTACAATATTCAGTGCAAACATTTTAAGAATTGTGATTACATCAGAAAATTCAATTGATATTTGTAACGTAAGTGACTTTTTGAGAAAATTTATAGATACTATTAAGTTTCTGCAAGCTCTATGTTTTATTTATCCTAAAAGGAAACCCTATCTATTTCTGTATTTGCAACAAACATTCAAAATTCATAGAAGTTATATATTAATCTGAAAAGGGTAATAACGTATACCTATAGCTAGCGGAATGTTGCGATCGCATTTTCCAGGATTTTTATTATTAATACGCCAGCCAAAAGGACAAGAGCACCAATATCCTCCTTCAAAATTGTGACACTTTCCAGGCTTGGAGCATGCATTTTGGTCGGCACATTCATCTATGTCTGCATGAATATACCACAATGTGAAAGATGCTTAGCAACATACATATTTTATGAATTCTGTCTTTCTTTCGGATATGCTGGGCAGTTGACATGGTAGCCACCGCAAAGATTATTAAGAAATATAAAATAAATAAAGTGCGAGAGACAGAGAGAGAGAGACCTCGGCAGCCTCCATCAAGATATGGATTGCCTTCATAACCATCAGAGCACTTGCAGAGATAACCACCAACACTGGTAGAGTTCGAACAAACACTGTGATCACATCTGCATGCATAGGATGATTTGTTTTTTTGTGCAATGTTGCATGGTGTGTTGCCTATGGCCCAGTCAAGCACCATTGGCCATGGTTGAGTAGTGTCATGGAGCTCGTCAGTGGTGATGTAAGTCAGTGGTGATGTAAGTCTGGTATAGCTACAACGACTGAAGTTGTACCGTGTTGAGCTGTTGAACCTTTCATCAAACATGACTACTAAGGTAGATGCTCCTTCCGGGATAGCTGTCTGGCAACAACCAATTCCAGAGCATGACCCGTCTGTGAGGCTTTCGAGGCCATCACATCCTATTACGCACCCTCCCAAGTACGAATTGTGATCATTGTTAAAAATGACATAGGCAAGTGTATCACAACCAATGACCACAAACTTATTTTTTTGGTGGTTATATCTGAAAGATGTATATTGAAAATCCAATATGTTGCTTTTATAGAAGAAAACATTTTCAAGATGTCCAAATGTCTTGAAACCCACTGGCATACGGTCCATCGGCCAAGCATACCACCAATCAGTGTAATCAACTTGCTTCGAGGTGGCGTTGTAACACTGGGAAGATATAGGGCTGCTTATACGTGCCTGTCCCAAGGACAGGCTTATACTCAGAATTGCAAAATGACCGAGGTAAGGTGTAGACGTACCGTTGTTATATGTTTTGCAAGTGACATTGAATTCTTCAGACAGGAAGCAATTTGGCCCGATACCGAAAGGGTAAGGGACCGGTATTCCACCGCAGCTCTCTGGGCACCCGGGCAGAGCGATATTGCTGCTGTTCGTGACAGATTCAGTGCTTTTCAACAGTATGAGGAGAAGGACTAGTTGGGTTAGTCTCATTGCCACCACAAGTTTCTTTCACTGATAGCCTTAATTAATGAGTAATCCACTAATTTGAATCTCTAGTTTTTATTATAAAAGAGGTGTAACCTTACTGGAGTTCGAGGCTATATATTTATAAAGTAGTTTTTGAATTATTTTTAATTTTAGTTAACATCAGACGTGACCATTTCAACATGACCTTTTCAAAATGATCCACTTAATTATTGAGTAAATCATTATCAAAACCAGCCATCCATACATTCATCTATCATTACTTTGAAAGAGTCAATGTTTAAACTTTTAATAATTAATTTTTTTTAATATCACTATTTTGAAATAATAACAAAAATAATAAGCCATACCTTTTTTATTATCAATGTGCACTGTTTTTTATTATCACTATTTTGTTTTTAAAGGCTCAGTGTTCATACATTGATTGTCAAACTCCACTGCAGCCATCTCTACTGCAATTTAGTTCTTAAATTCCCTGTTTCATTTATTTAACTAAATAATTTTGGGAAGTAAAACATATTTTAGACAGCAAAGGAAATATAACAAATAAAAATGACGAAAAGAAGCATATATGATTTTGAAATATTTGCTCCCATTCTAACAAAAATAATTACAAAAAAAAAACATTCAAATTTTTCAGACTTAGACAAATTCTCCAGAGAAGAAATTTCTGTTTCAGTCACTTGACCTCAAAATTTTACTAGCTACAGGATGATAGAACTATATATAGAGAAACTACTAAGGCCTCAGATTCAAAACATTTTACAAAATAAATATTATTAAGCGAAATTAGAAGACAAGAAAATTAGCTTGTCTATTATTAAAATGAGGAGGGTTCCAATGCCTCATTTTTTTTATACCGCATCATACCTCATATTTTATATATTCATTTTCTTCATATTCAAAGTCTAATTTGTCGATCCAAACCATTCAACATGATATCCATACTAAAATATGGCTAGGGATGAAATTTTATATTTTTTGGAATTTTTTTGCTATTTTTTAAGATGGGTAGAAAATCACTGTTTTTTGAACGGTTCAAAAACAGTGATTTTGTACCTATCTGAAAAAATAGCAAACAAATTCCAAAAAATATAAAATTTCATCTCTATGCATATTTTAGTATAAATATTTTGTTGAACGGTTCGGATCGACAATTTGGACTTTGAAAATTAAAATATAAAATATGAGATATGATGAGGTATGAAAAAATGAGGCATTGGAACCCTCCTCTATTAAAATATATATTATTAAACTTTTTAAAGTTCATGGTGCAAGTCAAATGGACATAATATTCATATGATATGTAAGCATTAATTAAATCAAACAGGCCCTGATAATTTTCCAATTTCGGAATGTCATGCTTGCATTCATAACACATCATAAAATGAGGTCTTAAAGGAATTTTGGATCGATGGCTGGGCCCACGACAACGTTTCATTAGAGGTATTTTTTATTGACAATAAATTAAGAACCACATTGATTTATTATAAAGACTTGAGATTTATGATGTTATGTATAATCCCTGAGGTTATTTAAGGGTTAGATTATGATCCCAATTTATAAATTATCTTATGTAGCGACATTGATGTATTATAACATGGTATAATAATCATAATTTATAGGACTGTAAAGCCTTTGAATAACGATGCCACCTAATTTATTGCTATTGTCCTTATTGAGTAGAACTGTGAAGCCTTTGAATGTTCTTGTAGTAGATAATGATTAGGTTGTTCAAATTTCCCTTTCGAATTAAAAATGGAAGAAGAAAATTTCTCAGAAAGACTTTGCTCGTCAGTTGTCACTATAACAGCATTAATCTTGAGATGGAAATAAATTGGACCAAATCAACCTCTCCCTTTAATTTCAGTACTCCTGGGTGTCAACAATTTTCTGAAAATGATTTCCGATTTATATCACATGGATGACAATATTATATATATATTGAAATGTCGATCTGAACCATTAGATGTGATCTTTATATTGAAATGTTCTTAGAGACCAAATTTTACATTTTTCTAAATTTTTTTACTATTTATTAAGCCACTTTGAAAATCGCTGATCCAATGGTGGCTTAACAAAACAGTAAAATCAGAAGCCACCGTTGAATCAATAATTTTCAAAGTAGCTTAATAAATAGTAAAAAAAACTTAGAAAAATATAAAATTTGGTCTCCAAGCGCATTTCAATGTAGAGATCACATCTAACGGTTCAGATCGACTTTTTGGATTTTGAAAATGAAAAAATGACTTATAAGCATATACCCTCATATGCTTATATAAATAAAGTAGCCAACCTCTATATATATATATATATATATATATATATGAGTTTTTAAGTTTACGAAGTTTATTTGTGAACTTAACTCTATAATCTATTAGATTTTCTTTAAACAACAAATCCAAACTGTTGAAACCGATCAACTTGCGAGTCATGCGTGTACATTAGAAGTTTTATATATTAATTTAATATAAGTCAAGCGGTCAAAATTAGGAGGTTTATATATTAATTTTAATACATTCATTTTTTAATATTTATTGATCATTGATTCTATAAATTAATTCCAAAATTTAAAATTTGATTTCCAAGTGCATTTTAATATGGAGATCTTGTTGAGGGATTCGCATTAGCTGTTGAGGATATGGTCAACCAATTTTCTGGATAGCGATTTGAATAGTGATTTGTGGTCTGTATGGCGGGTGCTGTACAACATTAAAGATATGGTCGACCAATTTTATTTGAAATTGATTAGAAAATTTTAATAATTTGCTCCACCTTCAAATGATTTAAATAGTACTTTGATGAACACTACTCTTTAGTCATTGTAAACTTCGCCATGTTGTTATATTAATTAATTCGTATTAATTAATTTTGCTTAGAAACTCTCATTCATGTTTCTAAATGATAGTTTGCAACTTTTGTCGATATCATTTTATTTTATTGTGAATTTCAAACAAACTCAATGAAAACTACATCTGTATTTATTAATTATAATAAATAAATACATCAATGAACATATTTCATACTTATTAATTATAAGTACTTTTGTAAGTAATTTAATGTGTGTTGAACTTCATGTCAAAACTGTAAGTAATATTTAGGCATGAAAAGTTATTTTCAAACTAGAATATTTTTTCCAAGATTTTTTTTTTTCCGCAGGTGTACAAATTACGTACACAAGTTTGATAAAGCCCAAAATCATTAGCCCACTTCTCATGATTGTTCTTACAAATGTTAAATTTCAGCCTGTTACAATAATCCATGGAACAATCTCAGCCTCAGGAATCTGAAATTGTCATCTCAGCCCAAAATGTGTATCAATTGGTATTTACCCTTGGCTGAGAATCTGGTTGTTACAATGAAAGACTCGTCCAATCTGCAGTTCAATCTATGGAATCAACCATGGTTTGCTTTGAGGGCAACACCACAAGAAAGATAGTGGTTAGTGTATTTTATTTCCTATTACATATTTTGGAATCAATTACGATTTTTGAGAAAATTATTTGTTTAATCTAGAAGGAAGCTAGCAGAAATATACAAACTCAAGCAGGAAAAAAATAATGCATTAACACTAAAAAGATTACCAAGAGAAAGCATTCTCAAAAACATCACCCTATACAGGAAATCAAAATGACTATATAAAGAGAAAGGTAATAATACAGAGAAATTTAGATCAAACAAAATATGCAACCGACTTAAATAGGATAAGTAATGCATTATAATTAACGAAATGAATTATAACTAACGACCAACAACAATGATCTCCTCCGCTTCTTTATCTCCACTGAAATAATTGCTTGTATGTTCAATCCCAATGTCATGTTGGGATCCTTCACTGAGCAAAGTATCTGTTTCTTTGGGATTGTGCTCTTGTCCCCAACGAAGCTGCTGAAGCTTGATTACTCGAAGAAGTTCTTCGGCTACTTCTTTCATCATTGGTCGCTCTTCCCCCTTCATACTTAGACATACCTTAGCTAGCTCAGCAACTGCCTTGATTAATTCCATATCATCTTCATGTTTAATTTCGTCATCTAGAAGCTCTTGGATTTTGTTCTCTTCCATAGCAGAGAGGAAGCGAGACGAAAGACTCCTCTCTTCTTCTGGTGCATAAAAATCAATTACTGGCTTGCTGGTTAGAAGCTCCAAAAGGATTACACCGAAGCTGTACACATCACTCTTGTCTGTCAATTGGCAGGATTGCATGTATTCTGGATCAAGGTACCCGCATGTTCCTTGCACAACAGTGACATATTGTGCTTCATCTGTAGGAACAAGTATTGAGGCTCCAAAATCGGACACCTTTGCCGTGTAATTTTGGTCTAAAAGTATATTTGCAGACTTCACATCTCCATGGAAAATTGGAGGAGATGCAGAAGTGTGCAAGTAGGCAAGTGCTTCTGCTGATTCATGTGCAATCCTTAGACGGGTGCTGAGAGAAATGTGTGACCCATGCTCTTTGTAATGGATATAGTGATATAGAGTACCATTGGGGATAAACTCATATACAAGCATAGGAACCTCGACCTCTAGACAACAACCTAGGATTTTCACAATGTTCTTGTGGTTAATTTGTGCGAGAATAAGCATCTCTTTCCCAAATTCTTTCTTCTTACTCTCATCGACTATCTTACACTTTTTAATGGCAATCGTTTGATCTCTTAGAGTACCTTTCTAAACAGTGCCATGGCCTCCTTGGCCAAGAATATTTGTACTGTCAAAATTGTTTGTTGCTTGTTCTACCTGTTGCTTTGTGAATATTGTAAAACCGAACCCTTGGGTTGATTTAATCTTCTCCAACAGAATCCATCCCCCGTGTTGTTGAAAGTACTCTTCTTTTACTTTAGAAAGACTTCTTCTTTCGAGAACCACATATAAACCAACCCCAAGAAATAATAAAGCGAGAATACCAGCACCAGTTCCTACAATATTCAGTGAAAACTTTTCTTTAATTTCAGGTATGTAATATTTGTAAATGTTGCTCCCAATATTTATATATATATCTATGTAACTTTATTTCTGATCAATGTCATACCGAGTTGTATATATGTTTAATTTATTTTTAGTTTTCAAATAAGGGCACATGTTATGAAGCTTCTTTAAACATTTTTTTTTTTGGAAGACGATATTGGATGGCCAAGTACTCTCTTTCTCTCTCTCACTTTTTGGAAAGTCTCGCATAAGATGAATCCTAAGAGGAATTGGAAAGTTTCTCTCTCTCCCTTTCATACAAGTTGCTAATGCATGTTTAAATGAAAATAATTGGATTTATTTAGCGGAAGGCCACATCGTTGTTTCTGTCTCACTTTCATTGTTGTGTAAAATTCAATTAAGTTGCCGTTTATTCAGAGTTTCAGACCTCAACTCTTAAGTATGCACATGTCTACTATCAATCGGATTCGGTATGATCTGACTTTGGGTGAGTTACTTTTCAACATGGTTCGAAGAATCGGCCTATTCCGAGTCAACTGGACTGGGCCGAGTTTTACCCGATTCCCACACCTATGCGAGTTTCTCAGCAAGAATCGGATGAACAGTGCTTGACTCGGCCGATTTTCCAATTTTACAGCCGAGTCAAGCCGAGTTATATCGAGTTTCCGGTGAGTTGAGCCGATTCCAAGAATAAATTTCCGATTCTCACTAACCTTGACTGTGCTATATTGTCTGTCGTAGGTCGTGTCATTCGAGTTTCATGGGCGGAGTCTCAACCGGCGTAGGAAAAAAAGAGATCGGCTGAGGAGATAGACGCAGGAGTCTCAGCCAGCGGTGAGCTGTCGTTGGCGGTGTGTTGTCGTAAGAGGAAGAAGGGGCGGAGGGTTTGGGGGTGGGGTTACTCTGTAAGTGAGAGGGGGACAAGGGGGTGGACTGGACAGGAATGTGAAAGGGGGCCGGACCCAAATTTTTGATTAAATAGAGTTAATTCCCTTCCCTCCTTACTCAATCGAATGGGTCAAATGGTTCCAATTTTCGTGCTAGATGCATATCCAACGGATGAAATAATTCCAGAATATTATAGAGGTTCTAATTGATATGAATTGGGTAAGTTAATTGGATTACAATTGAAATTGATTTGAAAATTCGTTATGAACTATTCGAACTTTATCGTTCTAATTTATAATCCGATTAATTCAATATTAAATTATATATATTCAATTAATTATTCATTAATCAACCTAACTGACTAAATTTGAAATTCTCTTAATTCTTTTATAACACGAGTTTTTGCGAATGACCTGCGTGAATTTTCTAAATTATAGTTCTCTTTATAACTCGTAAAATTCTAATCATAATCACATCATAATAATTCATCATTTAATTATAGATTTAATATTTGTTTCAAATGGACGTTTGGATCCTATTTAGAAATTTTATTTTTTAAAAAAAACATTTGTGATGTATACTTAGTTAGTACATTGATTAATTATTATCTAATTAATAAAATTTTAATTAGTCCTAATTTACAAATCGTTTGTTAATTGGGGGTCTCAATCGGCACAGACGCAGGAGAAGAAATTTTAATCGGCGCAGGAGTCCCATTCGAATTTTACAATCCACCCTCGTCATATTTGCTAAATGTTTTACTCAATTTTACTATTTTATTTGAGTGTAATATTTTGTCTTAATTAACAATTTTTTTTTATCAATTTTTCCCTACTATTTGGCTACAAAACAAGCTTCTGCCAAAAAAAACCCGAGTTACTGATCCGATTCTTCCGATTCTTCCGATTCTTCTGATTCTGACCGATTCATCTGATTCCAATTCCACTGTCAAAAATCCGATTCCGATTCCGATTCCGAGTTTTAGAACCATGCTTTTCAAGAAAATTTGATAGATACGATTATGTTTTAATTGAGTGGGTTAGACGGATTTTTAACTAGCTGTAATTTTTAGTTTTCCAATCCATAGTCTCTAATTGTATCCACAAAAGATAATAACGTACCTACAACTAGTGTCACGTTGAAATCACATTCTCCCGCACCCGGTTTATTATGATTACTATGCCAGCCAAAAGGACAAGAGCAGCGATATCCTCCTTCAAAATTGTGACATTCTGCTGGCTTGGGGCATGGATTTTGGGTTGCACATTCGTCGATATCTGCATGAATATGCCACAATATGTATTACTGCAACATATTTATGAACTTTTTTTTCTTCTTTTCTTTTTTTTGGCTAGAGCAGGAAAGAGTAAGAGACTAAGAGAGAGAAAGACCTTGGCAGCCTCCATCAAGGTAGGGATTGCCTTGATAACCATGGGAACAGTTGCAGAGATAACCACCATGACCACTTGAGTTTAAACAATCACTGTGATCGCTTCTGCATGCATAGGAGGATTTGTTTGTCTGTGCAATGCCACATGTCATGTTTCCAATGGCCCAGTTGATCACCATTGGCAGTGTTTCATTAGAGTAATTCAACACATCAGTGGTGATGTAAGTAGTGTTGAAGTTGAACTCAGCCTCCTCCACCACCATAGCATAGCTGCAAGGACTAAAGTTATACACCGCCGAGTTATCATACCTCCCATCAAAGTCAACATTAAACCAGTTTGTTTCTCTGGAGATAGCGGTCTGGCAACAGCCAATTCCAGTACAGGATCCATACTTCATGACGGTATGTAGGCTATCACATGAAGAAAGACACCCTACTGAGTAATTAGTAGTGGCGTCAAGGCGGAGATAGGCAAGTGTATTACATCCAATAACTGTAAATTTGTTCTTCTCAGTGTTGAGCCAGAATGGTCTGTCACCAAAGCTAAAGTCGGGAATTTGAAGATCTACGGTTGAGTGATTCAAGCGACCAGCACCAAAGAACGGCGGTACCGAATATTGATATACGGTTGAGTGATTCTCCGTCTTTGTCTTGCTATCGTAGCACTGGTAAAATATACGACTGCTTACTCGTGCCTGTCCCAAGGACAGGCTAATATTCAGAATCTCATAGGGAATCCAATTAGTATTATTTTCTATGCTGATCCAAGTATAAAAATAAGGAGTAGGGATACCATCAATATATAATTCATTGCAATGGATATCGAATTCTTCAGACAGGGAGCAATTTCGGCCAATGCCGAAAGGGTAAGGGATGGGAATTCCACCGCAGCTCTCCAGGCACCCGGGCAGAGTGAGGGTGGTCTTCGCAGATTCAGTGGTTTTGAAGTGGATGAGGAGAAGAATTTGGGTTAGTATCAGTGCCACCGTGGTGTATAACGAGTTTCTTTTTGTTTCGTTCATGATACTCATAGCCATAATAAAGGACTAATCCACTATTTTTTTTATCTAGTTTCTATCAGAGGATTGATGCTCCATTTATAACTGCACTTCTATGTATGCTAGGGGTACAAACGGATCAGATAATATCTGACCGTATTCGGATCCGCATCCGAATTAGATACGGATATCCGATATCTGAATATCTGTACGGATACGGATATGATTTTAAATTTTAATTATCCGTATGTGAATAGTAGATATATATATACTATATAATTTAATATATATTATGAAAATATTTATGTATATATCTACGGATATCCATATCCATTAAATATCCGATCCATATCCGTAGCTATAAAACAAAAACTGATACGGATATGGTTTTACCAATATCCGATCCGTTTGCACCTATAATGTATGCTCATTAGATGTAAAACATGTTTACGTTAATAATTGACTACAAAAGTGAGTCAATTATTTGGTGAACCCCAACTTTATATCTCTATTGCTAGTTTATACCATACGTGCCAGCTCCAATATACAGAGATATATATAATCAGATGAGTACGATAATAATTTTAAATATATATATAGCTATCATTTGGAATATAAACTTTTTCCAGTGGATTCTGACTAGGCAAACCAATTATTTATTTTTATTAAATGGCTCCGTACACTTTAACATGTTTCACATGTTTATTCGAATAAAGTTCCCACTAATGAAGTACAAAGCTTATGCTTGGCTGAAGATTCCCACTAATGAAGTACTTTAGTCGAGATGTAGTTTTTATTCCATTTAAATATAATGTGCAATATTATGGGAAATATAAAATGTTATTAAGGAAATATGTATCTGTTAGGAAATATGCATTTAAGGCATAATAGATTAGCAATCATATTTATATATATGAAAGTGTGTTGTTCAGTAAATAAAATATACGAAAGTACGTACACTATACTTATATTCTAACTAATAAAGTTCTCACTAATAAAGCTCCAATGCCAAGCATAATCTTAAGTAAGATAAAAGGAAGCTTAGAACTATGAAACTCAAGTTGAACCAAATTTGAAAATTTTGTCTGTATAAAACTTCAAATCATTATGTACCTACATCTCAAGAAGAAATGTCTGTAATATAGGGCCATGAAACATATAGGAACTACCTCCAATCCTCCCCTTTTCCTTTTTGAGTGTCCAAACAATTTCTACCCAATTAAGTTTTCAATCAATTATTATGAAGTGAAGCTTTGTAATGTTAGGCAAATTTAGTATAATTTTAGTGAAAGAGAAGGCACTCTACAGTGAAAATAAGAACTTTGACATTAGAGTTTTCCAAAAATAACTAGTTGTGTTGTGGTCAAACAGACGTGTGAAAAGAACTGATATGTTTAGTCTTACTGTTATTAATAAGTTAGTGTGAGCTATGTTTACTCAATGTATACAGACATTAAATATAGTTAGTATTATGATGTTTTGAAATGTGTTTTAAGTCTAAATAAATTTATTTAGTGTGTTTTGAGAATAGAAAATATAGTCAAATGTCTTTTGTGACTCCAATGATTGCATTCAATTTAAATGGATCAAAAGTACATCTTGATCGAATAAAGTTGAACTCCATTACCGGTACTTTATTAAAGGGAATCTTCATGCAAATATCTTCAGGCCTTTAATTATTAGAGAGTAGAACTTTGACGCTCAGTTGTTGTCGGTTCTAATTATTAAAGAACAGTATTACTTTTTTGTGAAAAACAGAAGTAATACATGTTAAAACTTGCTAGCTGGATTTACATGCAGTCAAAATATTCCCGATATTTTTTTCAGTTGGTAACTTTAAAAAAAAAGAAAAATAGAGTTAGGTATATCTGCATAGATCAACCGCGAGGATAAAAGGTGACTATTATCGATGATACACCGACATAAATTGCTATTTCTAAATGTATTGGTCACATTTACCCTCTCAGAAAAATATTGCTATATTTATGTTGGCAATATAGACTAGTGAAAAACACTTTTACCCTCACGGATAGCATTATCTTTGCTCAACTTTTTGTTATTTATTTTTTAGTGTATACTTTATATTATATTTAAGTTTGTTAGTAGTTAACTAATTTACATTTGTAATTATAATTTTGAGGTTAGTAGATTAATATAACCAATATAATTGGGGTAGCTGTTTTTCTGGTGCAGTAATTAAGGCCTAATATAGTGCTGATTACACCCGGGCCCACGGGTGATGTTCACTTAAGGCCCAAGAAAGTTTTGGTGAAATTATGTTTTTGCATAATATTATGCATAATTTGAGTAATAAATTTTTCATAATATTATTTATGTTACTTTAAATTTAAAAAGTACAAAATATTATTGTTATAATATATGAAAATTGAAATATTAACATAAAGTTATGTGTGATAACTTGGTGGAATCGAACCCCAAGACCTCTTAAATAGTGGTCAAATTATCTACCGTTGCACTGCCAACTTCTTACATTCTGTATTACTGCTGGATTTTTCCTCATTAGTTATTAAGTCTACCGTTAGTTTCAGTTACGGTCCCGTACCTATATCGGGTGCGTATCGAATATGAATATGCATCCAATATGTCAGTTGGTGCATCAGTTTATGGTTCAGTTGGTGCATCAGTTTACGGGGCGTAACCACACTCCCAATACTCGATGTACCAATATGCCACAGATCGATATCTATACACCGTGTGAAACCATGTGGACCGTACCCGTATATACCACGACTTACGTGCGCCGTGAGCCACGCAAACACTCCAAAAATTTGCACATTTGCTAGCAACGTGAATCAAAACCTGGACATGTTACTTGAGAGTCAAAGCATCTACCACCATAGTGACAAATGAATTATTCGGGTTCGGTTTGGCAAGATGAAAAATTCGTGATTCAGGAATAATTAACGTATATTTCATAAATGCTTCAGAATTATTCGGACTAGAGATCTTAGTCCTGCAAGAGAGCAAAAAAAACTAACAAAAAAAATGTTCTAGGAAAATTTCAGAAAAAATTCGCGAATAATTCGTAAAATTCAGAAAAGTTTTGTAAAATTCATGAATTATTCGGGTTTAATTCAGTCAAAATTTGATCAACTGAATAATTCGGCATTCGGTTCAGCATCACCAAAAAAATGAATTAGTCACGAATAATTCACGAATCTTGTAACTATGTCTACCACTACACTAGCTAGTCGTTATTTTAAAAAATATGTAACTATATTATAATATAAATGTTGTATTAATAATATAATTAAAATAATAAAAAGTAATATATATATATATAATAGATGTATTGTATCTTAGATTTTTTAAGACTGCCATATCGTCGTATCTATATCATATTATATCTGATACAATACTTGTATCTGTATCCATGCAAAATAGCATTGTCATGATCAAGCTTTATTTCCCTTTATAATATATTGCATCCACCCTATATCAAGCTGTGTATATATGTGAAGTTCCATGCCTAATAGTTGTGATAAAATAATTATCTCATTGCATTATAAACTTGATTCCACCAAAACTTTTGCAAATAACTGTTACAGTTATGAACTCTTAGACTATGTCTGAAAGTGGGATAAAGTGAAAGAATTTAAATATAGAAGCAAATAAGTATTAAATCGCTAACATTTTTTTAAGCACGTGATGCACTTAAAAAACAATAATATTTATTCTATTACAAAATAAATAATAATAATAATTATTATCTGATTCATCACTGAGTTAATGAATTATACAAGTCATTTTCTTAAAGCTGGATATCTTTAAAAAGAAAACAATTAACTCCCATTTGAATTTTCCAAGACAGTTTTCCATTTTTCAAATTTTCTTCTATTTTCCACTTTTGATATTCTAATTATACAAAATTAATAAATAAATAGATTGAAGTAACGTCAAAATTTCACACCTAGTACGCATAAGTCACATGAAAATGTTCCACACATGATCTGACAATTTTTAAAAGGCTAAAACGTTATGAAAAGAAAACATTTGACTTCCTTTAGAGTTTAACATTTTGGTAATTATTATTTTTGTTTCCTTTTAACTATTCATTACAGTCGACAAGTAAAATAAAATTAAAATAAAGTATATACTAAATCACATTAAATTGATAAAGTAGATAAAGGCACGCAGTATAAATTAAAAAAAATATATTATTTTATTTTATTTTGGTGAGTTGATTGAGATTAACAAGTAATAATAATTGAGAATTAACTTTGTGACAATGACATAAATGTCCAGGAGGATTAATTGACAAATAATTCCCTAACAGCTTGTTTGGATGGAGAGTAGAGGAATTATGGGAGGTAATGAATAGAAGGAAATGGAATGAAATAAAAAGGAAGATTAACATATTTAACTTCTTTGTGTTTGGATGATTAATGAGAGAAAATAAATTTAACTTTCATTTCTGTCTTATTTCTTGTTTGGTTGATTAAAATTTAGAAGGTTAATGAGAAAATCGATGACTGTTGTAGGTTTGAGAAAAAAAAAATTGTATGAGAATTATATATGTAAGATATATGGTTGGGTATTTGTGTGATTTTTTCTAAAAATATTTATAACAAATTTTATTTCCATCCGTTACACCCCAATTTGAGAGGGAACCTATTCTATTAATTATAACGATACAAGATTAAACCTTTCACATCCTGTACCCTTCACCTCCGACATAATTTTAACAACCAACTACGATTTAATGGAAAATTTTTGTGCCTTTCCATTCCCTCCCTTCCTCTACTCTCCATCCAAACAAGGTGTAAAAAAATGGTTAATTATGTGTTAAAACATTACAAAAATTAAGTTTACATGTTTAATGTACTTAAGTTGCTCCCTCTACATGCATAGTGATTTGTCATACTTCTTCATCATAATTAGACGAGTAATACTAATCTTAATTACAATTAATATCTACATCTCCAATTTTACATGTCTAAGTTGTCCTTGGTCAAAAACAAAAAGTCTAGTTTTCATAAAATACGTATTACTTAATTAATTATATTACATTTAACATCCGATTCATTAATCATGACCCACACTAGTTTTAGTTTTAGCTAAAAATAGTATATTATAGTAGAATAATCTGATTTATCACTGAGTTAAAAAATATATTGTACAAGTTATTTTTCTTAAACCTGGATCTCATAAAAATAAACAATAATTAACTCCCATTTGAAGTTTTCAAAAAAGTTTTCCATTTTTCAGATTTTGTTTCTATTATGCACTTTTGACATTCTAATTATACAAAATTAATAAATAAACAGATTGAAGTAATGTCAAGATTTCACACCTAGTACATGGAAGTCACATAAAAATGTTCCACACATGATCTGACAATTTTTAAAAGGCCATATCGATGAAGGCGCGTGGCCATTTCGCATCGTTTTTATGTCTTCTATGGCGTGATAATTAAAGAAACGATAAGCAAGTTGCTGTGCTATCCATACTCAGTCTGTGAAATACCTGCTACACGGTTGACAGTATATTCTTGGTACAGTAAATCTTCTAGAAACATTTGAACTTGAACTGCTTAAAAAGCTTATTAAATTAATCTGATATTTTGCTCCTTTGGAAAGATGATGATGGTCAAATTAGATGATAAATGTTAAAAAAAAAATCTAAACTTTTCATGACTTAGAGATCCCTTCTTAACAAAGTCGATTGTTAATTTGGACAGTTAAGGTTGATGCACGTCTCAACTTTTTTGGCAATTGCTTAAATAATCATCAATAATTACATTATTTTACTCTCCACGATACATATTTTCAATATTTCATATTGGAGAAATGGTATTATCAAAATTTTAAAATATTCTAATCAAATGCATTTTTTGTTTCTCCAACAATATATATATATATAAAAGAGAGAGAGAGAGGAGATCAAGTCCTATACTTGCACTCAATGTTCGTCTCCATATATCGATCCGTCAATGCCATCAACACTGTCGTCTCTCAAAAATATTAATTCTTCATTTTGCTCCTTTTTCTTTCATTTCTCCTACGGGTATTGGGAAAAAGGGGCTAAGCTCCACTATGAATTAACAAATTTTATTTTGTTATTTTAAAATTTTACTTTTAAAAAATATATATTTTTATCATCTTTTTATAAAATAAAATTACATAATGCTTATTCATATGCTTATTCATCCAACCTAATAATTAATGTCATTTTTTTGGTTCCACCTTTGGATATTTTGTTCTTCACCAAATTTCACAAATTATCACACTATTGAATTCTCAACACAATAAATGCGACAATGAAAACATCTATTTCATGGACAATTCTGATTTCACGAGGAAGAAGAGGACATGTGTGTATTGATTGTAAATATTTTCATTATAAAATATTATTATTTTGGAAAATAACTATACGAAGAGTTAAAATTGAAAGTCTAATTAATGCATTGTTGAGACATTTAATGCTCTATTATTCCCCCATTGACACCTTAAAATGGGCCCCATTTGGATCAGAGACTGGATCATAAAATCATAAAATTTAATACTTTAGTCTTGTATAATCCTATTACGAGGAGGGATCTAATTACACTCTTTTTTGATGACATCGAATTACACTCTATATTTTCAAAGTCCAAACAGTTGATCCAAACTATTCAACATGATGGATATGTTTAAATGTGCTTGCAGATCAAATTTTACATTTTTTTGAATTTTTTTACTATTTATTAAGATGAGTACAAAAATTCAACAGTCTAAATATAGCAATTTTGTTAAATACTTAATAAATAGTAAAAAAATTCTAAAAAATATATAATATTTGATCTGCAATCACATTTTAATATATCTATTATGTTGAACGGTTTGGATCGACTATTTAAACTTTAAAAACTTTGAAAATCAAGAGTGTAATTCGATATCACCAAAAAAGGTGTAATTGTATCCCTCTTCTTCTATTATTTGGTCGGTCTGGATCTCCTGCTCTTCTAATTAAGTAATATATTTTGAGGGTATAAATGGGATCTATAAACAAAATATTAAAAATAATTAAATAAAATATTATATACAGTACTTTAGCACAAAGAATAAAAAATGGTTTAAAAAAGAAAAATTACCACAAACATTGCTTGCTACTCCTAAAGTGATGTCTTTTATTGAACAAGAAAAACAGCATGAAAACTAAAAATCTTTTGAAGCCTTGTGCAAATTAAATTAAACACTTTGTTTTTCGTTTATTTTAGTTCATAAAAAGAATGAAAACTGCCTTGATGAAGATTTGCTCTTTCTTGTCATAGTGCACAATTCCACAAGCAAAGAAGGAGCAACCAAAACTAAGAGCATGTTAGAACCTAAGAGCGACTGTTGCACCACCTGAATCATGCCATTTATCATCTGAGTAGCATTCCCAAATTTGGCATTTAGTAGCCCTCCAACTATATAAAACAACAGAAAGATGTATGATTTTTCCGTTTTTGCCCTTATTAGTATATTAGTGGTTTGCAGTACCGTTATGAAGTTTGAATTTTGCAACTATTATTATCAAGTACCTGTTGGTCCAGTATATGCAGCCATTTGCCTGAAAATAAAATAAAATGAGAAACCCAACTGGTAAATGATTTGAAATAATGGCACTAGTCATTTGAGAAACAAAAATTAAGAGAAATTGAAAAAGTCAGAATCAGCAGACTTACTCAGTTGCATAGCCAAGGGAATTATACCTATATATCAAGCTACAAATTAAGCAACACCACCCCCTACAAATGTCTTCAAAACCAAATATGACATTCAAAGCTACTGGTATGAAATTCATTGGACTGGTACCAAGTAAGTACTGGTATGAAATTCATGGAACAGATATAACACTCACATGATGGTTGGTTAGATAATGAAGAATAATAGATGCGGGCCCGAATGGCAGTAGCACATTGATCTTCACGCTAAAAATAACAATTTTCACACTCTGCACTATATTTTGCAAAGCAAAATGAAAGTTGCAACCGCGTGCAAGCGCAACAGTAGAAACGGGGATTCTATTGGCCTCCAAATTCTGTTGCTTATTGCCAGATGTCTCCATCTCTATCCCTGGGTTCATCATTTTTGTTTCTCCTTTTTCACTAGTTATGTTATTTTATCTGCATGCATCCAACAAGAGTGTTTCACAGAATTATGACATCATCTCAAGTGACTCCTGAATTTGAAATTTTTAAAAATTGTTTTTGTTTTAAATAAAAATAAAAAGGTGGGGCCCCACATGTCAGACTATTGATAATAGATTGATTTCATATGGTAGGACATTGATCGGAGCATAAGGGATGAACCTGATTTGGGGGATAATTACATCGCAGTTTTGACTACATGCAGCACTGTTTTGATTTTATAGTTGATGCATTGTATGAAGCCAAAACTACTCTGTTAAGATCTTAAAGCAAAAGAATAAGACAGGAAGAAAAAAGCAATAAAATAGATGTGAGACGTCACAGCGTAGGTAAGGAGAAGACCATAACGCTATTCACTATTTTCTCTCTGCACAAGGTGCACATCACATTTGAAACTTTGTGTCTGCGACCCACAAAATGAAAATGCATGTAATATATTGATTTCGTGCGTAGTCAATTCCTATACCAGAATTTTTTACTTTTAGAAATTTTTGGAAATAATATAGGATAATGGATATATTGCAACAATATTTTAATTCCATAGAAAAGAAACTAATTTTATGTACATAATGTGAATAAAATTATAGAGAAAAGGTAATGTCCCTCTACCTTCAATCATCGTAAAATCCCTGCAACTATTTTATCCACTATCTAACAGAACTCTAACGGTACATACAACCTTTTATAAACTTCTGATCTCATTTCTTCATTTTATAAACCCGATTAGAAAAGGCTGAAAAGAAAAAAAATGAATGACTGCTCCGATCAACCTCCTGACGGTGAGATCCTCGCGCCCGTGCCGCCATGTTCTCACCGGAGGCTCCAGTGCAGATCACCTCTTTCGCCTCTGTTCCAATCTCTCTCTCCTTCCTCTACAGATTTAACGATCTCTCTGTCCTCGCTCGCGCCGCCGCTTCCGTGTTTGCACCGATCGCAGATCACCTCCGTTGCCTTCGTTCCGATCTCTCTCTCTTTCCTCTACAGATTTAGCAATCTCCCTCTCCTCGCTCATGCCGCCGTTGCCTTCCCACCGGAGGCACCAGCATAGAGGGTGCTTCTCCGCCTTCCCACTGGAGGCACCAGCACTATATAACACAGAGGCACACATGTAAATTTACTCTTTAATGGAATATGAACGACTTGTAAAATATGAGATGCTTTATATGTTAATTGTGTCTATTTGTGGAATATATGTAGCATAGTCATTAATTTTTTTCATATTTTGTTCATTTTCTTTTGTATTTGTTTGCTACCTTACTGTTGAAATATATCTAACTAAACATTAAAGTTTGGTTTATGAATTAATGCAAAAAAAAATGTGTGGGCTTCATTTCATAAAACTATCTAAGTCTTTGTAAATTAATTTATTGTGGGGGGATGAGTGGATTGATTGTTTTGTCTCTATTGGAGAGGTGCTTGAGTCCTTAATTTACTGGTAAAATTTACAAAGTTTTACGGTAAGATTTACAAAATTCAAAACATAAAATTTTAGTTTTTTGATGCAACACATAAAATAGATATTATTCACAAATTACAATTTAGGTTTACATAATTCAACACTTAAGTTTATTGAGTTATGTCATAAGATTTATAGAATTCAAAATAATTGAAAGAAGCATATAGATGCAGAATTTAACAAAACTGAAATTTAAAAAAAAAATTGAATGTTTTTTCTTTCATGTTTACAGTATTCAATGAAATTGTTTACAGAGTTATGTGATAAGGTTTATAGAATTTAAAACAATTAGATGTAGCATCTAGATGCAAATTTAAAAAAAAATAAAAGTTTGAAAAAAAATAAAATTTGAAATTTGTTTACCAATTTACAGTATTCAATGAAATTATCTATAGAGTTATGTGATCAGGTTTACATAATTCAAAAAATTGAAAGTAGCATCTAGATGCAAATTTAAAAATAAAAATTTTGAATTTTTTTACCAATTTATAGGATTGAACGAAACTATCTACAGAGTTATGTGATATGGTTTACAAAATTCATAATAATTGAAAGTAGCATCTAGAAGGATATTTGAAAAAAAAAATCCAAAAAAAATTAAAAAAAATTTCAAAAAAAAAATTTGAAATTTTTTTTTTTTTACATATATATGTTTGCGGAATTTTAAATTGTCCTTGTTAATTATTAGCTTTGAAAAACTGTTAAAGATCTTCTAACTGTGATTCTGGTCAAAGGTATAAAAGTGGTTCCAGTCAAAACAGTTAGAGTTATTAAAGTGGAGTTTAAAGTAGAGGTTAAAGTGGGAGGTTAAACTGGAAGTTATCGGGGATCACACAGAAATGAGAAGTTTTATGTTGACATGATTCATTGAATTGGTTTACAGGATTTAGTATTAAAGTTTACTAAAGTCGCTTCATTAGTTTACAGAATTTTTAAAAATATCCGGAGATTTTTGGGGGATTGGAGTTAGAGGACTATTAGTTGCTTCCAAAATTATATTATGAGGTGTTATTCTTTTATTATATAATGTTGTAGTGATTATTATGACTTTTTTTTTATTTTCTTCATTTTTTGTTTAATAACGAAAATGTATAATTTTTTATCAAATTAAAAGAGGTGCATCTCTCTTTTATTCTCTTCATAAAATTCAATGTTCCATATATCGATTCATTCTAAATTTGGATTTGATTTTGTTAGATTTGTTGCAGTTCTGAAAGATATTGTGGGGATTTATCTAGTAAGAAAAATAAGTGAATGAGTTTGAATAATATTTTAGATGACATGGCGTGTCAGTGGTTTTAGGTTACTTTGTATAGTTGGCTGATTTTCTTTGTATATGCATGGTACTATAGTCTTTGGGCCCGCAGAATGCCTGTGCGGTCTGGGTAAAATTCAAATTTTTCAGGAAATGGGGTGTTTTGATTTTTTTTTTTTTGTGGAAAATGGTATAATAAAATTTTTCAGACAAATTAGCATTCCTCACATATGAACCTGTTTTGAACAAATTAAACATGTTTGACTAGTTTTAAACGAAAGCTATGAAAAAAAGACTGAATTATAATGATTCTAAGGTAGAAGCAAAAATACAAACTATGCATACAGGCGTTTAGCAGGTTTCACTTCATTTATAAAATCATTTTAACATGTCATAATCATGTTTTTTGTCAAGAAGAAATGGAAACACGGAAGCAAGATTCTTGCTGTCATGTTTGCTTCAATTCAGAAATTTGGACTATTTTAGACCAATTTCATGAGGACAAAAGCTAGAATTTACAGCAATGATATGACAAAATTAAGTGTACTTTAAATATGCATAAGTATGATAATTAAATTATTCTTAATCTCATCTTTTTGCTGCTAAAATTACATGCTAAAATTTTTGTTGTTGCTGAAATTTGTTTCTATGGTCCTTTTTATGTGCTGAAATTTGTGCTGAAATTTGTTCAGCAAGTATTATATATGCCTAATTCCTACGAACGAACCATGTATGATTGAAGAGAATTAAACACTCGTATTATTCATTTTCAGGAACCATGTCTAAAAATAATTTTACATGTTTTATGTAGAAGAATCATATATGATTTTTAATTTATTAAAGTAATTTAAAATAGACTAGCATCCATATTTATTAGCCAATAGACATACAATATTGCACAGCCATTTCTATCCATAATTAAAGAAATTTTCGACATTTACAAAAAGGTAAATGTTGTTGACTCACCGAAAGGGATCTTTCATTAAACCTGACATGTGGCGCGACTTTCATGGAACCTGAAACTTTTGTTCTAGAATATCAGCAAGTTTTTGACCGCATACAACTTTCATAAAGAGGCGAATCCAAATCGCCTGTGGCGACTTCATAGATTCCCCGCAAACACCAAACCAACCCCTCAACCCCACAGCACAACCCCTTCTCCTTCGCCCCACTCCATCTAAAAGAAGGTGCATATGCCTAGTTAATATGTCCACCAAGTTCCGTTAAAAGATCTGGCCACCACTCTTCATTCGGAGGGTTTTTCATCTCCAATACCCAGAGCGAGCATTGTAGATATCGAATTCCCAAAAAACAGGGGTGTTTTGGTTTAATTTTTTTTTGGATTATGTTATAATTAATAGTTTTGGTCTGGATAACTGTTACCTTGCTATTTAACAAGTGCGTTTGTATTACGGGTAAGGACTACATGTTTTTTGTTTCTGTTTTTTCGTTGCTTACTTCTGTTGTAGGGGGTCCAGTTTTATGTACTAATATAGAAGAGTGGATGGGTTTCGATTCACTGTTACGCCTTGGTATGCAATTTTGGCACATACTAGCTAGATTTATTTTTAGTGCATGTGAAATCAGTAGAAGTCCCACACACCGCCGTTCACTAGTAGATATATAACAACACATTAAAACAATTTAAATTTCCAAATAAGACCGTAGAATATATATGGGGACATCAAATAAGCCAACCAACATTGGGCTCTATCTACGTTAACACGAGAAAAGAGAGCCAAATACCGTCAAGCAGAAACAACAATGTATGTAATAATTAACATCTTTTTGGAATGGCCAAATTATTGATTGATACTGCATTGGTTTTATATCTGAATTTTTGTACAACAATGAATTTTAAAATGTTTTCTCAGCGCATCTGATAGGACGTCAGAGCTGTTTCATGTCATGGCTAATTATTGGCAATAACAAAGTACCGCCAGCTGCAGGGAAAAGGACGGGGGACCAACTAATAAAAATTATATACATCAACTACGTACTACATAATAAGTCATTATAAAAGGTTAAATATTCTAATGAATTACGGTTCTGCCACCGTTTCCACACAAATTGTATATGAAATTCTCGATAAATTTTACACAGTTTCGGAAACGTGTCTAAATACGCTTTACCTTCGTAGTTTAATCTCAGATCTTAAAAAAGACATTAAAATAGGAGATTTACACTTTGTTAGGGTAATCATGTATGTCAACAAGTGTTATATATATGCCTAATTCCTATGAAGGAACCGTGTATGATTGAAGAGAATTAAATACTAGTATTATTCATTTTCAGGAACCGTGTATCATTTGTAATTCATTAAAGCAGTTTAAAATAGACTAGCATCCATGTTATAATTTATCATTATATACATCAACTTTCATAAAGAGGCGAATTCAAATCGACATTCCTTCGCTTTTGCTTAAATCAAAGAGAAAGAATAAGGCTATAATTGTAACACCACGTAAATAAAAATATTAATTTAAGGTAATAGTGTATGTAGTTATTTATTCTTCTATGTTATTTTTATTCTTTCAATTATTTAATTTAATAATTTAACAAATTATTCAAATTAAACTATGTGAAAAGAAACAAATAAGTTTTGATATAGATCCAAATTTATATAGCCTGTATAGCGGATCATTGCCAAATCTTAAAAGCCAATGCAACCCAATTGGTTCATTGACCGAAAGTATTCAGTCAAAAGTTGCCATATAGTTAAGATACATTTAAAATTCAAATCGATAACTTTTCAAATAACTGCCGCCTCCCTGCCGCAAGTTACCAAGTTAAAATCTCTTCCTCTATATATACAATTTAAACTCTATATCTCTGTCTGTCTCTTCGCAAATTATCCAAAAAGAAAAATTAAGAAAGAAATAAAAGGTAAGATATCTGGAGTTTGATGATTTTCTTTCCCACGTAAATAATTTTAATGTTCAATTATTGCTTAACTGATTTGATGATTTCTATACTGACCGATTGGATTCCTCTATTCTATATTATTTATATAATTTTTATATTATACTTATTTTATTTGATCAGAATTTTATTCTTGAAATTTCGTGAAGTGCAGAGTTATAATTTGTTTTTTTCTTTTTATATTGATTCTTAAAACCTTATATTATATTGATAATCACAATTTGTCAGAATCTTGGATTTGTTTAGGTTTCTTAGGACTTACACCGAATTGCATCCATTTTTTAGTTGCATTTATTATTTTATTAGATGGTAACTTTCCGCCGATAACCCTAGGAATTTATTCATCGATAACCCTAGAATTATTTTGATTTATATTAATTATTTAATTAGATGAAATTTATTCACCGATAACCCTGGAACTATTTTTATTACAAATAACTATATTCTAAAACTTATAAATAATATATATAGTTTTCTTCGTAAGAAACAAATTTCATTATATGCAGGAATGAAGCTCTTCTGTGATAATAAGGCAGCAATTGTCATATCTCATAATCCTGTGCAACATGATCGCACAAAGCACATAGAAGTGAGCAGACACTTCATAAGGCAAAATCTAGAAGAAAATGTCATTTCTCTACCATTTTTAAGGACAGGTGATCAATTGGCTGATATTCTAACAAAGGGCGTTTCGAATTAAAAATGGAAGTAGAAAATTTCTCAGAAAAACTTTGCTCGTCAGTTGTCACTATAACAGCATTAATCTTGAGAAGGAAATAAATTGGACGAAGTCAACCTCGCCCTTTAATTTCAATACTCCTGGGTGTCAACAATTTTCTGAAAAGGATTTCCGATTTATATCACATGGATGACAATATATCTCTAATTCCATTTTCCTTATTACGTTATAAGTTTTCATAAATAAAATCCCTAAGATTTGATAAATAAATTCCATCTTTTAAATTTATTTTTAGGACTTTACATTATAAGTTAGCAGCAATTTTTTTGTTCTCTTATAATACATCCCCGTTGCAATGCACGGGCACGAAACTATATATATATATGAGATGGGCTACGGTGAGTTGCAAAGTAAAATGTGTTTCTACTTCACGCCGTATTTTTATTTTGAAAGTCCAAACGACCAATCCGAACCGTTAGATGTTTAATCCATATTGAAATGTGCTTGGAGACCAAATTTTACATTTTTTGGAATTTTTTTACTATTTATTAAGCATTTTTTAAAATTGCTGTTTTGTTGTGAACAGTAAAAACAGTAGAATTTTCTGGACCATCAGATCAGCGACTTTCAAAATTGCTTAATAAATAGTAAAAAAAATTCCAAAAAATGTAAAATTTAGTCTCCAAGCACATTTCAATATGGAGAACAAGATGAACGGTTCGGATTGACGTTTTGAACTTTAAAATCGCAAAACATAAGCGTGAAGTAAAATAGTTGCTTTACTTCGCAACTCACCGTAGCCCATCTCTCTCTCTCTCTCTCTCTCTCTCTCTCTCTATATATATATATATATATATATATATATAGATAGATATATGAGTAAGGCTACTATACATTGTAATGCAGACAAAATTTTATTAATATGTGTTTGGAGACCAAATTTTATATTATTTGGAAATTGTTTACTATTTTTTTAGATTTATTGAAAATCATTATTGTGCAGACAAATCTGAACCATAAAAAAACAACGATTTTCAATCAATCTAAAAAAATAGTAAACAATTTAAAAAAAATATAAAATTTAGAGAACAAGATGAACGGTTTGAATTAGTTATTTGAACTTTGAATCCGGTGATTTATAGTCCAATATACAAAAATACCTATACATTGCAATGTATGGTAGCCTTACTCTAGATATGCTTCAAACTAGGATGTATGGTAGCCTTTCTATAGTAAAACTAGGATGTTCTTAAGTTTACCAAGTTTCATTGTGAACTTAACTCTATAATCTATTAGATTTGTTTCAAACGACAAATTCAAACCGTTGAAACCGATCAACTTTCGAGTCATGCGTCTACATTAGAAGTTTTATATATTAATTTAGTATAATTTCAAGAGGTCAAAATTAGAAGGTTTATATATAAATTATAAATGCATTCATTTTTTGAATATTTATGGACCACATGATTCTATAAATTAGTTCCAAAATTTAAAATTTGACTTTTTAATATGGAGATCTTGTTGTGGGATTCGCATTAGCTGTTAAGGATGTGGTCGACCAATTTTCTGGATAGCGATTTGAATAGTGATTTGTGGTCTGTATGGCGGGTGCTCTACAGCATTAAAGATATAGTGACCAATTTTATTTGAAATTGATTAGAAAATTTTAATAATTTGCTCCACCTTCGCCATGTTGTTATATTAATTAATTTGTATTAATTATTTTTGGGACTTAGTTGCTAGTGTTTCAATCTGAAAATCAATAGGTCTAATTAATAGATGCTCTCTCCGGCTCATCTGTCCTCCCTTTTAAAGTATAATACATCACAACTTTTTATTTCTCTGCAACTTTAATTTGGAATGAAATTTTAATTGTATAGAACTTAAAATTTTGCTTAGAAACTTTCATTCATGTTTCTAAATGATAGTTTGCAACTTTTTGTCGATATTTTTTTTATGTTTATTATGAATTTCAAACAAATTCAATGAAAACTACTTTTGTATTTATTAATTATAATAAATAAATACATCTATGAACATATTTTATACTTATTAATTATAAGTACTTTCGTAAGTAATTTGATGTGTGTTCAACTTTATGTCAAAACTAGAATATTAAGTACACAAGTTTGGCAAAGCCCAAAATCGTTAGCCCACTTCTCATGATTGTTTTTACAAAGGTTTAATCTCATCCTTCTACAATAAAACAAGGAACAATCTCAGCCTCATCAGGTATTGGGCTGAGATTCTGAGATTGTCATCGCAGCCGAAAATGTGCACCAATTGGTATTTATCCTTGGCTGATAATCTGGTTGTTACAATGAAAGACTCGTCCAATCTGCAGTTCAACTTCAATCTATGGAATCAACCCTAGCCTCTAACATGGTTTGCCTTGAGGGTAACACCACAAGAGAGATGGTGGTTAGTGTATTTTATTTCCTGTTATATATTTTGGAATGAACTACGATGTTTGAGAATATATATTCATCTAAAAGGATGTTAGCAGAATTATACAAACCAAAAAGAAAGCACTCTGAAAAACATCATACTACACAGGAAGTCAAAATGACTATATAAAGAGAAAGGTACTTATACAGAGAAATTTAGTTCAAATAAAATATACAACCGACATATATAGGACAAGAAATGCATGAGAGAAAAGAGTTAAAGAAATGAATGCTAATTAACGACCAACAGCAATGCTCTCCTCAGCTTCCTTGTCTATATTGAAATAATAGACAGTATGCTCAATCTCTCTGTCATGATGTGATTGTTCACCGAGCAGAGTCTCTGTTTCTTCAGGATTGTACTCTTGTCCCCAAGGATGATGCTTTTTAAGATTGTTGATTCGATGAAGCTCTTCGGCTACTTCCTTCATCGTAGGTCGCTCTTCCCCTTTCATTCTTAGACATTCCTTAGCCAGCTCAGCAACCGCACAAATTAATTCCATGTCATCTTCATGTTTAATTTCATCATCTAGAAGCTCTTGCATTTTGTTCTCTTGCATAGCGAAAAGGAAGCGAGAAGAAAGACTCTTCACTTCTTCTGATTCATTAAAATCAATTACGGGCTTGCTTGTTAGAAGCTCTAGAAGAACTACACCGAAGCTGTACACATCACTCTTGTCTGTCAGTTTGCAAGATTGCATGTATTCTGGATCAAGGTAACCGCACGTTCCTTGCACAAGCGTGACGAATTGTGCCTCATCTGTTGGAGCTAATATGGAGGCTCCAAAATCGGACACCTTTGCCGTGTAATTTTGATCCAAGAGAATATTTGAAGACTTCACATCTCCATGGTAAATCGGTGGAGATGCTGAAGTGTGCAAGTAGGCAAGTGCTTCTACCGATTCATGTGCAATCCTTAGACGTGTTGCGAAAGAAATGTGTGATCCTTGCTTCTTGTAATGGATGTAGTGATATAGAGTACCATTTGGAATGAATTCGTATACTAGCATGGGAACCTCCACTTCTAGACAACATCCTAGAAGTTTTACTATATTCTTGTGGCTAATTTGGGACAGAATAAGCATTTCTTTTCCGAACTCTTTCTTCTTGCTTTCATCGACTATCTTACACTTTTTAATAGCAACTGTTTGATCTTTTAGACTTCCTCCATAGACAGTACCATTGCCTCCATGGGCAAGAATTTTTGCACTGTCGAAATTGTTTGTTGCATGTTCTATCTGTTGCTTTGTGAAGATAGTAAAACCAAATCCCTGATTTGATTTAATATTTTCCAACAGAATCCACCCTCCATGTTGTCGGAAATACTTTTCTTTTATTTTAGAAATATTTCTTCTTTCCAGTATCACATATATACCAACCCCAAGAATTAATAAAGTGACAATGCCAGCACCAGTTCCTACAGTAATTAGAGAAAACTTGTTTTAATTTCCAGTACAAAAGTTAGTAAATGTTGCACCCAATATATACTTCAATATTTATGTAACTTTTTTTGGTTTTCTAATAAAGAGGACATGTTATGGAACATCTGTTTTAAACATTTGTACATGCTCCTAGACCCTGATCAACTCCAGCCCATATCTGCCTTCTTCGATTAATTATTTGGTAATATGAGAAGTTTGCACGTTACTTCAAATATTTTCTGTTGATAGGTGGTACACTTTTGCATATATAAGTTAGAATGTTCGCTATTTTTTGTGTTTTGCTATATATCAGGAGTAGATTCAATTATTTTTCCAACCATTTGTGTGGCTCTGATATAATGCACTAAGTTGAGACAAATAATAAGCATGGTAATCAAATTAAATAAAGCAGTTGGAGACGAACCTATGTCTAATGTGTTGGAAATTTATTTTAAAACTTAAAATTTATGTAATTAAATATATTAATATTTTTGTAAGTTTATGAGTTATAGAGCTTATTTTCTTTGATGCATTGATACACAATTAAAAGACATTCATTCCTTTAAACGTTATTAATAAAATAAACGGTAATAGCTATTCATTTGGTCCACATATTTTATTGACATGAATAGCAATTATTATTTGATCCGTTGATGCTATTCATGTAATTACTATTTATTTGAGCATTCATTTTTGAACATTATATATTTTTATAACGGTAAAAGAATGAATGGATATTTTGATTGTCATTAATTTACAATTGTGTATATGTTATTTGTCTATAAATAAGACACAATATTTAGAGAGAAAGTTATCCAATAATCAATAATCTATCTAACAATTCACATACTCTCTTGCCCTTTCTCTTAGCTCTATAATTCATAAATTCAATTTCTATTCTCCCACAAATAAATATTTTCTTTATAGAAAACATATTATTCTACTATCATTGTTGAAAGAAGCAACATCAACCTCTACCACGGTTGTGCCCGCAGGTAGAGGAATACCGGCGTAACTTGGGGTAAGCTTAACTGATTATTCCTGCGCTTAGGACAAAAAGTTGTCTTAGATCCGCATTTTGTAGATCCGGGTAATAAAGTTTTAATTATATTCTTGATTATATTTTTTAATATAATTTTTATTTATTTATTGATCAAAATTCAGATTTAAAACTAGTTTGTTAGTTCATATTTTTCCAACAATCTAAGGCAATAACCCGTAATCTGAATTTGATCAAATTAAAATTCTGTTTTTAATTATTTTATAATTTGTAGAATTAATAAGTTTACCCTAAGAAAAACAAAATTGATAACAAGCAAAATAATATCATAATAAACTTACAATTACTGAAATTAAATTGTAAGCATGATTCTATAATTTGCATAGTAATTTTACAGATTATTTTTTTGATATTCTTAAGTTAAATTTAGTCATATTTTAATTAAGTTATAATTGGGGGAATTAAGTTAAACTAGTGCAGCAAAATAGTTTTGTCAATGTTCCTGTTTTTATTGCTTATTTGATAGTTCAAAATGCTATAATTAATTATTCACTGGATCCATTCTATATAGTCCATGATGGTACTTCATAATCATATTCCGTATCATGAATTCTTATTAGTTATTTTCAATTAAATTGTAGATTATTTCTTCACTAAGTATTTGTCTGATATAATTTGTGAAATTTAATTTTTAATTTTCACTAGAGTACAAATATAATATCATGAATTATTTTTTTATCAGTTGAAACCTCATGATATACAAATCAATTAATAATTTAATATTTGGCCCATTGAAAGAAAAATAAAAACCGATTCATAAGGGCAACAACAACAGTTGGGTAATGCGTTAATTGTTATAGTTAATTAAAATATATATTAAATTTTAATTGATCATTTCTACAAGTAAACGTCTAGATGGTTGTTTGTCCACTGCATTGGATTTATATATTGAACTGTAGATTAATATTTAACAAACTTCAGAATAATCTGAAAATATTTTATTTAGAAGTTACAAGTTTGTTTTAAACTTCATCAATTTATCGCATTTAATAATAAATTTTAAGTTACAAATTTATTTAGAAGTTACAAGTTTTATTTAGAAGTTACAAGTTTTGTTTGCGAAATAAATTTTAAGTGATCAAGTTTGATTTATGTATAATTTAGATAATATCGATTCTTTAAATAATTGTTCACCAAACTATTAAAAAAAAAACCTCAAAGTTCTTAATAAATTTTTGAAGTCTGACTTAGTTACTCTAAAATCAAGTAATTAGATTTATAAATTATTTTTTCTGAAAAAGAAGAATAAGTTATTTAGTAATGGACATCTTTGTCATAAAAATGAATTTTGGGCAATAAAAAAAATCTAAGGTCATCGTGGAAAATTTATCATTAAATAAAATAACAAAAATAAATAGAGAAAACATTAATTTTGACTTATGCTTCATCATTGCTCTTGAATTTTATAACGGGTTAATATTATTAATTATTATAAATAAGAAAACTTAAAAGTCCTAATTAATGCTCATATAATTGCCACCTCTGTAATTTAATTGCATTAACCACGTTGATCATCTCTTTAATGAGCAGAGAAAACCAAAAGAAACAGCGTTTGTTTCTTAAATTAACACATGAAATTAGTGTTAGTTACATATAATGGTACAACTCATCTAATCAATATTAATATTGATAATTTCTCTCATCTAATGTGGTTCATATAATTAGGTGAACTATTATATTTAATATTGTGGAGGTTTTGACTTGAGAAGTCATTATAAGAGTATATATATTATGAATATATAATTAATAACATTATTTTTAAAAAAATTACAACCGACTAATTACATCATAATTACACCTTTAATGTTCTTAATTATCATTAATGATCGGTAAAATATTGTATATGAAATGTAAGCTGTGTAGATTCCCAAGATACATTCCCACTTTTATAATTAAAAAAAAATGCAATGTCATTTTTGTATCTCATCAATATTAAATTGATCTTAAATCTCAACTACTTACTAATAAGGGAAATCAAAATCAGAATATGAACTCATTATATTAGATTTATTAAAAAAATATAATTTTGAAATTATTATCTAGTCATTGTAAATCTGGAATTATAATTGAATACATTATTTCAATAATGTTCATGATTAAAGAATTACCGACATCTGTTCATGTCGAGATATTTTATACTTAAATAACTATACAAGACACTGTTTGATATATAAGGATATATGTATATAACTAGAAATCATAACTAGGTGATCATAATCGGAATTAACAGTTTAGATTATTTTTTATCTAAATTTTATATATACAATGATCTGGAATTTTTTTTTATTTATAACTCTAAATGATCATTGTTATAATTAACAAAACTCGCTAATTCATAAATGTATGATCAACTATTTATCATAATACGGATATCGTATATATTAATCACTTTTGTTGTGTCTATAATATCATAAAATATTAAAGAAAAATGCCAAATTTAAATTAACCAATTTTCAAAGAGTATAAATTGTAAACATTCAATTAAAAATGTTACTAAGTTTTCTTTTTCAAAAGATAATACAAATATGAAAGAAAACTGTAAATAAAACATACAAGGCAATTTTTCAAACTTATTTGAATCTTGAAAGAAAAAAAAATTAGGTCTGCCAATTTATTTATTTTTAAAATTTAAAATTCAGAGAATGACATGTAGCATATGGCTAAATCGTTAGCAAATTATTCTTGCTACTGTAATTTATCTTAACAGTAGAAATGAAATGTGGGGGTATAAATTAAATAAATATTCATGCAAAGAATTAATGATAAATTTTATTGATTGAGTTTCATTTTTCTGAATTTGCCAAGATAACTAATTTAATATTTAGTATATTAAAATGTGGGGTTGATATCTCGTGAATATATTAAACTAACTCTAGATATTCATGACATGATATTGTGCATGAATAATGATATATGTGATTAAATTTTATGTAGCACAAATAACTAGTTCATGAAGTTGTTAACATGCTTATCAAAGCATTATTATTAATCACAATTGTTTTTTGGACAAATTTATTTTGAAAGTTTTTTTTTTATAAATAAAAAAAATTATTTACAAACTTGAGAAATAAATAATAATTCATTAACATAAAAATGTTGATGATGGACTAAAAATTAATGTCCTTATGTATATAGGACGAAAGTCATAGAGTCATCGAGGGGGATGGGACTTAGCCTAATTAATGGGACAATCTGGTGTGGGAACCCAACCTCTGTGATGGGCGATCCCCTGAAGGGGGTTCAATGGGTAAGAACAAGTAGATAGGTTGGCCAAGGAGCACAAGAATATTTTAGATATGAAACTTCTGTTCCAAACCCATCCCTATGGTGATTAGTGCTTCTGTGTAGTGTAATAAGATGAGTATCAAAAGTCGGTAATTCGCGAGATGTGACTCTACACACATCCAAGAGGGAACTCTTCTATATGAGAATGACCGTATATAAAAGGCCGCGGCTACTAAGTTTAGGCAACTAGTAGAATATTCTCATGAAAAATCAAGTTAACGTGCATGGCCTCAAACGCACAATCCGCGATGTAGTTTTTCTGTACTATGTGTGTAATAACGTAAGTTCCGAACAAAGGAATTGTTGTTCAAGACATGGTTCACTCCGATCTCCTCGGACTGAAATTATTGACACTAAGCGAAATCAAAACATTTTGCCCAATGCACAGTATAACCAATGGTAACAGAAATATTTATATATATATATATATGTGTGTGTGTGTGTGTGTGTGTGTTTTTAGTTTATTTAGTTTTATTTTATTTTAAATTAAATTTTTGAATTTTGTGGGAGATTGATGGAAATTAATTTTAAAACTCAAAAGTTATGTAACTAAATATATTAATATTTTTGTAAGTTTATGAGTTATAGAGCTTATTTCCTTTGATGCATTGATACACAATTAAATGACATTCATTCCTTTAAATGTTATTAATAAAATAAACAGTAATAGCTATTCATTTGGTCCACATATTTTATTGACATGAATAGCAATTATTATTTGATCCGTTGATGCTTTCCATGTAATAGCTATATATTTATTTTAGCAATCATTTTTGAACGTTATATATTTTTATTACGGTAAAAGAATGAATGGATATTTTGATTGTCATTAATTTACAATTGTGTATATGTTATTTGTCTATAAATAACACAATATTTAGAGAGCAAGTTATCCAATAATCTATCTAACAATTCACATACTCTCTTGCCTTTCTCTTAGCTCTATAATTCATAACTTCAATTTCTATTCTCTCACAAATAAATATTTTCTTTATAGAAAACATATTATTCTGCTATCATTATTGAAAGAAGCAACATCAACCTCTACCACGGTTGCACCCGCAGGTAGAGGAATACCAGCGTAACTTGGAGCAAGTTTAACTGATTATTCCTGCACTTATGATGGAAAGTTGCCTTAGGTCTGTATTTTGTAGCTCCGGATAATAGAGTTTTAATTATATTTTTGATTATATTTTTTAATATAATTTTTATTTATTTATTGTTCAAAATTCAGATTTAAAACTAGTTTGTTAACTCATATTTTTCCAACATAATGCTAGTATAAGGCTGCCAAATAAAATTAATCTTCCATTCGAGCGAGAAAATCTGAAACATATACTATAGAATAGCTAATAACTGCCCTTTGGTTTCCTCATCCAAATGTTAGTTTCTTAAGAAAATACTTCTTTGGACAGTCAAATCCAAATTCGAAATTCAAATTTAGTTAGCTAATGGCCCACATTATGTACCTTAGAAAAAAAATTGTGAAACTAAAATTAACTTTCTACAGATTTCTTTGCCCGACTAATATTTGCATGGCAATTTAGTGGAAGCCGAATAAAGTAGATCTGTCGAACTTTTAAATAATTGCCACCATTTGTTGAAAATTTGAACGATTTATTCAAAGCAATGCTTGCTCTCTATTTCTATACTCGTGACAATAATAAAAAGTTCATAAAAGATAATAATCTATCCTGAAAAAGTAATAACATACCTATAACTAGTGCGACGTTGAGATTGCATTCTCTTGGATTGGTATGATTACTACGCCAACCCAAAGGACAAGAGCAGCGATATGATCCTTCTAAATTGTGACACTTTCCGAGCTTGGAGCATGGATTTTGGATGGCACATTCGTCGATGTCTGCATGGATATGCCACAATATAAAAAATGTCTACATATAAAAAATAAAAAAATAAAGGAGAGCAAGGGCACAAGCGAGTGAGAAAGACCTTGGCAACCTCCATGAAGGTAAGGATTGCCTTCATAACCATTGGAACAGTTGCAGAGATAACCATGATCATTTACTGTCAAGCAAATACTATGATCGCTCTTGCACGCATAAGAGGATTTGGTAGTCTGTGCTTCTTCGCATGACGTGTTTCCTATGGCCCAGTCGAGCACCATAGCCAGTTCATAATCAGGGACCCCACCATCGTCGACGAAGTTAGTTATGTTGAACTTGAACTGAGGCCCCTCCACCACCATAGCATAGCTGCAAGGACTGAATTTATACACCTCCGAGTTGTCAAACATCTCATCAAATGAGAACAGAAAGCTAGACGCTCCTTTTGGGATATCTGTCTGGCAGCAACCAATACCAGAGCAGGATCCATGCTTAATCACGGTGTCTAGGCTATTACACGAAGAAGAGCATCCTACTGAGTAATTCAAAGGATGGTCTTCAACGATAAGATACGCAAGTGTATTACACCCAGTCACTGTAAATTTATTCTTCTCGGTGTTGATCCTGAATGGCGCGATATTTACAAAATCCCATGCATTAGGATTCCAGTAAGGTTCCTCTTTCTTTGTGGTGCTGTTGTAGCACTGCTCATCTATAAGGCTGCCTACACGTACCTGGCCCAAGGACAGGCTTATATTCAGAATATCCCAAGCCCTACGCCCTACACCCTTTGACATCGAGGCATTAAGGAGAGGTATGGAGGAACCGTCGTCCTCGAATGTGTAGCAAATGACATCGAAGCCTTCCAGGAAACAATTTCGGCCATCAGGTTTTTTGCAAGTATAACTATCATTTTTTGACACGTAGCAATTTTCACTAATGCCAAAAGGGTAAGGGATGGGAATTCCACCGCAGCTCTCCGGGCACCCAGGTAGAGTGGTGGTGTTCTTCGCAGATTCAATGGTTTTGAAGTGGAGGAGGAGAAGAAGAATTTGGGTTAGTATCATTGCCACCATGGTGGTGTACAAGGTACCTACTACTGGCAACGAGTTTATTTTTGTTGCCTTCATCATATTCATAGATAGCCTTAATTACTGAGTAATCCACTAATTTCTTTAGTTTTCCTCAATAAAATAGATACGCTGTTACTGCAGTTCTAGGCTTTTTATAATGTAGTCTTATGAATTATCAATGTTCTCTTTTCTTAAATATCATTATTTAATTGGTTTGGAAGATTCGATGTCCATACATTCATTATGCCTATTGAGTGGAAATGTGGAGCCTTTGAAAGTTCTTATATTGTGTAAACAATAGGGTTGTTAAAATTCCTTTCGAATTCAAAATGAAAGACGAAAATATCTTACAAAGATTTTTGCTTGTCAGTTACCATTATGGCAGCGTATGTTAATCTTGACAATACTTGGATTATAAGAAGTTTTAAGAAAAAGTATTTAAAATTCTCGTGGAGTATATTAACAAAACTGATGGACCATGATCATAATGAGAGACGGGCATTCTTAAAATAAATTTAGTCCAAACTTATATTTAAAAGTGTAATTACTAATTAATTTATCAATTTAACTAATTATAACAATTCTGTATTCTATAGTTTGTAAATTAAGAAATATCACAGGGGCTATCAACTGGTGTCACACACTCACACTCACACAGGCACTACCAGGTCGCCTGAAGGTCACATGACTTTTCTCTCTATTGCTACTCGGGATATTTTATAGATTTGATGTTACACGGATGTCGGATCATCGGATGACACAATGATTTCCACCCAATATACCTTTTGTGAGTGGCTCGCTGCACATTTCATCTTTTGGTTTATGTCACGAAAGATATTCACTGAAACGATTGAAGAAATTCTCACAAAATTAATTGTTCTTGACGTGGCTGAAGAAAAAAAAATGTAAGGGATTTTTAATTCTCGATCAACAACCAATCTCCATGCTTCGCACCACGGCATGGACAGCGAAATTGATAGTTTATTGCACTTTCTTATGAGTTTAGTAATATTTTGATTTATATTATTTTTAATTATTATATTCTTTGTCATGTCGTTATATTAATTATATTATTTTTCAGTTCTTTATTAATTGCTAGTTCTTTATTAGTCCTGTGTCCTCCCTTTCAAAGGTTCAAAGTAAAATTGTCTTTTCTGCAAGATTAACTTGGAATATGATTTTAATGTTAGTACGAAAGTTTTTGTCCATATCAATTTATTTTTGCTGTGAATTTCATACAAATTCAATTCAAACTACAGGTAAATTTATTAACTATAACAAATAAATATATATATGTATCAACATAGTTTACACTTAATATAAACAATTATGTAAGTAATTTTATGTGTTTTCAACTTCATGTCAAAACTACTTGAATATTGTTGGGGGTTATTCTAGAAATGCGGAATACGAGTACACAGGTACCAACTACAAGAAACCCGCAAAAGACCCAATATACTGTATACCAACAAAATCCGAGCAATTAGAGACAAATATAACTTGCATCCAACCAAAACCGACAACAATAGAGGAAATATGTTATCGTGAGATAGATAGAGTCCAAGCACACAAGTGAAAGCATACAAGAGAAAGCACACAAGAGGTTAGGTGGTTCAGTCGAGCCTACTCCACCGGGAGACAACCAACCGACAAACTTCACTATTAAACAAAAGATTACAAGGGATACAAGAGTGTTTCAATTGTTAGTACAAACAATCACTCTATCTCACTATCTCTACCTCTCTCTCTTTTCTCTCTTTCTCAATTTCTATCTTACACAAGGAGCAGCCACCACTACTAACAAAACAGTTAGGTTACAAGAGATTAAATAGAAGAGGTGGGGAGGGAGTTGGGCCTTAGGCCTATTTGGACCTAAAGAAAAATCCCAACAATCTCCACCATAGGCTCAAATCGGCAACTAACTTCATTGCCAACCGTCACAGCCCAATAGCTGTCTGTCGATATCACATCGCCTCACCCAAGCGTCCAAGTCCAGAGACTACCGCATCAAACCTGACTGCACAGCCTGCGGCCACCCAGGTCCAATGCCCCATGCCATGTCAATCACCACATGTCCACACCTACCTCCACCGGCATCAAGGCACCTGCGAGTATCAAGGTGGCCAAACTTGCCACCACCGGCTCACCTCCGTCCAGGTCGCTGTCGAATGGCACACTCCGCCATATGACCTGTCTCCACCGCCACGGCTCCACCGCAATGTGTCACGTGGTCACCACCTATGGCTTCGTTCCTCGTGGCCTCGCACAAAGCCACAGTACAACAGTCGCCAGTAACTACCTCCCAACAACGGCCGCCAGTAAGCACCTCCTTGACCCCGCACAAAGCCATGGTACAATAGCTCACCTCCTGACAAAGACCGTACAGCTCGCCCTATCAAGTCGTACGTCGCCTGTAGAAGTGTCGGCTAGTACGACAGTAGCCGTGGACTCCACCGTACCAACCATCTCATAAAGACCACCGCGTCCAGTACCCCGAATGACAACCATGTGACCTTTAAGTACGTCAATGGATCTACTGCGGATCTGTAGCTCATACCCACGTGAATCCAACTCACTTAGTGACATAAGACCTCGTCGAATACCGGATACGTACTGAACACCGGTAATCGTGCGAATCATACCATCCTCACTTCTCTTGGTTTGAGATGATAGCATTGAAGTCCCTAATGACCACCACTGGCACACCATCCTCCTCTAGAATAGACTCAATTTCTTCCCAAATTCTCGAGTTATCAGATCTTGCAGGGTCACCATAAACCCCAATCACAATCCATTCACTCAAGTCAGAGTTGTTGTTGACCCGAGCAGCAATCATATTTTTGTCTTTTTGATAAGAGAGACCTTTATTTCATTTCTCCACGGGAGCCAAAGGGCCTCAAACTTCCCACTCGATGGCACCACAATTGAATTACACATGATCAATAGATCAATTCTTTTAGAAGCCTTTTGGTACCCACATCGTGTTTCTGATATAAAGGCTAATTGAGCACCCGTGCAATGGAGGTAACGATTTAGCGTAGAACATGTCGTGCCTCCACTTCCCCGACAGTTCCACGCAAAGGTTCTCATGTGGATCATGATCCAGCAGTATTGGCACCGCTGGCCTTGGTCGTTTGTTTAGCACTGGAGAGATTATTAGGTCTATTGAGATAGATTTTCTTACTTGGGGTACAAAAGGCACATCATTCACTGATTGGTCAAGCTGACTGGAGTTACCCATCTGCTGCCCTTCCATCGGTTGAGTGAAATGGCGCTTCAGTCCTCCTTTCTTCACAGCCCTCTGAGGTTTGGGAATGAGAGTCGGGTTTGTAATCCAGACTCCCATTATTGAAGCCGAGATATTGCGGTCAGTTAGCCGGGCAGAGTATGCCAGGTCTTGGGAGAGAATGGTGAGGCATGCCACATCATCACAATTCTTGAGGTCATGTCCAAACCTGCGACAAAACATACAAATGTGAGTAATCTTTTCAACAGCCCAGTGAATTATTATCTCCCAGGGTTGGGTGAGCCACATTGAGCCTATCCTTCACCGACTTTGCCAAGTTAACTAGCACCTTGACTTTATAAAAGTGCTTGCCCCCTACATACCCCTCTGTTGGATATGTGAGAACCGTGCTAAGATCCCCTGCTATGTGAATCAAACCCTCTTGAGTGAAAGCATTCAGTGGAACATTGAATAGCTGCATCCATATGGCGACGATTTCAACAAACTCAGGGAAAAGGTCTGCATGGGATTTGACTCACTGCATAGCCACTAAGTATCCTCTAAACGACCAGTGGCCCTTTAACAAGGCCTTGGCAACATCCTTTGGGTCAGAGAACTCAAATATAAAATAGTTTTTAGCCACTGCACGGATTGTTGTAAGAGGATCGGCTTCCCATGCCCATAATATTTGAGAAAGTAGGTGAGAGTCCTGGGTTTTACGATCTGACACTACTCTAGCCAGAAGGCACATACTCCAATCAACACTGGAAATGGCCAAGTGGAGAAGGGTGATAAGCGCACTATTATCATCTGTAGTAGTGAGACCGATAAACCTCTAAATAAGGTTTTCATCCTCTTGGCTTAGATCTGCCATGGAAACAGCTGAGTTAGCTTTGAGTGAGGTAGGGTTTAAGGTTTTATCTAGGGTCGGGTGGAATTTGGAGGGTATTGTTTTATAAGTATTTGGTCTGTTGAGTTGTGAGTATGCCGGGTGAGGTCCCAGAATAGAATAAGAGGCTTCCTGGAGGGGAGATGCAGACCAATTGTTTGGTTCCACGTGACTTGGTAAAAGAGTGGGCATTTTGTCTGGGCATATAGGTTTTAGACACGTGTAATTGTCTTTTTTCGAAAAAAGGGAGCGAATCAGCCTCGTTGCTTGAGAAAACGTGTGAAGGGAAATCAGTGCTCAGCCAAGGGAAGGATAGGATTGTTGTCGCTTTTCTAGAAACGGGATCAACTTGGGTAGTAGTGCGAGATCACAAATCGAGGTTATCATGCTTTAATCCTACTCCCTTCAGCACCCACATGTCCTATAGATCTTTGATGGGCGGTATGTGATGAATTTGATGTCTCAAGATTTGCAATGCCTTTGGGCCGTGAGCATTTGGGTGGTGATATTTTGGACCTGCATAGGTACATTGTATGTTAGCCTTTTGCAAGAAGACTGACGAAAGAGCCGTTAATTTGTCTCAACCCAAAATCTATCTGTATCTCGTGCATGTGGTAGCCCTGTGGACCGTGTGATACCCGGCAAGATTAGGGAACCCCTCAGGTTGTGGCCGCCACTCTCATGGCCCACTAGGGCCCCTTGCCTAGCCGGATTTGGCTCCACCACCGGGATTTGAAGGGGCATTCTACTCCACTTCGGCAAGTACGGGGCAGTGTAATTCCTTATGGGCCATTCATCATTAGGTCCCCCTGGCCCTCCTCCAACCGGTGAAGGTGGTGGGGGCGACATTTGACCAAAGGGGATAATATGGCGACCCTCAAGCTCCACTTGGCAGGCCGTATGTTTTCCATTATGGTAGACATTGAGGATATGGGGGATTAAGCTGAGGCTATGGCAGGCAAGTAGGAGACGTACTACCGATCTCCCACCATGGTTTTGTTGGCCATACCCAGCATAGATCCCATATTAGCTGTGGCTTGGTAGAAATATACAGGGTGCCAAAAGTCTAGAGGGAAATCTCTAATGGTGACCATGACTCTAGTACTTTGCTGAACCATCGTCGAGGTGTCTAGTGTCTGCCACGACTGAACCACCAGGTTGTGCCGCTCCCAGAAATCAAAGTCGAGATAGAATGTGTCCAGAAACACCCAGTCAGGGAGGTGGATAAGGAAACCCCAATAGACTTTTGTAATCTGCAAGTTTTCGGATGACCCCCCATGATGTTCTGAGAGAATGGTTTGGAGCTCTTGTGCGGGGGGGTGGATGGTGTTGGTTGGCTAAAGAACCACATATCCATTAAGGCTAATTAGGATCCTATAATGCTCATCTAGGGATGAGAGAAAACAATGGCCAGTGCTGATCAGAGTGGTAGCATGTTCCATTGGTAGATATGCTGAGAGTTTGAGCAGGGTTTAGGAGTTAAGGAGGAGTTGAGAAAAAAAAGGGGAGGATGAGAGAAGGGTTGGGGTTGAGAAAAGGGGAAAGAAGGGGGAGTGAGATGTAAAAACAGTGAGGTAGGAGTAAGGACAAGGTTATAAAGGCGACACGGCGGTCGGAAAACCACCGGTGGGAGGGTATGTCACCCCATTATAGTATTTGAATCCACCCTGGTTTTACTCTCCGCATGCATGCTTCGATCCCTCATTTAAAAGAAAATGTATATGTTTTATTTTCTAAATAATAGTTCAATTATATTTCTACTAATAGATGGAGAAAAGTTTGCTAACCATTGACAAAAATATTAAAATTGTATAACATAGAACCAGCGTAGTAATATTCTGTCTATTCAGCCGAATTTTCGATCGAATGTACCTATTCGATTACAATCCAAATAGAAAATCTATATTCGGTCCGAATATGCGGTTTAGAGCATATTACCGGTTTAGAGTATATTAACAGTGATAAAAATACTGGTTTAAAGTATATTAACAGTGGTTTATACCACATAGTGCCAATTTAGAGTATATTAACAGTGATAAAAATACCAGTTTAGAGTATATAAGCAGTGGTTTATACCACATATTACCATATACTTGTTCATATATATATATGAATTCTCATTTAAAATCCGCATATATAAGTCCGCATATGCGGTCATCATTATTTCCTATTATAGCATGTCGCATATCAACCGAATATTATTTTATTATAGAACACGAACATAATCACTCCCATGAAACCCATTTCCAACCTTTGTTTTATTAATTCATAATAGAAATACAAAGTACTTCCATATATTTTATTTTCTGGACAACACGCTCTCATATATATAGAGGTTGACTTGGGTGAGCCATGGAGTAAAACACGTTTTTACTCCATGCCATATTTTCATTTTAAAAATTCAAACAACCGTTTTGAACCTTCCAACATATTCTCCATATGGAAATGTGCTTGGAGACTAAATTTTACATTTTTTGAAATTTTTTTACTATTTATTAAACCACTTTGAAAATCGTTGTTTTACTGTGAACAATAAAAAAATAAAAATTTCTGGACCACCAGATCAGCAATTTTCAATGTTGCTTAATAAATAGTAAAAAAAATTCCAAAAAATGTAAAATTTGGTCTCCAAGCACATTTCAATATGGAGATCGTGTTGAGCAGTCCGGATCAGTTGTTTGGATTATCAAAATGAAAATATAGTGCCATGGAGCAAACACTTGTTTTACTCCATGGCTTATTTTAGCCCATCTCTCTATCTCTCTCTCTCTCTCTCTCTCTCTATATATATATATATATATATATATATATATACACACACTAGTATCATACCCGTGCGTTGCAACGGAGACATATTATAAGAAAAAAAAATATCAAAGAAAATAATAATAATTATTCAAAAATTAAGACACATGTTAATAGAAAATTTATATGATGTTGTATTTTTAATTAACTTTAATTGTGATCTCTGATAACAATTTGATGATGTGATGATTCTTTATTTTTAAGTACCAATGATATCAAATAATAGCTCGATTCGAATCTAATATCAAATATCGTACAACAATTCAATATCAACATATAATATGATATCAAAAAACATAAATAAAAAGTGTTATCGTGTGTATGTATAGGATATACACACACACACAAATTATAAGAGAAATATATATTGACACACATGTTCCAATTTATATTCTTCTTTGTTTCCAATTTATATTCTTCTTCTTCTTCTTTGTTTCCAATTTAGAATATATATACACACACACACGCAGACATTGATATATTCTATATTGGAAATATATTCTAAATTGCCTACAACAATATGTATAGAAACAAAGAAAGAGAAATAAGGAAATAAAAAAAAAATGATTTTCATTGTGATCCGTATAGAAACGAAGAAGAAGTAAGGAAACAAAGAATAAGAAAATGGAAGGTGGAGTTTTCTCAATTGAAGAGGAGAAATATGAAAACAAAGAAATAAGGAAACGGATAAATATATTGCTAAATTTCAGAGTTTGTTCAATTTTAATTGTAACGTATCGCGTGGCAGCAAATGTGGTGAGTATTTTTTTAACTAAATTTAGACTTATATACATAAAACAGATGCATTTAATCTAAAGAAGACAAATTATGTAATTGGAGGGCTGAGATCAAATCCGAAGTTTCATCTTTCAATCGTAGCCGTTGGCGGATCGGACAACCAACGTGCTTAATAATAGAATGAAGATATATATATATATATAGAGTTAGGCTGGGGTGCTATGGATAGCATAGAGGCCTCTATGCTACGGCTCAATATTCGAGTTTTCAAAATCCAAAAGGTCGATCCGAACCGTTCATCTTATTCTCCATATTAATATCTGCTTGGAGACCAAATTTTACATTTTTCTGAATTTTTTTACTATTTATTAAGTATTTTACAAAATTGTTGATCCAACGGTGGCTGCACAAAACAGTAAAACCGTTGGATTAGCGATTTTCAAAGTGGCTTAATAAATAGTAAAAAAAATCAGAAAAATGTAAAATTTGGTCTCCAAGCAGATATTAATATGGAGAATAAGATGAACGGTTCGGATCGACCGTTTGGATTTTGAAAACTCGAATATTGAGCCGTAGCATAGAGGCCACTATGCTATCCATAGCACCCCAGCCTAACTCATATATATATATATATATATATATATATATGATTGCTAATCTATCATGCCTTAAATGCATATTTCCTAACATATAGATATTTCCTTAATAACGTATAACATTTACCATATTATTTTCCTTAATCTGAAATTGCCTAAATATTACATTGAAGGTAAACAAATCTTTACCAATCTTATTTTGATCTTCTGTCACTGACGTTAACGTGTCAATGTGTATATTCTAACAACAACCATTTAGAGTATTGCATTTATTTTAATGAAATAAAAACTACATCTGGAATAAAGATGAACTCCATTAGTTTTACTTTATAATTAGTGGGAATCTTGTTGCACACTTTATTAGTGGGAACTCCATCAGAACTTTATTAGTGGGAACTCCATCAAATCTTGTCGTTGGGTCTAATTAATCATTAAAGAAAAGTAATACTTGTTCATATTTGCACTCAAATTCTTCTTTATTAGTACTTACATGGAAGTATGCATGAACGTCATCCATTGATGGTATCATTCTTTAGATTTCGCTTCTTAATAATCATCCCGTTAAAAAAAATAAGAATGCAATGATTATCTACTCAATTATTCATACAATCGGAAAAATTTTAATTAAAATGTCAGAGAAAATTTTAATGGATTAATAGAGTAGAACTATGGTGTTCTTAACCACACCAAGTGATCTTTTGATGAGTTTAACTCAAAAACCTATCAAATTGGATTCAAATGATGAATTCAAACTATTAAAATCGAATAAAGATGTTAGGCAAATTTCTCTCAAGTGAAGCTTTGTAATGTTAGGCAAATTTTGTATAATTTTTGTGAAAGAAAAAACACTCCCCGGAGATAATAAGTACTTTTATGTTAGAGTTACCAAAAACCAAGTTGTGTTGTGGTCAAATGTTTAGAGTCTTACTGTCATTAATAAGTTAGCGTGAGTTATGTTTCATCAATGTATAAGGACAATGAATATAGTTAGTATTATGATGGTTTGAAATGTGCTTTAAGTCTTCAGAAAGTTATTTAGTGTGTTTTGATAATATAAAATATACTTAAATGTGTTTTGTGACTCCGATGATTGCATTCAATTTAAATGGATAAAAACTACATCTCAATCGAATAAAGATGCACTCCATTATTGTTACTCCATTATTGACTGTTTTTAGTGCTCTATCTTGGACCATTTGGAAAATAAGAAATGATATTTGTTTTAATAATGCCTCTCTCCCTACGGGTCGCAATACAATTATTCTTATTATCTCTCTTGTTCTATATTGGACAGGTAATGAAGTGGGGCAGATTGATGAAGCCGTGCAGACTTGGCTGCCGTAGTCCTTGGAGAACATACCTCTTCGCACTTTTGATGGAACTGTAGACCTGGTGCTGGTAGAAGAAGCACAGCGTGGGGGCTCGACTGATGCCGCATGAGAGAGATCTAGCTATCTTCTATTTTTGCAAAACATTGTTATCTTTTGCTGACTGCGATCAGCCACGTATTTTTGACCTTTTGTGTTGGTTCTGTGATATCTCTGTTTTGCTATAGCTGTTAGTGTTCCTAGTTGGATAGGAGAGGGTCATCTCGGATTATATCCATTATCTGCAAACTCTATTTTGTTATATATTGTTTCTGCAATGAAACGGGCTTAAAAGCCTTATTTTCAAAAAAAATGATATATATATATATATATATGATAAATCTTTAGATATTCCTGATATTTTTTTCAGTTAGCAACTTAAAAAAAATAAAAATAAAAATAAAAATCAGAGTTGGCATCTTAGTGACAATTCGGATATTAGCAGGAACGCATACTAGTATGTGCGGACTTTAAAAGTGACTTTTGCCAATACTATTTCTGAACGTTTTTGTAGTACTGACAAGGTATTTTACCATAGTTTTTATGACTAAAAGTTAAAAGACTCTGCATATATAATTCAAACTCTTCTGCATATGGAGTACAATCAGAATACAATTTAAGTAGTAATCGAGAATTTTCTAGCACATATAATCCATATGTTGGATATGATGATGTTAATAATTCTTCATTTGACACTACATTAATGCTTTCATTTTTTGGCTCTATATATACAACAATATCCCCATTCATATTTTAATACAGAGGACGATGAGATGATGCAGTCAGCTCGGCATAGCTTCTGGCAATAAAAAATGTGTTCTATTTGTAATACTTGTATTACATTATATAATTAGTGAATTATTTGAGTGTAATATTTTGTCTTAACATAGTTTTTTTACAAATTATTTTCACCAATTTTTTTCCTACTTTTTAGCTACACAAAAGAAGCTTCTGCCAAAAAAAATTTAAGTTACCGATCCGATTTTTCTTATACCAACCGATTCATCCGATTCCGATTCCACAATCAAGAACCCGATTCCGATTCCGATTCCGATTCAGAGTTTTAGAACCATGAATATAACCAATATAACCATGAATATAACCAATATATATAATATTAAGCATAATTTGAGTAAAAAATTTGAATAATATTATGTTAAATTATATTTGATATTTTTAATATTATTTATATTAATTTAAATTGAAAAAGTACGAAATATTATTGTTATAATATATAAAAATTGAAATATAACATAAAGTTGTGTGTGACTTGATGGATTGTATTGATGATTCTCATCGAAGAGAACCATGGTTTGACTCTAGCTAAGCTAATTAATATTTCATCTCTTGTTTTTATAGAATTTAAAAAATTGATCTAAAAGCTTGTTACAAGTTGGAATCGAACCTGGACCTATTAAATAGTGGTCAAATGATCTACCGGTGCACTGCTAGCATCTTATATCTTATATCTTATATCTTATACTACTGCTGGCTTTTTCACCATAGTTTTCCACCGGAAAAGTTAGCGGTTGGGTTATTTTTCAAAAAATTTGCAAATCGAAGGCAAGTTTGGAGAGAAAAATTCTGAGCGTAGCCCATAAAATTGAAATGACAAGAGAAACTTAGGGTTATACTTCTTCCGTCTCAATCCATCTGACTTAAATTTACAAATTGTGGAGAAGCTGGTTCTAATAATTCATACATATACAGATCTTGGAAGGTGTTGGCATGCATGATCAAGCTTTATTTCCCTTTGTAATTTGTTGCATCTAGAGTGCACAAAATCCTTGTAGCTCGTGATCGATTGAGTTCAATTCGAAAAAAAATTTGGTTTGAAACGAATCAAATCAGCTCAATTATGAAATAGATCAAACCCAGTTCGGTTCGAAATTGGATTGAATCGAACTCGAATTGAGTCTGGCTCAGTTCGAAGCTCTTATTTTTAGTTCTAAGCAAATTTTCCCACTCTGCACTATATTTTGCAAAGCAAATTAAATGAAATTTGCAATCGGGTGCAAGCGCAACAGTAGAAACGGGGATGCTATTGGCCTCCAAATGCTGTTGCTTATTGTCAGACTGTTGATAATAGATTGATTTCATATGGTAGCACATTGATCATACCACAAGGAATGAACCTGACATGGGGTAAAGATTATAACAGAACAAATATTTTGGCTTCATGCAGCGATATGAAAATTCATAGTATCATATTTAAAATATTTATTTTTAGAAATCATAACACCAGAACTTTCTATTTTTAGAAAGTATTTAAAATAATATAGGATATTAGATAGATTGTAATAATATTTTAATTTCATAAAAAGGACCGTTTATGTATTTCCCTTCTAAAATTCATAAAATCATATTTACTCTTATAAACTTTAAAAATAGGTGTAGATTTTAAGACCAAATTTTTTACTCATAGCAGCGAAGAGGTGAGAGAAAAAATTATTGAGTAATGATTTTGTCCTCCTCTTTTTAGTCTTCTAAATGTCCTCCTAACTGTCTAACTAGTCTTTATCTTCAAATTATCTATGATATCTCTCATCCGCTTTCTAACCAACTCAAATATCATTCTCCTCCGCCTTCGATCCTCAAATTTCTCGAGCATTCTCCTCAACCGAGGAGGCTGGCGTTGAACACCGTCGTTGTAAATGCCGCCTCATAACGTATCAATCTTGATAGCTGATTTGTTGAAAGAGCTCGAGGAGTTACCGACTTCATTGGAAGAAAAGGACATCACAGGCCATGGTATATATGCAAAATCGGCCTAGTCAAATATCGGTTGAACCGGCTCTGAATTGGTTGGGTCTTGAGCCATTGTAGGCATTCCTAGGTCTCACATGTTCCCCAATGTCGGGTTTATAAAAGGTACTTCCTCTGACATTGCAGAACTCAAGAACACACCGAAAAAGCACGAGGTTGGGGAGAAGTCGCATTCAAACGAATTTATCACGACGGATGGTGATTAAGCAAATACTTTGACAATGTTCTTTTTTTGAGGTAGGGAGTGGGGAGGGTTTTGTTTGTTGATAACCTCGACATAGATCGTTCTTGAAGTGTGACCTTTTATCTTTCTTATATATTTTGCGTTATTTTACTAGCTTTTATGTTTATGTGCTTCAATCTCTGTTATTTTAAAAACATTTTAATTATCCTCTATATTTTGGGCAATTTGAATCATGTGCATCTTTTATGTCTGAATATAGATGGTTGACTTCTCGTTCTATAACTGCTTGCTAGGAATTAGACATACATGCATGTCAAAAAAAATATTTTGCGGAACATGACATGTATGGAAAAATGGAAAGAATATGACTACAAAATTTGTCGCGTATCGGGCGCAGTCCATAGAATTTCACACAGTGCATAGATATGTGTGGCGTATTCGAAGGTGTGGATACGCCATGTAAGTCAATACACCAACTAGCGTATCAGGTGCGTATCCGTATCCGACATGCACCCGATGTACAGGTATAGGACCCTAACTGAAAAAGCCAACGGTAGACATAATAACTAATGCTGAAAAAGCCAGCAGTAGTATAAGATATAAGATGATGGAAGTGCGTTGGTCGATCATTTGGCCACTATTAAGAGGTTCTTGGTTCGATTCCAGCTTCTACTTATGTTTTTAATCAATTTTTAAAATTCTCTGAAAACCAGAAATAAAATGTCTTAGCTTAGCTAGAGTCAAACCATGGTTCTATTCGATGAGAGTCATCAACACAAACTACCAAGTCACATACAACTTTAATTTTATGCTATATTTCATTTTTTTATTTATTACAACAATAATATTTCGTACTTTTAAATTTAAATTAACATAATTAATATTAAAAACATCAAATATAATTTCACATAATATTATGCAAAATTTATTACTCAAATTATGTATACAATTATGTATACAATTATGTAAAAAATATTATTTCACTAAATCTTAGTTGGGCCTTGGGTGAACATAACCCATGGGCCGAGAGTGTAATCAGCAATATTGTTTATACATTGAAAGTTTGAAAAAATTTAAAATTTAAAATTTGTTTATAGATTTACAATAATCAACGAAATCGTCTGCAGAGTAATGTGATCAGATTTTACATAATTCGAAACAATTGAAAGAAACATGTAGATGCAAATTTTTAAAAAAAAATTGAAAAAAAAAAAATTTGAATTTCTTTTTACTGTTTACAGGATTCAACAAACCAATCTACAGAGTTACGTGATTAGGTTTACATAATTTAAAATAATGGAAAGATATTTGAAAAAAAAATTTGAAAAAATTTGAAATTTTTTTTGAAAAAAAGTTTGAAAATTGTTTTGAAAAAAAAAATTTGAATTTTTATTTACATATATATGTTTACATAATTTTAAAATGGTCATGGTTAGTTATTAGTTTTGAAAAACTGTAGAGATCTTCTAGATATGATCCTGGTCAAAGGTTTAAAGTGATCCCAGTTAAAGCAGTTAAAATAGTTAAAGTGGAGATTAAAGTGAAAGTTATGGGGGACCACATAGAAATGAAAAGTGTTTATGTTGATAGAATTCGTTGAATTAGTTTACAGGATTTAGTATTGAAGTTTATTAATTTCCCTTCATTAGTTTATAGGATTTTTGAAAATATCCGGAGATTTTTGGGGGATTGGAGTGCGGAGAATATTAGCTACTTCCAATAAAATTATCTGATAATTTTTGTATCATTTTTAGATTTTTCAGCAATTTCGTGGACATGGTTAACAGGTTTTTTCAATTTGAGTCGAAAAGAGAGATATGAGAGGTATGTTGGTCATTTCATTATTTCATAGTTGTGCGCGTTTCTTTATTTTTTCAGCTGTTGCTAATTACATATTTTTCTTTTTTTATATTATTTGTATCTTTCTTATATATATGAGCAGTAAGCTGGAAGCTATCAAGGCAGACATAATAAAATCTAGTTCTTTCAATATTGTATTTATTTTTTATTTTTTCCATTAAGTTTGGCTAGAACTAATATTAATCTGATATAAACATTCTTACTTTTCATAACTAGGCTTTAAAAGTAGCCTTCAAAGAGAACATATATGAATCAATTGTGGTAAGAGGTCTTATATTCCACATAAGTACCAAATTGCCATGTCAGCGCAAGTTCTTTTTCAGTGGTCCCAGCCTACTTCACGCGTAATAAATTTATTTGTTACATCATTCCTTGGTTTATTTTTCTCCCTTTTGAAAAGTCGTTTTATCAGCAGTATTTTTCAAATAAAATGTTGAAGCTGTTGTTATAAATAGGGGGAACTTCATGTATATCCCTAAAAAACTTTGAACTTACACATTTATCCTCTAAAACTGATAATTCATATTTACCCTTCTAACTTCAAACACTCACAAATTTATCCAACGCATGGAATTTTCTATTATAACTCATTTTAAATTTATTAAATATCCATTTTACCATTTAATTTCAACGGCAAGAGATTGAAAAAGATAGAGGCAACTCATGTTCGTAGAAACAAAGATGATCCATCACTCAATTTGGGCGTTGAGTAAGAGAGAAGTATAAGGAACTAGCTAATGTCGTCATCTTCTTCCTATATTCAAGCACCACTGGATTCCTCCATTTTTGACCTACAGTCACTAGCGGGAGAAAATAGAGAAAAGAGAAAAGAAATGCCAACCAGGGATTCCAAGAAGCAAAAGTTGGAGCTAACGGATGGCGAGACACTCTTGCGCTTGAGTGACATGTGACAGAGGAAAAGCCAATGCTATAAGGAAAAGGAAAAGATTTTCCATTACTTATCTAAGGTTGTTTCGTTTTTCATTGAATCTAAATTTGGATTTCTATTTCTTTCTTTTGTTATTTATCTTCGCTACTCCTTATAATCTCATGATGATGATATTCCAATTGGACTCAATGGACAATAAATTGAGAGTAAAAGTTGAAATTTCTCAATGGACTCATCTTCTAACAAAGAAGCTAGACTTTAGTTCCAAGATGTCACAGTCAGGACCTGCTTTAGAAGAAAAAATACTAGTGAAATGAGTTGGATAAAGGGTAATATAGGTATATTTAATAAACTTAATTTGAGTTTTAATAGAAAAATCGACAAGTTGGATAAATTTGTGAGTATTTTAAGTCTATTCTCCACAATCAATAAACTTTATCGATAACAAAAAAACAGTAAGCCATCGAGAGTACGTGAGACGATATCATTTATCTCTCTTGTTTTCCCTTAACAACTCACCCAAAATGAGGAGGATAGAGACTTCAATCCTTTTTGCCACCCACACGCACAATATATAGTGGTTATTACTATCTTACAAGGTACAATAACATAATGGTGTTGCCATGTCTGCTCTTAGAAAGAAGACCCGTCTACTCCTTTGTCTCCTTCCCTTTCAATAATTCACCAGACAAAATGACATTACTAGTCCATGCGAAAAGTTTGAAATATAATATTCCCTTGTTCAAGGATAATTCTGTGCAAGGGTCACATGCAAGTACTGCCCATGCATCATAATATCATATTAGCATAGAATTAGTGTATACTAGGATTGACCATTTCCAATTACATATCTTAAAATTAACAATGATTATAGATGTAGAAGGAAGCTGACGAAATTACACAAACTGAAGCAAAAAGAAAATAATAAACTACCAATAAGAAGAACACCAAGACAGCTATTTTTAACAACATATAAATTTCCAGGAAACCAAAATGACAAACAAAACAAAATATAATAGTACAATTTGAGAAAATAAAATATTAAACCGACATAAAGAGGACGAGATGTATGCGTCATTCTGAGGATAACACTAGAATATATGAATGGTAATTAACGACCGATGGCAATGCTTTCCTCTGCTTCCTTATCTATATTGAAATAATTGCATGTATGCCCAATCCCATTGTCATGAAAGGATTGTTCACTGAGCAGAGTCTCTGTATCAATTCTCCGATTGTAGTCAAGTAGCATAAGCTGCCTCTCCTCCAAACTTTGGGACCTCCAAGGATGTATTTGGTGTTGGTTGGACCGCCACAAAACCTCGAGCCGTATCTCCACTTCCTTCATTGATGGCCTTTCATCTCCTTTCATTCTGAGGCATATTTCTGCTAGCTTGGCCACGGCTTCAAGTTCTATTCTGTGCCCCTCGTTCACAACTTGGGGATCCAGAATCTCAAAGAGACGGTTCTCTCTCATAGCTGATCTAAAATATGCAATAAGGCTACCCCCTTCATACACCCTAGAGGAGATTAATGGTTTTTCTCTTGTTAGCAATTCAGCTAGAATGACACCAAAGCTGTAGACATCACTTTTCGGGGTTAACCGGCAAGTGTAATAGTACTCAGGGTCCAAATACCCATGTGTCCCCTGGATATTTGTAGTTACGCCTGTTTGATCTATTTGGACCAATCTTGAGGCCCCGAAATCTGACACTTTTGCTGTGAAATAATCATCTAATAGAATATTTGATGATTTTATATCTCTGTGGAAAACTGATATAGAGGCAGATGAGTGGAGATAGGAAATTGCTCCAGCAGCTTCAAGGGCAATTCTCAACCGATGCTTCCATGTCAAGGAACATTGTTCCTCTACATGTAGATGGTTAAAAAGTGTTCCATTTGAAATGAACTCGTAAACAAGTAATGGGACTTCAGTCTCTAGGCAACATCCATAGAGTTTCACAACATTCCTATGGTTGACTTGCGAGAGAATGACCACTTCATTTATGAACTGATCAATTTCTGCCTGATCAACAATTTTTGACTTTTTTATGGCCACAATACGTTGATCTGACAAAATACCTTTGTAAACTTCTCCATGACCTCCCCGGCCAAGAATGAGTGCATTATCAAAACTGTTTGTTGCTTTTTCCAGCTCATGTAATCCAAAATTTCTCATTTTTTGTGTTGTATCTTCATGGGAAGCTATTAGTTGTTGCAGAAGTAACCCCCGATTTTGAATGAAGAACATTTGTTTTAGCTTTTCTTGTTTCCTCTTTTCAAACAATTTGATATGCTTGGCTATAATAAAAGATAATAAAATAATGCTAACGGCAGTTGCAAATCCCAGCATGATCGTCATACCTGCGTACATAAATAAAACATCTTAGCAAAAAAAAACAAAGAAAAGTTATTTTGCATCATTTTCTTTTATTAGCTTATAAAGTTCGCGCCTATGTTTCAATTGTTTTATGTGAAATTCAACGTTGTTTAACCTACACTACAATAACAAACGAATACAACTTCTTTGGTAACTAAGCTATTAAACTCCGTGGTATGTACGTACATCAAGAAGAGTTACATAACATGTTTCACTACTAAAATTTGAGTTTGTTACAAGGGAAGAAAATTTCTTGTTCCATGAACCTAACCTTGCAACAAGCCCGAAAAAGTCATTTACATGAGACTACCATTGAAAATGTGTTGTTGGTAATACCTCCATGAAAAAGCCATTTACAAATAGTATTTACATGGACACCTTTAATAATACATTTTTCTGGCTTTTTCCATGAGACTGCTCTTGTAAAATTCACGCATGCAAATACTTTTAAAGTTGGTCCCATCTGGAATATTTATAAGGGGAGAGAATGTGGGCCCCATGTGATTATTTGTAAGGGGATCAAATTTGGGCCCCATGAGAAGATGATTTTTGTTTTTACATGGGCTATTATTTTCAAGGACATGCTTTGCACTTTTTGCCTGTGTTGAAGTTTGTAATATTTGCAGGGATCAAGGAAAATAACAACCATAAATGGCTACATATCAACATGCTCTAATTTTACAATCCTCCCTTCTCCCTGTACCAATCCCTATCCAACATGGTACCAACCCAGTAATGTTTACATTTCCCAATCCCTCGATGATTCCAATGAAGAATATTAATTTGCAAATCAATACATATATGTGTTGTGTCACAATATTTGTACAATTATTTTTGTATCTCAATTATTTTGGAAGGTTTGTTCTAAAGACCAAAATATAAGTTTCTAAAATATCAAATTCTTATAGACTGCAAATATTCTTGTTGATGTGACTTATAATAATATTCACCATTCAAAAGGAGAGATCAAATATACAGAAATGTCTCTACCAAACTATTTACATGCGCATGGTAGTCAAATACTTATATGGACCCTTTTATAAAATAATATAAACAGAATTATAAAAACAGTTACATGAGTAAGCTAGCTCATGAAAATAAGTCTTCCAAATTTATACTTGTTTGTATGCGCATGGAGTTATGTAGTTGTATGGACCCGATCTAAAAAATAAAAGTCTAATAAGTAGAAATTAAAGTAGCTAGCGGGAGGGGAGCAAGTAAACCTTTAATGAAATATAATAACATGTTTGACGGGTGGTTGGGCTTCAAAATTTATTTACATTGGCAGATAGGTAACATTTACGTAGTTGCACATCATGGATTTCTATGCATTAATTACTAGTTTCATGGGACTACTCAAGCAAATAGTTTTATAAATCACCGAAAATTTGAAATCTAGCACAACCGCTACGTACAGTCTGTAATTATGCAGCTGCTACTATAGACTGTTGCGGCTCCGTTTTAGTGAACAAAAGGTTATTTAACAAGTTACCTATACCGGCTCAAATGGGCTTTTATATTTTACAAGTTAGAATATTTCAAATTGATTTATTATAAATTATTGTTATTTTTTCGTTGATAGTTTTGAAAATTAACTTGCCGATAGCCTTACAGTTATAAAATATATGGAAAAGTTTGATATTTTGTATGTATAAAATGTACAAAATAGAAAAAAGAGCCTGATAATTGACCCCCAAAAAAAATTCCGAGCACATTTTCCAAGTACTTGATGTCTAACTTCCATTTTCAGTGCTAATATCAAAGCATTTAAAACTTTATTTATAACCTTACAGTGGTATTGAAAAAGCTTTTAGACATCTATATACAAACATTTATAATTCTAAATTTGAATAGTTTTAACTCATAACTAATTTTGTTTTCAAGCCAAAAAAGAAAAGATTCATTTCACTCACCTTTTTTTTTCTTTTGATCATTCTCGTCCATTTTTTGGACGATCCGTGATAAATTTTGTAAATCTTAAAATACAAATATTTTTTACTCGATTTTCTCTTTCAAATGAGATCCATGAAGAATAACTTTCGAGTTATATTTGTGTCGTTATTTTTTTTACCACTTTAAATCTTTGCGGCTTTCAATTTTTTTTTTTTATTTTGCTTCAAAACAATTTAAACCTCGTTTTACAAGCCTTCAAATCTTTCGTATAAACCTCATTAATAACATTTTAAATCTTTAAACTAAAACGTATAAACCTCATTTACAAAAAATTTAAACCTCAATAATAACACTTCAAAACATATAAACCTTAACAATAACACTTCATGTACAAAACTCATGTACAAAGCATATAGACCTTATGTAGAAAGTTTTGAAAATTTTAATGGCTGTAGACTGAGATTTAAAAACTTAAAAATTTAAAGTGCTCATGAGATTTACTTTAAAAAAAATACAAATGACTTCAAAATAATTCAAAGATATTTCCTCCATGATCTCATTTGAAAGATAAAATTGAATCATAAAATTCATCACAGATCGTCGACAAAATGGATGAGAATTATTAGAGAAATAAAAAAAAGTAGGTGAAAGGATTTTTTCCATTTTTGGGCTTGTAGACAAGAGTAATTAGGAGTTATAATTATCTAGATTCATAATTTAAATGCTCCAGATAGAGGTTTCCAATGCTTGCGAATAGCATTTTAAAATGTTATAAACAGAGTTTTAATTGTTTGGATATTAGTACTGAAAATGGATGTTAGACAATATTAATTGGAAGGTTTTTCTGTTAACCTACTTGGAGGACGTGCTTGGATATGATGGCTTGGGGAACCAGAACATTGCTCAAAGAAAAAATATCTAGATGTCATTTAAACATAAAAAATGTCCAGTTCTGCAATCTATTTTTGTAAATAAAAAATAATACATATGAAAATAAAAATTATCGAATTATTGATAATTGAATTTTTTTTTGTAATAATAAAAAGTGTAAGTTCATCCAAAAGAAAATTTCCCGGACTATCTTTAAAAATTACCTAATTTAATTAATAATTAATCATTTATATGATTTTATTATATAGAGTGACTCAGCAAAGGTGATACATAATAAAATGCTAACTTATAGCAGATCATTTATAGTTGATTGACGTCTTAAATTTCCGACAATTATTAATTGTTCATAAAGATATTACGATTCTGTTGCCCAACGGTTTGCTTTCTGGTTGCCAAATGATTCTGCTGGCTTTATTTAAAATACATTAAAAATAGAAGACAATGAGAAGGGATGAGCCGACCAGGCGACATATCTTGTAAATAAAAATATATTGTAGTTTTTTCTTATTAAAAAATGGTTGTGCATTTGCGCTAAATTGTGTTCTTTTTATCCATGATGTAATTTATAACTTGGTCTGTTTGCTTTCATTATTATTATTTTTTCTGTCAAACATGCATGTTACATATTTTATATACTTCATTGAATTATACTAGTTAATTCTATGCATAAAGTCAGTCCACGGGCTATTGTATGTGCCAAAAAAGAATAAGTCTTTTACATTAGCTTAACTTTGAACAAAACATTTTTATTATTTTTCTGTATATTGTCAGGACAAGTACAAGTCTATTTTAAAAACAAAAAAAATCTAAGTTTTCAGTTTAATTCAATCGATTCTTACCGAATCGCCCTATTTCGATTCACCAAAACAATATAGTCAGTTTTTGAACTTCAAGGTATGGTTTAATCGCAACCCGTATGGTTTAATTTTGTCTTGTAAGAAAATTGGATGGACATGCCTCAAGTTATCTTGGCAATACTTAGTTTCTGCGAGCTGTATTTTTTATTTATACGGAAAAGAAATCCATGCACTCTATTTCGATAATTTTAACAACAATCAAAAGCTCTTAAAATTAAGTTAATAATTTATCCTGAAAAAGTACCTGTGACTAGCGCCGCATTGAGGTCGCATTCTGTCAGATTGTTATGATTACTACGCCAACCCAAAGGACAAGAACAGCGATATTCAGAGAATGACATGTAGCATATGGCTAAATCGTTAGCAAATTATTCTTGCTAAGGTAATTTATCTTAAAAGTAGAAATGAAATGTGGGGGTATAAATTAAATAAATATTCATGCAAAGAATTAATGATAAATTTTATTGATTGAGTTTCATTTTTCTGAATTTGCCAAGATAACTAATTTAATATTTAGTATATTAAAATGTGGGGTTGATATCTCGTGAATATATTAAACTAACTCTAGATATTCATGACATGATATTGTGCATGAATAATGATATATGTGATTAAATTTTATGTAGCACAAATAACTAGTTCATGAAGTTGTTAACATGCTTATCAAAGCATTATTATTAATCACAATTGTTTTTTGGACAAATTTATTTTGAAAGTTTTTTTTATAAATAAAAAAAATTATTTACAAACTTGAGAAATAAATAATAATTCATTAACATAAAAATGTTAATGATGGACTAAAAATTAAAGTCCTTATGTATATAGCACGAAAGTCATAGAGTCATCGAGGGGGATGGGACTTAGCCTAATGGGACAATCTGGTGTGGGAACCCAACCTCTGTGATGGGCAATCCCCTGAAGGGGGTTCAATGGGTAAGAACAAGTAGATCAGTGCTTCTGTGTAGTGTAATAAGATGAGTATCAAAAGTCGGTAATTCGCGAGATGTGACTCTACACACATCCAAGAGGGAACTCTTCTATATGAGAATGACCGTATATAAAAGGCCGCGGCTACTAATTAAGTTTAGGCAACTAGTAGAATATTCTCATGAAAAATCAAGTTAACGTGCATGGCCTCAAACGCACAATCCGCGATGTAGTTTTTCTGTATTGTGTGTGTAATAACGTAAGTTCCGAACAAAGAAATTGTTGGTCAAGACATGGTTCACTCCGATCTCCTCGGACTGAAATTATTGACACTAAGTGAAATCAAAACATTTTGCCCAATGCACAGTATAAACAATGGTAGCAGAAATATTTATATATATATGTTTTTAGTTTACTTAGTTTTATTTTATTTTAAATTAAACTTTTGAATTTTGTGGGAGATTGATGGAAATTTATTTTAAAACTCAAAATTTATGTAACTAAATATATTAATATTTTTGTAAGTTTATGAGTTATAGAGCTTATTTCCTTTGATGCATTGATACACAATTAAATGACATTCATTCCTTTAAATGTTATTAATAAAATAAACAGTAATAGCTATTCATTTGGTCCACATATTTTATTGACATGAATAGCAATTATTATTTGATCCGTTGATGCTTTCCATGTAATAGCTATTTATTTTAGCAATCATTTTTTAACGTTATATATTTTTATTACGGTAAAAGAATGAATGGATATTTTGATTGTCATTAATTTACAATTGTGTATATGTTATTTGTCTATAAATAACACACAATATTTAGAGAGCAAGTTATCCAATAATCTATCTAACAATTCACATACTCTCTTGCCCTTTCTCTTAGATCTATAATTCATAACTTCAATTTCTATTCTCTCACAAATAAATATTTTCTTTATAGAAAACATATTATTCTGCTATCATTGTTGAAAGAAGAAGCATCAACCTCTACCACGGTTGCACCCGCAGGTAGAGGAATACCGGCATAACATGGAGCAAGCTTAACTGATTATTCCTGCACTTAGGACGGAAAGTTGCCTTAGATCAGTATTTTGCAGCTCCAGGTAATAAAGTTTTAATTATATTTTTTATTATATTTTTTAATATAATATTTATTTATTTATTGTTCAAAATTGAGATTTAAAACTAGTTTGTTAACTCATATTTTTCCAACATAATGCTAGTATAAGGCTGTCAAATAAAATTAAGGCGAGAAAATCTGAAACATATACTATAGAATAGCTAATAACTGCCCTTTGGTTTCCTCATCCAAATGTTAGTTTCATAAGAAAATACTTCTTTGGACAGTCAAGTCCAAATTCGAAATTCAAATTTAGTTAGCTAATGGCCAACATTATGTCCCTTAGAAAAAAAAATTGTGAAACTAAAATTAACTTTCTACAGATCATTTCTTTGCCCGACTAATATTTGCATGGCAATTTAGTGGAAGCCGAATAAAGTAGATCTGTCGAACTTTTAAATAATTGCCACCATTTGTTGATAATTTGAACGATTTATTCAAAGCATTGCTTGCTCTCTATTTCTATACTCGTGACAGTAATAAAAAGTTCATAAAAGATAATAATCTATCCTGAAAAAATGATAACATACCTATAACTAGTGCGACGTTGAGATTGCATTCTCTTGGATTGGTATGATTACTACGCCAACCCAAAGGACAAGAGCAGCGATATGATCCTTCAAAATTGTGACACTTTTCGAGCTTGGAGCATGGATTTTGGATGGCACATTCGTCGATGTCTGCATGGATATGCCACAATATAAAAAATGTCTACATATAAAAAATAAAAAAATAAAGGAGAGCAAGGGCACAAGCGAGTGAGAAAGACCTTGGCAACCTCCATGAAGGTAAGGATTGCCTTCATAACCATTGGAACAGTTGCAGAGATAACCATGATCATTTACTGTCAAGCAAATACTATGATCGCTCTTGCACGCATAAGAGGATTTGGTAGTCTGTGCTTCTTCGCATGACGTGTTTCCTATGGCCCAGTCGAGCACCATAGCCAGTTCATAATCAGGGATCCCACCATCGTCGACAAATTTAGTTATGTTGAACTTGAACTGAGGCTCCACCACCATAGCATAGCTGCAAGGACTGAATTTATACACCTCCGAGTTGTCAAAACTCTTATCAAATGAGAACAGAAAGCTAGACGCTCCTTTTGGGATATCTGTCTGGCAACAACCAATACCAGAGCAGGATCCATGCTTAATCACGGTGTCTAGGCTATTACACGAAGAAAAGCATCCTACTGAGTAATTCATAGGATGGTCTTCAACGATAAGATACCCAAGTGTATTACACCCAGTCACTGTAAATTTATTCTTCTCGGTGTTGATCCTGAATGGTGCGATATTTACAAAATACCATGGATCCCTGTAATGTTCCTCTTTCTTTGTGGTGCTGTTGTAGCACTGCCCACCTATAAGGCTGCCTACACGTACCTGGCCCAAGGACAGGCTTATATTCAGAATATCCCAAGCGCTAGGCCCTAAACCCTCTGACATCGAGGCATTAAGGACAGGTATGGAGGAACCGTCGTCCTCGATTGTGTAGCAAATGACATCGAAGCCTTCCAGGAAACAATTTCGGCCATCAGGTTTTTTGCAAGTAGAACTATCATTTTTTGACACGTAGCAATTTTTACTAATGCCAAAAGGGTAAGGGATGGGAATTCCACCGCAGCTCTCCGGGCACCCAGGTAGAGTGGTGGTGTTCTTCGCAGATTCAATGGTTTTGAAGTGGAGGAGAAGAAGAATTTGGGTTAGTATCATTGCCACCATGGTGGTGTACAAGGTACCTACTACTGGCAACGAGTTTATTTTTGTTTCCTTCATCATATTCATAGATAGCCTTAATTACTGAGTAATCCACTAATTTCTTTAGTTTTTCTCAATAAAATAGATACGCTGTTACTGCAGTTCAAGGCTTTTTATAATGTAGTCTTATGAATTATCAATGTTCTCTTTTCTTAAATATCATTATTTAATTGGTTTGGACGATTCGATGTCCATACATTCATTATGCCTATTGAGTGGAAATGTGGAGCCTTTGAAAGTTCTTATATTGTGTAAACAATAGGGTTGTTGAAATTCCTTTCGAATTCAAAATGAAAGACGAAAATATCTTACAAAGATTTTGCTTGTCAGTTACCATTATGGCAGCGTATGTTAATCTTGACATTACTTGGATTATAAGAAGTTAAGTCTTAAGAAAAAATATTTAAAATACTCGTGGAGTATATTTACAATTAAGAAATGTCACAATTTAATTCAAAATTTTAGAGGCATATATATTGTTGATCAATAAATGTTGACAGGCAACAATCCTGGGATGAACCAGTTCCGGGAGAAAATGTTATAAAAATAAAAAATGGAAGAAAAATCAGCAATTATCAACAATTTGCTTTCATTCAAACTCTTGGTTGTCTTCATCATTAACCAAACAATCTGATGGACAACAGTGATAGTCAATATATGAAGTCTCCTCCTCACGTCTAGAAAGACCTTACAATTCAGTAAACGAACCATGATCATAATGAGAGACGGGCATTCTTAAAATAAATTTAGTCCAAACTTATATTTAAAAGGGTAATTGCTAATTAATTTATCAATTTAACTAATTATAACAATTCTCTATTCTATAGTTTGTAAATTAAGAAATATCACAGGGGCTAGCAACTGGACACACTCACACTGCAACCTGAGGTACTGGACAGTAGAACCACACAGGCACTACCAGGTCGCCTGTGTTGGGATAAACTCAGCAATACTGCACTGCTTTGTGCCAGTATGCAAAGGATTGAAGAGAGAAGAATATTTTTCTGAATAGAAACAACGCTTTATTTCTTTTCTCTCTTACTCAATTACATAGAGTTCTGCGATATTTAAAGCAATACAATGTTCCTAAAATAACACCCACAACTTCCCTAAATTAAGCACCCACTACACAACATGCTAAAAATAACTAACCACTATGCCTACTAGTTCTAAAATAACTATGCTGAAAATAACCAATGCCTAAAATAACTCATGCAGTTTTTATGCGTCTAAAAACTGCTTCTAACTAAACTAAACATATGCAGAGATTATCTAAATATAATTTTGAATTAACTTTCAACACTCCCCCTTAATTCAAAATTGATTATGCCAAAAACTGCTTTGAATTCTTCAAACATTCCTCTTGCCAATGCCTTAATCAGAATTTCAGCCTTATGTTCTTCTGAACTTGCACTCTTGATCTCCATTGTTCTTGCTTCTAATATTTCTTCTTGCAATGCTTGATGCCATGTTTCATTTTCTGCCATTTCTTCAAAGATTGTGGATCTTTGCCTTCCACCTGCTGTATACACCATGAAAAGCATGGGTTGCTCTTTATTTTTCTTCTTCACAGCATGCTTGCTGTTCTTCCCTCTGTTTTCTAAAACAATCGGCTTGCACACAGCCATATCTGTTCTGCTGGAAGCACTAGACATCTTTCTGTCGTGCTGAAAACTCAAACTCGCTAAATCTACAAATCCACGTCCACCTCTGCCTTGAGAGGACTCCCCCTTTCCATAGAACGCCTTTTCATCGTCTTTCTCCTTTGATCTGAACTTTGCTTCATGGGTCTGCAGTGATCCCATCAGTTCATCAAAGGAATAGGTTGAAAGATCGTTTGATTCTTCAATTCCTGCCACCATGTGATCAAATTTTGTGCTACACTTCTCAGCACCTTTTCCACCATGGTTTGCTCTAAGACGTTGTCTCCATATGCTTGAATTTGGATGACAACGATCATGACTCTTCACCAGAAAAATCTGCATTGATTCTTCTATTTTCATATGCAACAAATCTCCGTGTAGGATTTGCCGTTTGATTGCCACAACTCGAGAACTTCCTTGAAATGCCATCTTCAAGGTTGTCAATGCTTCTTTAGTAATTGCTGCTGTTGCAATTCTTCAAGGTTGCACAACAATCAACTCTGCCATCAATTGCAACTTGACTCTGCCTTCAATTGCTTGCCCACCGAACCATCGGCTCTGATACCATTTTGTTGGGATAAACTCAGCAATACTGCACTGCTTTGTGCCAGTATGCAAAGGATTGAAGAGAGAAGAATATTTTTCTGAATAGAAACAACGATTTATTTCCTTTCTCTCTTACTCAGTTACACATAGTTCTATGATATTTAAAGCAATACAATGTTCCTAAAATAACACCCACAACTTCCCTAAATTAAGCACCCACTACACAACATGCTAAAAATAACTAACCACTATGCCTACTAGTTCTAAAATAACTATGCTGAAAATAACCAATGCCTAAAATAACCCATGCAGTTTTTATGCGTCTAAAAACTGCTTCTAACTAAACTAAACATATGCAGAGATTATCTAAATATAATTTTGAATTAACTTTCAACAGCCTGAAGAAATTCTCACAAAATTAATTCTTCTTGTGGCTGAAGAAAAAAAAATATAAGGGATTTTGAATTCTCGATCAACAACCAATCTCCATGCTTCGCACCACGGCATGGACAGCGAAATTGATAGTTTATTGCACTTTCTTATGAGTTTAGTAATATTTTGATTTATATTATTTTTAATTATTATATTCTTTGTCATGTCGTGATATTAATTATATTATTTTTCAGTTCTTTATTAATTGCTAGTTCTTTATTAGTCCTGTGTCCTCCCTTTCAAAGGTTCAAAGTAAAATTGCCTTTTCTGCAAGATTAACTTGGAATATGATTTTAATGTTAGTATGAAAGTTTTTGTCGATATCAATTTATTTTTGTTGTGACTTTCATACAAATTCAACTCAAACTACAGGTAAATTTATTAACTATAACAAATAAATATATGTATCAACATAGTTTACACTTAATATAAACAATTATGTAAGTAATTTTATGTGTTTTCAACTTCATGTCAAAACTACTTGAATATTGTTGGGGGTTATTCTAGAAATGCGGAATACCGGTACACAGGTACCAACTACAAGAAACCGACAAAAGACCCAATATACAGTATACCAACAAAATCCGAGCAATTAGAGACAAATATAACTTGCATCCAACCAAAACCAACAACAATAGAGGAAATATGTTATCGTGAGATAGATAGAGTCCAAGCACACAAGTGAAAGCATACAAGAGAAAGCACACAAGAGGTTAGGTGATTCAGTCGAGCCTACTCCACCGGAAGACAACCAACTGACAAACTTCACTATTAAACAAGAGATTACAAGGGATACAAGAGTGTTTCAATTGTTAGTACAAACATCACTTTATCTCACTATCTCTACCTCTCTCTCTTTTCTCTCTTTCTCAATTTCTATCTTACACAAGGAGCATCCACCACTACTAACAAAACAGTTAGGTTACAAGAGATTAAATAGAAGAGGTGGGGAGGGAGTTGGGCCTTAGGCCTATTTGGGCCTAATGAAAAATCCCAACAATCACCACCATAGGCTCAAATCGGCAACTAACTCCATTGCCAACCGACACAGCCCAATAGCTGTCTTTTGGTATCACATCGCCTCACCCAAGCCTCCAAGTCCAGAGACTACCGCATCAAACCTGAGCGCACGGCCTGCGGCCACCCAGGTCCAATGCCCCATGCCGTGTCAATCACCACATGTCCACACCTACCTCCACCGGCATCAAGGCACCTGCGAGTATCAAGGTGGCCAAACCTGCCACCACCGGCTCACCTCCGTCCAGGTTGCTGTCGAATGGCACACTCCGCCATATGACCTGTCTCCACCGCCACGGCTCCACTGCAATGTGTCACGTGGTCACCACCTATGGCTCAGTTCCTCGTGGCCTCGCACAAAGCCACAGTACAACAGTCGCCAGTAAGCACCTCCCAACAACGGCCGCCAGTAAGCACCTCCTAGACCCCGCACAAAGCCATGGTACAATAGCTCACCTCCTGACAAAGACTGTACAGCTCGCCCTATCAAGCCGTACGTCGCCTGTAGAAATGTCGGCTAGTACGACAGTTGCCGCGGACTCCACCGTACCAACCATCTCATAGAGACCACCGCGTCTGGTACCCCGAATGACAACCATGTGACCTTGAAGTACGTTAATGGATCTACTGCGGACCCGTAGCTCATACCCATGTGAATCCAACTCACTTAGTGACATAAGACCTCGTCGAATACCGGGTACGTACTGAACACCGGTAATCGTGCGAATCATACCATCCCCACTTCTCTTGGTTTGAGGTGATAGCATTGAAGTCCCCAATGACCACCACTGGCACACCATCCTCCTCTAGAATAGACTCAATTTCTTCCCAAATTCTCAAGTTATCAGATCTTGCAGGGTCACCATAAACCCCAATCATAATCCATTCACTCAAGTCAGAGTTGTTGTTGACCTGAGCAGCAATCATATTTTTGTATTTTTGACAAGAGAGACCTTTATTTCATTTCTCCACAGGAGCCAAAGACCCTCAGACTTCCCACTCGATGGCACCACAATTGAATTACATAGGATCAATACATCAATTCTTTTATAAGCCTTTTGGTACCCACATCGTGTTTCTGATATAAAGGCTAATTGAGCACCCTTGCAATGGAGGTAACGATTTAGCGTAGAACATGTCGTGCCTCCACTTCCCCGATAGTTCCACGCAAAGGTACTCATGGATCATGATCCAATAGTATTGGCCCCGCTGGCCTTGGTCGTTTGTTTAGCACTGGAGAGATTATTAGGTCTATTGAGATAGATTTTCTTACTTGGGGTACAAAAGGCACATCATTCACTGATTGGTCAAGCTGACCGGAGTTACCCATCTGCTACCCTTCCATCGGTTAAGTGAATTGGCGCTTCAGTCCTCCTTTCTTCATAGCCCTCTGAGGCTTGGGAATGAGAGTCTGGTTTGTAATCCAGACTCCCATTATTGAAGCCGAGATATTGCGGTCAGTTAGCCGGGCAAAGTATGCCGGGTCTTGGGAGACAATGGTGAGGTGTGCCACATCATCACAATTCTTGAGGTCATGTCCAAACCTGCCACAAAAACATACAAATGCGAGTAATCTTTTCAACAGCCCAGTGAATTATTATCTCCCAGGGTTGGGTGAGCCACATTGAGCCTATCTTTCATTGTCTTTGCCAGGTTAACTAGCACCTTGACTTTATAAAAGTGGGATAATATGGCGATGGGGGTGACATTTGACCAAAGGGGATAATATGGCGACCCTCAAGCTCCACTTGGCAGGCCGTATGTTTTCCATTATGGTAGACATTGAGGTCATGGCAGGCAAGTAGGAGACGTACTACTGACCTCCCACCATGATTTTGTTGGCCATACCCAGCATAGATCCCATGTTATCTGTGGCTTGGTAGAAATATACAGGGTGCCAAACGTCTAGAGGGAAATCTCTAATGGTGACCATGACTCTAGTACTTTGCTGAACCACCGTCGAGGTGTCTAGTGTCTGCCACGACTGAACCACCAGGTTGTGCCGCTCCCAGAAATCAGAGTCGAGATAGAATGTGTCCTTAAACACCCAGTCAGGGAGGTGGATATGTTTGTACTCCTATGAAACTCCATTTCCTACCTTTGTTTTATTAATTCATAATAGAAATACATAGTACTTCCATATATTTTATTTTCTGGACAACACGCTCTCATATATATAGAGGTTGACTTGGGTGAGCCATGGAGTAAAATATGTTTGTACTCCATGCCATATTTTTATTTAAAAAAATCAAACAACCGTTTTGAACCTTCCAACATATTCTCCATATGGAAATGTGCTTGGAGACTAAATTTTACATTTTTTGAAATTTTTTTACTATTTATTAAACCAGTTTGAAAATCGTTGTTTTACTGTGAATAATAAAAAAAAGTAAAAATTTCTGGACCACTATATCAGCAATTTTCAATGTGGCTTAATAAATACTAAAGAAATTCTAAAAAATATAAAATTTGGTCTCCAAGCACATTTCAATATGGAGATCGTGTTGAGCGGTCCGGATCAGTTGTTTGGATTATCAAAATGAAAATATAGTGCCATGGAGCAAAAATTTATTTTATTCCATGGCTTATTTTAGCACATTTAAAAATGAAAATTTTACATTTTTCTGAATTTTTTTACTATTTATTAAGCCACTTTGAAAATCATTGATCCAACGGTTTTACTGTTTTGTTAAGCCACCGTTGGATCAGCAATTTTCAAAGTGACTTAATTAATAGTAAAAAAATAAAAAAAATGTAAAATTTGGTCTCCAAGCACATATTAATATGGAGAACAAAATGAACGGTTCATATCGACTTTTTGAATTTTGTAATTTCAAATTTGGACCGTGTGTATTTCGGCCCATATGCTACCGAAAGCATATTAGCCTATCTCTCTCTCTCTCTCTATATATATATATATATGATTGCTAATCTATCATGCCTTAAATGCATATTTCCTAACATATACATATTTCCTTAATAACGTATATCATTTATCATATTATTTCCTTAATCTGAAATTGCCTAAATATTACATTGAAGGTAAACAAATCTTTACCAATCTTAACGTGTCAAGGTGTATATTCTGACAACAACCATTTAGAGTATTGCATTTATTTTAGGGAGATGATATGAGTACCCGCACTCTCATCCCCCCATTATCCCCCCCAATTTTATTTGTTCAATCTCATCCACATTTTTCATGATCTATAAGGAATTTTGCGAATCTAAAATCATGAACGTCTTCTACACAATTTTATCTTTCAAATGAGATCCATGATGACATATTTTCGAGCTCGTCATCACACAAGTATTTATACCTCGCTATTTAAGTATTTATACATAGTATTTTTCACATATGACACTGCTGACATTTAAAAGTATTAATATCAAGTATTACAAGTATTTATATCTATGCACTGAAGTATTTATACTTATGTGGTCAACTATTTTTGTTAGAGAAAGGTTGACGCAGGGACGATTAGGGAAATGTGATGCGGAGATGCGGGGTTCACGATTGGGGATAAATAATTACAAGTATAGGTATAAATACTTGTACGATGCTGTATAAATACTTGCACAATGAGGTATAAATATTTGTGTGACGATGAATCCGAAAGTACGTCATCATGGATCTCATTTGAAAGATAAAATTGCGTAGAATACATTCGTGGTTTTAGATTCGCAAAATTCCTCATAGAACGTGAGAAATGTGGAAGATATTGAAAAAAAAAAAAAACCCCCCACCTCTAAAAACGTGTATGATTCTTCTCCCCATGTAGTTTGAGTGGTCTCTCCATATAGTTATACATGCAAGTATTAATATCTTAATTTGCAAGCATTAATTTATTATCTTCCAAGTATTTATACTAGTGTTTTGAATAAATTTAATTAAATTAGTTAGTTAAGTTAGTTTATGGGAAGTTAAAATCTGTTTAAGAGATGAGGGTATAATGCGGGTACAGGAGTGTGGGGATTGAAATAATTATTCTTTATTTTAATGGAATAAAAACTACATCTGGAATAAAGATGAACTCCATTAGTTTTACTTTATAATTAGTGGGAATCTTGTTGCACACTTTATTAGTGGGAACTCCATCAGAACTTTATTAGTGGGAACTCCATCAAATCTTGTCGTTGGGTCTAATTAATCATTAAAGAAAACTAATACTTGTTCATATTTGCAGTCAAATTATTCTTTATTAGTACTAATTAAATGGAAGTATGCATGAACGTCATCCATTGATGGTATCATTCTTTAGATTTCGCTTCTTAATAATCATCCCGTTAAAAAAAATAAGAATGCCATGATTATCTACTCAATTATTCATACAATCGGAAAAAAAATTAATTAAAATGTCAGAGAAAATTTTAATGGATTAATAGAGTAGAACTATGGTGTTCTTAACCACACCAAGTGATCTTTTGATGAGCTTAACTCAAAAACCTATCAAATTAATTGGATTCAAATGATGAATTTAAACTATTAAAATCTATCTATTTCATAAGTAATATGTGTTTACATGCAAAATTTATAAATTTTGTAATTAACTTAATAGAAAGTCAAGCGCTCTAATGCCAAGGATAAGCTTAAGTGAGATAAAAAGGAAGCTTAGAATTATGAAACCCAAGTTGAACCAAATTTGATAATTTTGTGTCTATACAAAACTTTAAATCATTATGTACGTACATTTCAAGAAGAAATGTCTGTGATATAGGGCCATGAAACATGGGAACTACCTCCAATCCTCCCCTTTCGTTTTTAAGTGTTCAAACAATTTCTACCCGATTAAGTTTTCAATCAATTGTTATGAAGTGAAGCTTTGTAATGTTAGGTGAATTTAGTATAATTTTTGTGAAAGAAAAAGCACTCCACGGCGATAATAAGTACTTTTATGTTAGAGTTACCAAAAAACAAGTTGTGTTGTGGTCAAATGTTTAGAGTCTTACTGTCATTAATAAGTTAGCATGAGTTATGTTTCAACAATCTATAAGGACAATGAATATTAGGGCTGCAAACGAACCGAACCAAATCGAATCTGTCCTAGTTCGAATTTGAATTCGAATTCGAAATAATTTCGAATCAAACCCAGTTCGAAATTGAAATAGATTTCAAACCTAAAATGCCAGTTCGAATTTGGTTCGGTATAATTCGAACTAATTCGATTTGATTCGAAATTAGTTCGAAATTGAGCACCGGAAGGAGAGAGGAGAAAGAGCGAAGAAATTAAGCACTGAAAGAGCGAAAATGTTTGTTAAAATCTGGAGAGAAGAAATTAAGCACTGGAAGGAGAGAGGAGAAAGAGTGAAGGAGAGCTTTCTGAAAGAGCGAAAAGGTGTAGTCTCTGGAGGAGGAAGGTTATTTCTTTTTTGAGTGAGTCTATGGAACTATGCATATTACGATTTGGCACCGTGCTACAGCTCTATATTCTAGTTTTTAAATCCTAACGGTCGATCCGAACCGTTCATCTTGTTCTCCATATTAATATGTGTTTGGAGACCAAATTTTATATTTTTTGAAATTTTTTTACTATTTTTTTAGATTTATTGAAAATCACTGTTTTTGGATGGTCCAGGATTTTCAGATCAAGTGATTTTCTAAATATCTAAAAAAATAGTAAACAAATTTCAAAAAATGTAAAATTTGGTCTCCAAACACATATTAATATGGAGAACAAGATGAACGGTTCGGATCGACTGTTAAGATTTAAAAACTCGAATATAGAGCCGTAGCACGGTAACAACCCGCGATATGCATAGTACCATAGACTCACTCTTCTTTTTTTGTTTTTTAGTAAGTAGTGTCTTTGAGCAAAATTTTGTATTAAATGGCTTATTTTAATGAATACCTGGCAGCCTGCACATTTACAAAAAAAAAAGGTTTAGATTACACGCAGAGTTCGAATCAAATAAATTAATAATTTTCATAGGAGAGAGCGAGAGAGGGAGAGACGTGAATCTATCAAGGCACACAGCACGTGATGTTCATCATATATTAATTCGACGGTCCAGGTTACACTCGGAATTTCGAACCAAATAAACTCGCGAACCTATTCGAATCGAATTTGATCAATTTCGAATTCGAAATTAAATTAATTTCAAATCGAACTGGTTTGAATTAATTTCAAACAAATCTATTTCGAATCGAATTTTTTTCAAACTTTTTCGAATCAAACTCGAATCGAATCACGAACTACGAATTTTGTGTGCACCCCTAATGAATATAGTTAGTATTATGATGGTTTGAAATGTACTTTAAGTCTTCAGAAAGTTATTTAGTGTGTTTTGATAATATAAAATATACTTAAATGTGTTTTGTGACTCCGATGATTAATTGCATTCAATTTAAATGGATCAAAACTACATCTTGATCGAATAAAGATGAACTCCATTATTGTTACTTTATTAAAGGGAATGATCATCATCCAAATGTTTTCAGGCCTTTATTATAAATATTAGAAAGTAGAACTTTGACGCTCATTAGTTGTTGTCGGTTCTAATTATTAAAGAACGTATAGTAATACTTTTTTGTGAAAAAGGAGAAAAGTAATACTTGTTAAAACTTGCTAACTGGATTTACTTGCAGTCAAAATATTCTTTGTTAGTACTTAAATCGGTAATATGAAATCCATCTATTGTATATATATATGATAAATCTTTAGATATTTCCGATATTTTTTTCAGTTAGCAACTTAGTGACAATTCGGATATTAGCAGGAACGCATACTAGCTAGTATGTGCGGACTTTAAAAGTGATTTTTACCAATACTATTTCTGAACGTTTTTGTAGTACTGACAAGTTATTTTACCATAGTTTTTATGACTAAAAGTTAAAAGACTGTGCATACCATGTGATATAATTCAAACTCATCTGCGTATGAAGTGCAATCAGAATACAATTTAAGTAGTAATCGAGAATTTTCTATCACATATAATCCATATGTTAGATATGATGATGTTAATAAATCTTTATTTGACACTACATTAGTGCTTTCATTTTTTGGCTCTATATATACAATAATATCCCCATTCATATTTTAATACAGAGGACAATATAATGATGCAGTCAGCTCGACATAGCTTTTGGCAATAAAAAGTGTGATCTATTTGTAATACTGGTATTACATTATATAATTAGTGAATTATTTGAGTGTAAAATTTTGTCTTAACATAGTTTTTTTACAAAAAAATTTCACCAATTTTTTTCCTACTTTTTAGCTACAAAACAAGCTTCTACCAAAAAAATTCAAGTTACCGATTCGATTTTTCTAATACCGGCCAATTCATCTGATTCCAATTCTACAGTCAAGAACTGAATTCCATAGTCAAGAACTCAATTCCGATTCCAATTCCGAGTTTCCGAACCATGAATATAACCAATATATTGCGGTAGCTGTTTATATCGGTGAAGTAATTAAGGCCCAATAGTGCTGATTACACTCTCGGCCCACAGGTGGTGTTCACTCAAGGCCCAACAAAGTTTTGGTGATATTATTTTTTTTGCATAATATTAAGCATAATTTAAGTAAAAAATTTGAATAATATTATGTTAAATTATATTTGATGTTTTTAATATTATTTATATTAATTTTAATTTAAAAAGTACAAAATATTATTGTTATAATAGAGTAGAACTAGGGTGTTCTTAGCTCACCAAAGTGTTTGGTGAGCTTAACTCCAAAACCCATCAAATCGGTTTCAAATGATGAATCCGAACTGTTGAAATCCGCCTACCTTACAAGTGTTGTGTCTACATGTGAAAATTTTAAACATTCGAATTAATTTAGTATAAAGTCAAGCGGTCAAAAAACGTTTAAAAAATGAATGCACTAAAATTAATTTATTAATCTTCTAAGTTTGACCAATTGACTTTATACTAATTAAATTAATTTGAATGTTTAAAATTTTCACATGTAGACACATCACTCGTAAGATAGACGAGTTCCAACGGTTCGAATTCATCATTTGAAACCGATTTGATGAGTTTTAGAACACCCTGGTTCTACTCATTACAAGAGTTATACAAAAATTGAAATATAACATAAAGTTGTGTGTGACTTGATGGATTGTACCATGGTTTGACTCTAGTCATCACATGTATTGATGACTCTCATCGAAGAGAACCATGGTTTGACTCTAGCTAAGCTAATTAATATTTCATCTCTTGTTTTTATATAATTTAAAAAATTGATCTAAAAGATTGTTACAAGTTGGAATCGAACCTGGACCTTAAATAATGGTCAAATGATCTACCGGTGCACTGCTAGCATCTTATATCTTATATCTTATATCTTATACTACTGCTGGATTTTTTACTATAGTTTTCCACCGTAAAAGTCAGCGGTTGGGTTATTTTTCAAAAAAATTGCAAATCGAAGGCAAGTTTGGAGAGAAATTCTGAACGTATGAATAAAAACTTTGGGGAGAAGCTGGTTCTAATAATTCATATATATAAAGATCTTGGAAGGTTTGGGGATGCATGATCAAGCTTTATTTCCCTTTGTAATTCGTTGCATCTAGAGTGCACAAAATCCTTGTAGCTCGTGATTCAATGGAGTTCGATTAAAAAAAAAATTGGTTTGAACCCAATCAAATCAGTTTGATTCTGAAACGAATCAAATCTAGTTCTGTTCGAAATTGGTTCGAATCAAATTCGAATTGAGTCTGGCTTGGTTCAAAACTCTTCTTCAATTTCGAACCAGTTCGATTCAAAACTGATTTAAATCACACCAAATCAAACTCAAACTCTTCTTTTCAGTTAGAAACCCTGCTTCAATTTCAAACTAGTTCAATTCAAAATTAATTCAAAGTCAAACTCATACTGGATTAAGTTCGATTTGGTTCAATTTGTTTGCAGCCCTCTTGCATCCACACTATCATTGCATTATAAAATTTATTCCACTAAAACTTTTGCAAAGAACTGTTATATGTATGAACTCTTAGGCAGAAAAGGCAGAAAAATTATCGCGTGATAAGGCAGAAAAAAACAGAAAAGGCGAAAAAATAGGCTTACTCCCAACGAATTCGTATCCTCTACATTAACTCAAAAGGAAATCTTTTCAGTTAATGAATCTTGATCATCCGATTTGTTTTGAGATTTGTGCAGACTAAATCCGCACTAATATTAAAAATCCCCCTATATCATAAGCAAGATCAAATTGACTCCGTTTAAAATTAAACGGTTGATATTCATTAACTCAAAAGATTACTTTTAGAGTTAATACAGTGGATACACATTCTACTTCCAACTCCCTAGACACTGGTCCCCTATGTTTTACACTTTTACTTGTAAATTTGCTCATGATATTTGATCAAATTACTATAAAACCACCAAACCAGCTACAGCTTTTGCATTCCTTTGTCCAAAGTTTATGTTCCCAAATTTTTTATGGGAATTCACGCGCCCAAAATAAATAATCAATACTAATTCAATAATAGATGAAATATGAATGATCAATATGTAATTAGCGTGTCATTGAATTACTAACAACTCTTATATAAGTTAAGTTCGATATATATTTTGTTTTGAGGCTAAAATTTTTGGTCCGGACTCAATATATAATTTCGAATTTTTTCCGAATTATACCCGAATCACAAATTTTGATCGTACCGAACCTTTCCCGAATTATTGAGTTGTCACTATGCTTTAAACTAGCAACAGATTCACCCACCTCATCATGGTTTTTGTACTCCCAACTCATTAAGCTCTAGCTGGGATACTTTAACAGCGTGCCTAAACTGCTCGATCCATTCTAGGGTATGTTTGGATTGGAAGCTACAATAACTAGGATAACTAAATTTGATAATAGCAAATGAGAAAAGATAAATATTAGTGATTTTCAAATTAGTGTAGAAATGATGCTATCTGGATTAGAAAAAAATGTTTTTTTGGATTGTACATTTGGAATAGTGTAACAGCTGTAACCGATAAAAAATAATGTTAAAAGGTATCAATTAAGAGAAAAAATATAGACAAGTAGAGTCTCAAACGAATTGTCACGACGTGAAAATAATATAAGTGGTGTTAATTTTATCATTTCTAAATTGTGATGACGAAAATTTGACAAGGAAGTATTTTTTCTCTCTTCATTTTTCTAAATAGTAACTATTCCAACATTTAAAAAAAAAAAAATAACGACTATTCTAATCATTTTGAATAACAAAAATATTATTTGAACACAAATTACTATTCAGAATATTCTGAATAGATACTATTCTCAAACAGCCTCTATTCAGAGCTTAGACAACACCCATGGGAGTTGTTATCAGAGAAAGAGCTGTCTTTGACCGATTTAACTTGGCTTCGCTGTTGTATGACAGTATACGCTCACGCAAGTTTAAAACCCGTGGTGACTGTCAGCATATCCCTCATGATACATTTTATGTTATTTTTACAAAAAAGGTCGGGTAAAATTGATTATCATAATTTAATCCACCGCCTTTTATATAGGTGTTGACATTGCATGCGTTGAACTAATAGGTTTTAGGTAGATGAGAGTTCTTAAAACACAGACTAAAGGTGACAGCTTTATTTAGTCGGGAAGGTTCATGGCAATCATCAAGAATTATTTAGTGGGACCGAATCTTCTGCCTCCCTGGAGGCAGGAATTTCCTGCCCCCAGAGTCACTGTTGGTGGGCCTCCTAAACCCTAAATTCTAAATCCTAAACCCTAAACCCGGCTCCACCCCGCAGTGACTGAGGGGGCAGGATTTTCCTGCATCCCGGGGGGCAGGATTTTCCTGCACCCCGGGAGGCAGGTGATCTGCTTCCTTATTTAGTCTGGAATTTAACATTAAAACTCTGAATCTCAGGCCCTGTTCGGCAGGCGCGAATTTGAGTTAGATTTCCAATTTAATTTCCGAAGACTGTTCGGGTGGTTAAAACTTTTGTAATATTTTTCAAAAAAGTTCTTACAATGAATTACAACTAAGTGTAAATTTTGAATAATCAAAACCTCAAGTCTAAGATAATTTTCATTTTCCTATTCTGTCTCTCGTCTCTCCTTCTTCTCACGTGGTGGGCCATACTATTTTTTTTTTTTTTTTGAAGGTTGCAGCTGTCTATGCCAATCACGTGGCCTTCTATCTAATTTAATTACTTCTCATTTCAAGAATCTATTGTGTCATCCAAAAGGTTATCATATAACCATCTATTGTTATTTATATTATTAATTGTAGGACTAAACAAAATATAGAGATCCAAACTACTATTCTTGTAAAAAAAAATTATACTAAAATTTAAAAAAGTCCGACTAATATCAACATGATCTCTATATTAAATAAATGAAAATTTTAAAATACATGTGAAATTTAAATTAAAATACATATTTTTGAATAAATTAAGATTTTCCACAACTAATTCTACGGTACAACTGAACATTCATTTCACATATTTCCACAATTAATTCTATACATATCTATGTCTATGGATTTTCATTTTTTTAAAAGTAGATTCTCATCCCGTCGTATCATATTCCGTGTAATTCCACCACAAACAAACGGGCTCTCAGATTGGATCTACCTAATCTTTCAAAACATTGATCTTCTTATAATATTTTATGAGTGAGTCTATGGTACTATGCATATTACGGTTTGTTACTGTGCGACGGCTCTATATTCGAGTTTTCAAATCCTAACGGTCGATCTGAACCGTTCATCTTGTTCTCCATATTAATATGTGTTTGGAGATCAAATTTTACATTTTTTGAAAAAAATTTACTATTTTTTTAGATATTTAGAAAATCACTTGATCTGAAAATTCTGGACCATCCACAAACAGTGATCTTCAATAAATCTAAAAAAATAGTAAAAAAATTTCAAAAAATGTAAAATTTGGTCTCCAAACACATATTAATATGGAGAATGAGATGAACGGTTCGGATCGACCGTTAGAATTTGAAAACTTGAATATAGAGCCGTAACACGGTAACAAATCGTAATATGCATAGTACCATAGACTCACTCATATTTTATTGGTGTATTCGGCATTTGGTAACGTTAATTGTAACGAGTCTGCTTTTATGAAGGCAATTCTAATAGTTTATAGTTGCACTTAGTGGCATAGTAACAACATTCGCGTTTAATTTGCGAATAAAACGTTTTCTTAATACTACCGAACTGAACAGTGTATAATTCGCTTGACCAAACTTTTACCGTGTAATTCGCAAATAATTCGTGAGATTTATGAATTTTACGGACTATTCGCGTTTTATTCAAAGTATTCGCGTTCCCCGCTGGTCCCAGTTCTCCTTTAGGCAATGTTATTTTAAATTAATTTGCTGTGACTTTGAAGTTTGAACCCCCACGAAAATGCTAGCTGTGAGCTATTTCTCCTCTACTAGCAGTGGGGTGAGGCATGCTTTTTGAAAAAAAGTTAACAAATGTATATCTATAATTTTAATTTTGAATGAGACACGTGGATATGGTAGGAATAAAAGTTGATTTTTGGTGAATTGCTATAGTTATTGTCTTATAATTTGATTATATTTCTATTTTTTTTTTTAAAAAGGAAATCTGTTTTATTAATATAAATTGCAAAATTTATAAATCATTCCGAATTATTCTCAAATTATATTCGAATTATATTAATTTAGTGTTTACAAAAACAAATTATTTCCGAATTATTTTCGAATTATACTCAAATTATACTCAAATCACGAATTGCCTAACTTTTTCCAAACTATAAAGTTGTCACTACGCATAGTGGTGTTCTATCACCCCAAAATTTCCGGACAAAAGTCAGGAGAGAAATTATTTTATGTTTGTAGCGGGTTTGATATTGTTTCTTTCGGATACTACCGAGAAATTTCCGGACATAAGTCCTCGAAGTTTTCCAAACAAAAGTGCTGCTTCAAATTAACGCAAAATTCAATCAGAAAAGGTGTGGCGAGTTGTACTTTGTATTCATATCCTGTAGACTGCCGGGATATTTGTATAGTTTGTTACTCGGTGAATGCCACATAGTATCTGTCGATCTACAATAATGCAGTAGACTTGAGAGTTTGAAGTCAAGCTTCTGTTCCCTCTATTTATCTCTTCCACAACTAAATTCAATCCATTAAGCTCTTTTACTGCATTCAATCTATCTAGTAATATCTATTCACCTCCTTTTCAATCTCTACCATAACTAAATTCAGTCACCCATCTGTCAATTGATAATAACTCAATCCACCTCTTGTGTTTTGCTATTTTCGTTTCTTTTTGTGATTGAAAGAAGCATTTTGCAACTTGTTCTTTGTCATTCCCAATCAACAGTACTATCATTGAAGGAACTTGAAGATGTCAATCTGGGCAGGTTCGGCTTCAAAATTTGCCGAGTGGGTGATGCCCCCTGTTGTTGGTGAACTTGTCAGCACGGCTTTTTCATACTTGCGTAACTGTTTACTGCCATACAACACCGAAGCCAAGTTAAAGAGGCTAAAGACAGCTCTTCCTAAGATTACAGCTGTCATGAGTGTTGCCGAACCTCTGAAGGTGAACTACCCGAATACTAGCGAATGGGTCGAGCAGTTTAGGCAGGCTGTTGAAGCATCCCAACTAGTGCTTAATGAATTGGAGTACAAAAACGATGATGAGGCGGGTGAATCCGCTTCTAGTTCAAAGAAAAGAAAACGATGTACTATTAGTGGTGGTACTTTAAAGAGGTTGAAGGATGCTGTAACATTGTTGGATCGAGCAACTGCTGATATCAAACTACTCCTCGAACTTGCCAAGACACTAGGTGTTCAAGGTGTTTCTGAATCACGGCAATATACCAATAAGATTTTAAGGCAGGAAATTAAAAATGTGTAGCTGAAAGTTGGGATTTCAGATGGACAGGGCTGTCGGTTAACTTGCCGCATTTAGAGCTCAGCTATTTTGAAAGGAATGATCTCTATGCAACAAATTCACTGACAAGCTACCCTTTTCTGGAAAGCATTCATCATCTGAGGCTTAAGGTAGGGGGTTATTCAATGTCAAGCATTTCTACTCTGATAATAGAGAGTCGTAAATGGCTCAATCCCTTATCGGAGATAGAAAACCTGAAGGCCATACGGTTAATGCGAAACAACTTAACCCTGACAATGGCTGCTTCAATATTTGTGAGCCTCATGAACCGTTGCAACATATCAATCTCGACTGCTGATTTGTGGAAGGTGCTCCTGGAGTTACGGACTTCATTGGAAGAAAAGGACATTAAAGTCGAACAGGTTTCATCTAAAAATGAGGAGACTGGATTCCTTGTTATGCAAAATCGGCCTAGTCAAATATCGGTTGAACCGGGTCTGGATTGGTCGGGTCTTCAGGCATTGCACGGATTCGCGACACTTCCGGGCAATAACCTTGAGCATTATCAAGTAGTTACTAACTCTGAAGTTGAAGAGCTTATAAACAGGGAAAGGCATGATGTCGGGGAGAGCTAGCTCGCATTCGAATAAATTTATCACGACGGATGTTGATTAAGCAAATACTTATTTGACAATGTTCTTTTTTTCTTTTTGAGGTAGGGAGTGGGGAGGGTTTTGTTTGTTGCTATCTTCGACATAGATCGTTCTTGAAGTGTGACCTTGTATACACATTTGCTGTTATTTTACTAGCTTTTATGTTTATGTGGTTGATTAAATCGAACAAATTTGTATTTTTTTCATTGCCTTGGAAGAAAACTGAGGAAAATAGATGCGTCTGGGGAGAAGAGAAGAAGCTTTAAACATTATAAAATGTTAAATAGATGTATGTGAACTGTACTGTTTTACTTTGGGAACATAAATTGTTTCACTGTAGACCATGTTCATATCAATTATTAGACCATGTTTATACCAACTATTAGTATCATGTAGGCAAGTAGATCCAAACAAATTGACGTGTACAACACCAGCTTTTCGAACATAAATTAATTTTCTTTGTATGAGCATGCTACTGTATTATTTGGGGTCCGCAAAATGTCGGTGTGGTCTGGGTATAATTCGATTTTCTTTTGGAAATGGGGCGTTTTGTTTTGTGTTTTTTTTTTAAATGGTATAATTAAAATTTCAATGGTGTTTTATTAGATACAATTTTGCAATTCGTGAGAGGGAGGGTCATGCTAAGGCTTATTTTCGGTAAGGACAGGTTCTGAAATTTATTTGATATTTGTGTTTTTGGTTTATTTATATTTATCTAAAACTTTAGTTTAGGTAAACTTTGCATGAACATGAATTTTTTGTAATAATTTAAGATGTGTATGTATGATATTTAATTTAGGATGTGTATATAATATTTGATTATTACTTCTTACTGTGCAAAAGAAAAGAAAAATTTAGGATGCTGGCCAACAAAATATATGTGGAAGCAGGTCAAATAAAAAAAATAGAGACATAATGGAGGAAAAAAAAAGGGAGGCATTTGAACCCACATTTAATATTTACAATTGAAAATATATAAATTTAAATAATTATGACAATTGTCTATTTAAAATGGAGGGCATTTGTCGTTCTAAAAATGCTGAGCTTGCTCATTTAATATTATTTGTAAGATATTGTTTGTACTGTTAAACATCAATACATAGGCCGTACTCACACAAAATACAAGAACTCCAAATCCATCACTAGTGAGACTGCAACTGGGTACTGGATCTTTGACCCACACGAGCCCTCCCTGGTCGCCTGAAGGCCACATGACTTTTGTTTCTAATGCTGTCGAGGATCTTCTATAGGATTAAATTAATATCGCAAATCAGGACACCGGTATTGATGTTTTCAAAGGCTCAGTGTTGACACATTGATTATCAAACTCTACTGCAGCCATCTCTACCGCAATTTAGTTCTTAAATTCCCTGTTTCATTAATTATTTAACTAAAGTGTAATTCTGCCATGTAAAAATATTTTTTACAGCAAAGGAAAATGTATTTCAAAACTTCAAATGTAATTCAAAAATTATGAAAGCGTGCATGGTTTTGAAATATTTGCTGACATTATAACAAATAGATATATATTACGAAAAAAAATATTTTCAAAATTTTTAGACCTAAACAAATTCTCAAGAGAAGAAATTTCTGTTTCAGTCACATGGACTCAAAATTTTACTAGCTACAGTACGATAGAACTATATATAGAGAAACTACAAAAGCCTTAGATGCAAAACTTTTTACAATAAATATTATTATTCGAAATTAGAAGACAATAATTTTTTTTTGAAGGACACGTGGGAACACTGTCAATTCCATTGATATAAAAAAATTATTTACAAAGATTACATCTATCTTTTATTTATTTACAACACAAGAAAAATATAAACTCCTAAGTTACATTGACTAGGACTTGTACACTTCTTCGCTATTGGATGAATAGCCTTCTGTTGCGTTCCTTCCAAAGGGTCCAGAAATCCGCTGCCCAAAGAGCATCCCACAGTTTGTTCAGTTGAGGCAGCATGCCTGATCTTGCATTCCACCATAGCTTCCGAGAAAATTAGCTTCTCCATTATTAAAATATATATTAATAAACTTTTTAAAGGTCATGGTGCAAGTCAAATGGACATAATATTCATATGATATGTAAGCATTAATTAAATCAATCGGGCCCTGATAATTTTCCAATTTCGGAATGTCATGCATGCATTCATAACACATCATAAAATGAGTTCTTAGAGGAATTTTGGATCGATGGCTAGGCCCACGACAAAGTTTCGTAAGAGGTAGTTTTTATTGACAAGTGGGAGCCACATTGATTTATTATAAAGACTTGAGATTGATGATGTTATGTGCATAATCCCTGAGGTTATTTGAGGGTTAGATTATGATCGTAATTTATAAATTATCTAATGTAGCGACATTGATGTATTATAACTTGGTATAATAATAATAATAATTTATAGGGACGGCCATTAGGAATAACGATGCCACCTAATTAATTTATTGCCATTATCCTTATTGAATAGAATTATGAAGCCTTTGAATGTTCTTGTAGTAGATAATGATCAGGTTGTTCAAATTTCCCTTTCGAATTAAAAATGGAAGAAGAAAGACTTTGCACGTCAGTTGTCACTATAACAGCATTAATCTTGAGAAGGAAATAAATTGGACCAAATCAACCTCTCCCTCTAATTTCAGTACTCCTGGGTGTCAACAATTTTCTGAAAAAGATTTCCGAGAAGGAAATAAAAATTGTTTACTATTCTTTTAAATTTATTGAAAATCGTTGTTTTTCAGACAAATCTGAACAAAAAAAAAGAGCGATTTTCAATAAATCTAAAAAAATAGTAAACAATTTCCAAAAAATATAAAATTTGGTCTCCAAACACATATTAATATGAAGAATAAGATGAACGGATTGGATTAGTTATTTGAACTTTGAATCTGGTAATTTGTAGTCAAATGTACAAAAATACATATACATTGCAATGTATGGTAGTCTTACTCTATGCTTCAAACTAGGATGTATGGTAGCCTTTCTATAGTAAAACTAGGATGTTCTTAAGTTTACCAAGTTTCATTGTAAACTTAACTCTATAATCTATCAGATTTGTTTCAAATGACAAATTCAAACCGTTGAGACCGATCAACTTTCAAGTCATGCGTCTACATTAGAAGTTTTATATATTAATTTATTATAATTCAAGCGGTCAAAATTAGAAGTTTTATATATTAATTTTAAATGCATTCATTTTTGAATATTTATTGACCACATGATTCTATAAATTAGTTCCAAAATTTAAAATTTGACTTTCAAACGCATTTTAAGATGGAGATGGGATTCGCATTAGCTGTTAAGGATATGGTCGACAAATTTTGTGGATAGCGATTTGAATAGTGATTTGTGGTCTGTATGGCGGGTGCTCTACAGCATTAAAGATATAGTCGACCAATTTTATTTGAAATTGATTAGAAATTTTAATAATTTGCTCCACCTTGGCCATATTGTTATATTAATTAATTTGTATTAATTATTTTTGGGACTTAGTTGCTAGTGTTTCAATCTGAAAATCAATAGGTCTAATTAATAGATGCTCTCTCCGGTTCATCTGTCCTCCTTTTAAAGTATATTACATTACAACTTTTTATTTCTCTGCAACTTTAATTTGGAATGAAATTTTGATTGTATAGAACTTAAAATTTTGCTTAGAAACTTTCATTCATGTTTCTAAATGATAGTTTGCAACTGTTTGTCGATATTTTTTTTATGTTTATTGTGAATTTCAATCAAACTCAATGAAAACTACTTTTGTATTTATTAATTATAATAAATAAATACATCTATGAATATATTTTATACTTATTAATTATAAGTACTTTCGTAAGTAATTTGATGTGTGTTCAACTTTATGTCAAAACTACTGTACGTAATGTTCAGACAAGAAAAATTATATTCAAACTAGAATATTAAGTACACAAGTTTGGCAAAGCCCAAAATCGTTAGCCCACTTCTCATGATTGTTTTTACAAAGGTTTAATCTCATCCTTCTACAATAAACCAAGGAACAATCTCAGCCTCATCAGGTATTGGGCTGAGATTCTGAGATTGTCATCGCAGCAGAAAATGTGCACCAATTGGTATTTACCCTTGGCTGACAATCTGGTTGTTACAATGAAAGACTCGTCCAATCTGCAGTTCAACTTCAATCTATGGAATCAACCCTAGCCTCTAACATGGTTTGCCTTGAGGGTAACACCACAAGAGAGATGGTGGTTAGTGTATTTTATTTCCTATTATATATTTTGGAATGAACTACGATGTTTGAGAATATATATTCATCTAAAAGGATGTTAGCAGAATTATACAAACCAAAAAGAAAGCACTCTGAAAAACATCATACTACACAGGAAGTCAAAATGACTATATAAAGAGAAAGGTACTTATACAGAGAAATTTAGTTCAAATAAAATATACAACCGACATATATAGGACAAGAAATGCATGAGAGAAAAGAGTTAAAGAAATGAATGCTAATTAACGACCAACAGCAATGCTCTCCTCAGCTTCCTTGTCTATATTGAAATAATAGACAGTATGCTCAATCTCTCTGTCATGATGTGATCGTTCACCGAGCAGAGTCTCTGTTTCTTCAGGATTGTACTCTTGTCCCCAAGGATGATGCTTTTTAAGATTGTTGATTCGATGAAGCTCTTCGGCTACTTCCTTCATCGTAGGTCGCTCTTCCCCTTTCATTCTTAGACATTCCTTAGCCAGCTCAGCAACCGCACAAATTAATTCCATGTCATCTTCATGTTTAATTTCATCATCTAGAAGCTCTTGCATTTTGTTCTCTTGCATAGCGAAGAGGAAGCGAGAAGAAAGACTCTTCACTTCTTCTGATTCATTAAAATCAATTACAGGCTTGCTTGTTAGAAGCTCTAGAAGAACTACACCGAAGCTGTACACATCACTCTTGTCTGTCAGTTTGCAAGATTGCATGTATTCTGGATCAAGGTAACCGCACGTTCCTTGCACAAGCGTGACGAATTGCGCCTCATCTGTTGGAGCTAATATGGAGGCTCCAAAATCGGACACCTTTGCCATGTAATTTTGATCCAAGAGAATATTTGAAGACTTCACATCTCCATGGTAAATCGGTGGAGATGCTGAAGTGTGCAAGTAGGCAAGTGCTTCTGCCGATTCATGTGCAATCCTTAGACGTGTTGTGAAAGAAATGTGTGATCCTTGCTTTTTGTAATGGATGTAGTGATATAGAGTACCATTTGGAATGAATTCGTATACTAGAATGGGAACCTCCACTTCTAGACAACATCCTAGAAGTTTTACTATATTCTTGTGGCTAATTTGGGACAGAATAAGCATTTCTTTTCCGAACTCTTTCTTCTTGCTTTCATCGACTATCTTACACTTTTTAATAGCAACTGTTTGATCTTTTAGACTTCCTCCATAGACAGTACCATTGCCTCCATGGGCAAGAATTTTTGCACTGTCGAAATTGTTTGTTGCATGTTCTATCTGTTGCTTTGTGAAGATAGTAAAACCAAATCCCTGATTTGATTTAATATTTTCCAACAGAATCCACCCTCCATGTTGTTGGAAATACTTTTCTTTTATTTTAGAAATATTTCTTCTTTCCAGTATCACATATATACCAACCCCAAGAATTAATAAAGTGACAATGCCAGCACCAGTTCCTACAATAATTAGAGAATTAGAGAAAACTTGTTTTAATTGCCAGCACAAAAGTTAGTAAATGTTGCACCCAATATATACTTCAATATTTATGTAACTTTTTTTGGTTTTCTAATAAAGAGGACATGTTATGGAACATCTGTTTTAAACATTTGTACATGCTCCTAGACCCTGATCAACTCCAGCCCATATCTCCCTTCTTCGATTAATTATTTGGTAATATGAGAAGTTTGCACGTTACTTCAAATATTTTCTGTTGATAGGTGGTACACTTTTGCATATATAAGTTAGAATGTTCGCTATTTTTTGTGTTTTGCTATATATCAGGAGTAGATTCAATTATTTTTCCAACCATTTGTGTGGCTCTGATATAATGCACTAAGTTGAGACAAATAATAAGCATGGTAATCAAATTAAATAAAGCAGTTGGAGACGAACCTATGTCTAATGTGTTGGAAATTTATTTTAAAACTTAAAATTTATGTAATTAAATATATTAATATTTTTGTAAGTTTATGAGTTATAGAGCTTATTTTCTTTGATGCATTGATACACAATTAAAAGACATTCATTCCTTTAAATGTTATTAATAAAATAAACGGTAATAGCTATTCATTTGGTCCACATATTTTATTGACATGAATAGCAATTATTATTTGATCCGTTGATGCTATTCATGTAATTACTATTTATTTGAGCATTCATTTTTTAACATTATATATTTTTATAACGGTAAAAGAATGAATGGATATTTTGATTGTCATTAATTTACAATTGTGTATATGTTATTTGTCTATAAATAACACACAATATTTAGAGAGAAAGTTATCCAATAATCAATAATCTATCTAACAATTCACATACTCTCTTGCCCTTTCTCTTAGCTCTATAATTCATAAATTCAATTTCTATTCTCCCACAAATAAATATTTTCTTTATAGAAAACATATTATTCTACTATCATTGTTGAAAGAAGCAACATCAACCTCTACCACGGTTGTGCCCGCAGGTAGAGGAATACCGGCGTAACTTGGGGTAAGCTTAACTGATTATTCCTGCGCTTAGGACAAAAAGTTGTCTTAGATCCGCATTTTGTAGATCCGGGTAATAAAGTTTTAATTATATTCTTGATTATATTTTTTAATATAATTTTTATTTATTTATTGATCAAAATTCAGATTTAAAACTAGTTTGCTAATTCATATTTTTCCAACAATCTAAGGCAATAACCCGTAATCTGAATTTGATCAAATTAAAATTCTGTTTTTAATTATTTTATAATTTGTAGAATTAATAAGTTTACCCTAAGAAAAACAAAATTGATAACAAGCAAAATAATATCATAATAAACTTACAATTACTGAAATTAATTGTAAGCATGATTCTATAATTTGCATAGTAATTTTACAGATTATTTTTTTGATATTCTTAAGTTAAATTTAGTCATATTTTAATTAAGTTATAATTGGGGGAATTAAGTTAAACTGGTGCAGCAAAATAGTTTTGTCAATGTTCCTGTTTTTATTGCTTATTTGATAGTTCAAAATGCTATAATTAATTATTCACTGGATCCATTCTATATAGTCCATGATGGTACTTCAGAATCATATTCCATATCATGAATTCTTATTAGTTATTTTCAATTAAATTGTAGATTATTTCTTCACTAAGTATTTGTCTGATATAATTTGTGAAATTTAATTTTTAATTTTCACTAGAGTACAAATATAATATCATGAATTATTTTTTTATCAGTTGAAACCTCATGATATACAAATCAATTAATAATTTAATATTTGGCCCATTGAAAGAAAAATAAAAACCGATTCATAAGGGCAACAACAATAGTTGGGTAATGCGTTAATTGTTATAGTTAATTAAAATATATATTAAATTTTAATTGATCATTTCTACAAGTAAACGTCTAGATGGTTGTTTGTCCACTGCATTGGATTTATATATTGAACTGTAGATTAATATTTAACAAACTTCAGAATAATCTGAAAATATTTTATTTAGAAGTTACAAGTTTGTTTTAAACTTCATCAATTTATCGCATTTAATAATAAATTTTAAGTTACAAATTTATTTAGAAGTTACAAGTTTTATTTAGAAGTTACAAGTTTTGTTTGCGAAATAAATTTTAAGTGATCAAGTTTGATTTATGTATAATTTAGATAATATCGATTCTTTAAATAATTGTTCACCAAACTATTAAAAAAAAAACCTCAAAGTTCTTAATAAATTTTTGAAGTCTGACTTAGTTACTCTAAAATCAAGTAATTAGATTTATAAATTATTTTTTCTGAAAAAGAAGAATAAGTTATTTAGTAATGGACATCTTTGTCATAAAAATGAATTTTGGGCAATAAAAATAAATCTAAGGTCATCGTGGAAAATTTATCATTAAATAAAATAACAAAAATAAATAGAGAAAACATTAATTTTGACTTATGCTTCATCATTGCTCTTGAATTTTATAACGGGTTAATATTATTAATTATTATAAATAAGAAAACTTAAAAGTCCTAATTAATGCTCATATAATTGCCACCTCTGTAATTTAATTGCATTAACCACGTTGATCATCTCTTTCATGAGCAGAGAAAACCAAAAGAAACAGCGTTTGTTTCTTAAATTAACACATGAAATTAGTGTTAGTTACATATAATGGTACAACTCATCTAATCAATATTAATATTGATAATTTCTCTCATCTAATGTCGTTCATATAATTAGGTGAACTATTATATTTAATATTGTGGAGGTTTTGACTTGAGAAGTCATTATAAGAGTATATATATTATGAATATATAATTAATAACATTATTTTAAAAAAAATTACAACCGACTAATTACATCATAATTACACCTTTAATGTTCTTAATTATCATTAATGATCGGTAAAATATTGTATATGAAATGTAAGCTGTGTAGATTCCCAAGATACATTCCCACTTTTATAATTAAAAAAAAAATGCAATGTCATTTTTGTATCTCATCAATATTAAATTGATCTTAAATCTCAACTACTTACTAATAAGGTGTAACACTGTGAACTTTTAAAATTCAGATTTAATTAAAATAATAAGTGGTTAAATCGAATAATATATATATACGTATATACGAAATTAGTGACGTGGATGGTGAACAATAATTATACGATTAATTGTGTTAAGAAAGAGGAACAATAGGTGTTATATAAATCATTTAAACAATATCGAACAAGTGGAGGGTTTATTTTGCAAAAAGACCACTTACAAGTGGGGGCCCCTTGTCATTCTTCTCTCTTCCCCTCCTTTCTTTCCTTTCCTGCGCCCCCATCCCCTTTTTCTCTTTTCTTTGTTTCCGCCAAGAGAGAAAGACAACGAGAGAGTGAGAGAGAGACGATCCCCGGTGACCGTGTGACCCGAAACCGGAGATTTAGGAAGAGGAGCTCAAACCTCGCACATCCATCCGTTCCTTTGGTAATTCTCCTTTCTATTTCTCGCTCATTTCTCGATTCTGTGTTTTTAGGGTTTCGGTGAAAACCCGCAGAATCGTATCAAACTGATTATTCCGTGCCTTTGTTGTTTCTATAGTGTAAATTGACTGATTCCGTGTTCCAAAGTGCAATCAAATTTCCAATTTACGGATTTTCCCAAATTTCTCGATTCCGTGTTTTTAGGGTTTCGGTGAAAACCCGTAGAATCGTACCAAACTGATTATTCCGTGCCTTTGTTGTTTCTATAGTGTAAATTGATTGATTTCGTGTTCCAAAGTGCAACCAAATTTCCAATTTGTGGATTTTCCCAAAAAAAATTGATTAGGGTTTAAATTGTAAAAGTGCCGGAATTTAATAAATTGACCTATGGATAGATCCTAACGAGCACGACTAGCGGGATTGACGAGCTTACCGAGTCACGAGATCACGGACCCTCTACGTGCCCTACATAACCAGGTGCGGGGGTTCACGGGATCTGTTTTGGGGTTTATTCGTAGAACTAAATAACGGTGCATATTATTATATTTATGTTGATTGCTTGATTTAAATAAACTGTGCATAGCATGTTGAATCTCTAATTGAAAGCATTTGTTGCCGCATTGCATTAATTGTGATATTAGTGTAATTGAATTGTATAACTGTTATGATTCTCATGTTGGTATGGTTTATCGATTGTTGATCTGTCGTTTTGAATAAGTGAGTGGAACCACAGTATGACTTGGATTGATTGTGTGAAGTGAACAGTGTATCATAGTGGAAAGTCTAGCTAGCTACTAGACTTTCATCCAGGACCCTTATGCGCATCTGGAGAATGGCCCTAGTGAACCCAGTACCGGTTGGGTAAGGGAAGTGCAGTGTAATTTTAGGTAGAACTGTGGTTCAGTGGTTCAGTGATTCAGTGAAAGTGTCAGTGATTTCTTTTTGAGAAAAGTGATATTCTGTTGCATATTCGCGGAATATGCCCGTGTATATTTTAAGTGATGAATTGATGAGATTGTATGACTTGAAACCAGAAAATAGAACTGTTAAGCCGGAGGTGACCGATAGTTGATATCTGTACCTCATAACCAGACTTATATATATTATATCTGTGAAACCAAATCTTTCTGGAAATTCGTTGATTGATGTTGATTTTATGTGAATTGAAATCCGTTTGAATCTATTCCCGGTACATGTGCATTTATTATTATTGGTGAATAAATAAATAGATGCCCTATTGCTAGTGTATTTAGTTCTGGTGATGGATTTCTCACAAATCCAGTAGCCCTTTAAAATTCCGCACTGAGAAAACGGATGACAGGTTTTCTCACCCCCCTCCCCTCGGGGAATTTTTCCCTTTGAACTGATATGTGCAGGTAAACGCGAGTGAAGTGGGACTCGGGCTCGACTCGTGAGTATAGGCCGAGCTAATAGGTTATGCCAAACCCTTTTTATGCCATTTTGGAATGTGTGGTTGAACCCGTAGTCGGTTATTTTGATGTATAGGTTATTATCGAACCGTATTATGTTATAAAACCCTAACGGTATGTTTTAAATGGTTGTTATGATTTAAATGTTGAAATTGCATGTTAAACGTCATTAAAATTTCTAGTGAATGGGGAATAATTGTTTAGTTATACGGGGATTTGATCGGGTTTGAAAACGGGGTGAAAGTTCACGAAAATGGGCAAAGGAATGAAAAACAGTACCCTTATTGCGGGCCGCAATAACCCTATTGCGGGCCGCAATGAGAGTAGACAGAGAAAAATTCGCAGCCTAAAAAGCCAACCAGGTCATTGCGGGCCGCAATGAATGGAGGCAGAAGCGCTTTGCAGAGGTTGGGAATTTTGGAATTTGTTGCGGGCCGCAATAAATTCATTGCGGGCCGCAATGAATGGAGGCAGAAGTGCTGTGCAGAGGCTGGGAATTTTGGAATTTGTTGCGGGCCGCAATAAATTCATTGCGGGCCGCAATGAATGGAGACAGAGGCAAATTTCAAAGGCTGGAAATTTTGGGAAGTGTTGCGGGCCGCAACAGCCCTATTGCGGGCCGCAATAGGTTCTGAAAAATGCTGTTTTAGGGTATAACTTAGTAAAATTAAATCAGTTTTGAACCAAACTTGTTTTAAATCAAATCATATGATAATTTGACTAATCTGGGCCGTCGGTTAAAGGATTTTCATACCATTTGACTAATCTGGTGCTTCGTAACCTCAGACAACGCTCGCAGGGGGCTGCCGCCCCCCTGCCACCCCCCTGCCACCCCCCGCATACTAATAGAATCAGGCCCACCCACATAAAAATATAATAATATAAATATAAATCCGCATGCATGAACAAAACCGCATTTTAAAACAAAACTGCGCGACCCCCTGTTCCGGGGTGTGACAGTTTTAAGTTGGTATCAGAGCCATGGTTTAAACCCTAACCAGACCGAACCATAACCAGACTTGATAGGATTCGCGAGTGGGGTAATCTAGATTGGGACGGTAGTGTAAGTTATTGTGAGTCGTAACGTGAATGTGTTGAGTTTTCAGAAATGGAGAGAACTCTCGAAGAGATGCTAATTGCGGCCTACGAGCGAGGTCGTAGAACTCAGCAGCAGGCTCAAGGACCACCAGGGCCAACCGTACCAGTAATTCCAGTGGTACCGGGGGAAGAGTTCAGACAACTCTATGAGGCATTCATGCGCCTTGCGCCCCCTCGGTTTGACGGGTCGGGAGGATACCCGGAAGCGGAGGAATGGATGGTGAGTCTCAAGGCTAAGTTCAGCCTGTGCCGGGTGCCTGAGGTAAATAAAGTTGAGCTGGCAGTGCAGTTGTTGGAGAAGTCGGGTAGACACTGGTGGGAAGGCGTGAAGATGGAATTTGAGGGAGTGGAACAAGAAATCCCTTGGACCTGGTTCGAGCAAAGGTTCGGGGAGCAATATTTAAGTGATCTGCATCAGGAGGCTCTGAGGAGCCAGTTCCTGAACCTCCGCCAGCGTGAAAGGTCGGTTGAAGAATACAACAGGAAATTCTTTGATCTGGCACGGTATGCCCCGGATGTGAAAGGGGATCTGGTAAGGTACCGAAGACAGTACCTAGACGGGTTGGACCCGGCCATTGCCCTAGCGATTCATCACTCATTAGCTGCTGGGGTTCCTGCCCTAATAAAATTTTCCGTGCTCTATTGAGCGGTGCTTCGTAACCTCAGACAACGCTCGCAGGGGGCTGCCGCCCCCCTGCCACCCCCCGCATACTAATAGAATCAGGCCCACCCACATAAAAATATAATAATATAAATATAAATCCGCATGCATGAACAAAACCGCATTTTAAAACAAAACTGCGCGACCCCCTGTTCCGGGGTGTGACATAAGGGAAATCAAAATCAGAATATGAACTCATTATATTAGATTTATTAAAAAAATATAATTTTGAAATTATTATCTAGTCATTGTAAATCTGGAATTATAATTGAATACATTATTTCAATAATGTTCATGATTAAAGAATTACCGACATCTGTTCATGTCGAGATATTTTATACTTAAATAACTATACAAGACACTGTTTGATATATAAGGTATACATATATGTATATAACTAGAAATCATAACTAGGTGATCATAATCGGAATTAACAGTTTAGATTATTTTTTATCTAAATTTTATATATACAATGATCTGGAATTTTTTTTTATTTATAACTCTAAATGATCATTGTTATAATTAACAAAACTCGCTAATTCATAAATGTATGATCAACTATTTATCATAATACGGATATCGTATATATTAATCACTTTTGTTGTGTCTATAATATCATAAAATATTAAAGAAAAATGCCAAATTTAAATTAACCAATTTTCAAAGAGTATAAATTGTAAACATTCAATTAAAAATGTTACTAAGTTTTCTTTTTCAAAAGATAATACAAATATGAAAGAAAACTGTAAATAAAACATACAAGGCAATTTTTCAAACTTATTTGAATCTTGAAAGAAAAAAAAATTAGGTCTGCCAATTTATTTATTTTTAAAATTTAAAATTCAGAGAATGACATGTAGCATATGGCTAAATCGTTAGCAAATTATTCTTGCTACTGTAATTTATCTTAACAGTAGAAATGAAATGTGGGGGTATAAATTAAATAAATATTCATGCAAAGAATTAATGATAAATTTTATTGATTGAGTTTCATTTTTCTGAATTTGCCAAGATAACTAATTTAATATTTAGTATATTAAAATGTGGGGTTGATATCTCGTGAATATATTAAACTAACTCTAGATATTCATGACATGATATTGTGCATGAATAATGATATATGTGATTAAATTTTATGTAGCACAAATAACTAGTTCATGAAGTTGTTAACATGCTTATCAAAGCATTATTATTAATCACAATTGTTTTTTGGACAAATTTATTTTGAAAGTTTTTTTTTTATAAATAAAAAAAATTATTTACAAACTTGAGAAATAAATAATAATTCATTAACATAAAAATGTTGATGATGGACTAAAAATTAATGTCCTTATGTATATAGGACGAAAGTCATAGAGTCATCGAGGGGGATGGGACTTAGCCTAATTAATGGGACAATCTGGTGTGGGAACCCAACCTCTGTGATGGGCGATCCCCTGAAGGGGGTTCAATGGGTAAGAACAAGTAGATAGGTTGGCCAAGGAGCACAAGAATATTTTAGATATGAAACTTCTGTTCCAAACCCATCCCTATGGTGATTAGTGCTTCTGTGTAGTGTAATAAGATGAGTATCAAAAGTCGGTAATTCGCGAGATGTGACTCTACACACATCCAAGAGGGAACTCTTCTATATGAGAATGACCGTATATAAAAGGCCGCGGCTACTAAGTTTAGGCAACTAGTAGAATATTCTCATGAAAAATCAAGTTAACGTGCATGGCCTCAAACGCACAATCCGCGATGTAGTTTTTCTGTACTATGTGTGTAATAACGTAAGTTCCGAACAAAGGAATTGTTGTTCAAGACATGGTTCACTCCGATCTCCTCGGACTGAAATTATTGACACTAAGCGAAATCAAAACATTTTGCCCAATGCACAGTATAACCAATGGTAACAGAAATATTTATATATATATATGTGTGTGTGTGTGTTTTTAGTTTATTTAGTTTTATTTTATTTTAAATTAAATTTTTGAATTTTGTGGGAGATTGATGGAAATTAATTTTAAAACTCAAAAGTTATGTAACTAAATATATTAATATTTTTGTAAGTTTATGAGTTATAGAGCTTATTTCCTTTGATGCATTGATACACAATTAAATGACATTCATTCCTTTAAATGTTATTAATAAAATAAACAGTAATAGCTATTCATTTGGTCCACATATTTTATTGACATGAATAGCAATTATTATTTGATCCGTTGATGCTTTCCATGTAATAGCTATTTATTTTAGCAATCATTTTTGAACGTTATATATTTTTATTACGGTAAAAGAATGAATGGATATTTTGATTGTCATTAATTTACAATTGTGTATATGTTATTTGTCTATAAATAACACACAATATTTAGAGAGCAAGTTATCCAATAATCTATCTAACAATTCACACACTCTCTTGCCCTTTCTCTTAGCTCTATAATTCATAACTTCAATTTCTATTCTCTCACAAATAAATATTTTCTTTATAGAAAACATATTATTCTGCTATCATTATTGAAAGAAGCAATATCAACCTCTACCACGGTTGCACCCGCAGGTAGAGGAATACCAACGTAACTTGGAGCAAGCTTAACTGATTATTTCTGCACTTAGGATGGAAAGTTGCCTTAGGTCTGTATTTTGTAGCTCCGGATAATAAAGTTTTAATTATATTTTTGATTATATTTTTTAATATAATTTTTATTTATTTATTGTTCAAAATTCAGATTTAAAACTAGTTTGTTAACTCATATTTTTCCAACATAATGCTAGTATAAGGCTGCCAAATAAAATTAATCTTCCATTCGAGCGAGAAAATCTGAAACATATACTATAGAATAGCTAATAACTGCCCTTTGGTTTCCTCATCCAAATGTTAGTTTCTTAAGAAAATACTTCTTTGGACAGTCAAATCCAAATTCGAAATTCAAATTTAGTTAGCTAATGGCCAACATTATGTACTTAGAAAAAAAAATTGTGAAACTAAAATTAACTTTCTACAGATTTCTTTGCCCGACTAATATTTGCATGGCAATTTAGTGGAAGCCGAATAAAGTAGATCTGTCGAACTTTTAAATAATTGCCACCATTTGTTGAAAATTTGAACGATTTATTCAAAGCAATGCTTGCTCTCTATTTCTATACTCGTGACAATAATAAAAAGTTCATAAAAGATAATAATCTATCCTGAAAAAGTAATAACATACCTATAACTAGTGCGACGTTGAGATTGCATTCTCTTGGATTGGTATGATTACTACGCCAACCCAAAGGACAAGAGCAGCGATATGATCCTTCTAAATTGTGACACTTTCCGAGCTTGGAGCATGGATTTTGGATGGCACATTCGTCGATGTCTGCATGGATATGCCACGATATGAAAAATGTCTACATATAAAAAATAAAAAAATAAAGGAGAGCAAGGGCACAAGCGAGTGAGAAAGACCTTGGCAACCTCCATGAAGGTAAGGATTGCCTTCATAACCATTGGAACAGTTGCAGAGATAACCATGATCATTTACTGTCAAGCAAATACTATGATCGCTCTTGCACGCATAAGAGGAGTTGGTAGTCTGTGCTTCTTCGCATGACGTGTTTCCTATGGCCCAGTCGAGCACCATAGCCAGTTCATAATCAGGGATCCCACCATCGTCGACGTAGTTAGTTATGTTGAACTTGAACTGAGGCCCCTCCACTACCATTGCAAAGCTGCAAGGACTGAATTTATACACCTCCGAGTTGTCAAAACTCTTATCAAATGAGAACAGAAAGCTAGACGCTCCTTTTGGGATATCTGTCTGGCAGCAACCAATACCAGAGCAGGATCCGTGCTTAATCACGGTGTCTAGGCTATTACACGAAGAAAAGCATCCTACTGAGTAATTCAAAGGATGGTCTTCAACGATAAGATACGCAAGTGTATTACACCCAGTCACTGTAAATTTATTCTTCTCGGTGTTGATCCTGAATGGTGCGATATTTACAAAATCCCATTCATTAGGATCCCAGTATTGTTCCTCTTTCTTTGTGGTGCTGTTGTAGCACTGCCCATCTATAAGGCTGCCTACACGTACCTGGCCCAAGGACAGGCTTATATTCAGAATATCCCAAGCGCTAGTCCCTACACCCTTTGACATCGAGGCATTAAGGACAGGTATGGAGTAACCGTCGTCCTCGAATGTGTTGCAAATGACATCGAAGCCTTCCAGGAAACAATTTCGGCCATCAGGTTTTTTGCAAGTAGAACTATCATTTTTTGACACGTAGCAATTTTCACTAATGCCAAAAGGGTAAGGGATGGGAATTCCACCGCAGCTCTCCGGGCACCCAGGTAGAGTGGTGGTGTTCTTCGCAGATTCAATGGTTTTGAAGTGGAGGAGAAGAAGAATTTGGGTTAGTATCATTGCCACCATGGTGGTGTACAAGGTACCTACTACTGGCAACGAGTTTATTTTTGTTTCCTTCATCATATTCATAGATAGCCTTAATTACTGAGTAATCCACTAATTTCTTTAGTTTTTCTCAATAAAATAGATACGCTGTTACTGCAGTTCAAGGCTTTTTATAATGTAGTCTTATGAATTATCAATGTTCTCTTTTCTTAAATATCATTATTTAATTGGTTTGGAAGATTCGATGTCCATACATTCATTATGCCTATTGAGTGGAAATGTGGAGCCTTTGAAAGTTCTTATATTGTGTAAACAATAGGGTTGTTGAAATTCCTTTCGAATTCAAAATGAAAGACGAAAATATCTTACAAAGATTTTGCTTGTCAGTTACCATTATGGCAGCCTATGTTAATCTTGACAATACTTGGATTATAAGAAGTTAAGTCTTATGAAAAACTATTTAAAATACTCGTGGAGTATATTTACAATTAAGAAATGTCACAATTTAATTCAAAATTTTAGAGGCATATATATTGTTGATCAATAAATGTTGACAGGCAACAATCCTGGGATGAACCAGTTTTCCGGGAGAAAATATTATAAAAATAAGAAATAAATAAAAAATAAAAAATGGAAGAAAAATCAGCAATTATCAACAATTTGCTTTCATTCAAACTCTTCATCATTAACCAAACAGTCTGATGGACAACAGTGATAGTCAATATATGAAGTCTCCTCCTCACGTCTAGAAAGACCTTACAATTCAGTAAACGAACCATGATCATAATGAGAGACGGGCATTCTTAAAATAAATTTAGTCCAAACTTATATTTAAAAGGGTAATTGCTAATTAATTTATCAATTTAACTAATGATAACAATTCTCTATTCTATAGTTTGTAAATTAAGAAATATCACAGGGGCTAGCAACTGGCCACACTCACACTGCAACCTGAGGTACTGGACAGTAGACCCACACAGGCACTACCAGGTCGCCTGAAGAAATTCTCACAAAATTAATTGTTCTTGTGGCTGAAGAAAAAAAAATATAAGGGATTTTGAATTCTCGATCAACAACCAATCTCCATGCTTCGCACCACGGCATGGACACAGCGAAATTGATAGTTTATTGCACTTTCTTATGAGTTTAGTAATATTTTGATTTATATTATTTTTAATTATTATATTCTTTGTCATGTCGTTATATTAATTATATTATTTTTCAGTTCTTTATTAGTCCTGTGTCCTCCCTTTCAAAGGTTCAAAGTAAAATTGCCTTTTCTGCAAGATTAACTTGGAATATGATTTTAATGTTAGTATGAAAGTTTTTGTCGATATCAATTTATTTTTGTTGTGAATTTCATACAAATTCAATTCAAACTACAGGTAAATTTATTAACTATAACAAATAAATATATGTATCAACATAGTTTACACTTAATATAAACAATTATGTAAGTAATTTTATGTGTTTTCAACTTCATGACAAAACTACTTGAATATTGTTGGGGGTTATTCTAGAAATGCGGAATACCGGTACACAGGTACCAACTACAAGAAACCCGCAAAAGACCCAATATACTGTATACCAACAAAATCCGAGCAATTAGAGACAAATATAGCTTGCATCCAACCAAAACCAACAACAATAGAGGAAATATGTTATCGTGAGATAGATAGAGTCCAAGCACACAAGTGAAAGCATACAAGAGAAAGCACACAAGAGGTTAGGTGGTTCAGTTGAGCGTACTCCACCGGAAGACAACCAACCAACAAACTTCACTATTAAACAAGAGATTACAAGGGATACAAGAGTGTTTCAATTGTTAGTACAAACAATCACTCTATCTCACTATCTCTACCTCTCTCTCTCTCTTTTCTCTCTTTCTCAATTTCTATCTTACACAAGGAGCAGCCACCACTACTAACAAAACAGTTAGGTTACAAGAGATTAAATAGAAGAGGTGGGGAGGGAGTTGGGCCTTAGGCCTATTTGGGCCTAAAGAAAAATCCCAACAATCTCCACCATAGGCTCAAATCGACAACTAACTCCATTGCCAGCTGTCACAGCCCAATAGCTATCTGTCGATATCTCATCGCCTCACCCAAGCTTACAAGTCCAGAGACTACCGCATCAAACCTAAGTGCACGGCCTGCGGCCACCCAGGTCCAATGCCCCATGCCGTGTCAATCACCACATGTCCACACCTACCTCCACCGGCATCAAGGCACCTGCGAGTATCAAGGTGGCCAAACCTGCTACCACCAGCTCACCTCCGTCCAAGTCGCTGTCGAATGGCACACTCCGCCATATGACCTGTCTCCACCGCCACGGCTCCACCGCAATGTGTCACGTGGTCACCACCTATGGCTCAGTTCCTCATGGCCTCGCACAAAGCCACAGTACAACAGTCGCCAGTAAGCACCTCCCAACAACGGCCGCCAGTAAGCACCTCCTAGACCCTGCACAAAGCCATGGTACGATAGCTCACCTCCTGACAAAGACCGTATAGCTCACCCTATCAAGACGTACGTCGCCTGTAGAAATGTCGGCTAGTACGACAGTAGCCGCAGACTCCACCGTACCAACCATCTCATAGAGACCACCGCGTCTGGTACTCCGAATGACAACCATGTGACCTTGAAGTACGTCAATGGACCTACTGCGGATCCGTAGCTCATACCCACGTGAATCCAACTCACTTAGTGACATAAGACCTCGTCGAGTACTGGGTACGTACTGAACACCGGTAATCATGCGAATCATACCATCCCCACTTCTCTTGGTTTGAGGTGATAGCATTGAAGTCCCCAATGACCACCACTAGCACACCATCCTCCTCTAGAATAGACTCAATTTCTTCCCAAATTCTCGAGTTATCAGATCTTGCCGGGTCACCATAAACCCCAATCACAATCCATTCACTCAAGTCAGAGTTGTTGTTGACCCGAGCAGCAATCATATTTTTGTATGTTTGATAAGAGAGACCTTTATTTCATTTCTCCACAGGAGCCAAAGGCCCTCAGACTTCCCACTCGATGGCACCACAATTGAATTACACAAGATCAATAGATCAATTCTTTTATAAGCCTTTTGGTACCCACATCGTGTTTCTGATATAAAGGCTAATTGAGCACCCGTGCAATGGAGGTAACGATTTAGCGTAGAACATGTCGTGCCTCCACTTCCCCGACAGTTCCACGCAAAGGTACTCATGGATGATGATCTAGTAGTATTGGCCCCGCTAGCCTTGGTCGTTTGTTTAGCACTGGAGAGATTATTAGGTCTATTGAGATAGATTTTCTTACTTGGGGTACAAAAGGCACATCATTCACTGATTGGTCAAGCTGACTGGAGTTACCCATCTGCTACCCTTCCATCAGTTGAGTGAATTGGCGCTTCAGTCCTCCTTTCTTCACAGCCCTCTGAGGCTTGGGAATAAGAGTCTGGTTTGTAATCCAGACTCCCATTATTGAAGCCGAGATAGTGCGGTCAGTTAGCCAGGCAGAGTATACCGGGTCTTGGGAGAGAATGGTGAGGTGTGCCACATCATCACAATTCTTGAGGTCATGTCCAAACCTGCCACAAAACATACAAATGCGAGTAATCTTTTCAACAGCCCAGTGAATTATTATCTCCCAGGGTTGGGTGAGCCACATTGAGCCTATCCTTCATCGTCTTTGCCAGGTTAACTAGCACCTTGACTTTATAAAAGTGCTTGCCCTCTATATACCCCTCCGTTGGATATGTGAGAACCGTGCCAACATCTCCTGCTATGTGAATCAAACCCTCTTAAGTGAAAGCATTCAGTGGAACATAGAATAGCTGCATCCATATGGCGATGATTTCAACAAACTCAGGAAAAAGGTCTGCATGAGATTTGACTCACTGCATAGCCACTAAGTATCCTCTAAACGACCAGTGTCCCTTTGACAAGGCCTTGGCAACATCCTTTGTGTCAGAGAACTCAAATAGAAAATAGTTTTTAGCTACTGCACTGATTGTTGTAAGAGGATCGGCTTCCCATGCCCTTAATATTTGAAAAAGTAGGTGAGAATCCTGGGCTTTACGATCTGACACTACTCTAGCCAAAAGGCACATACTCCAATCAACACTGGAAATGGCCAAGTGGAGAAGGGTGATAAGCGCACTATTATCATTTGTAGTAGTGAGACCAATAAACCTCTGAATAAGGTTTTCATCCTCTTGGCTTAGATCTGCCATGGAAACAGTTGAGTTAGCTTTGAGTGAGGTAGGGTTTAATGTTTTATCTAGGGTCGGGTGGAATTTGGAGGGTATTGTTTTATAAGTATTTGGTCTGTTGAGTTGTGAGTATGCCGGGTGGAGTCCCATAATAGAATAAAAGGCTTCCTGGAGGGGAGATTCATACCAATTGTTTGGTTCCACGTGACTTGGTAAAAGAGTGGGCATTTTGTCTGGGCATATAGGTTGTAGACACGTGGAATTGTCTTTTTTTTCGAAAAAAGGGAGTGAATCAGCCTCGTTGCTTGAGAAAACGTGTAAAGGAAAATCAGTGCTCAGCCAAGGGAAGGATAGGATTGTTGTCGCTTTTCTAGAAACAGGATCAACTTGTGTAGTAGTGCGAGAGCGCAAATTGAGGTTATCATGCTTTAATCCTACTCCCTTGAGCACTGCTCCACTTCAGCAAGTATGAAGCAGTGTAATTCCTTATGGTCCATTCATCATTAGGTCCCCCTGGCCCTCCTCCAGCCGGTGAAGGTGGTGGGGGTGACATTTGACCAAAGGGGATAATATGGCGACCCTCAAGCTCCACTTGGCAGGCCATATGTTTTCCATTATGGTAGACATTGAGGATATGGGGGATTAAGCTAAGGTCATGGCAGGCAAGTAAGAGACGTACTACTGACCTCCCACCATGGTTTTGTTGGCCATACCCAGCATAGATCCCATGTTAGCTGTGGCTTGGTAGAAATATACAGGGTGCCAAAAGTCTAGAGGGAAATCTCTAATGGTGACCATGACTCTAGTACTTTGCTGAACCACCGTCGAGGTGTCTAGTGTCTGCCACGACTGAACCACCAGGTTGTGCCGCTCCCAGAAATCATAGTCGAGATAGAATGTGTCCCCAAACACCCAGTCATGGAGGTGGATAAGGAAACCCCAATAGACTTTTGTAATCTGCAAGTTTTCGGATGACCCCCCATGCTGTTCTGAGATAATGGTTTGGAGCGCTTGTGCGGGGGGGTGGAAGGTGTTGGTTGGCTAAAGAACCACAGATTCATTAAGGTTAATTAGGATCCTACGATGCTCATCTAGAGATGAGAGAAAACAATGGCCAGTGCTGATCATAGTGGTAGCTTGTTCCATTGGTAGATATGCTGAGAATTTGAGCAGGGTTTAGGAGTTAAGGAGGAGTTGAGAAAAAATAAAAAGAGGATGAGAGAAAGGTTGGGGTTGAGAAAAGGGGAAAGAAGGGGGGAGTGACACGGCGGTCGGAAAACCAGCGGTGGGAGGGTATGTCACCCCATTATAGTATTTGAATCCACCCTAGTTTTACTCTCCGCAAGCATGCTTCAATCCCTCATTTAAAAGAAAATGTATGTGTTTTATTTTCTAAATTATAGTTCAATTATATTTCTACTAATAGATGGAGAAAAGTTTGCTAACCATTGACAAAAATATTAAAATTGTATAACATAGAACCAGTGTAGTAATATTCGGTCTATTCGGCTGAATTTTTGATCGAATGTACCTATTCGATTACAATCCGAATAGAAAATCTATATTCGGTCCGAATATGCGGTTTAGAGCATATTACCGGTTTAGAGTATATTAACAATGATAAAAATACTGGTTTAAAGTATATTAACAGTGGTTTATACCATGTACATAGTGCCAATTTAGAGTATGTTAATAGTGATAAAAATACCGGTTTAGAGTATATAAGCAGTGGTTTATACCACATATTACCATATACTTGTTCATATATATATATATGAATTCTCATTTAAAATCCGCATATATAAATTCGCATAAAAGTCCGCATATGCGGCCATCATTATGTCCTATTATAGCATGTCGCATATCAACCGAATATTATTTTATTATAGAACACGAACATAATTACTCCCATGAAACTCCATTTCCTACCTTTGTTTTATTAATTCATAATAGAAATACAGAGTACTTCCATATATTTTATTTTCTGGACAACACGCTCTCATATATATAGAGGTTGACTTGGGTGAGCCATGGAGTAAAACACGTTTGTACTCCATGCCATATTTTCATTTTAAAAATTCAAACAACCGTTTTGAACCTTCCAACTTATTCTCCATATGGAAATGTGCTTGGAGACTAAATTTTACATTTTTTGAATTTTTTTTACTATTTATTAAACCACTTTGAAAATTGTTGTTTTACTGTGAACAATAAAAAAAGTAAAAATTTCTGGACCACCAGATCAGCAATTTTCAATGTGGCTTAATAAATAGCAAACAAATTTCAAAAAATGTAAAATTTGGTCTCCAAGCACATTTCAATATGGAGATCGTGTTGAGCGATCCGGATCAGTTGTTTGGATTATCAAAATGAAAATATAGTGCCATGGAGCAAAAACTTGTTTTACTCCATGGCTTATTTTAGCCCATTTCTCTCTCTCTCTCTCTGATATATATATATATATATATATAGGCTGTGGCTAATTTGCTGCCGGCGGTGCTGCCACTATTTTTTCTATTTTTTGATGTTCAAACGATAAATCTAAACCGTTAGATGTTTAATCTATATTATAATCTACTTGGAGACCAAATTTTACATTTTTTGGAATTATTTTACTATATATTAAGCTGGTTTGAAAACCGCTGATTTCAATGCTGCAGAAATTTACTGAAATCAGCGGTTTTCAAACCAGCTTAATATATAGTAAAAAAATTCCAAAAAATATAAAATTTGGTCTCCAAGTAGATTATAATATAGATTAAACATCTAACGGTTTGGATTTGTTGTTTGGACATCACACGGCTAAATATAGCCCCGGCAGCACCTCTGCCGAAATGCTGCCAGCAGCAATTTAGACAGACCCTATATATATATATATATATATATATATATATATATATATATATGATTGCTAATCTATCATGTCTTAAATGCATATTTCCTAACATATACATATTTCCTTAATCTGAAATTGCCTAAATATTACATTGAAGGTAAACAAATCTTTACCAATCTTATTCTGATCTTCTATCACTAACGTTAACGTGTCAAAGGTGTATATTCTGACAACAACCATTTAGAGTATTGCATTTATTTTAATGGAATAAAAACTACATTTGGAATAAAGATGAACTCCATTAGTTTTACTTTATAATTAGTGGGAATCTTGTTGCACACTTTATTAGTGGGAACTCCATCAGAACTTTATTAGTGGGAACTCCATCAAATCTTGTCGTTGGGTCTAATTAATCATTAAAGAAAAGTAATACTTGTTCATATTTGCAGTCAAATTCTTCTTTATTAGTACTTAAATGGAAGTATGCATGAACGTCATCCATTGATGGTATCATTCTTTAGATTTCGCTTCTTAATAATCATCCCGTTAAAAAAACTAAGAATGCAATATTGATTATCTACTCAATTATTCATACAATCGGAAAAAATTTAATTAAAATGTCAGAGAAAACTTTAATGGATTAATAGAGTAGAACTATGGTGTTCTTAACCACACCAAGTGATCTTTTGATGAGCTTAACTCAAAAACCTATCAAATTGGATTCAAATGATGAATTCAAACTATTAAAATCGATCTATTTCATGAGTGGTATGTGTTTACATGCAAAATTTATAAATTTTGTAATTAACTTAATAGAAAGTCAAGCGCTCTAATGCCAAGGATAAGCTTAAGTGAGATAAAAGGAAGCTTAGAATTATGAAACCCAAGTTGAACTAAATTTGATAATTTTGTGTCTATACAAAACTTTAAATCATTATGTACGAGCATTTCAAGAAGAAATGTCTGTGATATAGGGCCATGAAACATGGGAACTACCTCCAATCCTCCCCTTTCGTTTTTAAGTGTTCAAACAATTTCTACCCGATTAAGTTTTCAATCAAGTGAAGCTTTGTAATGTTAGGCAAATTTTGTATAATTTTTGTGAAAGAAAAAACACTCCCCGGCGATAATAAGTACTTTTATGTTAGAGTTACCAAAAAACAAGTTGTGTTGTGGTCAAATGTTTAGAGTCTTACTGTCATTAATAAGTTAGCGTGAGTAATGTTTCATCAATGTATAAGGACAATGAATATTAGGGCTGCAAACGAACCGAACCAAATCGAATATGTCCTAGTTCGAATTCGAATTCGAAATAATTTCGAATCAAACCCAGTTCAAAATTGAAATTGATTTCAAACCTAAAATGCCAGTTCGAATTTGGTTCGGTGTAATTCGAACTAATTCGATTTGATTCGAAATTAGTTCGAAATTGAGCACAGGAAGGAGAGAGGAGAAAGAGCGAAGAAATTAAGCACTAAAAGAGCGAAAATGTTTGTTAAAATCTGGAGAGAAGAAATTAAGCACTGGAAGGAGAGAGGAGAAAGAGTGAAGGAGAGCTTTCTGAAAGAGCGAAAAGGTGTGGCCTCTGGAGAAGGAAGGTTATTTCTTTTTTGAGTGAGTCTATGGTACTATGCATATTACGATTTGGCACCGTGCTATGGCTCTATATTCGAGTTTTCAAATCCTAACAGTCGATCCGAACCGTTCATCTTGTTCTCCATATTAATATGTGTTTGGAGACCAAATTTTACATTTTTTGAAATTTTTTTACTATTTTTTTAGATTTATTGAAAATCACTGTTTTTGGATGGTCCAGAATTTTCAGATCAAGTGATTTTCTAAATATCTAAAAAAAAAGTAAACAAATTTCAAAAAATGTAAAATTTGGTCTCCAAACACATATTAATATGGAGAACAAGATGAACGGTTCGGATCGACCGTTAGGATTTGAAAACTCGAATATAGAGCTGTAGCATAATAATAACCCATGATATACATAATACCATAGACTCACTCTTCTTTTTTTTGTTTTTTAGTAAGTGGTGTCTTTGAGCAAAATTTTGTATTAAATGCCTTATTTTAATGAATACCTGGCAGCCTCTGCCTGGCACATTTAAAAAAAAAAGGTTTAGGTTACACGCGGAGTTCGAACCAAATAAATTAATAATTTTCATAGGAGAGAGCGAGAGAGGGAGAGACGTGAATCTATCAAGGCACACAGCACGTGATGTTCATCATATATTAATTCGACGGTCCAGGTTACACTCGGAATTTCGAACCAAATAAACTCGCGAACCTATTCGAATCGAAACTGATCAATTTCGAATTCGAAATTAAATTAATTTCAAATCGAACTGGTTTGAATTAATTTCAAACTGAATCTATTTCGAATCAAATTTTTTTCAAATTTTTTTGAATCAAACTCGAATCGAATCACGAACTACGAATTTTGTGTGCACCCCTAATGAATATAGTTAGTATTATGATGGTTTGAAATGTACTTTAAGTCTTCAGAAAGTTATTTAGTGTGTTTTGATAATATAAAATATACTTAAATGTGTTTTGTGACTCCGATGATTAATTGCATTCAATTTAAATGGATCAAAACTACATCTTGATCGAATAAAGATGAACTCCATTATTGTTACTTTATTAAAGGGAATGATCATCATCCAAATGTTTTCAGGCCTTTATTATAAATATTAGAAAGTAGAACTTTGACGCTCATTAGTTGTTGTCGGTTCTAATTATTAAAGGGAAGCGTCTAATTGTCCACAGTTTTTTGTCCACCATTTGTCCACAGCTTTGACTTGTACGAATACTGTAAAATTACTTCTACATACTGTATAATTATACAATATATCACATAAAATATATCAGTTAATCACAAAACATCCAGCAACTATTTGAAGTGGTCCCATGATAGTTAGAAAAAGATTGCAACTTGCACAACAGGACAAAAAAAAATGTACTTTCAAACTGTACTTTCGGAAATTACAGTTATAGGAAGTTATTGGCAGTTAGAGTTAGTTATTAGCGGTTATTGGCAGTTAGAGTTAATTATTAGCGTCCGCACTGGGTTGAATCTTGTATACTGTAAAATTGAATCTTGTATACAGTAAAATTTTCAATTGAATCTTGTATACTGTAAAATTGAATCTTCTACATAGTAAAATTTACAATTGAATCTTGTATACTATAAAATTGAATCAGCAGAACTGTAAAATTGAATCTTGTATACAGTAGAATTTTCAATTGAATCTTGTATACTGTAAAAATTAAATCTTGTATACAGTAGAATTTTCAATTGAATCTTGTATACTGTAAAATATATATTGTAAAATTGAATCTCGTATACTGTAAATTTTCAATTGAATCTTGTATACTATAAAACAGTTAGATGAGAGTGGATAAGATTGTGGACAAATGGTGGACAAAATCCAGTGGACAGGAACCTTTTCTCTTATTAAAGAACGTATAGTAATACTTTTTTGTGAAAAAGGAGAAAAGTAATACTTGTTAAAACTTGCTAACTGGATTTACTTGCAATCAAAATATTCTTTGTTAGTACTTAAATCGGTAATATGAAATCCATCTATTGTATATATATATGATAAATCTTTAGATATTTCCGATATTTTTTTCAGTTAGCAACTTAGTGACAATTCGGATATTAGCAGGAACGCATACTAGCTAGTATGTGCGGACTTTAAAAGTGATTTTTACCAATACTATTTCTGAACGTTTTTGTAGTACTGACAAGTTATTTTACCATAGTTTTTATGACTAAAAGTTAAAAGACTGTGCATATAATTCAAACTCATCTGCATATGGAGTACAGTCAGAATACAATTTAAGTAGTAATCGAGAATTTTCTATCACATATAATCCATATGTTAGATATGATGATGTTAATAAAACTTTATTTGACACTACATTAATGCTTTCATTTTTTGGCTCTATATATACAACAATATCCCCATTCATATTTTAATACAGAGGACAATATAATGATGCAGTCAGCTCAACATAGCTTTTGGCAATAAAAAGTGTGATCTATTTGTAATACTGGTATTACATTATATAATTAGTGAATTATTTGAATGTCAAATTTTGTCTTAACATAGTTTTTTTACAAATTATTTTCACCAATTTTTTCCTACTTTTTAGCTACAAAACAAGCTTCTACCAAAAAAATTCAAGTTACCAATTCGATTTTTCTAATACCGGCCGATTCATCTGATTCCAATTCTACAGTCAAGAACTGGATTCCACAGTCAAGAACTCAATTCCGATTCCAATTCCGAGTTTCAGAACCATGAATATAACCAATATATTGCGGTAGCTGTTTATATCGGTGAAGTAATTAAGGCCCAATAGTGCTGATTACACTCTCGGCCCACCGGTGGTGTTCACTCAAGGCCCAACAAAGTTTTGGTGATATTATTTTTTTTTTGCATAATATTAAGCATAATTTAAGTAAAAAATTTGAATAATATTATGTTAAATTATATTTGATGTTTTTAATATTATTTATATTAATTTTAATTTAAAAAGTACGAAATATTATTGTTATAATAGAGTAGAACTAGGGTGTTCTTAAGCTCACCAAAGTGTTTGGTGAGCTTAACTCCAAAACCCATCAAATCGGTTTCAAATGATGAATCTGAACCGTTGAAATCCGCCTACCTTACAAGTGTTGTGTCTACATGTGAAAATTTTAAACATTCGAATTAATTTAGTATAAAGTCAAGCGGTCAAAAAGTGTGCAAAAAATGAATGCACTAAAATTAATTTATTAATCTTCTAAGTTTGACCAATTAACTTTATACTAATTAAATTAATTCGAATGTTTAAAATTTTCACATGTAGACGCATCACTCGTAAGATAGACGAGTTCCAACGATTTGGATTCATCATTTGAAACCGATTTGATGAGTTTTAGAACACCCTAGTTCTACTCATTATAAGAGTTATAAAAATTGAAATATAACATAAAGTTGTGTGTGACTTGATGGATTGTATTGATGACTCTCATCGAAGAGAACCATGGTTTGACTCTAGCTAATCTAATTAATATTTCATCTCTTGTTTTTATATAATTTAAAAAATTGATCTAAAAGCTTGTTACAAGTTGGAATCGAACCTGGACCTTAAATAGTGGTCAAATGATCTACCGGTGCACTGCTAGCATCTTATATCTTATATCTTATATCTTATACTACTGCTGGATTTTTCACCATAGTTTTCCACCGTAAAAGTCAGCGGTTGGGTTATTTTTCAAAAAAATTGCAAATCGAAGGCAAGTTTGGAGAGAAATTCTGAACGTATGAATAAAAACTTTGGGCGCCCATAAAATTGAAATTACAAAAAAAATTTAGGGTTGTACTTCTTCCGTCTCAATCCATCTGACTTAAATTTACAAATTGTGGAGAAGCTGGTTCTAATAATTCATATATATACAGATCTTGGGATGCATGATCAAGCTTTATTTCCCTTTGTAATTCGTTGCATCTAGAGTGCACAAAATCCTTGTAGCTCGTGATTCAATTGAGTTCGATTAAAAAAAAAATTTGGTTTGAACCGAATCAAATCTAGTTCTGTTCAAAATTGGTTCGAATTAAATTCGAATTGAGTCTGGCTTGATTCAAAACTCTTCTTCAATTTCGAACCAGTTCGATTCAAAACTGGTTTAAATCACACCAAATCAAACTCAAACTCTTCTTTTTCAGTTAGAAACTCTGCTTCAATTTCAAACTATAGTTCAATTCAAAATTGGCTCGAAGTCAAACTCATACTGGATTAAGTTCAATTTGGTTGGATTTGTTTGCGGCCCTCTTGCATCCACACTATCATTGCATTATAAAATTTATTCCACTAAAACTTTTGCAAAGAACTGTTATATGTATGAACTCTTGGGCAGAAAAGGCAGAAAAATTATCGCGTGATAAGGCAGAAAAAAACAGAAAAAGCGAAAAAGCAGGCTTACTCCCAACGAATTCGTATCCTCTACGTTAACTCAAAAGGCAATTTTTTCAGTTAATGAATCTTGATCATCCGATTTGTATTGAGATTTGTGCAGACTAAATCCGCACTAATATTAAAAATCCCCCAATATCATAAACAGGATCAGATTGACTCCGTTTAAAATCAAACGGTTGATATTGATTAACTCAAAAGATTACTTTTAGAGTTAATGCAAAGGATACACATTCTACTTCCAACTCCCTAGGCACTAGTTCCATATGTTTTACACTTTTACTGGTAAATTTGCTCTTGATATTTGATCAAATTACTATAAATCCACCAAACCAGCTACAGCTTTTGCATTCCTTTGTCCAAAGTTTATGTTCCCAAATTTTTTATGGGAATTCACGCGCCCAAAATAAATAATCAATACTAATTCAATAATAGATGAAATATGAATGATCAATATGTAATTAGCGTGTCATTGAATTACTAACAACTCTTATATAAGTTAAGTTCGATATATATTTTATTTTGAGACTAAAATTTTTGGTCCGAACTCAATATATAATTCTGAATTTTTTTCAAATTATATCCAAATCACGAATTTTGATCATACCGAACCTTTCCTGAATTATTGAGTTGTCACTGTGCTTTGAACTAGCAACAGATTCACCCGCCTCATCATGGTTTTTGTACTCCCAACTCATTAAGCTCTAGCTGGGATACTTTAACAGCGTGTCTAAACTGCTCGATCCATTCTAGGGTATGTTTGGATTGGAAGGTACAATAACTAGGATAGCTCAATTTGATAATAGCAAATGAGAAGAGAGAAATATTAGTGATTTTCAAATTAGTGTAGAAATGATGCTATCCGGATTAGAAAAAATGTTTTTTTGGATTGTATATTTGGAATAGTGTAACAGCTGTAACCGATAAAACATAATGTTAACAATGTATTAATTAAGAGAAAAAATATAAATAAGTGGAGTCTCAAACGAATTGTCACGACGTGAAAATAATATAAGTGGTGTTAATTTTATCATTTCTAAACTGTGATGACAAAAATTTGATAAGAAAGTATTTTTTTTTCTCTTCACTTTTCTAAATAATAACTATTTCAACATTTAAAATAAATAAAAAATAACAACTATTCTAACCATTCTGAATAACAAAAATATTATTTGAACACACATTACTATTCAGAATATTCTGAATAGATACTATTCTCAAATAGCCTCTATTCAGAGCTTAGACAACACCCATGGTAGTTGTTATCAGAGAAAGAGCTGTCTTTGGCCGATTTAACTTGGCTTCGCTGTTGTATGACAGTATACGCTCACGCAAGTATAAAACCCGTGGTGACTGTCAGCGTATCCCTCATGATACATTTTATGTTATTTTTACAAAAAAGGTCGGGTAAAATTGATTATCATAATTTAATCCACCGCCTTTTATATAGGTGTTGACTTTGCGTTGAAGTATTAGGTTTTAGGAAGATGAGAGTTCTTAAAACACTGACTAAAGGTGACAGCTTTATTTAGTCGGAAAGGTTCATGGCCCTGTCGGCAGGCGCGAATTTGAGTTAGATTTCCAATTTAATTCCCGAAGACTATTCGGGTGGTTAAAAATTTTGTAATATTTTTCAAAAAAGTTCTTACAATAAATTACAACTCAGTGTAAATTTTGAATAATCAAAACCTCAAGTCTAAGCTAATTTTCATTTTCCTATTCTGTCTCTCCTCTCTCCTTCTTCTCACGTGGTGGGCCATACTATTTTTTTTTTCTGGAAGGTTGCAGCCGTCTATGCCAATCACGTGGCCTTCTATCTAATTTAATTAATTCTCATTTCAAGAATCTATTCTGTCATCCAAAAAGTTATCATATAACCATCTATTGTTATTTATATTATTAATTGTAGGACTAAACAAAATATAGAGATCCAAACTACTATTCTTTTAAAAAAAAAATTATACTAAAATTTAAAAAAGTCCGACTAATATTAACATGATCTCTATATTAAATAAATGAAAATTTTAAAATAAATGTGAAATTTAAATTAAGATTCATATTTTTGAATAAATTAAGATTTTTCATAACTAATTCTACGGTACAACTGAACATTCATCTCACATATTTCCACAATTAATTCTATACATATCTGTGTCTATGGATTTCCATTTTTTTAAAAGTAGATTCTCATCCCGTTGAATCATTTTCCGTGTAATTCCACCACAAACAAACGGGCTCTCAGATTGGATCTACCTAATCTTTCAAAACATTGATCTTCTTATAATATTTTATTGGTGTATTCGGCATTTGGTAACGTTAATTGTAACGAGTCTGCTTTTATGAAGGCAATTCTAATAGTTTATAGTTGCACTTAGTGGCATAGTAACAGCATTCGTGTTTAATTTTTGAATAAAACGTTTTCTTAATACTACCGAATTGAACAGTGTATAATTCGTTTGACCAAACTTTTACTGTGTAATTCACGAATAATTTGCGAGATTTATGAATTTTACGAACTATTCCTGTTTTATTCAAAGTATTCGCGTTCCCTGCTGGTCCCAATTCTCCTTTAGGTGACGTTATTTTAAAATGAATTTGCTATGACTTTGAAGTTCGAATCCCACAAAAAGGCTAGCTGTGAGCTATTTCTCCTCTACTAGCAGTGGGGCCCACCACGTGGGGGTGAGGCATGCTTTTTGAAAAAAAGTTAGCAAATGTATATATATAATTTTAATTTTGAATGAGACACGTGGATATGGTAGGAATAAAAGTTGATTTTTGGTAAATTGCTATAGTTAGTCTTATAATTTGATTCTATTTCTATTTTTTTTATAAAAGAAATCTGTTTTATTAATATAAATTGCAAAATTTATAAAAAATTCCGAATTATTTTCAAATTATATCCAAATTATATTAATTTGGTGTTTATAAAAACAAATTATTTCTAAATTATTTCCGAATTATATTCAAATTATACTCAAATCACGAATTACCTAATTTTTCCCGAACTATTAAGCTGTCACTGCACATAGTGGTGTTTTATCACCCCAAAATTTCCGGACAAAAGTCGGGAGAGAAATTATTTTATGTTTGTAGCGGGTTTGATATTGTTTCTTTCGGATACTACCGACAAATTTCCGGACACAAGTATAGTTTGTTACTCGGTGACTTCGAGGACTTGTGTCCGGACACAAATTTCCGGGTTTCCGGATACAAGTCCTCGAAGTTTCCGGACACAAATTTCCGGGTTTGATATTGTTTCTTTCGGATACTACCGACAAATTTCCGGACAAAAGTCGGGAGAGAAATTTCCGGACACAAGTACAATAATATCCCAGAAGTCTACATCATATCCTGTAGACTTCTTCAAAAAAATATCCTGTAGACTGCTGGGATATTAGTATAGTTTGTTACTCGGTGAATGCCACGTATCTGTCGATCTACAATAATGCAGTAGACTTGAGAGTTTGAAGTCAAGCTTCTGTTCCCTCTATTTATCTCTTCCACAACAAAATTCAATCCATTAAGCTCTTTTACTGCATTCAATCTATCTAGTAATATCAATTCACCTCCTTTTCAATCTCTACCATAACTAAATTCAATCACCCATCTCCCATGCTTTCTAAAATTCCTCCCGCATACGATCTGTCAATTGATAATAGCTCAATCCACCTGTGTTTTGCTATTTTCGTTTCATTTTATCATTGAAAGAAGTATTTTGTAACTTGTTCTTTGTCATTCCCAAGCAACAGTACTATCATTGAAGGAACTTGAAGATGGCAATCTGGGTGGGTTCCGCTGCTTCAAAATTTGGGGAGTGGGTGGCTTCCGATGTTGTTAGTAAACTTGTCAGCTCGGGTTATTCATACTTGCGTAAGCGTATACTGCCATACAACAGCGAAGCCGAGTTAAAGAGACTAAAGACAGCTCTTCCTCAGATAACAGCTGTCATGGGCGTTGCCGAAGCTCTAAAGGTGAAGGACCCTCGTACTAGCAAATGGGTCGAACAATTTAGGCAGGCTGTTGAAGCATCCCAACTAGTGCTTAATGAGTTGGACTACAAAAACGATGATGAGACGGGTGAATCCGCTTCTAGTTCAAAGAAAAGAAAACGATGTACTATTAGTGATGGTACTTTAAAGAGGTTGAAGGATGCTGTAACATTGTTGGATCGAGCAACTGCTGATATTGACCGTCTCCTCCGACTTGCCACTACACTAGGTGTTCAAGGTGTTTCTGAATCACAGCAATATACCAATAAGATTTTAAGGCAGGAAATTAATTTATGTTTAGCTGAAAGAGAGGTGTTGGGATACAGGAATCTGTTTGTTAACTTGCCGCATTTAAAGCTATCCTTTCTTGAAATTGATCAACTCCTCCCAGCTTCACTGACAAGCCTCCGTATTGTGAGAATAGAGAATTCTGCTTCACTGACAAGCGTTTCTTTTCTGGAAATAGAGAGTTGTGAATGGCTCAACTCCTTACCGGAGATAGAAAACCTTAAGGTGATACGGTTAATACAAAACAACTTTATCCAGTCAATGGCTGCTTCAATTGCGAGGCTCATGAACCTTCATAACATATCAATCTCGACAGCTGATTTGTTGAAGCAGCTCCAGGTGTTACCGACTTCATTGGAAGAAAAGGGCACTGTTGAGAATAGTTAGACAGTTAGAGGGTAAAAATGCAAAATTAAGAATAAGGGCAAAATTGTACATAAAATAGTTACAGGTGCATGGGATGCTACCGTTATTACTAACCATAAAATAGCCTAAAAGAGAATATAAATACCCATGTATCATATTGTAAAAATATAACAAAAAAAAGATCAATATCAATACAAAATATTCATAACTCTCTCTGTCATATACTTCCGCTAAAATTAACATGGTATCAGAGCATTAGATCTGCATAACCTCTATATCTGTTCTTATCAACATGGTTCAAAAAATCGGCCGATTTCGAGTCAACTCGGAATCGGACGGGACTAGGCCGAGTTTTACTTGAGTATGGCGCTTGTGCGAGTTTCTTAACAAAACTCGGATAAACAGTACTTGACTCGGCCGAGTTTTTCGATTTTTGGTCCGAGTCAAGCCGAGTCTGTTAAGTAATCGCAAGATTGAAGAAGGAATTTTGTTAGAAGGTTATCTAGGTTTTTGATTTGGGACAAAAAGTCGCAGGAATTTTGGAGAAGAAAGACGCATTGCTTGCGAAAGGAGATGGTTTATCTGCGTAAACTCGTTTCGCTATGTTATTGCCTAACAATTTTAAATATGCTTCATGGTTCAAGCTACACCATGTTCGCCTAGATAAACTGAACACATTTAATTTGTCTTTTACATATGTCCATTTGGAACTGCTGTTTTTAAATGCTCTCAATGTAGCGGGTCAACTTTATATAATTTTTCTAATTGCCACATTGCTGGTCACAGAAAAAAAAAACACGTACAAAATAATATAAACTAGTGGATTCTTATACATCTGTCCATTCTGCTTCGTCTTTTTTCTTCTAAATGTCATGTGTATCTCCTTATATTATGTACGTTATTAATTATTGTAATATTTCATTATCTATGTAATATGTAATTAATTCTGCATGACTATTTTCATTATTTATGTACACTTTTATTTTAATTTATTATACTAGTTGATTATATAAATGGAATTATTTTAGCATATTTGAATAAATTATTATTTTTATTTTTCTTATATTTTTATACTATGTGCGACTATTCATATATTATCTGATTAGCTTTAAATGTTTATATTTCATTTTATTAGTGGATTATATTAATGTAAAAAGTGATCTTAACATCATTTTTAAACTAATTATTTTATTACATTTTTTTTTACTTATTTTTTAATACAAAATAAGTTTTTTTCAAATAAATCCGAGTTTCCAAGTTGCCTCGGCCGATTCCAACCGATTCTTCCGATTTCAAGTCAATAATCAATTACCCGATTCTGATTCTGATTTTTAGAAACATGCTTATTAACCGATTTCAATAGTATTCTATCTCAAAAATTATGCTCATCATATACCAATAAAAAATCCCAAATACAAAATATCAGCATACCAGATCAGAGTAAAATCCACCCTGTTCAAATCAGCAAACCAAAAAGCAAAAAGAAAAATCCACAAAACCCAAGTCATATGGTTATTCCTAGTCGTTGATCTGCTCCTATCAAAAAAAAAAAAAACAGTTTCCTTGTCCGATTCTGTTCACATAAAATTCTGCTCTTTCCAGCACCCAAAAATACAAACCAGAAAAATCAGCAAAGAAAATAACTTCGATGCAATCCAACCGAAACCCTAACCTGAAGTCGGAGACGAGAGGAGCTTCCAACACTGTTCGGGGCACCAATTGCAATGTAGAGGGCCACACCTGTCACAACTGTTGGTTTCTTCATTCTCATCTCTGACCGAAATGGTGGAAGGAAAACGGTGGAGGCGATCGGAGGAAAAACCCTAAGGGGAGAGAAATTTCGCTGATGCGGCGCTCTATCTCGGATCGAAGAAGAACCTAGCAATGAGAAGAATGAAACAGCGGAGAGTAATGGGTCCGCTCAAGCAAATCGATCTAGATCCGCTCAAGTAATCCGTGTGGAGCTGCACTATTTGGGCCAAATTAAGTGGGTTGTTCAAAAACTCTTGTTCAGGTTTTTCTAAAGGGAGAGGGGGGTTTTCGATGGGCATCGGACCAAATCCTATTCGATGGGGGGTTTAAACCGTCAGATCTGCTTTAGGATTCGTGTGTACGGATTTTAAAATAGACGCGAAATTGCGGGTGCAAATCCTAAAGCAGATCTGACGGTTTAAACCCCCATCGAACAGAATTTGGTCCGATGCCCATCGGACACCCCCCTCTCCCTTTTCTAAAACTTTAATTCCATTTTGGTCCAGCCCAGAAATGCATAGGGAACAGAATATTTCTAGAAGAATAGGTCAAGTCCAAATTCAAACCATGGGAAATATATAATACAAAATAAAAGGGTGAATGAAAACCCCAACAGATTTGAAACCGAAAACTGTGAGGTAAAATCAGAAAAAATATACATATTTAGGAAATTTAAACCAAGAACACTCCAGAAATAATTTGGTATGGATTCTAGATTCCGGTGCAACCAACCACATGACTGGAAACAAAGATAAAATGTATGACTATCAAAAAGCAAATGTCAAGAATTTGTTTATGTAGCAAATGGTGAAAAAAATGAAAATTTGCGGTTATGACTCAATTATTATTTTTTTAAAAAATAAATTAAAAATGTTTTACATGTAAAAAATTGCACTGCTAATTTATTATCACTAGTACAAAAAACCCCTTCACCGACCCCTAATCACCGACTATTTTAAGCAAAGCATCAGTGTTGCTCACACTACACTGACTCTTTTATTAAATAACAGTCAGCGTTGTTGTTCAACACTGACGCTTTATAAACAGTCAGTGTTGGTTATCAACACTGACTGTTTTTAAAAAAAGAGTCAGTGTTGAACACCAACACTGACTGTTTTTCAAGCGTCAGTGTTGATTACCAACTCTGACGCTTTAAAAAGAGTCAGTGTTGGTACTCAACACTGACTCTTTTGAAAAACAGTCAGTGTTGAGTACCAACACTGACTCTTTATGAAAAGAGTCAGTGTTAGTACTCAACACTGACTCTTTTGAAAAAGAGTCAGTGTTGGTACTCAACACTGACTCTTTGTAAAGCGTCAGTGTTGAGATAGCAATACTGACTCTTTAAAAACAGTCAGTGTTGGTACTCAACACTGACACTTTTGAAAAACAGTCAGTGTTGAGTACCAACACTGACTCTTTGTAAAGCGTCAGTGTTGAGTAGCAATACTGACTCTTTAGAAACAGTCAGTGTTGGTACTCAACACTGACTGTTTATCAAGACAGTCAGTGTTGAGTACCAACACTGACTGTTTGTAAAGCGTCAATGTTGGGTAGCAATATTAGCAGATGATGAAATTTATGATTTTTGTACAGCAAATAATATGAATAAATTCCAAAAAAAAAATTTACTACTTTGATACATAACTTGTGACCAAATAATGTTTGTAATTATCAATTTCATATAATTTCATCAATATTTGTTCAAACAAATTGAGCTAATAACTGTGGACCGTTCATTTTCTTATGAATAATCAACGGGTTATCTGCAATCAAATAATTCCTAATTTATTTTAAAATGATCATGTTAGTACCAGGAACCTTAAAAACAAAAATAATTGGAGTTCCAACAATTATGTATATTTTTCATATTTTTGTTTGTTTCATTTTCCATTCTAATTTATATTTTTTCCTTAATTATTTTTTTTCAAATATAATAATTAAAAATATACTATTTTGGCTTGAACATTTCATTGAACACATGTAATACATTAATTTATTTAATAAAATCAAGTTAACACTTTAAATATTTCAAGTTAACACTTCATTGAACATTTCATTGAACACATGTAATATACTATTTTGGCTTGAACATTTCATTGAACACATGTAATACATTAAACATATGTAATATACTATTTTGGCTTGAACATTTCAAAAAATTGTAAAATTTCATTGAAACTGTTCTACTTTTATAATTGGATCTTTTTATAATTCAAATAGAAATTGTTCTACTTTTATAAAATATATAAACATATGTGCTTGTTAATATTTTATAAGAAGCTTAAACTTAAAAATTTCTGAAACATCAAACATATTATTGAAAAATATTTTTTGAAAGATGATCACATAATATAACAATTAATGCATTGAATTAAAGTATACGCCACCATTGAACTTTCATCAGTAAAAATCACATGTTAAGCCGGCACCAAATTTTCTGTCTAATCTCACGTATCATTGTGTAACACATGCTCATGCAAACTTGGATCCGTTAATTAAGGATTTAATACCCAACAACAAATATTCATGCATAAATAATAATGCAAACTAAGATCAAGAATTTTTTCAAATTTTTGTCTGGTGCGGAGGGAAATGAAATTTTGAGTTTCAACTTTGGAAAATAAAATATATTCAGCAGCACCCTTCACTGACGGCTATAAAAAACAGTCAGTATTAACAGCCAACACTGACTATTTAAAAAAAAACAGTCAGTGTTATATCTCAACACTGACTGTTTTGCATAACCGTCGGTGATTTACATCCAACAGTGACTGTTTTGTATAGCCGTCGGTGATTTACATCTGCTCTGAAAATTTCATTTCCCCGTCAATTTGCGCCATTTCCCTTCCTTAATGTACAAAAATTTTCATTTCCCCCGCCCTCCTCTATCTCTCTTTTGTGAAAACTCTCTCTTGCTCCATCTCTCTCGCTCTCTTCAGATAGCCGCCAGACCGCACCATCCCTACCCATCACTCTCTCGCTCTCTCGCATCAGATCGGCACCATCCCTGACACACCATCTCTCTCTCGATATCTCACCAACACAGACGCATCAGATCGGCACCAGCACAGCATAGACGCGCTCCCATTCTCCTCCTCCTCCTCTTAGGCTACTCTCTCTGTCGCCGCCTCCGCCATCAGATCGCCTCTCTCCTCCACCTCTTCACCCATCGGCGCCTCTCCTCCCATCCTAGCGCGTCCTCCACTCTCCCCCGATTCTCTCCTAGGCTGAAATCAACCTTAATAGGCTTGATTCTGGTAAATTATTCACTTGTTCTTGCTTGTTTAATTGATGATTGAATCTCTTGTGTTGAAACCATTGTTCTTGCTTTCGAATTGATGATTGAATCCTTTTACGGCTTTGGGTTGATTTCGAATCTGGTACTGGTACCAAATCGGTACCAGTGTACTGTGTACTGACACTGGTACCAAATCGGTACCAGTGTACATATATCTCTTTTTCTCTGATTTGGCAATCTATAACTGTGTACTGGTACCAAATCTATAACTTTGTTTTTGTTTTTTTGTCATTTTCTTTCTCTCTATTTTTTCGTAACAGGATGAAAGCAAGAGCAAAAAGGGTCTGGCTGAAATTTATGAGGTTTGTGACAACATCTTACGATATATATTAGCTTTCATCTAAAGAAAAAAGGGTTCACATTTCATTCATTTGGTTTCTCTGTATTTTCAGGAAGAATATGCACAAACAGCTATGCATGCTACAGCTCCTATATCTGTCTCAGATGAACTCAAAAAGGAGGTGCTTTATAAAATTTTGATTTACTGTTTACAAATCTATTAATTAAGTGGCTACTTTAGTGTCAAATGCTGATCTCTGATTTCCTTTTTAAAGGCTGAAATGCTATTAAAAAAGATATGCTCGAAACTTGATGCTTTGTCGCATTTCCACTTTGCCCCTAAACCGGTATGCTTGCTTGAAATAGTTTTGCTCAGTTGCTATATCTCTCAAGAAAGTAATAGAGGATATGTCGATACAAGCCAATGTTACGGCTCTTGCAATGGAAGAGGTACTTCATTTTTTTAAGCAATTTTCATTTGGTGCTCTGCAAAATCTCAGATATCATCACATATGCTTTAAAATCTGAAATGTCATCTATACTCAGTATAAAACGGAGGAAAGATATATTATGCCCTATAAAGTTTGAGATGTATGGTTTTCATTTTACCTTCTTATTTCAAAAGATGTCAAATGTACTCTCCTCTTTGTGTTCATCTCTACACAGACAAGGTTGAATGTTGTTAAAAAAAAAATTTATGCAGGGAATGGGTATACCTGTTGGTAAGCTCTCTCTATACACTGCACTTGGTGGGGTCCGCCCATCTGCTGTAAGAGTCTTGGCATTACTTACTTTTCATTTTGGTTGAAGTAAGAGATGATTACCGGTCTTTTTATCAAAATTTGATGTCATATTCTTCTAGAAAAATCCTTATTCCACAGAAAAGAAGAATAACATCTGGTAGAAACTGATACTACTAATTAGTGTGTGTTTTCTTCTAGAATTTTTGCTAAATTTCTTGAGTTCTGTTATAGTGCTTGCCTATCACACTTGATGTGGGGACAAACAATGAGACACTACTAAATGATGAGTTTTACATTGGCTTGAAACAAAAGAGACCTAGAGGCCAGGTAAGATGCACACTACCCTGACCATTCTTTTTCTTTTTCTTTTTCTTTTTCTATATTCCTTAAAATGCATTTATATATATATAACTTATTTTTCTTTTTTCTTGCCTTTTTTGTAATAGGAATATGCTGATTTTCTTCAAGAGTTCATGTCTGCTGTCAAGCAGAGCTATGGTGAAAAAGTGCTGATTCAGGTCAGAAAGGATGAAACAACTTGACATTCACACAATCGCACGTGATGTTATCGGTTTATCGAATATGAAGAAGATTGATCCAACGAGGAAGAGAAGGGTTGAAATGTCGAGTGAAGAGCAAGGTGAGGTTGGAGAAGGCAGCAGCCCTCGAAATCATTGTGGTACCAAATTCTTTTTTTTTTTTTGTGAAATTAATTTAGAGTCTGTTGAGGGTAATCACACCAAATTATAAGTTGACCTATTAAATTATGTAATTGTAGATATGCATGTAGAGGAGTACAATCCTTTACATTCTTCTGATGGATCAAGTAGTGAGAGGGAAGAACCACAAAAAAAGAAGAAAAAGAAGAAAAAGAAGAAAAAGAAGCCAAAGATGGATTCAAACCTTGCCATTCACTCGAGGTATATTTTCACCATAAGTTGTTGAAATTGTTGAATAATGTTAATTGCCTTTAATTTAGTTCCCTTTAACTATTTTTTTTCTAAAATTTGTAAATTGTAGGGTTTATGAAGAGCAAGGTGTGGCAGGGGAAGGCAGCCGCAATCAAAATCTCATTGGAGCAAATCATGCAATAACAAGACAACGGTGTAGATTTTTCTTGGACAACTACTAATCACAAGACATGTAATGCTTTGTAAATTTTGTTATGTTTGCATATTTTGTTCATATTTTAGTTGCATATTTTGTTCATATTTGCCATTTAAATTTTGTTATAATGTGTTTTTTGGTGAATGAATCTATTATCTTGTGTTTTTTTGGTGAATGAATATATTATGTTGTCTAAATTATTTGTATGATATCTTGTTTAACATCAATATATGGCTAGCAACAATATGGAGGCTAGCCCAAATATAAACAGAACCATGCCAAAAATTTTATATCATCACTGACTCTCTTGAAAAGAGTCAGTGTTGGTGCTCAACACTGACTCTTTGGCAAAAGAGTCAGTGTTGAGCACCAACACTGACGCTTTGGCAAAAGAGTCAGTGTTGGTGCTCAACACTGACTCTTTGCCAAAGAGTCAGTGTTGACCAACAGTACTGACTATTTTTAAAGAGTCAGTAAAAGAAACTTTCACTGGCGCCGGTTTTACTGACGCCGCTATAACAGTCGGCATAGGGGTATTTCAACAGCCAGTGAATGTATTTTTTGTACTAGTGTATCCATAGGAAAACTTTCAAAGGAAATAAATTGTGAGATTATATTCCCATCTAAAAAATGTATTATTTCAAGATTTAACATCCAAGAGGATAATTGGGGAAGGTGTTTTTCAAAATAGGCTTTATATTTTGAATAGCCTATAAGTCAACTTCAACACAAATGTACAAGACATGGAAAGTTTATGGCATAAAAAAATTGGGTATCCTTCCGATAGAACTTTGAAATATATTTTTGATTTTTCAAAATTAGATTGTAGCAATTGTGAAGTATACAAACTAACTAAGCATACAAGACTTCCTTTTTTAACTTCAAATTCAAAAACTAGTCAAAATTTTTAACTTGTTCATTCCGATGTTTGAGGACCCGCACCCATAGACTCTTATAATAGTTTTAAATATTTTGTTATATTTATAGACGATTTTTCACAATTAACTTGTTTATATTTATTAAAAAATAGAAGTGAAGTTTTTTCTTATTTCCAAGAATTCTCAAATTTAGTTGAAACTCAATACAATACGAAGATCAAAATTCTCACGTACGATAATGGAACGGAATTTGTTAATCAAAATTTTTCAAGTTTTTTAAAACAAAAATGAATTATACATCAAAGTACTTGTGTTTATACTCACAACAAAATGAAATTTTCGAAAGAAAAAATCGTCATTTACTTGAAATGACAAGAGCACTAATGTTTCAAACCAATGTTCTAAAAATTTATTGGTCATATGTCATGCTCACTGCAACTTATTTGATAAATAGATTACCAAGTGTGGTTTTAAATTGGAAAAGTCCACTAGAAGTTATTTATCAAAGGAAAATAATTTTTAATCATCTAAGAATTTTTGGATGTACATGTATGTACATCAAAATAAACAAGATAAATTAGATCACACTTCTATTAAAACTATTTTTCTAGGATACTCGTCTCAAAAAAAGGGTTATAAATGTTATGATCCTATAAATTATAAATTATATATTTCTAGAGATGTAACATTTTTCAAAAATGAACCATATTTTAAAACAAATAAAAATGAGATTGATAATCATATCATTAAAAATGATTTTGTATTTCTTATGTCTACTAATCAAATTGTTGAGCAAAGAATTGTAGGAAATGATGAAGAAGAAAATGAAGACGAAAATAATAACACTCCTCAAAGTGGAACCAAGGGAGAAGAAAGTGATAATGTTGAAGCCGAAAGTGAGAACATTGAAGAAGTTCCACGTAGGAGATCAACTCAGCGCACTCAACCATCAACAAGGTTAAGAGATTTTGTATGAGGTTTAATATCCTATTCAAAATTATACTTCGTATAAAAATATCTCAAAATATCACCATACCTTAGTTCAATTTCCAAAATGGAAGAACCAAGAAATTTTGAGGAAGTCATAAGCCAACTGGTGTGGTGCAAGGCTATGAAAGAAGAACTTCAAGTTTTAGAAAAAAATAACACATGGACCATTGTACCGTTACCAAAAAATAAAAATCTAGTAGGATGCAAATGAGTTTAAGATATAAAATACCAAAGTGATGGCATGCACCATAGAAAGGTACAAGGCCCTGCTAGTTACCAAAGGGTATACACGAACATATGGTATTGGTTACCATGAAATCTTTGCTCCAGTAGCAAAGATGAATACCATAAAGATTTTACTTTCAATAGCAGTAAATGATGGTTGAAATTTATATCAAAGGGATGTTAAAAATTCATTTCTTCAAGAAACACTTAAGGAAGATATTTATATGACCCTCCCACCGGGTCATGTAAAAGAAAAAAAATACTAACCTTGTTTGTATAGGTTAAAAAAAATCAATTTATGAACTTAAACAATCTCCAAGGGCATGGTATGGCAAACTATCTCAATATTTATTTTTTTGTGATTTTAAAGTAAGCCAATCCGATACATCTTTATTCTCAAAACATGAAAATAATGATATTACCATTGTCCTTGTTTATGTTGATGACATAATTATAACCGGAAACAATTACGATAAAATTAACAATGCTAAAAAATACTTAAAAGAAAAATTTGAAATAAAAGATCTTGGTAAACTTAAATATTTTTTAGGAATAAAAGATCAGTTAAGTATCCAAATGTTTGACTAGTGAAGAATATGTTTTATCCGTGAGATATAATTATTTAATAGTGTGGGTATTCTCACATATACTCTTTCCGTAATGAATTTCTGGCAATAATAATTTTCTTATCTTATCCTCGATAAACAAATTTTGTAGTCGTATTTTTTTTTTGGTAAAAGTGGAAATATTCCACCAGTTTCATTGCGAAACTACAAAGTTCATACAAAATTAGTGCAAAACACCGAATATAGATCCAACTAGTGGAACCTCAACCACTAGAAACTACCATCTACAAAACACAAAACAGAAGAACATACCCTAAGATACAAAATGATCATAAGAGCAAAAAATCACAAGAAAATCCACTAAATGTTACTAATAGCACTAATATCACTAATATCACTCAAAAGGGACGATCCTTCGAAACCACGAGAAGGGTCCACGTCTGAATCCAATCGAGGACTGGATCTGTCCTGTGAGTCCGGGTCTGGTAGAACTATCATAGTACTTATCTGGGGCAAAGAAGAAACATCAAAAGACAAAATTAATGATAACTTGAAATAAGAATTATCTAAACGCGCTTTACATCAATATGATGTCATAGCAATAATAGAAGATGCCACATAACTAATAGATGGTACTTGGGTATTTTGGAAACAAATTTTATTTCTAGTTAACCAAACAATCCACAAAGTAGCGACCCTAATCAATTCAACCAATAATGCATCCTTTAATGGTATCCAATACTCAAAATTCCATAGGTCAGATACATGCGTGCAATTATAAACAAAATTATTATGATTACCAATCCAAGACCACAAAGTAGAAATAAAAGGACAAGTAACAAATAAATGATCTACAGTATCCGGGGCACCACAAAATACACAATCTACATTACCTTGCCAACCTCTAGTTAGTAAATTGCATTTAGTAAGAATTTTATCCTGCCGAAGCAACCAAACAAAAACTTTGATCTTAAGAGGAATCTTTGCTTTCCAGAGATTATTAAAAATATTATTAGGAATACCCCTACATGATAACCATTTATAAAGAGAGTTAACAGTAAAAGAACCCGTAGAAGTCCATCTCCAGTAAACTTTATCTGGCTGATTTGGATTTAAAGAGTGATAGGGGAAGAGCCCCAATAGTTGATTCCATTCTAAAAGGATAATCCCTGTTAATTGCCTATTAAATTGCAAACTAAATGGAAAATTAGAGAAGACGACAGATACAGTAATAGATGGATTAGATGCAGCCCAAAGAGATTAGGGAATACACAATATAAAGAGCAATTACCATGCCATCTGTCTAACCAAAAGGAAGTATCACTACCATTACCTACAATCCTATTAATGCCCAAATTAAATATTTCAGTAATATCCAAAATACCACTCCAAAACGAAGAAAATCTAGTAGAAGCAAAACCAGTAGAATCATATTTAGCAAAATATGATTACATTACTTATATTTCTTTTCAATACATGTCATGTTCGGCAAAATATTTTTATTGACAAGGTCGACCGCTTAAAGGCGGTCGAAAAACCTCCCACTCCACCCTCCAGTCCATTTATCTAACATGTTCGTGCAGGTGTTTCCGTCATAGTAGGAAATATCGGCCGATACCGATCCGTATCGGCCGATACCGATCCGTATCGGCCGATACGTATTGGTATCGGCCGTGACCAATTCGATGCTGGTCCGATACTCGCGATAGTTTGTTAAAGAGCCTGAGCTGTATTGGCCGATACTGGTCCGATACGTATCGGTATTGGCCGTGACTGATCCCGATACCGATACCGATATTTCCTACTATGGTTTCCGTCTAATATCTGATTATGTTCTCAGAGAGAATCTGATTATGTTCTTGGTGTTTCTCTCTAATGAATCTGGTTACTGTTCTTCGTTCTGATTTTTTGAGCATGAGTTTTTTCTAATAATCACGACGACAATAATTTTGTAATCTTGTCATCGAAAATGATCATGATTTCTTATTCTCACGAATGAAACAAATTTTGTAGTCATATTATATTTCTTTTCAATACATGTCATGTTCTGCAAAACATTTTTATTGAATTCCTATCATGGAGTTCCATATGAGAAGTCAACCATCTATTTTCAGACAGAAAAGATGCACATGATTCAAATTGCACAAAATATAGAGCATTAACTAAAATGTTTTTAAAATAACAGAGACGAAGTACATAAACTTAAAAACAAATAAAATAACGCAAAATATATAAAAAAAAATATTCAAGGTCACACTTCAAGAACGAACTATGTCTACCATAGCAACAAAAAATAAACCTCCCACTCCCTACCTCAAAAAAAGAACATTGTCAAAGTATTTGCTTAATCAACATCCATCGTGATAAATTCGTTCGAATGCAAGCTCTCCCTGATCTTGTGCCTTTCCTTGTTCTTGATTTCTTCAATGTCAGAGGAGGTAACTTCTAGAAACCCGAAATAGTATCGGGGACATGTGAGACCAGACTGATTCAGTGCCAGTTCAACCGAATTTTGACTTGGCCGTTTAATGTCATTTTTTTTCAAAGATGCCGGTAACTGCGTAAGATCCTTTGACACATAAGCTGTCAAGATTGATCGGGTACTGTTGGTTTGCCAACACTGTATCGCCGTAAGGTTACTCAACACCTTAACCAAGATAGAACTCTCTATTCTCAGAAAACGGAGGCTTGTCAGTTTAGATAGATTAGGAGAGAGACAGAGGTGATCAATTTCAAGATAGGAGAGCTTTAAATGAGGCAAGTTAACAATCAGATTGCTGCATCCAAACACCTCTCTTTCAGCTAAACATAAATTAATTTCCCGCCTTAAAATTTGATTGGTATCTTGCCGTGATTCAGAGAGACCATGAACACCTAGTGCAATGGCAAGTTGGAGGAGACGGTCGATGTCAGTAGTTGCTCGATCCAACAATGTTACAGCATCCTTCAACTTCTTTAAAGTACCATCATTAATAGTGTTGGAAACTTTGGTAAAAAAAACAGAGACAAGACAAGAGAATTTCTGCTTTCAACAATTTTCTTATTTCTGGAATTCCTCTATTTCCGAATACACTGATCTCTATTACAAGTGCTGTATTTAAGCACCACACAAAGCTAATTTTGGAAACAACTAACCCACCTCAGCCAATAAACCTATTACAAGTACTTTCCATATATAAAACACCCACTAACTTAATCTAAATATTGAGATACTAAATCTGGTTTACTTGACAAACCAGTTTTCTATTTTTAGTACACAATCAATTAACACAGAATTCTATTTTCGGATGCTTAGAATTCTAAATGTGGAAAGCTAATTTTGGATCAACTTTCAACAAATAGTACATCGTTTTCTCTTCTTTGAACTAGAAGTGGATCCACCTGCCTCATCTTGGTTTTTGTACTCCAACTCATTAAGCACTAGTTGGGATGCTTCAACAGCCTGCCTGAACTGCTCGACCCATTCTCTAGTATTCGGGTCCTTCACCTTCAGAGCTTCGGCAACGCCCATGACAGCTTTTATCTGGGGAAGAGCTGTCTTTAGCCTCTTTAACTTGGCTTTGCTGTTGTATGGAAGTATACGCTCACTCAAGTATGAATAACCCGTCATGACAAGTTCATTAACAACAGAGGACCCGACCCACTCGCCAAATTTTGAAATAGCTGAACCAGCCCACATTGCCATCTTACTTGAAATTTCTTCAATGACAGTACTGTTGCTTGGGAATAACAAAGAAGAAGTTGCAAAATGCTTTCATTTTTCTGTAAACATGTACCAAATTGTTGGTTTAGAGAACAGATTATGAAATGAAAATAGCAAAATGCAGCTTCTATCGATGATAGAATAGAAGTAATGAAAATAGAAACAAAAGAGAGCAAAACACAAGAGTTGTGGTAGAGATTGTGTGCGGGAGGAATTTGAGAAAGCATGGGAGATAGAGGGAGATTGAATTTTGTTGTGGTAGAGATTGAAAAGGAGGTGAATAGATATCACATTATCACTAGATAGATTGAATGAAGTTAGAGAGCTTGCTGGATTGAATTTAGTTGAGAGGAGATAAATAGAGCGGACTGGATCTTGACATGAAATTCTAAGTCTACTGTATTTTTATACATCGACAGATACTATGTGGCATTCAACAAGTTACAAACCGTAATTAAAGTCTAAAGTGCAACTCGCCACACCTTTACGGAGTAAATTTTGCGTTGGATTTGTGGAGCAGCATTTGTTTCATGGAAAACTTCAAGGACATTGCCCCGAAATTTCTCCGTAGGATAAAAAAAGAAATAATCTCAGAGCCGCACTTTTTTATTCAAAAACATCGAGGGAAATTTTTCGGTAGGATCACAGGCTGCAAATAGTGAATTGCAGCCTTACCTTGTCGTGTTTCGGCGTATTATATTTACATGTTTTTTGGAACAAGACCGTGCCATGTTAAGATATCAAAATACGTTTATAACAGAACGATACAGTTTGGTACGACATGTTTTGACGAGCCGTGCTGGTACTTAGATGTGTCATGCTAATTTTTTTATTTTTAGATTTTGGTACTTAGATGTGTCATGCTAATAGTTTCGATTTCAAAAAAAATCCGGACACAATACAATTAAAGATACAATACATACAGACGTGTCGTGCTCTTAGCCGCAGGTACCAACACGTGCGCGTGACACACCATGCTTTTGCAATTCACTGGCTGCAAATATAAAATAATAATTTCTATCCCAATTTTTATCCGGAAATTTCGGAGTTTACGATTGTATTATTTATTTTATTTATAATATTCTTGTGACTGATAGAGCCGAAACGAAGGAGATTTTTTTCTGTAAAAGAAAAATTAAAAAAGACTGAAATGAAAAGAACAAAATTGTATTTTTATTAATAGAAAAATTGATGGGAATTTTACCGATCTAAACTTATTTTTCTAATTTTAATATAAACTGAGAGTGGTGCTCACTTTATAAATAATAATAAAAAACTAGAATTATGTTCTTTTCCCGCAAGATGGTAAGGGGGTGGGTCCCAATTTTTGTCACTATATATATATGTTTATAAAAAAAGGACAGTGAATAAATAAATTTTTTACTGACTCAAACTTTAGATCGGTAAATTTTACTGAAAATTTAGATCACTAAAAAAGTTTCTTATCCTTCTATATATCTGAAAACAAACATACCCTTTCTGTGTTTTTTCTTCTTATCCTTCTATACATCTGAAAATTTAGATCACTAAAAAAGTTTGAGAAATAGAAAGATGTACCATAGATGAACAACGAAGAGAAAACTTGGTGACGGGTGAGATAACAAATGGAGATTACTTGATTAAATTTAGTAGTGAAGGACTCCTTGAAAACATCCAAGACGTCTATTAGTGCATGTTTGTTTGAGGAGTAACTTTACTCCAGATTAAATTATTTACTTCAAGTAACTATGGATTAAGTTAATTATGTTTGGTTGAAACTTGTTACTTGAGCTATGGATTAAAATTACTCTTGTTTAGTTGGTGTATGCTCCTTAAGTCATGGATTAAAGTTTTTTATTTCAACTTCCAATTCAATAATTTGTTTTTGTTTTTATTTTTTTATGCCAAAGTAGTAAGTTTCAAAAATTTATAGTTTAAGAAGGCAATTTTGATCTCTGAGTACCTCCAAAAGCCAATAAAATGTGGGATCCACATGTATTGGAGAGAAAAATAAGAAAGATATATTGTAGTGGAGTAATCTAAAAATTCTTAATATGATAGGTGGGATCTACATGTAGAGTAAAGATGAAATAAGTTACTCCATTTAAATAGATAAAATAGTTTAATCCGGACTAATTAAAATAATGTTCTATATTACTTATTTTAATTTACTTCTTATTTGATAATTATTCCAGATTAAAAGTGAAGTATGAGGTTTATTCTATCATTTACTCTCTAACCAAACATGCATGCACTCAAGCCGTTATATAATCAAATAATATATTATGAGAAGATTTAGGTAGACACGATAGATGTTCTAATGTTAAATTCCAGACTAAATTAATTATTTCTTGATGATTGTAATAAAAGACTATTAGTCCGTTTCATTAAAGAAACTTTGATCGAGTTCATAATTCCACAACCATACGCAACAAACATCATACATATATACGATGCAATCAGAAAGTCTACCCTACAGAAGTTCAACAGCACTTCCCTACCTATTGCCACTCACGGCTTAATTATTATATCACAAGAGATAGACCTAGTTAAGTTAATTAAGTTAGATAAACATGCATGCAGCTAGTCAGAACTGCTGGTTGATTCTTCCGTGTCCTTTGGAGACTGGAAAAGTACCATCTGAGTGCATGTCTGCCGGATCCCATACACGCAGAGAAATTACATGATCTATATTGTCTGGCGCCTCTCTTCACCAATCCTGTCCAATAATATTTCTTGATGATTGTCATGAACCTTCCTGGGAAGACACTTATAAATTAAAAAATTATAAAGCTGTCACTTTTAATAATGTAAGTTGTAACGGGTCAAAAAGCCTACTCTATTGCTGAGATATATCTATAAATCATATCTCTTTGTTATAGAGGATGGATATTGTTGTTATAGCGTCGCAGATATTACCGTCGTTAATAAAAAAAAAACACCTTTATGTCAGTATACCCTTGCGGATAATTCAAACATAACACCACTTTCTGAAAATATCGGATTAGGCCCAAACTGGAGACAATGACGACGTACGGTATTATTAACTAAATGGTGAGAGTAACATCTAAAACAATGTATGGTTTCTTATTTTATTAAAAATCGCTGAGTTCACCCCCCCCCCCCCCCCCCCCCCCCCCATTTTAAAAAAGGAATTTATCAAAGATTGTTAATTTTGAACTGTTAAAAAAGTTTTTTTCTTTAAAAGCATCAGCAAGAAGACAAGAACATAAACCTATTGTGTATATATGGAAATAAGATTGTTGATTTCTGGACTTTAATTTGGGCCGGGATACTACCAATACACGTTGTGGGCCACTGACAAACATTGATTTTCTTGACAAGAGCCCAATTCAAATCAGTACAAAAAAATAAACAGGTTAAAAGGCATATTAAAACTGCTACAATTGATTTTCAAATATCCAAGAAAAAAAAAACTTAATTCAGATCCAGTGCAATACCTGACTGAGTAGAATGATAGTATTCTACTCTTCAGGTACATGAGGGAATATTTTGAGTTTCAGTACTGATTGTTTATTCGATTATAGGTTTTCATCAGCAACTGGTCTGCATACTTGGCTTCACAGCCGCGCCACAGCAAATCCAATCAATTCCCCACTGAGACCAAAATTAATAAGATGATATTCCTTGTTTTTATCCATTAAAAGAAAGTTAGCGTAATTGGTTAGGAAAAATATTCTAAGATTGTCTGTTATCAAAAAATTGAGAATTCAATTTTTTTTCACGACTTCACAGTTTTTTTATTATATTTTTTTATTTGACTAAAGACAACTCAAATATGCCATGTTGTCACTGGACACAGGAGTTGTTGCTATTTCAATGACTGTTAATCAAGCTTTCTACAAAATGGACTTCTTTATTCTTTCAATAGTGTCTGGAGGTGTGGATAGAACAATAACATTTGTTCTTTATTTCGTCAATAATCTCATGCAAGAAAAATATTTCCTACGCTTTGAGTCTCATTATTTATTTTCAGAACTTAAATATTATTAGATATCTAGGGAATATTTTTTTAAAGTATAACATATATTTTACCAAATTATTTGAACATGATATTTAATATCATACGGAATATTCTATATTCAGACGAAATATAGAATGCAGTACTAATCCCATATTCTACTTTTCTAAGGAACGGCACCTTATATATAGATTGACCCACGCAAAAGAATGCAAAAATACTGACTGTCATTTACTTTATGAAATACAATAGGCCAACTCTTATTTAATTATACTTGATAATACAACAATATAATCATGAATCTTTTATGAAATACAATAACCCAACTTTATTTAAAGTAAGATACTGAAAAGATGAAGCAGCTGGAACAAGAACCAAAATAGTAATTTATAAAAATGGGTTGTGGGTAGGGTTGTGGACAATTATGCTTTTCTTTTATTGGATGTTTCAATTGTATTCTCAAGAGCATTGTTAAGTTTAAGTTTATTAGACATATTTTTGTTGTACTTGTGAGACTATTACCATAATATTGTTCTATTTATGACTTCTTTATATATTTTTTTTTGTAGATTATTATAGCTTTATATATATATATATATTTTTTTTTTTTGCTTCTTTATATTTGATCCAAGAAACGGAAATATTTTCAAAATAAACGACTTTTTAAAATAAAAACCAAAACGAATAAAACAAAACCAAAACCAAAACTTACAAAAGAAAAAACAAATAATAATATTTCTGAAAAAATAACAACATTGAGGCCGCACCGGCATTGTGCAAACCCCAGTCTTTGGGTCCGCAGAATGCCGGTGCGACCTAGTTAGAATTCGAATTCTTCAAGAAAGGGGGTGTTTTGGTTTATTTTTATTTTTTTTGGAAATGGTATAATTAAAATTTTTGGGCATATTGGCCTTCCTCACAACTGAACCTGTTTTGAACAAATGAAACTTGTTTGACTGGTTTTAGAAAAAAACTGTGCAAAAAGACTGAATTATAATGATTTTATGGTAGAAGCAAAATCCAAACCAAGCATACAGGTGCTTAGCATGTTTTACTTAATCTATATAACCATTTTAACAAGTCATAATAATGTTTATTGTCAAGAAGAAGTGGAAATACGGTAGCAGGATTTTTGCTGTCATCTTTGCTTTAGTTCAGAAAATTGCACTATTTTACATCAATTTCATGAGGACAAAAGTTAGAATTTACAGCAAGGACATGACAAAATTAAGTGTACTTTGAATATGCATAAGTATGATAATGAAATTACTCTTAATCTCATTTTTTTTGTTGCTGGAATTTGCTTCTACCACTACTAGAATCTCGGTTTTTAGCATGGGTAAAAATATTTGTTGCATAGGTAAGTAGTGTCCATGCAACAAATAATAGCATTTCTGACACAGTGAAACTTGTTGTATGGGTAATCCCATGCAACAAGTTTGATGGTTACCCTTGCAACTATCCCTTATTTACCTATGCAACAAATCGGTACAGGTACCAAATTGGTACGAGGTGAATTATAGAATTGGGCCTGCATTTTTTTTCAGGAATGATAATTTTTTGCATCGGAAAAATATATATACAAATATGAGACCCAGACAATATCCTTGCAAATAACCTGGTGGGACCCACCTTCTTTACCCATGCAACTAACCATGTGGGACTCACGTTATTTATCCATGCAATTACTCACTCCTCTATCGTTGTAGATAATCCATGGGACCCACACACTTTACCCATGCAACTACTCAATCATCTATAATTGTAAATACTCCATGGGACCCATACACTTTACCCATGCAACTACTAACTCCTCTATCATTACAATATTTCCTGCATCAGATTTGTTGCATGAGTACATTGCATGTGAACACCGTTGCAACAAGTATTCCATAAATTATTGTATGGGTAACGCATACAACAAGTTGGAAATTGAGTAGTTGCAACGGTAGTTATTGCATGGGTAACCGATCCAACTGACATTTTTCGGAGGTTATTGGTAAGCCCATGCAACAAGCCAAATTTTACCCATTCTAAAAATCAGAATTCTAGTAGTGTATTGACTTTAAACTGCAAAATATGATTTTATGAATTTTTGAAGGAAAATACATAAATGGTTCTTTCTATGGAATTAAAATATTGTTGCAATCTATCTAATAGTTGAAAATATTTTAAATAATTTCTAAATATAAAAAATTCTATTTGAACATTTTTTAGCCACCCCAAGTCCCAACCACATCTGGCTTGGGCTCTAAAATCAAATAAACATTTTTTTAAATACAAAAGCAAATAAGTATTAAATTGCTAACTCTTTTTTAAGTACGTGATGCACTTAAAAAACAATAATATTTATTCTATTACAAAATAAATAAAAATAATAATTTGGTTCATCACTGAGTTAATAAATTATACAACTCATTTTCTTAAAGCTGTATCTCTTTAAACAACAATTAACTCCCATTTAAATTTTCCAAAACAGTTTTCCATTTTTCAGATTTTCTTTCTATTTTCCACTTTTGATATTCTAATTATACAAAATTAATAAATAAATAGATTTAAGTAACGTCAAATTTCACACCAGTACACAGAAGTCACGTGAAACTGTTCCACAATGATCCGACAATTTTTAAAAGGCTAAACGTAATGAAAAGAAAAATATTTGACTTTATTTAGATTTTAACATTTTAATAATTATTATTTTTGTTTCATTTTAACTATTCATTACATTCGACAAGTAAAATAAAATTAAAATGAAGTACATATTAAATTACATTAAATTGATGAAGTAGATGAAGGCACGCAATATAAATTAAAAAAAATATATTATTTTATTTTATTTTGGTGAGTTAAGTGGTAATATTAACAAGTAATAATAATTGAGAATTAACTTTGTGACGATGACATAAATGTTCAGGAGGATTAGTTGACAAATAATTCTCTAAAAAATGGTTAATGTGTGAAAACATTACAAAAATTAAGTTTACATGTTTAATGTACTTAAGTTGCTCACTCTTGAAACCAAAAAAAAAAAAAAAAAGTTGCTCACTCTACATGCGTACTGATTTTTTTAAAGCTGAATTTCTTTAAACAACAATTAACTCCCATTTGAATTTTTCAAGACAGTTTTCCATTTTTTAGATTTTCTTTCTATTATCCACTTTTGATATTCTAATTATACAAAATTAATATGTAAACAGATTGAAGTAACGTCAAGATTTCACACTTAGTACACGGAAGTCACATGAAAATGATCCACACATGATCCGACAATTTTTAAAAGGCCATGTCTGTTTGTTGTCTAGTTCTCATTGGATGATATGGTCGATGAAGGCGCGTGGCCATTTCGCATTGTTTTCAAGTCTTCTATGGCGTGCTAATTGAAGAAATGATAAGCAAGTTGCTGTGCTATCCATGCTCAGTCTATGCAATACCTGTTACACAATTGTCAGTATATTCTTCGTACAGTAAATCTTCAATAAACATTTCGATGAAAAATCCAACAGAAATCAAAACTTGAAATTGAAGTGCTTAAAAAGCTTATTACATCTGATATTTTGCTCCTTTGGAAAGATCGATGGCGATGGTCAAATTAGGACAGTGTTAAAAAAGAAAAAAAAAATAAACTTTTCATGACCTAGAGATCCCTTGTTAACAAAGTCAATTGTTAATTTTGACTGTTAAGTTTGATAGAGGTCTCAACTTTTTTGGTAATTACTTAAATAATCATCAATAATTACATTATTTTACTCTCCACCATGCATATTTTCAATATTTCATATTGGAGAAATGCTATTATCAAAATTTTAAAATATTCTAGTCAAATGCCTTATCTACTTCTTTTCCCTTTTTAGCTGCATTTTTTTGTTTCTCCAACAATATAAAAAAAGAAAAGAAAAGAAAAAGAGGACATCAAGTCCTATACGTACACTCAATGTTTGTCTTCATATGTCGATCTATCGATGTCATCAACAATGTCGCTTTTCAAAAATATTAATTCTTCATTTTGCTCTTTTCTTTTTCATTTCTCCTCCGGGTATTGGGAAAAAGGGGCTAATTAAGCTCCACTATGAATTAACAAATTTTATTTTGTCGTTTTAAAATTTTATTTTTAAAAAAATATTAAAAAAAAAAATTATCAGCTTTTTATAAAATAAAATTACATAACGCTTATTTATCCAATGTGCTTAATATCAATTTTTTGGTTCCACCCCAGGATATTTTGTTCTTCTACCAAATTTCACAAATTTCACGAGGAAGAGGAAGACGTGTGTGTATTAATTGATTGTAAGTAATTTCATTATCAAATATTATGATTTTGGAAAATAACTATAGGAAGAGTTAAAATTGAAGGTCTAATTAATGCTTTGTTGAGGCATTTAATGCTCTATTATTCCCCCATTGACACCTTAAAATGGGCCCCATTTGGATCTGAGACTGGATCATAAAATCAAAAATTTAATAATTCATACTTGTATAATTCTATTATTTGGTCTGTCTGGATAGATCTCCTGCTCTTCTAATCAAGTAATGTTTTTGAGGGGTATAAATGGGATATATAAACAAAATATTAAATAAAATATTATATACAGTACTTTAGCACACAGAGTAAAAAATTACCACAAACATTAATTGTTATCCGTGTAGATTAACCGATTGATACTCCTAAAGTGATGTCCTTTATTGAAATAGAAAAACAGAATGAGAACTAAAAGCTTTTGAAACCTTGTGCAGAATAAACACTTTGTTTTTCTTTTATTTTAGTTCATAAAAAGAATGAAAACCTCCTTGTTAAAGATTTGTTCTTTCTTGTCATAGTGCACAATGCCACCAGCAAAGAAGGAACAACCCAAAACTAAGAGCATGGTTGATAGAATTGAACCTAAGAGCGACTGTTGCACCACCCAAATCATGTAATTTATCATCTCAGTTGCATTCCTAAATGTGGCATTTAGTAGCCGTCCAACTATAACAACAGAAAAATGTAAGTTTTTGCTGTTTTTGCCCTTATCAGTATATTAGTGGTTGCACTACTGTTATGAAGTTTGAATTTTGCAACTGTTATCAAGTACCTGTTGGTTCAGTGTATGAAGCCATTTGCCTGAAAATAAAAACCCAACTGGTAAATGATTTGAATAATGGCACGAGTCATTTGAGAAATAAAAATTAAGAGAAATTGAAAAAGTCATAATTAGCAGACTTACTCAGTTGCATAGCCAAGGGAATTATGCCTATATATCAAGCTACAAACTAAGGAACATCACCCACTACAATTGTTTTCAAAACCAAATATAACATTCAAAGCTACTGGTATGAAATTCATTGAACTGGTACCAAGTACTGGTACGAAATTCATGGAACAGATATGACACTCACATGATGGTTAGTTATATAATGAAGAATAATATATACGGGCCCGAATGGCAGTAGCACATTGATCTTTGCACTAAAAAAATAACAATTTTCACACTCTTCACGATATTTTGCAAAGCAAACTGAAATTTGCAAAGCAAGCGCAACGGTAGAAACGGGGATGCTATTGGCCTCCAAATTCTGTTACTTATTGCCAGATGTCTCCATATCTATCCCCGGGTTCATCATTTTTGTTTCTCCTTTGTCATTAGTTGTATTATTTTATCTGCATCCAACAGATTGTTTCACAGAATTATGATATCATCTCAAGTGACTACTGAATTTGCAATTTTGAAAAATTGTTTTTTTTAAAATAAAAATAAAAAGGTGGGCCCCACATGTCAGACTATTGATAATAGATTGATTTCATATGGTAGCACATTGATCATAGCACAAGAGAGGAACCTGATTTGGGGTAAAGATTATAACAGAGTAGTTTTAGCTACATGCAGCCCAACAATAACATGCAGCCCAGTTTTGATTTTATAGTTCATGCATTGTATGAAGCCAAAGCTGATCTATTAAAATATTACAGCTCAAGAATCAGATAGCAAGTAAAATGAGAGAGAAAATAGATGTGAGATCTGCTTGGGTTATATAATAAAGATGGAAACAAGAGAGGAAGAGGAAGAGTGATAGATTTCATGCTACCAAAGTCAAAACTGAAATTTATCTGTTTCTTTCCAGAAGTGAGAAGACCATAACGCTATTCACTATTTTCTCTCTGCACAAGGTCCACGTCACATTTCAAACTCTGCGTCTGGGAACCACAAAATGAAAATGCCTGTAATATATTAATTCTGTGCAGAGTCAGCTCTTACACGAGAATTTTTATTTTTAGAAATTTTAAAAAATAATATAGGATATTGGATAGATTGTAACAATATTTTAATTCCATAGAAATGAGAATAATTTTATGTGCATAATGTGCATAAAATTATATTATGAAGTGTTATTCTTTTATTATATAATATTGCAGTGATTATTATTATGGTTTGCAAACTCAGACAATTCCGAGTTAACTCAGTCTCGGACGGGAACAGGCTGAGTTTAACCCGAGTCTCGCTCCTAGGCAAGTTTTTCAGCAAAATTCGGATGAACAGTGCTTGACTCGGCCGAGTTTTTCGATTTTCCGATAGAGTCAAGCCGAGTTACACCGAGTTTACTCTGAGTTGAGTTGATTCAAAGCAAAAATGACGGTATCACATTAACCTGGACCGAGTTTCAGCCGACGGTTGTGCGCTGAGAATCTCAATCGGTGCTGGGAATTTCAATTGTGGCTGAGAGTCTCAATCGGCACAGAAATTTCAATTTGAGATTTATTGTTTTTAAGAAAGACACCAAACTTCAAAAGAAGTTGAACGAGCGCAACTGGGTGAAGAGGAAGAATCTGTAACAATTTATTTGTTTGAATAGACTTGGTTCATAGCTTTTAGCTATAAAAATTTTAAAATTACTAATGGTTCATAGTGAGCCTTGACCATTTCAAACCTGGCCCAATGAATTATTCTTTTTTTACTAAAGCGGGTCAAATATTAAAAATTATTAAATTAATAAGTTATTTATTTGAGTTCATATTCACTGTGGCTTACACAGACAGACTCAAGATGCGTCCACATCTCAACTATGGCTTTACCGTGGATGCAGTGGCGGAACATAATACTCTTCAGGGGGTGCTAAGCCACCCTTTTAATTTTTTTTTTTTAATCAAGTATATAGAAGTTTAAGTAAATGTTACTTTTTTGTACATAGCAGCCCCCCTATGTATTACTACAAACTTATAGGGTCTAAAAATAAAATTTAAGGAGCAAATTCTGACTTTTTTATTTCCCATTTGCAATCTTGACTCCTAGATTTGCGTACCATCAATATTAAAAAAAATAGGTAACTTTTTGACTTCTTGCTAGAATTTGGATAGTTTACCGTACAGAGATAATAAAAAAAGGAAATGTCATTGATTGCTTGAAAGAAGGAAATCCCAGAGCAATTGAGCATCTCTTTGGCTCTTCCAATTCACCACAAAAAAAAACACAAATTAATCATTCTTTTAGGAAATCATAGGTCGAAATTTAAATAATATATGAATTTCATGTTTTTAATTTAGTTTTGATAAACATGGTATTTTGTTGATGCTAGTTATTTATTGCGTTTTTTTATGAACTCAAATAGTGAAAATATTTGCGTTATAATTTTTTTATTTTTTTTAATTGATATTTAGCCCCCCCTATATTCAAATCCTGGTTCCGCCCCTGCGTGGATGATATTATGCAAAACACGTACCGACTAGGAACCAACTCCTCTTTTTAAGAAAAAAAGTTGGACAATTTTTTCCAGTTGTCAAAACAAAATTGATTGCCAGTTGCTACCGCCCATGCCCAACTTTAGTCGTCGAATCTTGAAAATTCATTCTCAACCTTTCTCAATTTCTTGCATTTATTGAAGGCCTTGCCCGCTAGCCGCCTAGTCACGGACAATACCGAACTCACAAAATCCACAAACCCATTTCAGCGAGATCCCTAGAAGTATATTGGGCCTTCTCTCGATTATATTCAAGTGACGGGTCATTAATCATTTTAGATCATACTCGAAATTAAATTTATTTACTATAAAAATTATAATATTTTCTTTATTTATCTAGAAGTGATTTTTAAACTGGAATCAATGATTCAAATTCAAAGAATTTTTATTTTTTTTAATAACACACAAATGAATGTTTTAATTTTTCTTCCAGTCTTGAAAAATCTGACCTAAAAAATGTCGATCATGGTTATTTGTTACAGTTTTTCTAATGAATCAAATTATATTGTATTCCGTCTATTTTCAAAGAAATATATAAAATATTTCTAATATTTCAATACAAATAAAAAATCACAAAATTTTCTAAAAAAAGAAGAAAAAAGAAAAAAAATATATATACATGGCCGGTCCTAATTTCAATTCCAAGCGGCTATTTTTTTTGGTTTGTCTGTTAAAATTACTTAGCTAATGAGAAAAATTATGTTATTTTGTATTTAATGTTGGACATTAATAAAAATGCCGGGTTGGTCAACAGTGTCTCCGAGGTGAGATCTCCGTGGCACGCAACATGTATTGCTATTTGTTCCATTAATTTCGGTGACAAAAACCCAATTCAAATTAGTACATTAATCAAACAGTTTAATAAGCTTATTAAAACTGATATCATTGATTTTTCAAATATCCAAGAAAGAGTGCATTCAGATCCAGTGCAATACCTGACTGATGAGCAGAAGGAGATCGGAGTCGTCAGTTTCAGTCTGGCACAAATCTAAATGCATATCGACCCCTATATTTCAAATAAACACTGGGTATTACTTTTAATCGGTTCGGAAACAAATTATTTTTATAGGTAAATCACAAAAGATTTGTTCTTATAATTTTACTTAAACATCATTGGTGTTAAAATGGAAAGCCCTGAAAATTATCTAAATATAAAAAGACTAACATGCTAGAAGAAATTTAGACGGTTCTAATTAAGGACATTCAACAAGGAAAGTTTTTTTAAAAAAAAGGCTAATGCCCGTAGGGGTGTCAATGACATTCATTTACCCGTTTACCCAACCCATATTGTATTCGATAAGATGGGTATGGGTAAGGTTTTTTTTTTCGTTAGTTTATTGGGTATGGGTATGAGTAAAGATTATTTTTTGTTAGATAAACGGGTATGGGTACGGGTAAATGTTATTTCATACCTGTTGGATAATGGGTAATTATGTGAAATATATTATATATAAATATATCAATATTATATCCAATTTATTTATTTTTCTTCTTTTTATATTGTTGTATGCATGTATCAACGCTAGAGACATATATATCAATGAATTCATTTCCTTGTTTTCTTCCTTATTCACCATTATTGTTTTTTTCTCAATTCTACAAATAGAAATATTTCATGTTTCAAAGAAAATATATCCTCACCTTATTTTCTGGTAATAATGTATTGTTTGGTCTAAATAAGTAATCCATTAATGTCAGCTCAGATGTTAGCGTCAGAATTTTGCATTACATGTCAGCTTTCTCAAGGTTATACTATGAATATATATATATATTTAATAATTGAATGAGATGGAATGAAATGTTAGAAGAAAAAATGTAACAAATGACAAAATTGACCATATGCCGTCCGAACCATTATATTAGTATTTTCGTTATTCGCCCACTACCGTTTCGTTACCCGTTAATCATAACGGGTATGGGTAGGGTAGGGTAAGACAAATTCTTAACGGGTATGGATAGGGTATGGGTAAGGTCAATTCTTAGTGGGTATGGGTATGAAAATGGTTCCACCCTCCCCGTATCGTACCCATTGACATCCTTAAATGCCCGTTTCATTACCATGAAACTTTCAAAGTTCTCACACACAAAATAGCACTCTAGCAGACAAGGGAAGTTACTCCAATATAATTTTCTTGTACCAAACATAATAGTGTTTAACACTAAATTACCGCGTGCAAGACAAGCCACATAGAAAACCCAAAGTACCTCTCATATGGACACACTATTTGGTATTCCTCTCGGAACCAACCCACCAGTTTTACTCCTATCTAAAGTATTCGGGTATAACAATGTGTACGGAAACCGTACTGGTCCACATCGGTTCTTCAAATCGCCATCCGAATTCAACGTGACCATCTCCTTCTCTATTGTTACCAGTCTCTCCGCAAACCGGTCAAAAGCATCCATTGCCTTCTCATCAGATGTCCATTCTGGGGTGTTACGTTGTCCGAGGTAGACTTCATCTGACGAATGCTGAGACAATAACTCATTCAACAGAATTCGTAAAATATTCTGTGAGTGGCTTGCCATGAAAGTCTTCGAAAAGATCTTCCAAAAGAACCGATCAGGGTGTCTCATCAACTCTTTATATGCCTCATTTCCTAGTTCAGGCATTGGTTGAGAACTAACAGTCGGGCGGTTCAGGAGTAACCCGGAATATGCGTACTGCCCAAAATTAACAGCTGCATGTAGAGCTGAGGCAACCCAAATTATGGTAGTGCAAGACTTGGTTAATTCCTTGACTGTATTCATCTTTGGCCACCATTCCTCGTCTTTTTTGTCACCATGCCCAACCTCACGAATTTCTTTCCACCAATCTTGGAGCTCTGTGTCAGACTTGACAGATAAATCGTTCGCGTAGTAGAGGGAGCAGTACTCATTGACCCACGACTCAATTGCTGACCATACAGCAAGACCGTCAACTGCATATGGATAGTCCTCGATTAGTAAGCGAAGCTTGTGTGGGCATGAATGGTCTTCAACCGCGACTCCTCTACAGAAGACATATCAAATTGATTTGTGTTATTATACAACCTTACAAAAGTTCTAATTTATATACTTATCATTTATGCTAAAAAAGTCCATGTTCTCATAATAGTCAATGGATACATGCCAGTCAAAATTGTCTAGTTAAGTTTGTAATCTTATTAACTCCCAAGTAACTCCATAAATAATATGAATCATGGTTTCAAAAAGAGAAGTTTAGAAATATTATGTATGCGTTTCCATTAAACTAAGGTGTTGGCGTGCTGCAATTTTTTATAATGTTAATCATATGCCATACCTCTTGATGAGATCATCTGGTAGGCCTTGCTCTGTGAATTTCCAACTCTTATAAATATCAGACGACATGGTGAGGGCATGTTTCTGCAGAAAAGTAGTAGATTCGAATACGCCACCGGCATTGATAAGTATCTGGCGTGACAAGGCATTGATGTTCAATGTTTCATGGTAATGTGGGATCATGAGCTTGTGTATTGGGTGAGTCACGCTCAACTGCCTATGTGTGGCTATGATGAATGGCTCTATCACCGCATGGGTGTTGAGCCTGAAAAATATGTTGAACATGATTATATTGTGCATTTTTTTTTTCTAACTAATTTTAATAGTTTAGCTGTAGTTAGGATTAAATATTGTCATTGCAATCTATGAAATAACATAAACTTAAAACACACCAATGGCTGATAAGTTGGTGATATCCAGAGTCGTTGACTACCACATAGGTCTTTGCCAACTGCCAAATGAACCCGTCCACTCCCTCTGATGCTGGTGTGTACACCTCGCTTACACCACTCCGTTGAAACCCATCAGGATGCGGTTGGCTCAGCTCAATAGCAAGCGGCATCATTGTTCCATCTTTTCTCAAGAATAAGAGTGTTCTGGTGGCATAGATATAGGTTCCTTTCAATGCATTTATTTTTGGTAGGTAAGGCATGAAGGCATCATGATGATCGAGTATGAATAACCTATTCTTCATTAGTGCCTGCCGAATAGGACCCACAAATAAGTTGCAAAGATCCAAAATTGAAAAAAAAATTACATGAACGCCTAAAGCATGATACAAAAATCAACATACATAAAAGAGACCTCATGTTTGGTTTTGTAGTTTGTATTTATAATGGTAGTATGTCCCTCTATTTATTTACCTCGGGCACTGTCAATCCTTGGAGGTTCTGTAGAATGTGCTCCTCTTTAATTAGGCTCCTCTGGTTTCCGTATGTCACTGGATCAAGGTTGCTAGTTGGAGGGAATTCCTGTGTAGATTGATAAAGTTTGATTTATTTTAGAAAAAAAATTATGAGCTTTCATGAATTCATTTAAAGAAAATCTCCTACATATTAAAACAAATGATGTACCAGGAGACGTCTAATGATCACTGGGTTCACTCCAGCAAGCATTTCACGCCCAAATTCGTCGTCTGTCAACCAAGCCAATGGGTTTTCTTTGCATTGACACGAACAATAACGTTAATCAATTAATTTACGGTTCTTCTTAATAGAGCATGGAGCTTCAGGTTAAATTAAGCAACAATTAGAGGATTACTCTTTACCTTTTAGCGCATGTGGAACGCTAAAATGGTAGAAATACTGTAAATATCCCATACATTGAAACCATTCCTCGAAGAATTCAAATGGAATGCACTTGTGCAGCTTCTCTAGAATTCCTGGGTGAAGCAAGGGTATCCCCACTAATTCATAAAGTTGAAAGATATCCTCAAACGATTTGAAGTTATACTTTGATATACTGTCAAAGATCGCACTGAATCCAGGGAAAATAGATGATTGGAGACCTATTTTTTTTTTAAATGCGAGGAAGACAGACAACTTCAGGTGGCCAAATCGCTCGTCACATGGGACATATATGTCAAGACTTTGCACTTCACCTGGCTCGTCACGTGGGACACACATGTCAAGAGTGTGCACTTCAACTAGCCTGCTCTCAGATTTTGGATCTGCCCAAATAGTAACTATTTTACAAATTCTAGCATGACAAGTTACTTTATAATCTAGAAATTAATTGGTTCATTAGTTGCAATTCTACTTTTCTCCTCTCGGTTTTGGGCAGTACATGGTATTGACGTGTTTGGGTGATGTATTACTTAGATTATCATTGCTCTCTGGTCTAAATAGATATCAGAACAGTACCAGTACATACTGCACAACCATGGGTTCAGAAAGAAAAAAATCCTATTATAAATCTTAATTGATGACCAGTACAACATCGATAATTCAATATGCATTCAAAGTGCAAGATAAAGTGAAAAAGTGGCATGTGATGAGAAAACCTCGTTTAGTTGGGGGGCGACTGGTACGGCAACGGCGAGGATAAGGGTATTCTGGCCCTCCCAGAACGAGGCGTACATGATCCTCATCTTTGTCGGGGTCACCTAGGTCATTGTAGACTGCATAGCCATACACACGATCGTTCTCTTTTAGTGGGCCTGCGACATCATCACCTCTGAGATTGATCAGCTCTTGCTCTCTATATGGCAGCAATGGAAGTGGCATTTTGCTTGGCAGGTATGGCTGGGAAAATTAATATATATTTGTAAATTGATTAAATTTGGCCTTTTTCTTTCACTAGTTCAGCAATAAGTACATATAGTACCAGATTACGGACCTTGGGACCAATCATATCTACTAGTGCAATTTATGCGTTGAGTACGAAAATTATTGTCACAAAAGGATCACTTAGCGCTTTTGTTTTCTTTTTTGTTTTATTGTTTCCTCCATGTTTGAGTTTTATTCAAAAAGTTACAATTTACATCGATTCCTGAGGCTGAAAAATGGATGATCAAAGTATTAATATCTAATATTTGAAGTATTAATATCTTATCTTTTAAGTATTTAAAACTATGAAGACTCACGCAGGAATGAGTGTGAGACTGAAAAAAAGATACCATATAATTAGTGTGAACTATGGTACAACTTTTCTCTAATGTTACTACGAGAACAGGGAGAATGGAGTTGGAGGATTCATATAATTATTCATTATAAAATATATTTGACCAGCTGGAAGGCGATTTTTTAAGCAAATTGAGAGACGATTTCCAAAAGAGAGAAGCAATAACTGAAACAAAAAGAGAGTCTAGATCCTATGTTGGAACTCTTCATGAACAATTGGATCTAGTGCTTCGTAAATTCGCAGTGCTGTCTCAACATATAAAAAATATACAAAAAAAAAGAGGGAGGAAAGAAATTTTAGCGCCACAAATTCAAATCAAGAGGCCAATTGTTTAGACAAATACCTAAGGAATTTAGATTATAACGCACCAAGTTTTGATCTAGTCCAGAACTGTAAGAAACCTGAGGTCTAATTCGATGCCCTAGGTTTGTGCTTGAATATCGTGTGAAAGACTTAGAAAGACTTAGTCCTGACGTATCAATATTTAGTAATAAACTAAGCTAATTTGCATTTATGGTTTAAATCATTAGGATAAATGACTTAATCAAACGTGAACGGTTTAGGTATGGCAACAAGTCACGAAAATAATACTTGAAGCTATTTTACGATTAGAAATTCACAGGGGTAAAAAGTACAAAGTTATTATCTGCGAAAATAATCAAACATGAACGATTTAGGTACGTGAACAGTTTAGGTACGACATCAAGTCCAAAACTACAAGAATGAGACAGTATCCGCAAGAATAAAAAGTAACTATCTGCAAGGCTATACCGACAAAACCGTACTTTTTTCTATTAACAACGATAGTATCCATGAGCAGGGGCGAAGGCAGCATTGCATAAGGGTAGGCAAATCTGGAATTTTTTTTTGGATCCGGTTATAATTCGGGCTTGCCTGCTCTTGGAAAATAGACTTGTCGACATTTGGTGACTGTCTAATTTGGAACGGAATCGGCCAGAGACGAGTCAATTTTTTCTGTGTTTTCCCGAGTCAATTTTTTCCGTGTTTTCCCGGTTGGACAAATTTTCTACAGAAAACTTCTAAAATTGAAGCTGAATCGAAATAGTCAACCAAATTTCACTTAATATCTTGCTTCTATAAAAAATTACACTGTTTTAGTAGTTCAATCGAACCAATTTTTCATTTTTCATTGTTAATCGAAAAGATTGGGGACAGAAAATAGATGCCACAAACGGATCAGAAAGAAAGAAAGGAGAAGAACCTTAAAGCATTATAAAATTTTGAATAGACAACGGATCAGAAAGAAAGAAAGGAGAAGAACCTTAAAGTATTATAAAATTTTGAATAGACATGGTGTACGAGTGGTTTATTGTTATGCTTTGAGAATATAACTTGATTCTTTTTGAACTATGTCCATACAAGTTATCAAGTACACAAGGGTGACCTGTGTTGTACAAAATATTACTTTCTTCTTTGTTGGGCTAAGAACATTTCTCAAACAGATTTTAATTAGCAAAGGAAAAGTATATCAATCGATGTTAGGATTATACAAGTAAAATGATTTAGTATCTCTGAAATATTTTATATTATTTTCTTATCATCATTTACATCTATTTCAATGATTCTAAGATTTAATTTAATATTTTATATTATTTTCATATCACCATTTACATCTATTTCAATATTTCTAAGATTTAATTTATGCATTATACTTTTTTTAATACATTATCAATAAAAATAATATATTTTTTACATTAATTTTGTTTTAATATAATTTTTTGACAAATTATTTTTTTTACCAATTTTTTCTTATTTTTTATACAAAACAAGATTAAAAAAAATGATTTTCCGATTGATTCAGCTGATTCCGACCGAATTATCTGATCCCGATTCCATGATCAAGTGACCGATTGCCATATTCAAAGCCATGATTTATATTATCTAGACTTCTTGTTTATTTTGATGAATGTTGTAATTTTTGTTTTGTTAATTTTTTTTACAGCAATATATGTTCGCCTACTTCTGATAAAATTCCTTGCTTCGCTACTGTCTGTGAAGGTATACCGACAGTATCTCTCGCGGATATTGTTCTATTCTTGTAACATAGAAACAAATTGCGTAGATTAATCAACCAATGGACAGTAAGGGCCTCCAACTCTGATTACCAAAAACTCCTTAAATTGTTGTTTTATTTCTCAACCAAATCACTACTGAGCCAATTTGAAAGAAATCCGCCCCCCACCCCTCTTCCCAAAACAACCCTTTTACATCTAGTTTTAATTAATTTAGTAGAAATTAGTAATTCCCATTACCTCTGTGGGTTGATATCTGTTTACTGTTGTGCGCTTGTAACCACTTTAATTTGCATATTTAGTTCTATAAGTTTAAATGTAAAAATGTGTATTAGCTTGATCCAAAAACCCAATCCCTAAAATAAACAACATTAATGGAAACTTGTTATTTTAGTATTACGTGGTATTTTTCTTTTTCTTTTTAAAAAAAAAATCATACATTCACTAACAAGTTTAGACACAATGTTTTAAAATGCATACATAATCTCATACAGTCAAGTTTATGTGGTTTTAAATATACGGGTAGATATACTATCCATGCGGACTTGAAGAAAGTCTAAAATTATTATGCGGTAGAGAAGATTAAAATCTATAACCTTTATAATATTGTAAAGAGCAGAAATCACTAGACTAAACAAGTCTTTAGATATAAATTAGTTTTAATTTATCTATATTTATTTAACAAAGCATAGTAAAAACTGCATATGTACTTCTGCATACAAATATACATATGCTGCCGGATGCAGCATATGCAGTATGCAGTGACCTTCCGCATGCATGAACAAAACAGCATTTTAAAACACTGATTAGACATGATATAATTATCATGTAGTATTATTTCTTCTAATTATTCACGTTCAATTTTTATAGGTAATCATGTCATTTTCTTTAGTATTTTTGTAAAAATAAAGTTAAAAATGTTAATTGTCCAAATAATATTTTTCATAAGTAGAATAATACAAGAATAATATAATAAAAAATTTCATTATTATAATATCTTTAAAAATTTATAAAGACCTGTTGAAATACAAACAACAAATATGACAGTATGTTAATTTAGTTTATAAATATAACTTTCATGAAAAAAATATAATAATATAAGAGAGAGAAGTAACTTTTAAACATAACAATTTGTTCTATAGATAGAACTTTTAAGAAAATAAATTTTTATAATAATATATGAGAGAGAACTGTCTTTTATAATAAATAATCAATGAAGTGTGTGTGTATATATATATAATTATAAGAGAGAGAGAGAACTGCTAATGAATGTATTTGAATCGGCTTTTTGAAATTTACAAGTTGAAAAAAACTTAGCCAGTCTCTCTTTCTCTCTCTATATATGTTAAGTATTTAGATAAAGTTGTGTTAATAAAAAAATAATGGTGATATATTCATTAGCACGAACAATTATATATTGTTGCAAATAAAAACTTCTAACGAAGTACCTGTAAGATTTGACAAAACAAAGGACTAAACTAAAAAGAAAAAATGTTGGAAACATGTGCATGCGTAATCTACTGAAAACATATTGGTACATTACAGTTCGGATAGAGATATTTTCATATTCATACCCCGAATAAAATTAGTATGTTTCTTTACCCTTATACGTTATAATAATAGATAACAAAACAAGGGAAATTATCGAATCAATTAGTATGTATAATTTAATCTAAAAATATAAAAAATGAATATATATTGAAAAAATCATGTACTAATAGGGTGTCAACAGGTACGATAAGAGTCGAGAGGAAACATTTTCATATATGTATCTATTACAAATTATTCTTACATGTACCCATACCCAACTCTTACCCGTTATCTTACCCATACCCAACCCTTACTCGTTATGGTTATCGGATTACGAAACGGTAACAGGTAAATAATATGGTAACACTATTATAATAAAAAATATTATCACTAAATAATAAGTTAAAACACATTCATTTTACAAATATATGTACTCTTTTGAAAGGTCTAAATTTTATTGAGATTTGCGGAATTTATTTTAATAGTTAATTAAGCGTAACACAACTATCAAGAATAGTTGAAAAATTAATATTCATTGCTCATTAATATATATATATATATATAATTTACTTTTATAATTACCTAATTCGGTAACGGGTATGGAATAGGGTTTATCCGTACTCTAACCCATTTAGATAACGAAAAAATCTTTCTCCGTACTCGTACCCCATAAGTTTACGAAAAGAAAAACTACCCAACCCGTTTTATCGGATACGGTACTAGTTAGGTAAACGGATAAAAGGGTACCATTGACACCCTATGTACTATTTTTTATTTCATTTGTTTAAAAATTAAAACTAATTAATAAATATAGTGATATTGAATGTTGTATAATTCATTTCATCATATTGCTAATTATCAAACAATATAAAATATTGGACTAATTAAAGTTACCGTAAATTACTTAATATAAAGTTATATAAAATATTATATAATTCAATCCAATCTTAATAACAAAGAATTATATATATAATAATATGTATAAATAAAAGGTATCATATATAATGTAATATATCAATTATCCTATATCATAACATATATGAAATAACTCTTATCTATATTCCTACTCAATAAATTAATATTTTTTTTTCTTATTCATATCCATATCCTTTGAGTTAATAATATAAATCTTAATTATACCCACTTTATCGAATATGTACAATGCGGATCAAATAAATGGTTCAAAAGATTTCATTGACACGCTTAAAGGTACCCACTAATTTCCATATTCAATCTTAACTATTTAAAATAAGAGGTATTTCATGTATATCCTTCAAAAACTAGAAAATTACGTATTTTCCTTCTAAAATTTATAATATCATATTTAACCTTTTAAACTTCAAAAACTCACAAATTTACCCATTTTAATGTTTTTCAAATAAAACTCATTATAAATTTATGAGGTATCCAATTTACCCTTTGATAATAAGGTAAAAACTATGTAGCATATTTTAGAAAGATGTCAGTGTTCTAGTTGGATGGTTTTCGAGGGCAGATGGGTCATTTCTCTAGTACTAACGCTTACACAATGACATTTGAATATATACTTTTCTAAACGTCAGAAGTAATGAATGACTCATTTGTCCTCGAAAGCCAATCAATTACAAAATCCATATTTTTCTGAAACATGTTTATAGTTTTTATTTTTGTAATGAAGCATTACTTTGGTATATACGTACTATGTAAATTTAGTTTAAAAAGGAAAAACAATAAAATGAGCAAAATTTCTAAGTTCTTTAAAATTTAAAAGGGTAAATATTTTATTATTAATTTTAGAGGGGGGGCGGGGGGGGGGGGGGGGGGGGGGGGGGGGGGGCGGGGGGGTTGGAATACATAATTTCCAAGGTTTTGGAGGGATAGACAACAATGGAATGAGCGCAAACCAAAGACATTCACCGTTTAAAAAAAAACAAATAAAAGCTACCTCATTAGTGAAAAAGATGCGATCATAAGTGCACTCAGGGTAGATCCAGGAGTTGCATACGAAGTGTATCTTGCCCTTGCCAAGCACGTTCTCGAGGGTGAGCGTCTTGAGTAAGAACTCGGTGTGGTGGTTATTTTTCACAATGACAGCACCAGGGATTCCCTCGCTATCCTTCCATTCAAAATTAATCTTATACATTGACTCGCCGGCCTCCACCATTGTCATTGTCGTCACCAACTCTTTCAGGTTGGCTGCTCTTCCCACCTTGCCTTTCTTAGTAACTACAAAAAAATAAAGGATCCAAATTCAGCCAAATTGCAAGTAGGAATTTGCTGTAATTATAAATCATGTATAAGAGTAGAACTGAAATTTTGGAGAAGTAAACATCATGTATCGATCTAACTTCATGTTTCAATTCTGTGGCGCTCATCTTGCTTATTTTAAATACCAGTTCAAATTGAAGTCAAGTGGAAAGGTGGTTCCTCACAAGCTCAACCATGTAGGAATAATGCAACTTACAATTAGAACATTTACTTGTCCCAAGTCCCAACTATGCATTAATTAAATTACTGTGACAGATCCAATCGGTTGCATTTAAAAAACCATAACTACACGAAAGAGCTAATCATACCCAAACCACAGTAATTTTGCATATATATATATATATATATATATATATATATATATATATATATAGCTAAAAAGTGATTGTCACGAAAGTCAAGTCGTTCGATAAATTAAATAAATATCGATAATGGAAAATGAATCTTAGTTTTTTCGAGATATAGAAAAAAAGTGATAGTTTATAATGTCCTCAGGCCATTATAGACTATCACGGCCTGATTAGCTGTAACTCTCCGCACTTGCACTTAGTAATTAACTAAAAAAACAAAAACAAAAACAAAATATTACTGCACATGATTATTAATCACGTCTAGGCCCAATTTGAATTTTCAAGATTGTTTTCGGCAAATGCATTGGCCACAAAATATGTTTCAAACAATCATTAATTCTAGTGGCTGGATACTCTATCATGTTTAGTAATTTTTTTTTTTAGTTAATTAATAAGTGTGGTAATTTGTTTATTGCTAATCAGGCCGTGATAGTCTATAACGTCTAGAGGACGTTATAAACTTTCACGTTTTTCCTATATCTCGAAAAAACTCAGATTCGTTCTTCATTATTGATATTTATTTAATTAATTTTCTATTAATAAAAATTTGGGTGATTTTAGCGTACGTTCATTTATTTTGTGTTTTTGGGTTTTGTGTTGCTACACTTCTTAGTGAGTTGACTATATATGGAAGATGAACTGGCAGGAATCAGGCGTAATAGGAACAAAAATACGTCTACTTTTTGAAAAGTACTTGTTTTGTATTCAACAATAGGAATTTTTTTTTATTGGAAATAAGGATTTTTCATAAATAATACAGTTGATCAAAATGAGGAAACTGATAACGGTCCTTAATTTGGACTGCCCTTTTTAATTTTAATATTTGTGAAGTCTACAACATTTGCATTGACTGCCTTTTTTAGTTGCCCATTATTTTCCTTTGAGAATTTGGTTCAATATTACACTAAAACACTTATTAAAAAACTATTTTTTTCGAAAAAATATCAGAGGTGTAATTATTAAAATTGAAATGTTTGGTAATATTTTTCTGTCAGCCGATTGGAATGCGTATCCTCTCCATTAACTCATCTTTTGAGTTAATGAATCTCAACTATTTGATTTTAAACGGAGCTAATCCGAATCCTGTCTATAACATAGAAAGCCCTACCTCACTCCAAAGACCGTACACAATGAGAAAAAGAGAAGCCGAGAAATCATATAGGAGCAAGGACAAAGGAGAAACCGAGCAAACACCAAAGCGAATGGATTCTCTTGGCGTAGAGGCGGGCATGGTCACTGCCTCCTCTGCTGAGGAGGAGGCGAAGATGCGTCGGTTATGAGCCGGCGGAGCTGTGGAGGAGAAGGAGAGGGAGGGCACACAAAAATCTTTCGATTTAACTACTTTCCTTATGGACTCTGCCGATTATTCCAATTTAGCACCGATTATGTTGCATGGATATGAGTACGGGCATTCGATTCTACTACTTTCTGTAAATCAGCCAAATATCAGGTCGCCCTCCATCAATTCCGGTCCTTGGTCCATTTTTGGAACCATTCATAGAACGCTACAACAAACAATCCACATAGTATGCAGCAAAAAATAATATGACAAATGCTATCATAATAAGCCAATATGCCATTGAACCCAACAAAATATGCCATTGAGCCCAAAAGCATAGTTGTTGCAAACTGATTAAGGCTCCTACCATTTTATAGCAATAGCTTTTATTCATTCGTACTATTTTGATAAACGATAAAGGCAATATGCTCACGTCATAACAAGAGAGAGACTAAAGAAGGGTTAGATAAAATCACAGGTGCCAGAGAGAGAGAGAGAGCAGAGAGACCTACTGGGATCAGTTTGGGTCGAGGAGACGAGCTGAAAGGAGACATCTTTACAGGGCAGCTCGTGGACCTCTTGGGAATTGCCGACATCTTCACCGGGGACATTCTTCTTAATTAGCACTACCGAACCGGCTATCTTTCTGATCTCGCCAGTCATGCAATTGGACAATCCATGGAACCACATCTTGTTTAATATTGATATTCAGAATAGAGAGGGAGCTATAGAGAAGATTAGAGCACGAAAAATTGCTGTTCTAGGGAAGTTCAAGTCAGAAATGGATCGGAATGGAAAGAACGAGTCGTTCTGGTAATTAAAGGGAGTCAGATGACCGCTTATTTGGAAATTAATTTTTCACGAAACATTGGGCGCATTAAATGATCACAAGTCTTCCATTCGGCGGATTGGTGGGACAAGATGTTTTTAATGAATAACGGATCCCTTTAGAAAATGGCATGCGTTCTTTCCAGGTGTTACGATAACAATGACGACTAATTGTGCGACAGAGACAATAATAATTATCATAAATGTATATTAAAAATTACAAATGGAAAATATTTAATCAAATGATATTATCTACTTTGATAATATTATATTTCAAGTAGATAGTTGTATAATACATATAATATGATTTTTTGTTCAAAGAATAAACTAACGTTGTAAGAAAAAAAAAAGAATTTAGAATTTAGAAATGTGTGTCCATATATAGAAGAAATTATTTATAATATTTTTGAGAAATATATAGAAAATGTGTAAGTTTAGGCAGGTGAGGACCCAATGTACTATAGGGTAGAGCAGCTGCTCGCCTATGAAATCCAAACCCGTATACAAATATTGGGTTTTCGTCTCTTGCCCTACCCTTAAAAAAAATCTATCATGTGAGCCCAGAGACTAGAGTGCAAAGAAAATGGAATTAATTAGAGACAGTCCATTGGCTTGTTGACTCTCTCCGCTATCTCTAACACTTTAACTCTCTCCGCTATCAGACTCTTTCTGTGACAGAAGAAAGAAAAGAAAAACACTCTCCTCTCTTTGATTCTCTTCGCGATATAGAAAAGAAAAGAAAAATAATAAACTCTCTTTGACTCTCTCTGCGACATAGAGAGATTTCTCTCCGATAAAAAATAAATCCACTCCCTTATGCAGTCTGTGACTGATGGACCAAAATTGTACTGTACTTTTAAAATTTAGAAACCATAATTTCTACTTACGTTCAGATCACAAACGCATGATCCTACCATATAGTATGATTGGGGTATCGATTCATAGGAATATCGTATTAGATTTTAAACAATTTTTACTAGTCTTGGTTATCGGATTTTTGTGAGGTGGTGGTGATAAATACAATCAAGGTATTATAGCTAGTAAATGTTAAAAAATATATAAAGAGCCTCTAGGGTTCAGGTTCTATCATTCTTGAATTGGACCCCTTGATGAAGTAAGACTATGATGCATGCAGTATGATCAATGTTGATCGTATAAGATTCAGTCAAGCTTCCAATTCAATAAACATAATAGGCTGCCTCCTGCCACCGCCGGCCACCGACCCTAGCCGCCACCCCCGCCGCCACCCTCCTCTTGAGGCCAATCGGCCAAGGTGAGTGATGACTCTAAATGAGTACTACTAACTTTCAATATATAAAATATATACTTAATTACTCTAATTCTACTTTGTCGGATTACATGCGCATAATCCTACTGTGTAGTAGTGTCGGATGTCGATCCACAAGGATAGATCTATAAATATTTAACAACGTGATACTAGTCTAGGTTATTTAGTTTAATTGCGTGTATGTAACTTTTAATTAATTATTGATAATAATAATAGTGTGTAGGTTGATTTTACAGTTTACTCTAGCTAGGTTTAGGTGGAGATGCTAATTGTTTTAAGCCAAAGAATAGGGAGCCTCTAAGGTTTTAGATGAAATCATTCTAATTATCTGAAAATATATTTATGACACTCATGTCTACCCGTATGCGGCACTGTCACTAACCCTCATGCGGTATAGACCACCCCGCAAACAGAGCCACACACTGATACTATTATTCTCTACGGATGCCTTGGTTTGGTCTTATGCGTATTTGAAAGGTTCTCTGAATCTAAAGTCGACTTGTAAGGAACAATTCAGATTGTTACAGGATGTAATATAATTAAACCACTCACACTAATTTAATTAATCACATTCCCCTATTACTCGCTAAGTAGTAACCCTAAACCCTATTTATTACAAGTAATAAATAAATTTCTAATTATAATTCGAGATGAGATCTAATCTATATCATGCCAAGGGACCCACTGGGTTCTAACCCTAGTCTTTGAACTACTGTCAAGTCTCGTTAGCCGAAGTGCTCGGTACTTACTCGTATATGTCTGTTACCATATACAATGGCCTTACACCTATTGGGATGTGAAGAACATTGACATATAGTAGACAAAACTATGTATGCAAGGATATATTTCTAACATTCAAAGAATAACGAAATCTCAAATAGACATAAAAGAAAAATAAATATAAAGAGATAATATATAATTTAATACATGCAAACCCTAGAAAAGAGAAGCTTAGCTACTCAAAGCCATGACAAAATAAAAAGAATAAAATAAGAAAGACATAACCACAACCCTTGAAGATTGGAGACCCTTCTTCCTTAGATGATGCCTTCTTCTTCCGCCTTGGACTTCAAGCGCTTTTCCTTCTCCAACTGCAGAATTTACACGCACTATTATACTCTATTCTATGGACTTACACAACTAAAACATGCACACTAAATCATATTACATGAGGGGTTTATATAATAATCATAAGGGTGTAGTCATGAAAAACATGGAGGCTATATTTAGCATTTACATGGCTAATATTAGCCTCTCATGCCATATTTGGAGCTCTAATTATAGATTTCTGCCATAAATGGAGTGCGAATTATAGACTTGCAATCATAACAAGGCATGCTACATCTGCAGGTTCGTCATTCCATAAGGTTGCTGCTCAACGGCTGATATTTAATACAAACTAAACAGTCCACGGATTGGATCCGTGTACCCTTGCGGCCTAGGCTGGGACCCGCATACAATATATCTTATACCGCAAGGCACCCTGACTGAGTCGAATTTCAGTGATTTCACCATGTTGTATGTTGTGCACTTCGTGTGAGATGTTGGCATATTCCATGTGTTGCTTCCTTAAAAATTAGCCTAAATATGATATATTTGATCTGCTTTCGGCCTAAATACACAACTTTCTCCAAAACCTGCCAAAATAGCCTAAAAACACGTTTGCAGTGAATAATTCAGTAAAATGGGTACTTTGCATATGCTTTTTCACCATCTTTCGTACTAAAAAGTAGTGATTTTTGCTATATAAATTAGTGTTATCACACCCCCAAGCTTAAATTTTTGTTCATCCTCGAACAAACTAAGTAAAAACTAGAGTTTAGGATTACTAAAAATGTCCTCACATAACATGACTTAGATCCAAAGGAGAGGGTATGCTTCCGAATGCACCTAAGGGTTTGATTGGGTAATTCTTCTATCGCATAGATCCAAAGGAGAGGGTATGCGTTGTTGGGGATTTTAACGGTTCAAACCTATTGATTTAGCTTAAGATGCGGAAAGAACGTAAAACAAAAATTTTACTTCTAACTTAAGCCAAGGATTAAACGAGGTATGTCAGGAAACTTTCCAAGGCGGTCCACCTTCAGTATTCCTTCGGCATCAAAACCTTATTTAATTTTTTTACAGATCTACTCCATAATTGATTTGTAAAATATTAAATATATTTACTAATTAAATATATTAATATAACATGTTTATACCTTGTTTCCAAATTCAAATTGGAAAGCAGACCGAGCGAGTAGAACGATCAGGAATGATTGTCTCGGAGTATCAAACGAATGATACCTCTATTGGTTATCCACCAGGACTAACTGGAGAGCGGTTTATTTCTTTTGCCAGAAATACAGTAAACTGCGGTTTTCTGCAAAAACACTATTTACCGAAATAAATATATTTACGACTCAAAGTTATTTCGTTTTGCTAAAAAGCAAAAATAGAAATACCGTGGAATTCACAAAAATATATTATTTTCGAATCTCGTAACAACGGAAACCGTAAAAGAGTGAAAAGATAGAAACTCGAATCGATCAGACAATCGGATACGAATGTGAATTACTAATTTTCTCTCTCCATGTACCCCTCTATTTATAGGCAAATGAGGAGGTTCGTCAATGACCAAAATACCCCCACCATTCGGCCTAATTACCAAAATGTCATGCCACCTTTCATTCCATGCCACCTTGCATGACACTTTAGGGTCTAGAAGCATGGAGAAGAGTGTGGAAGGTGGTGTGTCATGATTAGTAAAAGACTTTATAAATTGGGCTTTGACTTTGGGCTTTTAATTTTAATTAAGGCTTTGATTATTTTTGGGCTTTAAACCCATAATTCAAATCCATAATTAACAATTAAAATCCAAATCAAATATATATATAATTGTCATGTACAATTATATATATATTTTTTTGTTGTTCGGTAACTTTTATACAACGTAACGTGTACGTTTATAAATTAAACTTTGTTTCTGCTTGTCATTTTTATATGACATTTATAATTTAATTATATCACGTATAATTAATTATAACCATCTTAATATTAATTATAATCAATTTATAATTAATCAGTAAGATTCTCCGAGTAGCTCCTATATAGTGTGACCCAATAGGATCTGTGTTATGTTGGTAAATAAAATTAAAACTGTTTTAACTTCTATAATCATAGGAGGCATCTGGCAGTATACACTATGACCATCCAATTACACAGATGATGCTATACTGTACAATATCATGATCCAATAAACAATTTACTTGTGTCAGTTCTTTTGTCTCATAGCTATCAGATTAGTTTCAAGGTAGATGTGTGTCATCCTTGAAAACTTAATATTTTCTTGATCTTGAGCATATTATCAAATATAATTACTCTTGTAATTATACTGCTAGCAGATAATCTTACTCTATCAAGGGGCCCAGTGATGCTATAGCTCGTATAGAGATACGAGGGACAATAGTATTTTTGGTAAACCATCACTACCTCAGCTAAGCCATGTATATCGAAGAGCTACCATTATAACTGCATTTTACCGACAGCGTTTGATAACAATCACACATATACATTTCTTAGTAGGAAAGATGAATACCTCATACTTTAGAACTTAACACTGAATGAAAACATTAATGACACGAACACAATTCTATTTAATGTTTCATTCGGGGTTTGTCAAATACCATGTTCCTAGAACATGTATCTATGTGATTAAAATGACATCTCGTGTCAGGTGGTTTGTAAAACTTAACCATCTTTTAATCCACATACTAACCTTATTGCAGTAATTAGTGTTCCTGCTAATTACCTTGGTCAGTGACTTTTTAAGAGTATATATCATCTATATTATGGAGTTTCACAATTTCAGTCATGAACTCGAAATGATCCATAAATTCAATAATACTCAAGGCAACAAAATGATATATAAATAAACATTCAATTCATGAACAAAGCTTTATGATAAATTATCGTATTATTGACTTCTAGATTATTACAAACTAACATGTGTTCCGAATGCACCTAAAGATTTCATCGAATCCCAATTTTATAATGTGTTGGTGGGACCTATTTTACGTCCTCTTCTGATAATTATTATTTTTGGGTTTTTGTTTGGGACTTATTATTATGTCATCTTTTAATAACTTAGTTGCATTTTACTAAAATACATACATAAACTATTATATATATTTTTTAAATTCGGGGTCTAGATTTAAAAGGGATTTATTTCTGAAAGTATTTTTCAAACCTTAAAAAAAAATTACAGAAAAAAAATAACAAAAATCAGCTTTCAAGAGTGTTTATTTTTCTATCAATTTGTCGTTAGCCTTAGGTTTTCCATTTCTAAAATTTCAAACAAATGTTTTGGAGACTATGGTATTTTTTCATGTAGGAATTGTTTCAAAAAAAAAATTACAAATATTTTTCATTGTGTGGACTCTATATATCCTATACTTTATGCATTCCCAAACAATTAAGTTCAGTCATGCAAGACACTATTTATATAACCTAGGTAAACATCCTAACAAGCTTGCAATCTCAATCAATTAAGTTCAGTCATGCAAACTCTATTCATGGTTAGGTAAAAATCCTAAAGTTATTAGGTTAAAAATAAAAATAAAAATTACCTAAACCTAAGATACAAGGGTCAATCCCCTCCCCCAAACTTAAACCTTGCATTGTCCCCAATGCAATTGTAAAATCTTAGAAGAAGAAATCGAACCCAGCGTCAAACTTACTCAAAACCGACGAGGCATGCTTTCGAAAGGTGGTCTTTCTTGGAATTATAGTTCCTGAAAAATTCGCTCGCATTATCCATGAGAGCTCTATGGAACTCAAGGCTATCAAGCCTTTGCTTGATCTCCACGAGCTCTTCCACTGCTGGGCATCAATGAGGTTGATCTTGACTGGAGGAAGTGCCTGGTCCCATGCTGATGACAAGTCTGATTTGCTCCCATTGTTAAGAAAGAGTCAGTGTGGCGACAGTTGAAGGCCCTGCAACATGGGCTGATGTCGCATACGGCTCCTCCGTGCGGGCCATCTCAGCCTATATCGACCTGATGTCTGTATGCAGCACATACGATGTTCCATACAGCCTCAGTGTGGTTGTACGGGGTGGCGGCTGGACAGGAGCCTTGTGCTTGGGTTGCTCTCCGTCTCGTGTGGTCACTGAAGGAATTAGTGTCCTATAGTAAACATGAGGTTGCTTTGGATATTGATCATAGAATAGTTGACTTCCTCAATTTGTTCCCTTGAGTTTGGTTGCGTGATAGTTCATAAGGTTGCGAACCTAGATTGTGAAACACTATCATATATAACAAACTCTAAATTATTCCTGATTGAGTAATTAGCAAGGAACTCTAATTACACGTGAGATCAGTGTGAGGATTAAATTAGGATGATCGAGCTTCACAGATTATAGCGACCAATTTGTCGATTTAATCTCACGGATGCATATAAGTGTTTATATGGCATTGGATTGACCATACATGAGCATTATCTGATTCTATGTTTATGTCATTAATTGTTCATGTGGTGTTGGTCTTATGTCTGAGACTTCGGTGTTTCCTGCATGAGTATTGCACATCAGTGGTTGGTGTCTAACGCTCTCTTTAACAAGGAGCTATAATGACATCTTCTCTACGTGTAGTACTTATGTAGAGAGGTTCGCTTATGTCAAGAAGACGAATATCCCTTATACGCGTATGGTGCATAAGCGATGATATCTAGCTGGGCCCCTTGATAGGTGTGCATTATATATTGCCACCACGATCACCAGGGGATCGTGGATATAATAGCACTCGCATATAAAGAAAATCGATAAGATGACAAGAATGACATTATCCTATCTTGCGCTTGTCACTATAGAGATCATGTGATAGTGGACTCAACGCATGTAGTGTGTAATATATTGTCAATATTAGATTGCGATACTATCATGTTACATATTTTCTATATAATTGGATAGTCAAGGCGTGTTGCTAGACGCTAACCTTAATCAACTGAAAACTGGTTGTTCCAGATTGCCAATATAATGCAGATCCAAACCGGTCACACCAATAAGGTTCCTAGTAGAGATGTTATACTAGTTTATGACACCGTGCAGATATGTTGGAGACAACATCCACAACGAATTATATAACACATGTTATTATACTGTTCAACACTATAAGAGATATGAGGACATGTTATTATACTGTTCAATATTTTATAACAGGTTGTACAAATTGTGTTTTGATTTTATGAGGTGTATTTATCCTGCTATTTTGGTAAATTAGATCGTGCCAATTGTAGAAGATTAGTAGAGGAGCGCGTGGATATCTAGAACGTGCGTAACAGACTTGTAGATCAAAAGATATGACCAAAAGAAGGAAGGTTGACGAAAGTCAAACTTGGTCAACTATGCAATTGACCAAAGAATGACAGTTATTGGTCAACATAATGAAGAGATGAGAGTTTGCTTGGAGGGCAAGTTACTAGTGGGGACCATGAGGGAAGCATTGTATTCCATTTGAATTAGATTTAAATGGACTCATGGTCCATACACCACTTTTGAATGATATTACTTTTGTGTCCCTCTAATTAATCCTCTCTTCTAATTAATTAAAAGGGTATAATCATAATCTTTCGTGCCTATTTAAACATATGATCTCTCCATCCAAGCCATGCCAATTCATTCTAGCAAGATCTACTTTCTCTCTCTTCAATTAGATCACTTGTTGGATCTAATTTTCTCTTCTCCTTCTTTTTAATTCCTCTTTCTTGCAAACGGAAAGAACTGCTACAGTATCAGGTCGTGCTACAGTAACTTGGTTTGCTAAAGTGCACGTTGCTACAATAACAAGTCAACCATTCTGGACATGTATACCCGGATTCTTTTTGATATTCGAAAGTATCACAAGAGTCGACTTAAGACATTTATTGCACTTATAAGGATCTGATGAGTAACGACTACTTTGGCTACTCATTTCGGCTATACAAAATAAAAAATAATATTAATTAACTAAGTCCTAGTTTAAATTAGTTATCCCCTAATTTAAGAAATCATTGAAAGTAATGTTTAAATTAAAGAAGAGGAGTGATCTAGCATACAAATTAATGAATCTGGCAAAGGAAATGCTGATCTTTGTCCATCGATTTTGGAATGTTAAAATTCGCACCGAGCTATATAGCACAATACTTAATTTGGGGATATACTGGAAGGCTCTGGGGAGATAAATCGATTGACCTAGGGTTTATTAGAATATATATATAATATAACAGCAACACCATCGGTTCAACATATAGAGCAGATAGTGTATACCAAACCCGAGGTTCTAATTATTTGCAAAGCGCTGCTCCTGGGAATATTCCATTGGTTCAATATGGTAACGAGTTGTTATTACTTTGTATTGTAACCAACGGATCATATACACGACTGATGGTAAAAGTAACCCAATACTAACTGTTCGTAAAATATAACTGATGGAAAATGAGGGGGTCCATCAACGCCATCGGTTGTTTTTGCTGAACAGACGATAAAAAGGTCAAAGTAATTATAGTGCTACCACTCGTTACGTATACCATCTGTGCACAAGCATATCCGATGGTAAAGGGGAGATGGTAAAAATATTTTTTTGTAGTAGTGATACCAAGGCGTAACAGTGAATCTAAACCCACCCACTAATCCATATTAGTACATAAAACAGGACCCCCTATAACAAAAGTAAGCAACGAGAAAACAAAAACACAAAACTTGTAGTTCTTCTTGCTTAGATGAATACTAGTGAGTCAATATTCATCCTTACCCGTAATACAAATGCACTGGTTATATAACAAAGTGAGCATCAGTTATCGAGAGCAAAAGTATTAATTATAACATAATCCCAAAAAAAATAAACCAAAACACCTCTATTTTTGGGGAATTCGATATCTACCCAACTCGCTACAGGTATTGGAGATGAAAAACCCTCGGAATGAAGAGTGATGGCTAGATCCTCTTAATAGAAGCACCGAGAACAGTGGCGGGATTCATTAGATGGAAGCACCAACTCGAACAAAACCAGAGAATAGAGCAGTGGTCAGATCCACAAGGTTAAAGAAATAAGAGCAGTGGTTAGATCTACTAGTGGGAAGCACCTATTCGAATGAAGGCGGAGCATAGAGCGGCAGCCAGATCTACTAGAGAGAAGCACCGAGAGCAGTGACGATATCAACGAGGCATATGCACCTGCTTTTAGATGGAGTGGGGCGAAGGAGAAGGGGTAGTGTTGTGGGGTTGAGGGGTGGGTTGGGTGTTTGCGGGGAATCACGTTAGTCGCCACAGGCGATTTGAATTCGCCTCTTTATAAAAGTTGTACTGGTCAAATACTTACTGATATTCGAGAACAGAAATATCAGGTTCCATTAAAGCGGCACCACATGTCAGGTTTAATGAAAGATCCCTTTTAGTGAGTCTGACAACATTTACTTTTGACTTTGTAAATGTCGAATATTTCTTTAATTATGGATAGAAATGGTTCTCGAATATTGTATGTCTAATGGCTAATAAATATGAATGCTAGTCTATTTTAAACTGCTTTAATAAATTACAAATCATATATGATTGTATTACATAAAACATGTAAAATTATTTCCATACACGGTTCCGGAAAATTAATAATACTAGTGTTTAATTCTCTACAATCATACACGGTTCCTTCGTAGGAATTAGTCATATAATACTTGCTAACATGCATAATTATCCAAAAATTGCGTAAATCTCCTATTTTAACGTCTTTTTTAAGATTATCGACAATTTCATATACAATTTGTGTGGACACGAGTACAGAACCGTAAGTCATTAGCATATTTAACCTTATATAATGGCTTATTATGTAGTAGTTGATGTATATAATTTGTATTAGTTGGTCCCCCGTCCTTTTCCCTCCAGCTGGCGGTAATTTGTTATTCCCAATAATTAGCCATGACTTGAATCAGCTCTGACATCCTATCAGATGCGCTGAGACAACATTTTAAAATTTGTTGTTGTACATAAATTCAGATATAAAACCAATGCACTATCAATCAATTGTTTGGCCATTCCAAAAAGATGTTAATTATTATATACATTGTTGTTTCTGCTTGACGGTCATTGCTCTCTTTTCTCGTGCTAACGGAGATAGTGCCCAATGTTGGTTGGCTTATTTGATGTCCCCATATATATTCTACCGTCTTATTTGGAAATTTAAATTGTTTTAATGTGTTGTTATATATCTACTAGTGAACGGCGGTGTCTGGGACTTCTACTGATTTCACATGACTCGTATAACTATCCTCTTGCCTACCTCTATACAAAAATATAGACATATTTATATTGACTTCATTTGTCCCTTTCCCACCGACTGATAAATTCTTAATGATTGAACCTACGCTTCAATGACCAATCTCGATTAAAATATTCAATTTCTGAATTGGCACCAACTTTTGAATGTGCATGAACCGGCGGTCAGGATGCACTTAATTTTCTACTGGTTGTTGCATATACCTCTCATCTTATCATACTACAATTAAACTTCTTCAAAAAATTTGTCCCTTTTCTTTGGCCTCCTTTTCTAGTAAAACCAACACTGCTATCACCTTATTTTTATACTACTATACTGCAATATTATGAAGTACATAAGTGGGATGGCTGATAGTATTATAAATTGTAAATGTTTACTAAAGTTATTTTCTACTAAAATCCTATTGACATAACATTAAACCTTACAGTATAATATATGAGAGGTGCAGTACCAATGACATCATGCATGCACCGAAAAAAAATCTACTATGTGCCAAAAATGCATACCAAGGCGTAACAGTGAATCTAAACCCAACCACTTATCTGTATTAGTACATAAAACTGGACCCCCTACAACAAAAGTAAGCAACGAAAAAACAGAAACAAAAAACTTGTAGTTCTTCATGCTGAAATGAATATGAGTGAGCCAATATTCATGCTCACCCCGTAATACAAACATGCTGGTTATATAGCAAAGTGACCATCGGTTATCCTGACCAAAAGTTTTAATTATAACATAATCCAAAAAATATATAAACCAAAACACCCCCATTTTGGGGGAATTCGATATCTACTCAGCTCGCTCTGGGTATTGGAGACGAAAAACCATCGGAATGAAGAGTGGTGGCCAGATCCTCTTAACGGAAGCACCGAGAACAGTGGCTAGATTCATTAGATGGATGCACCAGGTCGAACAAATCTGGAGAATAGAACAGTGGCCTGATCCACAAGGTGAAAGAAACAAGAGCGGTGGTTAGATCTACTAGAGGGAAGCACCTGCTTTGAGATGGAGTGGGGGTAGGCAGAAGTGAAGGAGAAGAGGTAGGGTTGTCGGGTGAAGGGATGGGTTTAGTGTTCGGAATGTCCTAAGTCGCCACAGGCGATTTGGATTCGCCTCTTTATGAAAGTTGCAAGTGGTCAAATAATTACTGATATTCTAGATCGTAAATAACAGGTTCCATGAAAGCGGCGCCACATGTCAGGTTTAATGAAAGATCCATTTCAGTGAATCAGCAACATTTACTTTTGACTTTGTAAATGTGGAATATATCTTTAATTGTGGATAGAAATGGTTGTGCAATGTTGTATGTCTAATGGCTAATAATTATAATATGGATGCTAGTCTATTTGAAACTGCTTTAATGAATAAAAAATCATATACGGTTCTATTACATAAAACATGTAAAATTATTTCCATACATGATTCCTGAAAATGAATAATACTCGTAATTAATTCTCTTCAATCATACACAGTTCCTTCATAGGAATTCGGCATATAATACTGGTTGACATACATAATTACCCTAACAATGTGTAAATCTCCTATTTTAACGTCTTTTTTAAGATATGAAATTAAACCATGAAGATAAAGCGTATTTAGGCACGTTTCCGCAACTGTCTAAAATTTATCGAGAATTTCATAAAGAATTTGTGTGGACACGGTTGCAGAACCGTAAGTCATTAGCATATTTAACCTTGTATAATGGCTTATTATGTAGTAGTCAGGGGCGGAACTAGAATTTAAGTATAGGGGGGCTAAATAGTATCATTAATTTTTTTGTAATAAAAAAATACATAAAAACAATATAACACAAGATAAGAAGATCATTATTATTTGAATTCACAAAAAAGATACAATAAATAACTAAAACCAACAAAGTGTCATGTCTATCAAATTAATCACTTCATCCTTACTTTCATGACACAAATCTAATAATTTAATAAAGGAAGATGTCAAATTTACAAATAAATTCACTTTATTCTTAATTCATTGTATTTTATACTGACACCGTGTCAGTTGCAATCATGGAAATTTAAATTTATCCTAAAACTAGTTCCAGGTTTGATTATAATCATGAAAATTGAATATTCCTTTCTATCAATGAATTGAAATTCTTACAATTCTCTAAGGTGTCCTACTTTCCTTGAGAACCGAAGAAGTAAAATTTAGTGGAGAACGGAGACGCTAAGTAATTGATAGAGTCATAGAGAATGGAGATGCTGAAATTTGGGAATTGTCTTTATCAATTTTGTTGGATCATATGTTAATAATAAAATATACGGAATTGTCTTTCTAAATTTGAAAATTGCCTTTTTAAGGAGCTTTGCTAGTGCTATAATAAAATACCATTTGTTTCTAATTCTTTCTATGTATTACCTTTCTAATTTGAAAAGGGTTTTAATTTCTCACGCGCTCAAGGCCCACTGTCTCAATTGTTCAATTGAAATGAATTTGATTTTGGTTTTTAAAATACATTCAAGCCCATTAACTTTGTTATATATTATTATAAGGGGGGCTCATACATGTAAAACAAACAAATTAGTATGGTGATCTATATTCTTGATAATAAAAAAAATTCAAATTTTGGGGTGCCTTAGCAGCCCCCAGCCATAACTATGGTCCGCCCCTGGTAGTAGTTGATGTATATAATTTGTATTAGTTGGTCCCCCGTCCTTTTCCCTCCAGCTGGCGGTAATTTGTTATTCCCAATAAGCAGCCATGACTTGAATCAGCTCTGACATCCTATCAGATGCGCTGAGAAAACATTTTAAAATTCGTTGTTGTACATAAATTTAGATATAAAACCAATGCAGTATCAATCAATAGTTTGGCCATTCCAAAAAGATGTTAATTATTATATACACTGTTGTTTCTGCTTGACGGTCATTGGCTCTCTTTTCTCGTGCTAACGTAGATAGAGCCCAATGTTGGTTGGCTTATTTGATGTCCCCATATATATTCTACCGTCTTATTTGGAAATTTAAATTGTTTTAATGTGTTGTTATATATCTACTAGTGAACGGCGGTGTGGGACTTCTACTGATTTCACATGACTCGTATAACGCCTACCTCTATACAAAAATATAGACATATTTATATTGACTTCATTTGTCCCTTTCCCACCGACTGATAAATTCTTAATGATTGAACCTGCCCTTCAATGACCAATCTCGATTAAAATATTCAACTTCTGAATTCCCACCAACTTTTGAATGTGCATGAACCGGCGGTCTGGATGCACTTAATTTTCTACTGGTTGTTGCATTTACCTCGATCTCATCTTATCATACTACAATTAAACTTCTTCAAAAAATTTGTCCCTTTTCTTTGGCCTCCCTTTCTAGTAAAACTAACACTGCTAGCTTATTTTTATACTACTATACTGCAATATTATGAAGTACATAAGTGGGATGCATGGCTGAGAGTATTATAAATTGTGAATGCTTGCTAAAGTTATTTTCTACGAAAATCCTATTGACATATCATTAAACGTTACAGTATAATATATGAGAGGTGCAGTACTAATGACATCATGCAGGGGTGGACTGGGGGGGTGCAAGGGGGGCCAGGCACCTCCCATAAAATCAGAAGTCGCTTACTGAGGTAGTTATATTCATATGATATTTTATAGATGCATACCGATTGGCACCCACAAAAAAATTTCAGCCCACCAAATTGAAATTCTGATTCTGCCCTTGACATTATGCATGCACTGAAAATAAATCTACTACTGCTTAAATTGCATACCAAGGCGTAACAGTGAATCTAGCTAAACCCATCCACTCTTCTATATTAGTACATAAAACTGGACCCCCTACAACAGAAATAAGCAACGAAAAAACAGAAACAAAAAACCTGTAATACAAACGCACTTGTTAAATAGCAAGGTTACCGTTATCCTGAGCAAAAGTATTAATTATAACATAATCCAAAAAAAAATTAAACCAAAACACCCCTGTTTTTTGGGAATTCGATATCTACCCTGCTCGCTCTGGGTATTGGAGATGAAAAACCCTCCGAATGAAGAGTGGTGGCCAGATCCGCTTAACGAAAGCAGCAAGAACAGTGACGAGATTCATTAGATGGAAGCACTAGCTCGAACAAAACCGCAGAATAGAGCGATGATCAGTTCCACAAGGTGAAAGAAATAAGAGCGGTGGTTAGATCTACTAGAGGGAAGCACCTATTCAAATGAAAGTATAGAGCGGCAGCCCGATCTAAAAGATTGAAGCACCGAGAGCAGTGGACATATTGACTAGCTATAGGCATATGCACCTTCTTTTAGATGGAGTGGGGCGAAGGAGAAGGGGTTGTGCTGTGGGGTTGAGGGGTGGGTTGGGTGTTTGCGGGGACTCTATGAAGTCACCACAGGCGATTTGGATTCGCCTCTTTATGAAAGTTGTATGCGGTCAAAAACTTACTGATATTCTAGAACAAAAGTTTCAGGTTCCATGAAAGTCACGCCACATGTCAGGTTTAATGAAAGATCCCTTTCAGTGAGTCAACAATATTTACTTTTTTGTAAATGTTGAAAATTTCTTTAATTATGGATAGAAATGGCTGTGCAATATGGTATGTCTATTGGCTAATAAATATGGATGCTAGTATATTTTAAATTGCTTTAATAAATTAAAAACCATATATGGTTCTTCTACACAAAAAATGTAAAATTATATTCAGACATGGTTCCTGAAAATGAATAATACTAGTGTTTAATTCTCTTCAATCATACATGGTTCCTTCGTAGGAATTAGGCATATATATAATACTTGCTGACATACACAATTACCCTAACAATGTGTAAATCTCTTATTTTAGCATCTTTTTTTAGATCTGACATGAGTCACTTGTGGAAACCATGAAGGTAAAGTGTATCTAGACACGTTTTCGCAATTGTGTAAAATTTATCGACAATTTCATATACAATATGTGTAGACCCGGTTGCAAAACCGTAAGTCATTAGCATATTTAATGGCTTATTATGTAGTAGTTGGTATATATAATTTTTATTAGTTGGTCCCCATTTCTTTTCCCTCCAGCTGGCGGTAATTATTTATTCCCAATAATAAGCCATTACTTGAATCAGCTCTGATGTCCCATCAGATGCGCTGAAAAAACATTTTAAAATTCATTGTTGTACATAAATTCAGATATAAAACCAACTCATTATCAATCAATGGTTTGGCCATTCCAAAAAGATGTTAATTATTATATACATAGTTGTTTCTGCTTGACGGTAGTTGGCTCTCTTTTCTCGTGCTAACGTAGATAGAGCCCAATGTTGGTTGGCTTATTTGATGTCCTCATATATATTCTACCGTTTTATTTGGAAATTTAAATGGTTTTAATGTGTTGTCATGTACTAGTGAACGGCTTTGTGGGACTTCTACTGATTTCACATGACTGGTATAACTATCCTCTTGCCTACCTCTGTACAAAAATATAGACATATTTATATTGACTTCATTTGTCCCTTTCCCACCGACCGATAATTCTCAATGATTGAACCTACGCTTCAATGACCAATATCGATTAAAATATTCAACTTTTGAATTCCCACCAACTTTTGAATGTGCATGAACCGGCGGTCTGGATGCACTTAATTTTCTACTGGTTGTTGCATTTACCTCTCATCTTATCATACTACAATTAAACTTCTTCAAAAAATATGTCTCTTTTCTTTAACCTCCCTTTCTAGTAACACTAACGCTGCTATCACTATATTTATATGTACCACAATACTGCTATAATATGAAATACATAAATTGTGAATGCTTACTAAAGTTATTTTCTACTAAAATCCTATTGACATATCATTAAACCTTACAGTATAATATATGAGAGGTGCAGTACCAATGACATCATGCATGAACCGAAAAAAAATCTCGTATGTGCCAAAAAAGCATACCAAGGCATAACATTGAATCTAAACCCAACCACTCATCTATATTAGTACATAAAACTGGACCCCCTACAACGAAAGTAAGCAATGAAAAAACAAAAACAAAAAACTTGTAGTTTCTTCATGCTGAGATGGATATGAGTGAGCCAATATTCATCCTTACCCGTAATACAAACGCTCTGGTTTTTATTGAAAGTCTGGAACTTTGTCTGCTTCCATCGAATAGCTGCTCGAACCCAGAGCTAGCTAGGACGGGCTCGCTTTCGGCAGTGCTCAGCGGTAAGACTAACATCAAAATAAAAGGTCTTTCTATAGCAAAGTGACCATCGGATATCCTGATCAAAAGTATTATAATACTTGCTGACATATATACATGATTACCCTAATAATGTGTAAATATCCTATTTTAACGTCTTTTTTTAGATCTGACATGGGTCTCTTGTGGAAACCATGAAGGTAAAGCTTATTTAGACACGTTTCCACAACTTTGTAAAATTTATCGAAAATTTCATATATGATTTGTGTGGACACGGTTGCAGAACCGTAAGGCATTACCATATTTAACCTTGTATAATGACTTATTATGTAGTAGTTGATGTATATAATTGTAATTAGTTGGTCCCCCGTCCTTTTCCCTCCAGCTGGCGGAAATTAGTTATTCCCAACAATAAGCCACTTGAATCAGCGCTGATGTCCCATCAGATGCGCTGAGAAAACATTTTAAAATTCTTTGTTGTCAATAAATACAGATATAAAACCAATTAAGTATCAATCAATAGTTTGGCGATTCCAAAAAGATGTTAATTATTATATACATTGTTGTTTCTGCTTGACGGTAATTGGCTCTCTTTTCTCATGCTAACGTAGATAGAGCCCAACGTTGGTTGGCTTATTAGATGTCCCCATATATATTCTACCGTTTTATTTGGTAATTTAAAATTATTTAATGTGTTGTTATGTACTGGCGAACGGCCGTGTGTGGGAGTCGTGGGACTTCTACTGATTTCACATGGCTGGTATAACTATCTTCTTGCCCACCTCTGTACAAAAATATAGACATATTTATATTGACTTCATTTGTTCCTTTCCCACCGACTGATAATTTCTTAATCATTGAACCTACACCTCAATGACCAATCACGATTAAAATATTCAAGTTTTGAATTCGCACCAACTTTTGAATGTGCGTGAACCGGCGGTCAGGATGCACTTAATTTTCTACCGGTTGTTGCATATACCTCTCATCTTATCATACTACAATTAAACTTTTTCAAAAAACTATGTATGCAATGATATATTTCAATAACATTCAAAGAATAATAAAATCTCTAATAGACATAAAAGAAAAATAAATATAAAAAGATAATATATAATTCAATACATGCAAACCCTAGAAAAGAGAAGCTTAGCTACTCAAAGCCATGACAAAAGAAAAAGAATAAAATAAGAAAGACATAACCACAAACCCTTGAAGATTAGAGACCCTTCTTCCTTCGATGATGTTTTCTTCCGCCTTGGACTTCGATCGCTTTTCCTTCTCCAACTGTAGAATTTACACGCACTATTATACTCTATTCTATGGACTTAGACAACTAAAACATGCACACTAAATCATATTACATGAGGGGTTTATATAATAATCATAAGGGTGTAGTCATGAAAAACATGGAGGCTATATTTAGCATTTACATGGCTAATATTAGCCTCTCATGCCAAATTTGGAGCTCTAATTATAGATTTCTGCCATAAATGGAGTGCGAATTATAGACTTGCAATCATAACAAGGCCTGCTACATCTGCAGGTTCGTCATTCCAGAAGGTTGCTGCTCAACGGCTGATATTTAATACAAACTAAATAGTCCACGGATTGGATCCGTGTGCCCTTGCCGGCTAGGCTGAGACCCGCATACAATATATCTTATACCGCAAGGCATCCTGACTGAGCCGAATTTCAGTGATTTCACCATGTTGTATGTTGTGCACTTCGTGTGAGATGTTGGCATATTCCATGTGACGCTTCCTTAAGAATTAGCCTAAATATGATATATTTGCTCTGATTTCGGCCTAAATATACAACTTTATCCAAAACCTGCCAAAATAGCCTAAAAACTCGTTTGCGGTGAATAATTCGGTAAAATGGGTACTTTGCATACGCTTTTTCACCATTTTTCGTATTAAAAGAAGTCATTTTTGCTATATAAATTGGTGTTATCACAACCCCAAGCTTAAACTTTTGTTCGTCCTCGAACAAACTAAGTAAAAACTAGAGTTTAGGATTACTAAAAATGTCCTCACACAACATGACTTAGAAATAATTAAAAAATTCCTGAACATTAACTATATACAAAAATTACCAACATTTCGATTTCAATTGAAATAATTTTGAAGATGATCTAATCTTAAAATCATTATGGTAAATAAATCTCACAATCTAATAATATTCAAATTTTTCATCCCCTCTAAATTTCGATCCCTCATTTGAATATAAGGATTTGTAGTCTAAGCATGCAAATAGTAAAAATGCAACCTAAAATAAAAATGCAAAAAGTAAAGACACCATACTCTAATTGGTTTTACCCTTCTATCGCATAAATACAAACGAGAGGTTCTGCGTTCCAAATGCACCTGAGGATTTCATTGGGTAATTCTTCTATCGCATAGATCCAAAGGAGAGGGTATGCATTCTGAATGCACCTAAGGATTTCATCGAATCCCAATTTTATAATGTGTTGGTGGAACCTATTTTACGTCCTCTTCTGATAATTATTATTTTTGGATTTTTGTTTAGGACTTATTATTATGTCATCTTTTAATAACTTAGTTGCATTTTACTAAAATACATACGTAAACTATTATATATATTTTTCAAATTCGGGATCTAGATTTAAAAAGGGATTTATTTTGGAAAGTCTTTTTCAAACCTTCAAAAAAATTACATAACAAAAATCATCTTTCAAGATTATTTATTTTTCTATCAATTTGTCGTTAGCCTTAGTCTTTTCATGTCTAAAATCGAACCCAACATCAAACTTACTCAAAACCGACGAGGCATGCTTCCGAAAGGTGGTATTTCCTTGGAATTGTAGTTGCTGAAAAATTCGCTCGCATTATCCATGAGAGCTCTATGGAACTCAAGGCTATCAAGCCTTTGCTTGATCTCCATGAGCTCTTCCACTGCTGGGCATCGATGAGGTTGATCTTGACTGGAGGAAGTGCCTGGTCCCATGCTGGTGACAAGTCTGATTCGCTCCCATTGTTAGGAAAGAGTCGGTGTGGCGACGGCTGAAGGCCCTGCAACATGGGCTGATGTCGCATACGGCTCCTCTGTGCGGGTCATCTCGACCTATATCGACCTGATGTCTGTATGCAGCACATACGAGGTTGAATACAGCCTCGGTGTGGCTGTACGGGGTGGCGACTGGACAGGAGCCTTGTGCTTGGGTTGCTGTCCGTCTCGTGTGGTCACTGAAGGAATTAGTGTCCTATAGCAAACATGAGGTTGCTTTTGATATTGATCATAGAATGGTTGAATTCCTCAATTTGTTGCCTTGAGTTCGGTTGCGTGATAGTTCATAAGGTTGCGGACCTAGATTGTGAAACACTATCATATGTAACAAACTCTAAATTATTCCTGATTGAGTAATTAGCAAGGAACTCTAATTACACGTGAGATCAGTGTGAGGATTAAATTAGGATGATCGAGCTTCACAGATCATAGCGACCAGTTTGTCGATTTAATCTTACAGATGTATATAAGTGTTTATATGACATTGGATTGACCATACATGAACATTATCTGATTCTGTGTTTATGTCATTAATTGTTCATGTGGTGTTGGTCTTATGTTTGAGACTTCGGTGTTTCTTGCATGAATATTGCACATCAGTGGTTGGTGTCTAACGCTCTCTTTAACAAGGAGCTATAACGACATCTTCTCTACATGTAGTACTTATGTAGAGAGGTTCGCTTATATCAAGAAGACAAATATCCCTTATACGCGTATGGTGCATAAGCGATGATATCTAGCTGGGCCCCTTGATAGGTGTGCATTATATATGGCCACCACGATCACTAGGGGATCGTGGATATAATAGCACTCGCATATCAAGAAAATCGATAAGATGACAAGAGTGACAGTATCCTATCTTGCACTTATCACATAGATATCATGTGATATTGGACTCAACGCAGGCAGTGTGTAATATGCTGTCAATATTAGATTGCGATACTATCATGTTACATATTGTCTGTATAATTGGATAGTCAAGGCGTGTTGTTAGACGCTAACCTTAATCAAACAGACATGTAGATCAAAAGATATGGCCAAAAGAAGGAAGGTTGAAGAAAGTCAAACTTGGTCAACTACGGCATTGACCAAAGGATGACAGTTATTGGTCAACATAATGAAGAGATGAGAGTTTACTTGGAGAGCAAGTCACTAGTGGGGACCATGAGGGAAGCATTGTATTCCATTTGAATTAGATTTAAATGGACTCATGGTGCATACACCACTTTTGAATGATAGTACTTTTGTATCCCTCTAATTAATGCTCTTCTAATTAATTAAAAGGGTATAATCATAATCTTTCGTGCCTATTTAAACATATGATCTCTCCATCCAAGCCATGCCAATTCATTCTAGCAAGATCTACTTTCTCTCTCTTCAATTAGATCACTTGTTGGATCTAATTTTCTCTTCTCCTTCTTTTTAATTCCTCTTTCTTGCAAACGGAAAGAACTGCTACAGTATCAGGTCGTGCTACAGTAACTTGGTTTGCTAAAGTGCACGTTGCTACAATAACAAGTCAACCATTCTGGACATGTATACCCGGATTCTTTTTGATATTCGAAAGTATCACAAGAGTCGACTTAAGACATTTATTGCACTTATAAGGATCTGATGAGTAACGACTACTTTGGCTACTCATTTCGGCTATACAAAATAAAAAATAATATTAATTAACTAAGTCCTAGTTTAAATTAGTTATCCCCTAATTTAAGAAATCATTGAAAGTAATGTTTAAATTAAAGAAGAGGAGTGATCTAGCATACAAATTAATGAATCTGGCAAAGGAAATGCTGATCTTTGTCCATCGATTTTGGAATGTTAAAATTCGCACCGAGCTATATAGCACAATACTTAATTTGGGGATATACTGGAAGGCTCTGGGGAGATAAATCGATTGACCTAGGGTTTATTAGAATATATATATAATATAACAGCAACACCATCGGTTCAACATATAGAGCAGATAGTGTATACCAAACCCGAGGTTCTAATTATTTGCAAAGCGCTGCTCCTGGGAATATTCCATTGGTTCAATATGGTAACGAGTTGTTATTACTTTGTATTGTAACCAACGGATCATATACACGACTGATGGTAAAAGTAACCCAATACTAACTGTTCGTAAAATATAACTGATGGAAAATGAGGGGGTCCATCAACGCCATCGGTTGTTTTTGCTGAACAGACGATAAAAAGGTCAAAGTAATTATAGTGCTACCACTCGTTACGTATACCATCTGTGCACAAGCATATCCGATGGTAAAGGGGAGATGGTAAAAATATTTTTTTGTAGTAGTGATACCAAGGCGTAACAGTGAATCTAAACCCACCCACTAATCCATATTAGTACATAAAACAGGACCCCCTATAACAAAAGTAAGCAACGAGAAAACAAAAACACAAAACTTGTAGTTCTTCTTGCTTAGATGAATACTAGTGAGTCAATATTCATCCTTACCCGTAATACAAATGCACTGGTTATATAACAAAGTGAGCATCAGTTATCGAGAGCAAAAGTATTAATTATAACATAATCCCAAAAAAAATAAACCAAAACACCTCTATTTTTGGGGAATTCGATATCTACCCAACTCGCTACAGGTATTGGAGATGAAAAACCCTCGGAATGAAGAGTGATGGCTAGATCCTCTTAATAGAAGCACCGAGAACAGTGGCGGGATTCATTAGATGGAAGCACCAACTCGAACAAAACCAGAGAATAGAGCAGTGGTCAGATCCACAAGGTTAAAGAAATAAGAGCAGTGGTTAGATCTACTAGTGGGAAGCACCTATTCGAATGAAGGCGGAGCATAGAGCGGCAGCCAGATCTACTAGAGAGAAGCACCGAGAGCAGTGACGATATCAACGAGGCATATGCACCTGCTTTTAGATGGAGTGGGGCGAAGGAGAAGGGGTAGTGTTGTGGGGTTGAGGGGTGGGTTGGGTGTTTGCGGGGAATCACGTTAGTCGCCACAGGCGATTTGAATTCGCCTCTTTATAAAAGTTGTACTGGTCAAATACTTACTGATATTCGAGAACAGAAATATCAGGTTCCATTAAAGCGGCACCACATGTCAGGTTTAATGAAAGATCCCTTTTAGTGAGTCTGACAACATTTACTTTTGACTTTGTAAATGTCGAATATTTCTTTAATTATGGATAGAAATGGTTCTCGAATATTGTATGTCTAATGGCTAATAAATATGAATGCTAGTCTATTTTAAACTGCTTTAATAAATTACAAATCATATATGATTGTATTACATAAAACATGTAAAATTATTTCCATACACGGTTCCGGAAAATTAATAATACTAGTGTTTAATTCTCTACAATCATACACGGTTCCTTCGTAGGAATTAGTCATATAATACTTGCTAACATGCATAATTATCCAAAAATTGCGTAAATCTCCTATTTTAACGTCTTTTTTAAGATTATCGACAATTTCATATACAATTTGTGTGGACACGAGTACAGAACCGTAAGTCATTAGCATATTTAACCTTATATAATGGCTTATTATGTAGTAGTTGATGTATATAATTTGTATTAGTTGGTCCCCCGTCCTTTTCCCTCCAGCTGGCGGTAATTTGTTATTCCCAATAATTAGCCATGACTTGAATCAGCTCTGACATCCTATCAGATGCGCTGAGACAACATTTTAAAATTTGTTGTTGTACATAAATTCAGATATAAAACCAATGCAGTATCAATCAATTGTTTGGCAATTCCAAAAAGATGTTAATTATTATATACATTGTTGTTTCTGCTTGACGGTCATTGCTCTCTTTTCTCGTGCTAACGGAGATAGTGCCCAATGTTGGTTGGCTTATTTGATGTCCCCATATATATTCTACCGTCTTATTTGGAAATTTAAATTGTTTTAATGTGTTGTTATATATCTACTAGTGAACGGCGGTGTCTGGGACTTCTACTGATTTCACATGACTCGTATAACTATCCTCTTGCCTACCTCTATACAAAAATATAGACATATTTATATTGACTTCATTTGTCCCTTTCCCACCGACTGATAAATTCTTAATGATTGAACCTACGCTTCAATGACCAATCTCGATTAAAATATTCAATTTCTGAATTGGCACCAACTTTTGAATGTGCATGAACCGGCGGTCAGGATGCACTTAATTTTCTACTGGTTGTTGCATATACCTCTCATCTTATCATACTACAATTAAACTTCTTCAAAAAATTTGTCCCTTTTCTTTGGCCTCCTTTTCTAGTAAAACCAACACTGCTATCACCTTATTTTTATACTACTATACTGCAATATTATGAAGTACATAAGTGGGATGGCTGATAGTATTATAAATTGTAAATGTTTACTAAAGTTATTTTCTACTAAAATCCTATTGACATAACATTAAACCTTACAGTATAATATATGAGAGGTGCAGTACCAATGACATCATGCATGCACCGAAAAAAAATCTACTATGTGCCAAAAATGCATACCAAGGCGTAACAGTGAATCTAAACCCAACCACTTATCTGTATTAGTACATAAAACTGGACCCCCTACAACAAAAGTAAGCAACGAAAAAACAGAAACAAAAAACTTGTAGTTCTTCATGCTGAAATGAATATGAGTGAGCCAATATTCATGCTCACCCCGTAATACAAACATGCTGGTTATATAGCAAAGTGACCATCGGTTATCCTGACCAAAAGTTTTAATTATAACATAATCCAAAAAATATATAAACCAAAACACCCCCATTTTGGGGGAATTCGATATCTACTCAGCTCGCTCTGGGTATTGGAGACGAAAAACCATCGGAATGAAGAGTGGTGGCCAGATCCTCTTAACGGAAGCACCGAGAACAGTGGCTAGATTCATTAGATGGATGCACCAGGTCGAACAAATCTGGAGAATAGAACAGTGGCCTGATCCACAAGGTGAAAGAAACAAGAGCGGTGGTTAGATCTACTAGAGGGAAGCACCTGCTTTGAGATGGAGTGGGGGTAGGCAGAAGTGAAGGAGAAGAGGTAGGGTTGTCGGGTGAAGGGATGGGTTTAGTGTTCGGAATGTCCTAAGTCGCCACAGGCGATTTGGATTCGCCTCTTTATGAAAGTTGCAAGTGGTCAAATAATTACTGATATTCTAGATCGTAAATAACAGGTTCCATGAAAGCGGCGCCACATGTCAGGTTTAATGAAAGATCCATTTCAGTGAATCAGCAACATTTACTTTTGACTTTGTAAATGTGGAATATATCTTTAATTGTGGATAGAAATGGTTGTGCAATGTTGTATGTCTAATGGCTAATAATTATAATATGGATGCTAGTCTATTTGAAACTGCTTTAATGAATAAAAAATCATATACGGTTCTATTACATAAAACATGTAAAATTATTTCCATACATGATTCCTGAAAATGAATAATACTCGTAATTAATTCTCTTCAATCATACACAGTTCCTTCATAGGAATTCGGCATATAATACTGGTTGACATACATAATTACCCTAACAATGTGTAAATCTCCTATTTTAACGTCTTTTTTAAGATATGAAATTAAACCATGAAGATAAAGCGTATTTAGGCACGTTTCCGCAACTGTCTAAAATTTATCGAGAATTTCATAAAGAATTTGTGTGGACACGGTTGCAGAACCGTAAGTCATTAGCATATTTAACCTTGTATAATGGCTTATTATGTAGTAGTCAGGGGCGGAACTAGAATTTAAGTATAGGGGGGCTAAATAGTATCATTAATTTTTTTGTAATAAAAAAATACATAAAAACAATATAACACAAGATAAGAAGATCATTATTATTTGAATTCACAAAAAAGATACAATAAATAACTAAAACCAACAAAGTGTCATGTCTATCAAATTAATCACTTCATCCTTACTTTCATGACACAAATCTAATAATTTAATAAAGGAAGATGTCAAATTTACAAATAAATTCACTTTATTCTTAATTCATTGTATTTTATACTGACACCGTGTCAGTTGCAATCATGGAAATTTAAATTTATCCTAAAACTAGTTCCAGGTTTGATTATAATCATGAAAATTGAATATTCCTTTCTATCAATGAATTGAAATTCTTACAATTCTCTAAGGTGTCCTACTTTCCTTGAGAACCGAAGAAGTAAAATTTAGTGGAGAACGGAGACGCTAAGTAATTGATAGAGTCATAGAGAATGGAGATGCTGAAATTTGGGAATTGTCTTTATCAATTTTGTTGGATCATATGTTAATAATAAAATATACGGAATTGTCTTTCTAAATTTGAAAATTGCCTTTTTAAGGAGCTTTGCTAGTGCTATAATAAAATACCATTTGTTTCTAATTCTTTCTATGTATTACCTTTCTAATTTGAAAAGGGTTTTAATTTCTCACGCGCTCAAGGCCCACTGTCTCAATTGTTCAATTGAAATGAATTTGATTTTGGTTTTTAAAATACATTCAAGCCCATTAACTTTGTTATATATTATTATAAGGGGGGCTCATACATGTAAAACAAACAAATTAGTATGGTGATCTATATTCTTGATAATAAAAAAAATTCAAATTTTGGGGTGCCTTAGCAGCCCCCAGCCATAACTATGGTCCGCCCCTGGTAGTAGTTGATGTATATAATTTGTATTAGTTGGTCCCCCGTCCTTTTCCCTCCAGCTGGCGGTAATTTGTTATTCCCAATAAGCAGCCATGACTTGAATCAGCTCTGACATCCTATCAGATGCGCTGAGAAAACATTTTAAAATTCGTTGTTGTACATAAATTTAGATATAAAACCAATGCAGTATCAATCAATAGTTTGGCCATTCCAAAAAGATGTTAATTATTATATACACTGTTGTTTCTGCTTGACGGTCATTGGCTCTCTTTTCTCGTGCTAACGTAGATAGAGCCCAATGTTGGTTGGCTTATTTGATGTCCCCATATATATTCTACCGTCTTATTTGGAAATTTAAATTGTTTTAATGTGTTGTTATATATCTACTAGTGAACGGCGGTGTGGGACTTCTACTGATTTCACATGACTCGTATAACGCCTACCTCTATACAAAAATATAGACATATTTATATTGACTTCATTTGTCCCTTTCCCACCGACTGATAAATTCTTAATGATTGAACCTGCCCTTCAATGACCAATCTCGATTAAAATATTCAACTTCTGAATTCCCACCAACTTTTGAATGTGCATGAACCGGCGGTCTGGATGCACTTAATTTTCTACTGGTTGTTGCATTTACCTCGATCTCATCTTATCATACTACAATTAAACTTCTTCAAAAAATTTGTCCCTTTTCTTTGGCCTCCCTTTCTAGTAAAACTAACACTGCTAGCTTATTTTTATACTACTATACTGCAATATTATGAAGTACATAAGTGGGATGCATGGCTGAGAGTATTATAAATTGTGAATGCTTGCTAAAGTTATTTTCTACGAAAATCCTATTGACATATCATTAAACGTTACAGTATAATATATGAGAGGTGCAGTACTAATGACATCATGCAGGGGTGGACTGGGGGGGTGCAAGGGGGGCCAGGCACCTCCCATAAAATCAGAAGTCGCTTACTGAGGTAGTTATATTCATATGATATTTTATAGATGCATACCGATTGGCACCCACAAAAAAATTTCAGCCCACCAAATTGAAATTCTGATTCTGCCCTTGACATTATGCATGCACTGAAAATAAATCTACTACTGCTTAAATTGCATACCAAGGCGTAACAGTGAATCTAGCTAAACCCATCCACTCTTCTATATTAGTACATAAAACTGGACCCCCTACAACAGAAATAAGCAACGAAAAAACAGAAACAAAAAACCTGTAATACAAACGCACTTGTTAAATAGCAAGGTTACCGTTATCCTGAGCAAAAGTATTAATTATAACATAATCCAAAAAAAAATTAAACCAAAACACCCCTGTTTTTTGGGAATTCGATATCTACCCTGCTCGCTCTGGGTATTGGAGATGAAAAACCCTCCGAATGAAGAGTGGTGGCCAGATCCGCTTAACGAAAGCAGCAAGAACAGTGACGAGATTCATTAGATGGAAGCACTAGCTCGAACAAAACCGCAGAATAGAGCGATGATCAGTTCCACAAGGTGAAAGAAATAAGAGCGGTGGTTAGATCTACTAGAGGGAAGCACCTATTCAAATGAAAGTATAGAGCGGCAGCCCGATCTAAAAGATTGAAGCACCGAGAGCAGTGGACATATTGACTAGCTATAGGCATATGCACCTTCTTTTAGATGGAGTGGGGCGAAGGAGAAGGGGTTGTGCTGTGGGGTTGAGGGGTGGGTTGGGTGTTTGCGGGGACTCTATGAAGTCACCACAGGCGATTTGGATTCGCCTCTTTATGAAAGTTGTATGCGGTCAAAAACTTACTGATATTCTAGAACAAAAGTTTCAGGTTCCATGAAAGTCACGCCACATGTCAGGTTTAATGAAAGATCCCTTTCAGTGAGTCAACAATATTTACTTTTTTGTAAATGTTGAAAATTTCTTTAATTATGGATAGAAATGGCTGTGCAATATGGTATGTCTATTGGCTAATAAATATGGATGCTAGTATATTTTAAATTGCTTTAATAAATTAAAAACCATATATGGTTCTTCTACACAAAAAATGTAAAATTATATTCAGACATGGTTCCTGAAAATGAATAATACTAGTGTTTAATTCTCTTCAATCATACATGGTTCCTTCGTAGGAATTAGGCATATATATAATACTTGCTGACATACACAATTACCCTAACAATGTGTAAATCTCTTATTTTAGCATCTTTTTTTAGATCTGACATGAGTCACTTGTGGAAACCATGAAGGTAAAGTGTATCTAGACACGTTTTCGCAATTGTGTAAAATTTATCGACAATTTCATATACAATATGTGTAGACCCGGTTGCAAAACCGTAAGTCATTAGCATATTTAATGGCTTATTATGTAGTAGTTGGTATATATAATTTTTATTAGTTGGTCCCCATTTCTTTTCCCTCCAGCTGGCGGTAATTATTTATTCCCAATAATAAGCCATTACTTGAATCAGCTCTGATGTCCCATCAGATGCGCTGAAAAAACATTTTAAAATTCATTGTTGTACATAAATTCAGATATAAAACCAACTCATTATCAATCAATGGTTTGGCCATTCCAAAAAGATGTTAATTATTATATACATAGTTGTTTCTGCTTGACGGTAGTTGGCTCTCTTTTCTCGTGCTAACGTAGATAGAGCCCAATGTTGGTTGGCTTATTTGATGTCCTCATATATATTCTACCGTTTTATTTGGAAATTTAAATGGTTTTAATGTGTTGTCATGTACTAGTGAACGGCTTTGTGGGACTTCTACTGATTTCACATGACTGGTATAACTATCCTCTTGCCTACCTCTGTACAAAAATATAGACATATTTATATTGACTTCATTTGTCCCTTTCCCACCGACCGATAATTCTCAATGATTGAACCTACGCTTCAATGACCAATATCGATTAAAATATTCAACTTTTGAATTCCCACCAACTTTTGAATGTGCATGAACCGGCGGTCTGGATGCACTTAATTTTCTACTGGTTGTTGCATTTACCTCTCATCTTATCATACTACAATTAAACTTCTTCAAAAAATATGTCTCTTTTCTTTAACCTCCCTTTCTAGTAACACTAACGCTGCTATCACTATATTTATATGTACCACAATACTGCTATAATATGAAATACATAAATTGTGAATGCTTACTAAAGTTATTTTCTACTAAAATCCTATTGACATATCATTAAACCTTACAGTATAATATATGAGAGGTGCAGTACCAATGACATCATGCATGAACCGAAAAAAAATCTCGTATGTGCCAAAAAAGCATACCAAGGCATAACATTGAATCTAAACCCAACCACTCATCTATATTAGTACATAAAACTGGACCCCCTACAACGAAAGTAAGCAATGAAAAAACAAAAACAAAAAACTTGTAGTTTCTTCATGCTGAGATGGATATGAGTGAGCCAATATTCATCCTTACCCGTAATACAAACGCTCTGGTTTTTATTGAAAGTCTGGAACTTTGTCTGCTTCCATCGAATAGCTGCTCGAACCCAGAGCTAGCTAGGACGGGCTCGCTTTCGGCAGTGCTCAGCGGTAAGACTAACATCAAAATAAAAGGTCTTTCTATAGCAAAGTGACCATCGGATATCCTGATCAAAAGTATTATAATACTTGCTGACATATATACATGATTACCCTAATAATGTGTAAATATCCTATTTTAACGTCTTTTTTTAGATCTGACATGGGTCTCTTGTGGAAACCATGAAGGTAAAGCTTATTTAGACACGTTTCCACAACTTTGTAAAATTTATCGAAAATTTCATATATGATTTGTGTGGACACGGTTGCAGAACCGTAAGGCATTACCATATTTAACCTTGTATAATGACTTATTATGTAGTAGTTGATGTATATAATTGTAATTAGTTGGTCCCCCGTCCTTTTCCCTCCAGCTGGCGGAAATTAGTTATTCCCAACAATAAGCCACTTGAATCAGCGCTGATGTCCCATCAGATGCGCTGAGAAAACATTTTAAAATTCTTTGTTGTCAATAAATACAGATATAAAACCAATTAAGTATCAATCAATAGTTTGGCGATTCCAAAAAGATGTTAATTATTATATACATTGTTGTTTCTGCTTGACGGTAATTGGCTCTCTTTTCTCATGCTAACGTAGATAGAGCCCAACGTTGGTTGGCTTATTAGATGTCCCCATATATATTCTACCGTTTTATTTGGTAATTTAAAATTATTTAATGTGTTGTTATGTACTGGCGAACGGCCGTGTGTGGGAGTCGTGGGACTTCTACTGATTTCACATGGCTGGTATAACTATCTTCTTGCCCACCTCTGTACAAAAATATAGACATATTTATATTGACTTCATTTGTTCCTTTCCCACCGACTGATAATTTCTTAATCATTGAACCTACACCTCAATGACCAATCACGATTAAAATATTCAAGTTTTGAATTCGCACCAACTTTTGAATGTGCGTGAACCGGCGGTCAGGATGCACTTAATTTTCTACCGGTTGTTGCATATACCTCTCATCTTATCATACTACAATTAAACTTTTTCAAAAAACTATGTATGCAATGATATATTTCAATAACATTCAAAGAATAATAAAATCTCTAATAGACATAAAAGAAAAATAAATATAAAAAGATAATATATAATTCAATACATGCAAACCCTAGAAAAGAGAAGCTTAGCTACTCAAAGCCATGACAAAAGAAAAAGAATAAAATAAGAAAGACATAACCACAAACCCTTGAAGATTAGAGACCCTTCTTCCTTCGATGATGTTTTCTTCCGCCTTGGACTTCGATCGCTTTTCCTTCTCCAACTGTAGAATTTACACGCACTATTATACTCTATTCTATGGACTTATACAACTAAAACATGCACACTAAATCATATTACATGAGGGGTTTATATAATAATCATAAGGGTGTAGTCATGAAAAACATGGAGGCTATATTTAGCATTTACATGGCTAATATTAGCCTCTCATGCCAAATTTGGAGCTCTAATTATAGATTTCTGCCATAAATGGAGTGCGAATTATAGACTTCCAATCATAACAAGGCCTGCTACATCTGCAGGTTCGTCATTCCCGAAGGTTGCTGCTCAACGGCTGATATTTAATACAAACTAAACAGTCCACGGATTGGATCCGTGTACCCTTGCGGCCTAGGCTGAAACCCTAAACCCTAAACAATTCAACAGTGTTATACGCAACCAACAACCGAAGTTCATCAAAGTCGAAGTACATCGACATTAAGTTTTTGGTTGTAAAAGAGAGAGTGCAGAATAATGAATTATGTATAGAACAAATAGGTACAGACTCCATGATTGTGGATCGTCTTACTAAAGGATTACCATCCAAGCAGTTTCACGAACATGTTGCTCGTATGGGTGTAATATCTGTTTAGGATAGTTAGAAAATGTGGGAGTCTGAATATGTTTTAAAAGTTCTATGTAATGTAATTGTAAACAGTTTTGTTGATATATACAAGTTGCATTCAGTTTCAGTTTCATTATTTCTCTCTTTAAAGTTAAAATTTTTGACCTCATACAGTAAAGTTAAGGTGACTCAATTAGAAATAGGCATGTCTAATCACACTTGCGTGCAATTTCTAAACTATATGTCCAAATCAGATTCATGTCATTCAATTATGTTGGCAGCGTGATTTATGTCGGTTTAGTTGCGAATAAATGTGACGAATGCCGCTTAAGTCCTTTGTTAGCATAATTGATGGACGGAATTGTTTAAGAAATACGATAAGTAAAGACAGAAAAGTTGCATGTAATAAAGTTAAGGATATATAATCAAAAGGTTGCACTTGTCCATGTGGGAGATTGTTGGATTTAGAGACGTCTAATTGCAATAATTAAGTTGGACATACGTGCATTATGATTATGATATCAAATACTGTCGCAAGATTACATTTATGTAATGATTAAAATATGCCAAACAATGTGATTAATTAAGTCATGGCATTATACGTATTTAAATAAGGTTTTGGATACGAATACATATAGAATAATGTTAATCAATTATAATTGTTAATGGACCGATTATAGTTGATTAAAATAATAGCAGTGATAAATTAGGTAAACTTGTCTCACAAGTTTTAGCTAGGCAAACTTGTCTCACAAGTTTTGCACTGCTATAAAAGGGCTGGGTCTCCATAACCTTGAACTCATCATGATATTTTTCTCCACTGTTTTGCTCCATAAGAGACTAGATATTCTGCCTTTAATTCGTGAGACAGAAACAAGTAAGAGAGAGTTCAAGAGTTGTGGAAGGACTCGCTAGCCAAGTAATTTTGTAGGTTAAGCGTGCGAGCAAGTCAATCAAGCCATCTACATCGATTCCTTTGATATTGCTTGCGAGGCAATAGACGGAAGGCCATAAAGATGGAAAGTAAGTAATTTCCGTTGTGCATTAAGTTTAATTTCTTACAAAGGAGTAGATCTTGGTTAGGGTCTAAAGTAATTAGGAAAACCCACAAAGTAAAACCATCAGCATATACCTCTCATCTTATCATACTACAATTAATTTTTTTCAAAAAACTATGTATGCAAGGATATTTCAATAACATTCAAAGAATAATAAAATCTCTAATAGACATAAAAGAAAAATAAATATAAAAAGATAATATATAATTCAATACATGCAAACCCTAGAAAAGAGAAGCTTAGCTACTCAAAGCCATGACAAAATAAAAAGAATAAAATAAGAAAGACATAATCACAACCCTTGAAGATTAGAGACCCTTCTTCCTTAGATGATGCTTTCTTCCGCCTTAGACTTCGACCGCTTTTCCTTCTCCAACTCCAGAATTTACACGCACTATTATACTCTATTCTATGGACTTACACAACTAAAACATGCACACTAAATCATATTACATGAGGGGTTTATATAATAATCATAAGGGTGTAGTCATGAAAAACATGGAGGCTATATTTAGCATTTACATGGCTAATATTAGCCTCTCATGCCATATTTGGAGCTCTAATTATAGATTTCTGCCATAAATGGAGTGCGAATTATAGGCTTGCAATCATAACAAGGCCTACTACATCTGCAGGTTCGTCATTCCAGAAGGTTGCTGCTCAACGGCTGATATTTAATACAAACTAAATAGTCCACGGATTGGATCCGTGTGCCCTTGCCGGCTAGGCTGAGACCCGCATACAATATATCTTATACCGCAAGGCATCCTGACTGAGCCGAATTTCAGTGATTTCACCATGTTGTATGTTGTGCACTTCGTGTGAGATGTTGGCATATTCCATGTGACGCTTCCTTAAGAATTAGCCTAAATATGATATATTTGCTCTGATTTCGGCCTAAATATACAACTTTATCCAAAACCTGCCAAAATAGCCTAAAAACTCGTTTGCGGTGAATAATTCGGTAAAATGGGTACTTTGCATACGCTTTTTCACCATTTTTCGTATTAAAAGAAGTCATTTTTGCTATATAAATTGGTGTTATCACAACCCCAAGCTTAAACTTTTGTTCGTCCTCGAACAAACTAAGTAAAAACTAGAGTTTAGGATTACTAAAAATGTCCTCACACAACATGACTTAGAAATAATTAAAAAATTCCTGAACATTAACTATATACAAAAATTACCAACATTTCGATTTCAATTGAAATAATTTTGAAGATGATCTAATCTTAAAATCATTATGGTAAATAAATCTCACAATCTAATAATATTCAAATTTTTCATCCCCTCTAAATTTCGATCCCTCATTTGAATATAAGGATTTGTAGTCTAAGCATGCAAATAGTAAAAATGCAACCTAAAATAAAAATGCAAAAAGTAAAGACACCATACTCTAATTGGTTTTACCCTTCTATCGCATAAATACAAACGAGAGGTTCTGCGTTCCAAATGCACCTGAGGATTTCATTGGGTAATTCTTCTATCGCATAGATCCAAAGGAGAGGGTATGCATTCTGAATGCACCTAAGGATTTCATCGAATCCCGATTTTATAATGTGTTGGTGGAACCTATTTTACGTCCTCTTCTGATAATTATTATTTTTGGATTTTTGTTTAGGACTTATTATTATGTCATCTTTTAATAACTTAGTTGCATTTTACTAAAATACATACGTAAACTATTATATATATTTTTCAAATTCGGGATCTAGATTTAAAAAGGGATTTATTTTGGAAAGTTTTTTTCAAACCTTCAAAAAAATTACATAACAAAAATCATCTTTCAAGATTATTTATTTTTCTATCAATTTGTCGTTAGCCTTAGTCTTTTCATGTCTAAAATCGAACCCAGCATCAAACTTACTCAAAACCGACGAGGCATGCTTCCGAAAGGTGGTATTTCCTTGGAATTGTAGTTGCTGAAAAATTCGCTCGCATTATCCATGAGAGCTCTATGGAACTCAAGGCTATCAAGCCTTTGCTTGATCTCCATGAGCTCTTCCACTGCTGGGCATCGATGAGGTTGATCTTGACTGGAGGAAGTGCCTGGTCCCATGCTGGTGACAAGTCTGATTCGCTCCCATTGTTAGGAAAGAGTCGGTGTGGCGACGGCTGAAGGCCCTGCAACATGGGCTGATGTTGCATACGGCTCCTCTGTGCGGGTCATCTCGACCTATATCGACCTGATGTCTGTATGCAGCACATACGAGGTTGCATACAGCCTCGGTGTGGCTGTACGGGGTGGCGACTGGACAGGAGCCTTGTGCTTGGGTTGCTCTCCGTCTCGTGTGGTCACTGAAGGAATTAGTGTCCTAGAGCAAACATGAGGTTGCTTTTGATATTGATCATAGAATGGTTGAATTCCTCAATTTGTTGCCTTGAGTTTGGTTACGTGATAGTTCATAAGGTTGCGGACCTAGATTGTGAAACACTATCATATGTAACAAACTCTAAATTATTCCTGATTGAGTAATTAGCAAGGAACTCTAATTACACGTGAGATCAGTGTGAGGATTAAATTAGGATGATCGAGCTTCACAGATCATAGCGACCAGTTTGTCGATTTAATCTTACAGATGTATATAAGTGTTTATATGACATTGGATTGACCATACATGAACATTATCTGATTCTGTGTTTATGTCATTAATTGTTCATGTGGTGTTGGTCTTATGTTTGAGACTTCGGTGTTTCTTGCATGAATATTGCACATCAGTGGTTGGTGTCTAACGCTCTCTTTAACAAGGAGCTATAACGACATCTTCTCTACATGTAGTACTTATGTAGAGAGGTTCGCTTATATCAAGAAGACAAATATCCCTTATACGCGTATGGTGCATAAGCGATGATATCTAGCTGGGCCCCTTGATAGGTGTGCATTATATATGGCCACCACGATCACTAGGGGATCGTGGATATAATAGCACTCGCATATCAAGAAAATCGATAAGATGACAAGAGTGACAGTATCCTATCTTGCACTTATCACATAGATATCATGTCATATTGGACTCAACGCAGGCAGTGTGTAATATGCTGTCAATATTAGATTGCGATACTATCATGTTACATATTGTCTGTATAATTGGATAGTCAAGGCGTGTTGTTAGACGCTAACCTTAATCAAACAGACATGTAGATCAAAAGATATGGCCAAAAGAAGGAAGGTTGAAGAAAGTCAAACTTGGTCAACTACGGCATTGACCAAAGGATGACAGTTATTGGTCAACATAATGAAGAGATGAGAGTTTACTTGGAGAGCAAGTCACTAGTGGGGACCATGAGGGAAGCATTGTATTCCATTTGAATTAGATTTAAATGGACTCATGGTGCATACACCACTTTTGAATGATAGTACTTTTGTATCCCTCTAATTAATGCTCTTCTAATTAATTAAAAGGGTATAATCATAATCTTTCGTGCCTATTTAAACATATGATCTCTCCATCCAAGCCATGCCAATTCATTCTAGCAAGATCTACTTTCTCTCTCTTCAATTAGATCACTTGTTGGATCTAATTTTCTCTTCTCCTTCTTTTTAATTCCTCTTTCTTGCAAACGGAAAGAACTGCTACAGTATCAGGTCGTGCTACAGTAACTTGGTTTGCTAAAGTGCACGTTGCTACAATAACAAGTCAACCATTCTGGACATGTATACCCGGATTCTTTTTGATATTCGAAAGTATCACAACAGTCGACTTAAGACATTTATTGCACTTATAAGGATCTGATGAGTAACGACTACTTTGGCTACTCATTTTGGCTATACAAAATAAAAAATAATATTAATTAACTAAGTCCTAGTTTAAATTAGTTATCCCCTAATTTAAGAAATCATTGAAAGTAATGTTTAAATTAAAGAAGAGGAGTGATCTAGCATACAAATTAATGAATCTGGCAAAGGAAATGCTGATCTTTGTCCGTCGATTTTGGAATGTTAAAATTCGCACCGAGCTATATAGCACAATACTTAATTTGGGGATATACTGGAAGGCTCTGGGGAGATAAATCGATTGACCTAGGGTTTATTAGAATATATATATAATATAACCAGCAACACCATCGGTTCAACATATAGAGCAGATAGTGTATACCAAACCCGAGGTTCTAATTATTTGCAAAGCGCTGCTCCTGGGAATATGCCATTGGTTCAATATGGTAACGAGTTGTTATTACTTTGTATTGTAACCAACGGATCATATACACGACTGATGGTAAAAGTAACCCAATACTAACTGTTCGTAAAATATAACTGATGGAAAATGAGGGGGTCCATCAACGCCATCGGTTGTTTTTGCTGAACAGACGATAAAAAGTTCAAAGTAATTATAGTGCTACCACTCGTTACGTATACCATCTGTGCACAAGCACATCCGATGGTAAAGGGGAGATGGTAAAAATATTTTTTTGTAGTAGTGATACCAAGGCGTAACAGTGAATCTAAACCCACCCACTAATCCATATTAGTACATAAAACAGGACCCCCTATAACAAAAGTAAGCAACGAGAAAACAAAAACACAAAACTTGTAGTTCTTCTTGCTTAGATGAATACTAGTGAGTCAATATTCATCCTTACCCGTAATACAAATGCACTGGTTATATAGCAAAGTGAGCATCAGTTATCGAGAGCAAAAGTATTAATTATAACATAATCCCAAAAAAAATAAACCAAAACACCTCTATTTTTGGGGAATTCGATATCTACCCAACTCGCTACAGGTATTGGAGATGAAAAACCCTCGGAATGAAGAGTGATGGCTAGATCCTCTTAACAGAAGCACCGAGAACAGTGGCGGGATTCATTAGATGGAAGCACCAACTCGAACAAAACCAGAGAATAGAGCAGTGGTCAGATCCACAAGGTTAAAGAAACAAGAGCAGTGGTTTGATCTACTAGTGAGAAGCACCTATTCGAATGAAGGCGGAGCATAGAGCGGCAGACAGATCTACTAGAGAGAAGCACCGAGAGCAGTGACGATATCAACGAGGCATATTCACCTGCTTTTAGATGGAGTTGGGCGAAGGAGAAGGGGTAGTGTTGTGGGGTTGAGGGGTGGGTTGGGTGTTTGCGGGGAATCTCTTTAGTCGCCAGAGGCGATTTGAATTTGCCTCTTTATGAAAGTTGTACCGGTCAAATACTTACTTATATTCGAGAATAGAAATATCAGGTTCCATTAAAGCGGCACCACATGTAAGGTTTAATGAAAGATCCCTTTCAGTGAGTCGACAACATTTACTTTTGACTATGTAATTGTCGAATATTTCTTTAATTAAGGATAGAAATGGTTCTCTAATATTGTATGTCTAATGGCTAATAAATATGGATGCTAGTCTATTTTAAATTGCTTTAATAAATTACAAATCATATATGGTTCTATTACATAAAAACATGTAAAATTATTTTCATACACGGTTCCGGAAAATGAATAATACTAGTGTTTAATACTCTACAATCATACACGGTTCCTTCGTAGGAATTAGTCATATAATACTTGCTAACATGCATGATTATCCTAAAAATGCATAAATCTCCTATTTTAATGTCTTCTTTAAGATCTGACACGGTCACTTGTGGAAACCATGATGGTAAAGTATATTTAGACACGTTTCCGCAACTGTATAAAATTTATCGACAATTTCATATACAATTTGTGTGGACACGGGTGCAGAACCGTAAGTCATTAGCATATTTAACCTTATGTAATGGCTTATTATGTAGTAGTTGATGTATATAATTTGTATTAGTTGGTCTCCCGTCCTTTTCCCTCCAGCTGGTGGTAATTTGTTATTCCCAATAATTAGCCATGACTTGAATCAGCTCTGACATCCTATCAGATGCGCTGAGAAAACATTTTAAAATTCGTTGTTGTACATAAATTTAGATATAAAACCAATGCAGTATCAATCAATAGTTTGGCCATTCCAAAAAGATGTTAATTATTATATACACTGTTGTTTCTGCTTGACGGTCATTGGCTCTCTTTTCTCGTGCTAACGTAGATAGAGCCCAATGTTGGTTGGCTTATTTGATGTCCCCATATATATTCTACCGTCTTATTTGGAAATTTAAATTGTTTTAATGTGTTGTTATATATCTACTAGTGAACGGCGGTGTGTGGGACTTCTACTGATTTCACATGACTCGTATAACTATCATCTTGCCTACCTCTATACAAAAATATAGACATATTTATATTGACTTCATTGGTCCCTTTCCCACCGACTGATAAATTCTTAATGATTGAACCTACGCTTCAATGACCAATCTCGATTAAAATATTCAAGTTTTGAATTCGCACCAACTTTTGAATGTGCGTGAACCGGCGGTCAGGATGCACTTAATTTTCTACACCTTATCATAATACAATTAAATTTCTTCAAAAAAATTCTCTTTTGTTTAACCTCACTTTCTAGTAACCCTAACACTGCTAACATCTTATTTTTATACTACTATTCTATACTTCAATTTTATGAAGTGCATAAGTGGGATGGCTGAGATTTTTATAAATTGTGAATGCTTATTAAAGTTATTTTCTACTAAAATCCTATTGACACATCATTAAAAGTTACAGTATAATATATGAGAGGTGCAGTACCAATGACATCATGCTTGCACCGAAAATAAATCTAGTAAGCACCTAAATTACATACCAAGACGTAACAGTGAATCTAAACCCGCCCACTCATCTATATTAGTACATAAAACTGGACCCCCTATAACAGAAGTAAGCAACGAAAAACAGATACTAAAAACTTGTACATGCTCAAGTGAATATTAGTGAGCCAATATTCATCCTTACCCGTAATACAAACACGCTGGTTAAATAGCAAAGTGAGCATTGGTTATCCAGACCAAAAAATTTATTTATTACATAATCACAAAAAATAGACCAAAACACCCTTGTTTTTGGGGAATTCCATATCTACCCTGTCCGCTCTGGATATTGGAGATGAATAACCCCCGTTATGAAGAGCGGTGGCTAGATCCTCTTAACGGAAGCTCCGAGAATAGTGACTAGATTCATTAGACAGAAGCACCAACTCGAACAAAGCCGGAGAATAGAGCAGTGGTCAAATCCACAAGGTTAAAGAAACAAGAGTAGTGGTTAGATCTACTAGAGGGAAGCATCTATTCGAATGAAGGCGGTGTTGGATTTATTACCAATCTCATTGGATTTAAAGCCAACATTGATCATATATGTAATCTAACTATAGATTGTTTACTGTCATATATGGTTGTCAATTTAAGTGATCAAATAAGGTAATAGACAATTAATATATTCATTAGGATGTAGTCCATAAATGTGTAGAGCAATTTAGGCAAAGATCAAATCACTGATGGACTGATTTAGAAATTTACAATTCATAATAGTACCTTTTTAGAGCTTAGAAAATTGTTTTTATGGAGGGTTGTGCAGTCCACATGGATATCGATGCAGTAGCACAGGTTTTGATGTGTCAGCACAATTTTTTATGCGACAACACATTATACATTTTTCAAATTGGCAGATAACCAGTAGGAAATTTTTTTTTTTTTAATTAACACTAAATAGTGTCTATGGCGTGTTTTTCCATGAATCAGTTAGCAGTACTTATTTTATCCCTAACACACTGGCCCCAAGTTTAAACCTTTGTTCGTCCCGAACAAAAATCTAAGAATTTTGTTCGTCACCGAATAAAATACAAAGACTTGTTAAATCATTTTGGATTCGAATTTGCCATGAAATTGTTTACTCAAACTCTAATTTTTGTACTTGAACGAAAAACTTTAAGGAATAGAAACATTTGCATTCATAACACAATTTGACTTTAATCGGAATTTTTCAAAAACAAAATTATTAAAATAAATATCTATTTCACCTCTCTCCTTATACCTTGATCCTTTCTTTGACCATACCCCTAGGGTTTGGGACAAAACTAAGTGACTAATTGTGTTAGTAAGATCTGGCTTATGCAAATGCAATGATACAAAAATTTTAATAATTTAATTAAAGTAAATAACAAATGCAAAAATCCACCATCTCACTTCTTCCAGTTTTATCCTTCTAGCGCATAGATACAAAGAGGTTATGCGTTCCGAATACATCTAAGGATTTCGTCGGGCTCTAAATCAAGTTGGGTGGAAGGACTCGTATTTTTACGTCCTTTTGTTTGGGAGATCTATCGAGCCTATTGACAACCATTATTATGTAGGCACCTGTATTCATTTTTCTATCTCCATCTTTTCATGCATATATTTGTGTTTTTCTATTTTCTTATTTTATTTTTATTTTTCTTGCATTTTTGAAAAAGTAAATAAATGTAAACAAATGTAAATAAAAGTAAGGTACGAGTCATACTTACTATGAATATACACAATCCCTAAATACATGTATTTAGAAACTATCCTTAGGTTTCGCCAAATTATTGGGGTCGAAATGTAAAGAGAGTGTAATTTGAAATATTTTTAACTTTGTAGAAATTCTCATGCACAATGTTTTAAATAAATTCATTTTCAAAATATTATTTTCAATCAAATATGTTGTTAGTCTTAGTCTTTCTTATTCTAAAAATCCTTAATTCAAGTGTCTTGGAGATTATATATATTTTTAGGGTTTGACTCAACAAATTTTCATCCAAACCCTTCTCTTTCACAATTTAACAAGTATGGACTCCTTAAACCTAAATTGATCCCAAAAGGAATTTGCTAAAAATCAAACATGCACACCAAAGACTAGGAAAACATCCTAACAAGCCTAACCGAGAGGTCCTATTCATTGTCAGGTAAAATTCTAGTTTTCACAAAAATAAAAAGTAAACATGCAATGCAAAGATGCATGGCCTCTAGGTATGTCGCATGCGGCATGGAGGAGGCCACACAGGGTCTCCTGACTTAGCAGATTTTTACTCTGTTTTTGGCCAAAAAACGTAACTTTCTCCAAAACATGCCAAAAAGACTCAAAAGCACATTTGTGGTAAAATAAATCGTGAAAATTGCTAATTTGCATTTTGCCATTTTTCGGAAATAAAGATAGTGATTTTTGCTCTATGATTTGGTGTTATCACACCACCAAGCTTAAACAAAATAAACTTTTGTTCGTACTCAAACAAACAAAGTGAGAGACTACTCAATAGGTTGACTAAGAATTGTCCCTTGAACAAGATTTTGAAATTGTTGATAATTTTTTTATGAATTAACTTAATACAAAATTTCTACTCAATTTTTAATATTTATACATGGTAAAATTTCAAGAAATTTAAAAACTTTACATTAACAACTTTTTGAAATATTTTGAAGACAACCCGTCTTAACATCATTATGGTAAAATAAATCTTAAAATCAATCAACACTCATTTTTTAATATACCTTTAAATTTTCGATCCCTTCTTTGAGCTGAATATTTTATAGACTAAGTGTGTTTAGTAAGATTTTATAGATGAAGTGTGTTAGTAAAATTATATAGACTAAGTGTGTTAGTACACCTGATCCAATTTGGCTTTACCCTTGTAGTGTATAGATACTAACGAGAGGTTATGCATTTCGAATATACATAATGATTTCATCAGGTGATTCTTCTAGCATAAATATACAAACGAGAGGATATGCATTCAGAATGCATCTAAGGATTTTATCGAATCCCAAATTTAACTAAGGTGGTGGGACCTATTTTGCGTCCTCTTCTAATAATTATTTTTGAATTTTTTGTGGGACTCATTTTATGTCCTCTTTTATTTGTTATTTAAACAATAGTTGCATTTACTATGAATACACACAATATCTAAATTTATATATATCTAAAACTATCTTTTATATATAGCCAAATTATCGGAATATCAATTTAAAAATGATGTATTTTTAAAAATATTCTCAATTTTAAGAAATTTTTTCTTACATAATGCACAAGAAAAATCAAGGTTGGTAAAAACAAATATGTGTATGATTACAAGGATTTTTTAGCAAAATCCTACCGGAACATTCATATGCGGTTGGTAAAAAGAAAGCCTAGTAAGAATGTTCCAACATAAATGCATGGTAGGTTGAAACAAAACCATGTACAATTCTTTATAATCGTACACGTTTGGTTATTAAACAACCATGTGTGAATGTTAGTGCCCATTTATAAATGATTCTATTTTAATTAATCGGTTTATGAATGTTGAAGCTCATTTCCGCACGTTTGTCTTCTTACTTTATACACAGTTCTGATGAAAATTCTCAGATTCCATGTATGATGTTCCGTGTATGATTAACACTTTTGTAGTAGTGTATCCTTCCAATCCGTCAAAATTTGCAAACTTTGCGTGCTAGATTGGAGACAAATTCGTACCGTAAAATATATTTTGAGACAAATTTTGCTGGATAGGGAGGATGTGAGGGAGAGACGGAGAAGTAGCTAGGCAAGTTTGAAATGAAAGGGTTTGTTTGTGCATTCAATTTAAAATAATTAAATTACAAGGTAAATAAATAAAAGGAAATAGAAACAAAATATTAAATTTTTGTGGGAATAATAAATAAGATAGTGTTTTGTATGGACACACTAGAAATTTTTCCAAAAAAGTATAATCATTGTGACTGAAACCTCCACAATTTGGCGTACGTATATCAACTACCATTCTCTACTAATTAAATAACCCTAGAGAATGCATCAAGCAGTCGACCAATTGAGACTATTTAAGTTCCTCCGGATACCATCGAAAGATAAATCCCAAGGTTCAATCGGATACCATCCAAAGATAATTCCACTCTCAAATCTCATTGTGCCTTTTTAAAAATCCAAATTCTTAAGTCAGTTGCTCGTTTCAGCTTATCACACGTACAATACAGAAGCGAAGTGAGATGGCTGAGAGCGTTCTAAATTTTGTGCTGGGCAAGCTGGCTGAGGTTGCAGTTAAGGAGGTTTTAATCCTATACGAAGTCGATGAGCAAGTGGACACAGTGATCGGTGAACTCAGCTGGATTCAGGCTTTTCTGAAGGATGCTGACAAAAAGCAATTGACAGATGACAGGCAGAAGAAATGGGTAACAGAGGTGAGAGATGTTGCCCAATCCATTGAAGATGTCATAGACACGTTTCTCCTTGAGATCCCTCATAAACCACAAGAGTCCGGCAAGATGGAGTGCATAAAAAGGATGGTCAAAAAAACCAAAAAACTGCCAGCAGTACACAAACTTGCAGATGCAATAAAACAGATTCACAAAAAGATTGAAGAGATCAAGGAGAGGAAAGTCACATATGGAATAAATAATCTGGGTGAGGGTGGTGGGGAGATAAGACTACCTATCAAGCCACGGGTGCAACCTGCCATTGATCCTGAAATTGTTGGTTTTGAGGACGGTCAGAACCACATTGTCGAGGTGTTGCTTGATGAGACCAATAAGCAACGTTCTGTGGTCTCAATTTGGGGGCCCGGTGGACTTGGCAAGACTACCCTTGCACACAAAGTGTACAATCGGTATGTGTTTTTTTCTTCTAATTAAATTGTGGCTTTCAATATCAATTAGATTCAAGTTGAAAACCACCCTCTTCAATTTGATTCATTCTTTAAGGTTAACGATTACTCAATTTGGATCCCAATCAATACTTCTCTAATTGAAATGGATCACATAACCATGATATACCTTTTGGGTTAACAAGTATTTTCCATAGTGTGTGTAAATATGGTTAGTGGCCTCGAAATATAGACTGGTGACTTCTAAATTAATACAGAGTGGTTTCATTTCAAATTCACGTTTTTTCCGTAAAATTTAAAAAAAAAAATCAGTAATTTTGTGCGTATAAATTATATTCTTGTTATCATCATTAAAATGAAAAACATGAATTATTTGTCATAATATAATTCCTCTTTTTTTATGAGAAGATCGAGCACGCTGACTATAGATCTGGGGCTCAAAATATTCTCAAGTCTGTAATGTAAAATGGATTTAAATAAAATGCGGTATAAATTCTAGTTACATATTTGTTCCATTTGTCCACAAGAAGAATTGTAGGTTACGTACATACCTTATTGGTAAATGTCTTAAACAATAACTAATTCTATAATTTTATAATAATGTGATTTCATAGGAGGCTCCTTAATTTTAACTTGTGAAAAATTGACTCCTAAACTTTTCATTGTAACCCCCCCCCCCCCCCCCCCCCACACACACACACACACATACCAAAAAACAAAATTTGTAATCAGTGACAAACTCCCTCCCTCAATTAATTTATTATGTAATGCTCTCCTTTAACTTAAAATCTGTCATAAGTTTATCGTTATTAATATGCCTTTATTTTTTTTGTCCCTCAGTCATGGCTCCATTTTTAGAACTACATTAACATAAAATGTTAAACTAAATGTTAAAATAAAATTGTTAGATATGATCAATATTATTTTCTTTGTGAACATTTAAAAGATCATGACATATACACTTTTGTTTTGATTAGTAACAAGAGCTTGAAAAAATACACCGATTTGGATAAATTCATACTGTTAATTTTTCAACTTATTGATTCATATAAAATCTAAATTAAAAAGTAATATTTTTCTTTATGTACATGTTGAAAATATAATACATATTACATCTAGTGGTTTTATTTTGACATATAAATTTTAGAATTTTTGTTATTAGAAAATTCAAAAGTGAAGGCACACAATGGAGGCATATAAATTGAAAGCATTTGAACCTTTCTCATATTAAATTAATAGTAACTTTCTTATTTCATAGTATTTACCACTTTTCAGGTATAAAAAAAATATTTATCAATTTCATTTACTTATATATGAAACTATAAATTTTCCTACAAAATAAAATAAAGCATATAAAAAAACCCATAAAAATGTATAGTCGATATTTAATCAAGTACCTGTTTTTTAAACAAAATTCTATCTTTCTACACACTAAAAGTCATCAATCAAATTATTGAAATATCACTATATAAACAACCAAGTGTATTAGTCTGGCTAATACATTAATTTTTATAAGAATTTGACCATGAAGTGCTTATAAGTTAAATATCAGTTTTCAAATAATGTATAATTTGGGTCAGCCAACACATATTAACATGGAGATGATGTTTAATGGTTAATTTGGATCAACTGTTTGAAATTTGAAAACTTATATTTGACTTATAAGTGCTAGGCGGTGAAGTTCTAATATAAGCGTATTAGCTATATTCAGTGTATTATGGCCATTCAATACTTAAAATTGAGCATTAAGTAGAAAATTAATTACCTGGGGGTGTTTGTCATCGATTTCACAGTTCAAAAGGATAGTTGTCACAATTAGATTTCGGAAGTAAATCGTCATTCAATGAATTTAAATAAAGTACGCTTGTAAATCTAGTTACATATATATTTAGATATATTTGACCACAAGAATAGTAGTTATAGGTGAGATAGTTTGTAGGTACATCAATAAATATGTCTTCGACACTAACAAATACTATAATGAGATACTATACGAGACTCCAAACCTTTTGACTTGTCATAAGTTGGCTCTCAAAAATTGAATTTTAATTAATAATCCCCGAATTATATATGCAATGAATGAAAAACACCCTCCGTTAGTTAATTTATTACTTAATGCTTATTTTTAAGTAGACCTTTAGATTGGCCATGAGAATCCCAATTTTATTTAGCCACTTTTCCATCAGCTTAATTATATTTGTATATATCGAGTGTTTCATCTTCAGATATTAATTGGTTATACTAAAGTCCAATATAATCTTTAATTTTCACAGTACTGAAGTCAAGGCAAAATTTGGACTTCTCATATGGGTTGATATTACTCAAAAGTATGAAGTGATTAATGTTTTGAGAAATATAGCACAACAACTCCATCCTCCTATCATATTGAGTAAGGACGGCGGAGAAGAAGCTCTTTTTAACTTGATTCCCAAGTCTCTTGAAGGCAAACAGTATCTCATAGTCCTAGATGATGTTTGGACAAGCAATCTATGGACTCAAATTCAAACATTATTCCCAAAAGAAAATCATGGAAGTAGAATACTCATAACCACTAGGTCTGTTGATGTTTCTAAGGATGCAGATCCCATGTGTGAATTGTACAAACCCGAGTACTTAACTAAGCCGTTAAGCCGAGTGCTTTTCTTAAAAACAGTTTTTCCAAATTTGAATCCAAATACTAGTTCTTTTGATGATCTTTCTGATATCATAGACCAATTTGTCGATAAATGTGCTGGGTTACCTCTGGCATTGGTGGTTCTAGGTGGCCTATTATCAAAGAAACCACGAAACCATGCTGATTGGAGCAAAGTGCTTCGAACAATGACATGGCATGCTGAAGGAGAAAATTGTAGTAAGATTATCAGCACCAGCTATGAGGACTTACCATTTGCTTTGAAGTCATGTTTTATGTACCTTGCTGCATTTCCCAAGAACCATAGTATTCATGCCCCATCATTACATCGAATGTGGATTGCAGAGGGCTTCATACAACAAGAAGATAACAGAACGCTGGAAGAAACTGCAGAGAGTTTCTTGGAAGATCTCGTACAAAGGTATACATTTTAATGAATGCTTTAAAATATTGGTTTCAATATTATAATAGTCTTCCCAGCATCTACAACTAGTGTGTAGAGGATTACACACTAAATTGTTACGAAACTAATTATTTCTCTTTATGATGTCTTTATTTATTCTAATTCAATTCATGAAGTTTAATGATATTACATAAGCAATACTTTCTTTTGCTTAGCTTGACAAATTTGAACCACAATATGTAAGCTATTATATTTAAGATCACTCCAAAATCCAAATCCGATGGGCTTGACCATTTTAATCGATCATTTTTTTTTCATGTGTGCTAGGAGCATGGTCCAAGTGAGTCACAGATATTTTGATGATTCCATCGCATTTTTCCATATGCACGATCTACTACGGGATCTTGCCCTCCAAAAAGCTAAGGAGGACAATTTTCTTGAGGTGTATTCACATCCAGATGTTCAAACAAACTTGAGCAGAGCGCGCCGTGTGGCAATTCACACACCAAATTGTGATCAACTACAAATGAGCCAAAACCTGCGCACTCTTTTGTGCTTCCATAGCATAAGAATGCCAAATTGTTCTAAACAACGGCTTCTCAAAGTGGTAACAAGCATTGGAGATAAAACGGAGAACGTAATTGATCTGGGGATGTTTGAGGGACTGACTCAGTTGAGATATCTGAAACTTACTGGGATGCTAAGTGATCAATGCAAGAAAGAATGCTTGGAGAAAGTAATAGGTGGCATGAAGTTTCTGCAGACCCTTGATGTTGAAGGCCTAACGACAACTGATGGTGACAACAAGTTTGGACTTCCTGATTGCGCATGGCATATCAACACACTGAGGCATGTTAATTTAAATAAAATTGTTTCATCATTTTTTACATCCCCAATACCTGAAGCAACTTTGGGACCCCCTCCATCAGCAAACCTAACAAATTTGCAAACCCTTACATCGATGTGTACCAGAGAATCATGGGAAACAGACTCACCTCATCTACCTAATTTACGTGCATTGAAATTATTACACAAATCAAATTCATGGAAGGTACTTGCCACCTTTCTAGCCACTTTAAACAACCTAATCTCCCTATGGATTGAAAGTCATCCTATTCCATCAGAAATATTTCACATGAAGAAGTTCCCATTTTATGATAGTTTAGAATCTCTCACATTATATACTTTTTCTTTCGAGAGCCCCAACGAAATGGTCCTTTATGAGGATATGCTCCCCCGTCACCTCACTTCCCTCACCATTACTAATTACATGTTCAAGCAAGATCCAATGCCGATGCTGGAGAAGCTACAATGCCTTAAGAAGCTCATGCTAGTTAGAGCATGCAAGAATCGAAAAATGAGTTGTTCCTCTGGAGGCTTTAGCCAGTTAGAACTCTTGATACTTGTGTTCTTATCAACAGAAGAATGGGAGATAGAGCGGGATGCCATGCCTATTCTTAAAGAACTCCGTATTTCATTTTGTATTCAATTGGGTGTGCCTCAAGGGCTGAAGTACCTGACCAAACTTCAGAAATTAAAGTGGTCAGTGGATGTGGACAAGGCTGATATGGTCCACAATTTATGCGAGCATGTTCCTTCACTCGATTTCGATTGACGATAAAGCCATGGAATCCTCCAATGCATATTGTACTCTTCTTATTTTATATTTGTCATTATTTTCTCTTATTTTTCTTGTGTTTGTGCTCTGTATCATTAAATTATCTCCATATGTACTTTTCCACTTTAGATAAATAAAAGACCATTGTTCAAGATTTCAAATTGAGCTTTCTTAAAGTAGTGCGAAACGCAAAACTCCATGTGGTGTCTTGCAAATAACTTTTTCATGTAGCTACATAGCTTTCCTATTTGCCGAAATATGGTGTATATGTCATCAAATTTTCGAATGTATACTTCGTATAAAGTATAAAAGATAAATGTCAATTAAGACCAAAGTAAAGGTTTCTCATGGGTCGTTCAATTCTTTTTTTTTTCTTTTTTAGAAAAAGCCCGTAGGCATATGTTACATTCATAATCAGTTCTTACATGAGATCGTATTGTTGGATCATTAATTCAATGTTGGACTAATATATAAAATAATTATGTATTGTATACGGTTAATTTTATACTCGATTAAAAGTGATCATATTGTTGAATTTATTGCCAACCTCGTTGGATTTAATGCCAACATTAAGCATATGTGTAATCTAATTATGCATTGTTTACTGTCATATATGATTGTCAATTAAAGTGATCAAATAAGGTAATAGACAATTAATATATTCATTAAGATGTGGTCCATAAATGTGTAGAACAATTTAGGCAAAGATCAAATCATTGACGGACTGATTCTGAAATTTGCAATTAAGGAAACCGATTCTCCAGCTGCTGCACGGATTTTGATGCAGTTGCACGCTTTTTGATCCACGTTTTTTTTAAGTTGGCATGTGGCCAGAAAATCGGTTTAGGGTTAGTGTTTGGCAATATCTCGACTATACATCTCTATATATAAGGATTAGTTCCCAAGGCACAAGATAACCAAGAAAAGTACAGAAACTGAACATATGTTTTTCTCTTAAGAAAAATACAGTTCTGTGTATCTTCTCTTCTTCTTCCACCATCAAAGAATAGAGAAGAGAAATCCATTAGAAAATATGAAGAGAATTTCTCAAGGGCCACACCTTGCTATCTTGGAAGACTTATTCCTCGACCCGACGACAAAAGGCGAGAAGGACTTCTTGCCATTGAAGACTTGTCTCGTGCTCATGGAGACGGCTTGCTCTACAAGGCTTTGGTTATTCCATGACAAACGATATGGATTCAGGTATTATGTTCCGCACTTATGATTTATATTTTGGGTCTCTTTGGCATAGAGCGGTCCTTAGGTTTAGGTGGGAACTGTTTCTCCCTCCTTGGCGTGTAAGTGTTTGACCCCTAGATGAGATGTAATTGTTTGATCTCTAGATGACGCGTAATTGTTTGGCCTTTTATGATTCCCCAACAAGTGGTATCAGAGCCTTCCTATGCCGAAGGATTAAGTCTTTTAGGATCTAGAGAGAATAAGAAATTTTTGTTGGATTTTTCTTGATTGAATTAGATCTAAAAAATTTTGTTTGGAGAGTACAAAACTTGTAAAAGTTTGCAGCCATAATTGCCTATTTTTAAGTTATTTGGGGGATGAAATGGAGGATGGATAGGTGGGGGAAATTATAATTATTCAAAGAAGTAATACTTGTTAAAACTTGCTAACTGGATTTACTTGCAGTGAAAATTTTTCCGATAGTTTTTCAGTTAGCAACTTTAAAAAAAAAAAAAAATCAGAGTTGGCATATTTGCATGGATCAATCGCGAGGATAAAAGGTGACTATTGTCGATGGTACACCGACATAAATTGCTATTTCTAAATGTATTAGTCGCCTTTACCCTCTCGAGAAAATATTGCTATATTTCTATCCGCAATATAGAGTAGTGAAAAACACTTTTACCCTATTGGCAGTGAAATATTGCTATTTCTGAATGATAGTATACCGTCAGCAAAAAAAAAAAACACTTTTACCTTCACGGATAGTGACAGATTTTGGTAGTTATTATTTGTTGAAATCATCTATAATTTTAGTCATTCTCCTTTAGCATTCTCTTTGCTCAACTTTCTGTTATTTATTTTTTAGTGTATACTTTATATTATATATAAGTTTGTTAATAGTTAATTAATTTACATTTGTAATTATAATTTTGAGGTTAGTAGATTAATATAACCAATATAATTGGGGTAGCTGTTTATATCGGTGGTGAAGTAATTATGGCCTAACAGTACTGATTACACTCTCGGCCCAGGTGATGTTCACTCAAGGCCCAACAAAGTTTTGGTGAATTTATTTTTTTGCATAATATGATGCATAATTTGGGTATTAAATTTTTCATTATATTATTTGAAATTATATCTGATGTTTTTAATATTATTTATTAAATTTAAAAAGTACAAAATATTATTGTTATAATATATGAAAATTGAAATATTAACATAAAGTAATGTGTGATAACTTGGTGGAATCGAACCCAAGACCTCTTAAATAACATTCTAAGCTACTGCTGGATTTTTCCACATTAGTTATTAATTCTACCGTTGGTGTTTTCAGTTACAGTCCCGTACCTATATCGGGTGCGTATCCAATATGTATACGTATCCAATATGTCAGTTGGTGCATCGGCTTATGAGGCGTAACCACACTTCCAATACTCGATGTACCAATATGCCAATACACCATGTGCAACCATGTGGAGTGCGCCCATACACCACGACTTACGTGTGCTGTGAGCAGCGCAAGCACTCCAAAAAATTTGCACATTTGCTAGCAACGCGAATCAAAACCTGGACATGTTACTTGAGAGTCAAAACATCTACCACCATAGTGACAAATGAATTAGTCGGGTTCGGTTTGGCGAGATCAAAAATTTATGATTCGGGAATAATTCAGGTATATTTCGAAAATGATTCGGAATTATTCAGACTAGAGATCTTAGTCCTGCAAGAGAGCAAAAAAAAACCAACAAAAAAAATATTCTGGAAAAAATTCGCAAATAATTTGGAAAATTCAGAAAAGTTCCGTAAAATTCACGAATTATTCAGTTTAATTCTGTCAAAATTTGGTCAACCAAATAATTTGACGTTCAATTCAGCATCACAAAAAAAAAACGAATTATTCGCGAATAATTCACGAATCTTGTGACTATGTCTACCACTATACAAGCTAGTCATTATTTTTAAAAATATGCAACTATTTTATAATATAAATGTTGTCTTAAAATATAGGGTAAATTCCGCCATAGATCAGTACTAAACTTTGTTATTTGTCACGAATTGGTCATTCAGGTTTGATTTATTCATTTTTAGTCACTCAACTTTGTTATTTGTCCCAATCAAGTTTCTCTATACTTTTCCATCCAAAATGCTAACAGAATATGCCCATTGCGTTAGTATTTTGGATGCAATATGCTCATTATGTTAATATTTTAGATGGAATGAGTATATTCCGTTAATATTTTGGACAGAATGGGAATATTCCGTTAAAATTTTGGATGAAAAATTATAGAGTGACTTGATTGAAACAAATAATAAAGTTGAGTGACTAAAAATTGACAAATCAAACTTGAGTGACCAATTCGAGACAAATAACAAAGTTTAGTGACCTCGAGCGAAATTTACCCTAAAATATAATTAAAATAATAAAAAACAATAAAAAAAAAAATATATATATATATATATATATAGAGTAAGGCTGGGGTGCTATGGATAGCATAGAGGCCTCTATGCTACGGCTCAATATTTAATTTTTCAAAATCCAAATGGTCGATCCGAACCGTTCATCTTATTCTCCATATTAATATCTGCTTGGAGACCAAATTTTATAATTTTCTGAATTTTTTTACTATTTATTAAGCCACTTTGAAAATCGCTAATCCAACGGTTTTACTGTTTTGTGCAGCCACCGTTGGATCAACAATTTTGTAAAATACTTAATAAATAGTAAAAAAATTCAGAAAAATGTAAAATTTGTTCTCCAAGCAGATATTAATATGGAGAATAAGATGAACGGTTCGGATCGACCATTTGGATTTTAAAAACTTGAATATTGAGCCGTAGCATAGAGGCCTCTATGCTATCCATAGCACCCCAGCCTTACTCTATATATATATATATATATATATATATATATATATATATATATATATATATATATATATATAAAATAGATGTATTGTATCTTATAATTTTTAAGCCTGTCGTATCGTCGTATCTATATCATATTATATCCGACACGTACCTGTATTTGTATCCATGCAAAATAGCATTAATTGTCATGATCAAGCTTTATTTCCCTTTATAATTTATTGCAACTCCACCAAAACTTTTGCAAAAGAACTGTTACAGTTATGAACTCTTAGACTATGTCTGAAAGTGGGATAAAGTGAAAGAATAAAAAAATAACTCTTTATCGTTTAGAAAAATACTAATTCTTATTTTGCTCTGTTTATATATCCAAACTCAAACATCGGTTAAGTATACAAATGTTTGACTAGTGAAGAATATGTTTTATCCGTGAGAATATAATTATTTAATAGTGTGGGTATTCTCACATATACTCTTTCCGTAATGAATTTCTGGCAATAATAATTTTCTTATCTTATCCTCGATAATGATCATGTTTTCTTTTTATTCTCACGAATAAACAAATTTTGTAGTCGTATTAATATATTACTTATATTTCTTTTCAATACATGTCATGTTCGGCAAAATATTTTTATTGACAAGGTCAACCGCTTAAAGGCGATCGAAAAACCTCCCACCCCTCTCACCCTCCAGTCCATTTATCTACTTTGTTCGTGCAGGTGTTTCCGTCTAACATATCTGATTATGTTCTCAGTGTTTCTCTCTAATGAATCTGGTTACTATTCTTCGTTTTGATTTTTGTTTGAGCATGAGTTTTTCCTAATAATCATGACGACAATAATTTTGTAATCTTGTCATCGATAACGATCATGATTTCTTATTCTCACGAATAAAACAAATTTTGTAGTCATATTATATTTCTTTTCAATACATGTCATGTTCCGCAAAACATTTTTATTGAATTCCTATCGAGTTCCATATGAGAAGTCAACCATCTATATTCCGACAGAAAAGATGTACATTATTCAAATTGCACAAAATATAGAGCATTAACTAAAATGTTTTTAAAATAACAGAGATGAACTACATAAACTTAAAAACAAATAAAATAACCCAAAATATATAAAAAAATATTCAAGGTCACACTTCAAGAACGATCTATGTCTACCATAGCAACAAAAAATAAACCTCCCACTCCCTACCTCAAAAAAAGAACATTGTCAAAGTATTTGCTTAATCAACATCCATCGTGATAAATTCGTTCGAATGCAAGCTCTCCCTGACCTCGTGCCTTTCCTTGCTCTTGATTTCTTCAACGTCAGAGGAAGTAACTTCTAGAAACCCGAAATAGTATCGGGGACATGTGAGACCAGACTGATTCAGTGCCAGTTCAACTGAATTTTGACTTGGCCGTTTAATGTCATTTTTTTTCAAAGATTCCGGTAACTGCGTAAGATCCTTTGACAAATAAGCTGTCAAGATTGATCGGGTACTGTTGGTTTGCCAACACTGTATCGCCGTAAGGTTGCTCAACACCTTAACCAAGATAGAACTCTCAATTCTCAGAAAATGGAGACTTGTCAGTTTAGATAGATTAGGAGAGAGACAGAGGTGATCAATTTCAAGATAGGAGATCTTTAAATGCGGCAAGTTAACAGTCAGATTGCAGCATCCAAACACCTCTCTTTCAGCTAAACATAAATTAATTTCCCGCCTTAAAATCTGATTGGTATCTTGCCGTGATTCAAGGAGACCATGAACACCTAGTGCAATGGCAAGTTGGAGGAGACGGTCGATGTCAGTAGTTGCTCGATCCATCAATGTTACAGCATCCTTCAACCTCTTTGAAGTACCATCATTAATAGTACATCGTTTTCTCTTCTTTGAACTAGAAGTGCATCCACCCGCCTCATCTTGGTTTTTGTACTCCACCTCATTAAGCACTAGTTGGGATGCTTCCACAGCCTGCCTAAACTGCTCGACCCATTCACTAGTATTCGGGTCCTTCACCTTCAGAGCTTCGGCAACGCCCATGACAGCTTTTATCTGAGGAAGAGCTGTCCTTAGCCTCTTAAACTTGGCTTCTCTGTTGTATGACAGTATACGGTCACACAAGTATAAATAACCCGAGCTGACATGTTTATTAACAACAACGGTCCCCAACCACTGTACAAATTTTGAAATAGCGGAACCCGCCAAGATTGCCATCTTACTTGAAGTTACTTCAATGATAGTACTGTTGATTGCGAATGAGAAAGAACAAGTTGCGAAATTCTTTCATTTTGCTATAAAAACGAACCAAATTGTTGGCTGAGAAAACAGATTGTGAAATGAAAATAGCAAATGGCAACTTCTTTCAATGATAAAATAGAAGTAATGAAAATATTAACGAAGATAGCAAAACACGGAGGTGTACGGGAGGAATTAGAGATTGAAAAGGAGGTGAATAGATATTACTAGATAGATTGAATGTAGTAGGAGAACTTGCTGGATTGAATTTAGCTGTGAAAGAGATAACTAGAACGCGCTGGAGCTTGACTTTAAACTCTCAAGTCTTCTGCATTATTGTACATCCACAGATACTATGTGGCATTCACTGAGTTACAAACTGTGTACTAATATCCCTGCAGTCTACAGGATATGAATACAAATTACAAAGTACTTGATAAAGTCCAAAGTGCAACTCGCCACACCTTTTCCTACATAATTTTGCGTTGGATTTTTGGAGCAGGACATTTTTTCATGGAAACCTCAGAGGAAATTTCTCGGTAGGATCCAAAAGAAATAATATCAGACCCACACTTTTTCCTCAAAAACTTCATGGACTTTGTCCGGAAATTTCTCGATAGGATCCAAAAGAACCAAACTCAGACTAGCTGCCAATAGTGTATAGCAACCGTCCCGTGTAGTGTTTCGGCGTATCGTGTTTATGTGTGTTCGGAATAAGGCCGTGTTGTACTAACAGGTCAAAATATATAGGTGTACCGTGTTCAACAGTGTTGGAGCTGAACACAATACATTTAACAGCACGGCACGCGTGGTTTGGTATGACGTGTTTCGACGTCTCGTATCAATACATACATTTGTCATACCAAATTTTGTATTTTTTAGATTTTGGTAATTTGTTAATTTCAAAATGTGTAAGTGTCCAAAATATATGAGTAAATTTTCATAAAGTAAAAAATTAAGTAGATTAGTACTAGCTAACTCTTATTTTGCTCTTTTTATTATATCCAAAACCAAACATCTTTTTATTATATCCCAACTACATTTATAATAAGAGACGTGGTTCGAATCCCAACTAGGATCACTTGCCTAAGAATTTTCCTAAAACCAAAATGGTTGACTTCTTGTTGATTTTGCGGAATATGAAATAGTGAAATAATGATTGTAAATTGTGTTTATCAATCTTAATAGTAAATGTTTATAATGGTGCTTATATAGCAAAAGAGAAAAAAGAGCTATCTGTTGGAAATTTTAACTTTTGTCTAGTTTTGTACGCTTGCCTATATTTTCTAAAAAGGGAAAAAGATTAAATTTATATAGTACATTTAGTTGCTCTCTTTTATTCCTAAAATAGCCTATGATAAACTAAAATTCTTAATGGATCTCTGAGGCTATTTTTAGTCCATAATCCTATTTATTTTTAAGGGTTAATTGTTTAGATACCCTTCAAAACAACTTCAATTTCTTATTTACCCCTCAAGTCTTAAATTTATCTTATTTGCATCGGAAAATAATTTTCAAGGGTGAATTATAGAATTGGGCCTGAATTTTTTTTTCAGGAACAACAATTTTTTGCATCGGAAAATATATACAAATATGAGGCCTAGACAATATTCTTGCAAATAACCTGGTGGGACCCACCTTTTTTACCCATGCAACTAACCATGTGGGACTCGCGTTATTTACCCATACAATTACTCACTCCTCTATCGTTGTAGATAATTCATGGAACCCACACACTTTACCCATGCAACTACTCAATCCTCTATCGTTGTAAATACTTCATGGGACTTACACACTTTACCCATGCAACTACTAACTCCTCTATCATTACAAATACTTTCTGCATCAGATTTGTTGCATGAGTAAATTGCATGGGAACACTGTTGCAACAAGTATTCCATAAATTATTGTATAGGTAACCCATACAACAAGTTAGAAATTGAGTAGTTGTAACGGGATTATTGCAACGGTAGTTATTGCATGGGTAACCGATCCAACTGACATTTTTTGGAGGTTATTGGTAAGCCCATGTATCAAGCCAAATTTTACCCATTCTAAAAATCAGAATTCTAATAGTGTATTGACTTTAAACTGCTAAATATGATTTTATGAATTTTTGAAGGAAAATACATAAATGGTCATTTCTATGGAATTGAAATATTGTTGCAATCTATCTAATAGTTGAAAATATTTTAAACAATTTCTAAATATAAAAAATTCTATTTGAACATTTTTTAGCCACCCAAGTCCCAACCACATCTGGCTTGGGCTCTAAAATCAAATAAACATTTTTTTAAATACAGAAGCAAATAAGTATTAAATTGCTTACTCTTTTTTAAGCACGTGATGCACTTAAAAAACAATAATATTTATTCTATTACAAAATAAATAAAAATAATAATTTGGTTCCTCTTATATAAGCACGTGATTGCTGAAAAACCATTTTGTTGTTGTGTATTTTGCTCTTTTTATTATGAGGAGGGATCCGATTACACCATTTTTTTGGTGACACCGAATTACTTTCTCCATTTTCAAAGTTTTTAAAGTCGAAACAGTCGATCCATACCGTTCAACTTGTTGGATATGTTAAAATGTGCTTGCAAATCAAATTTCATATTTTTTGGAAATTTTTTACTATTTATTAAGTATTTAACAAAATCGCTATATTCAAATCGTTGAATTTTTGTACCCATCTTAATAAATAGTAAAAAAATTCAGAAAAATGTAAAATTTGATCTCCAAGCACATTTTAACATATCCAACAAGTTGAACGGTTTGAATCGATTGTTTCAACTTTGTAAACATAGAGTGTAACCGGTGTCACCAAAAAAAGAGTGTAATATGATCCCTCCTCTTTTATTATATCCAAAACCAAACATCGGTTAAGTATATCAAAGATGCATTACGGCCTATCCCAACTAGGGGTCATTTGCCTGTAGATTTTTTTCTTTTCTTTGAACTAGCAACAAATTCACCCGCCTCATCATGATTTTTGTACTCCAACTCATTAAGCACTAGCTGGAATGCTTTAACAGCATGCATAAACTGGTCGATCCATTCGCTAGGGTATGTTTGAATGGGAGCTAGAATAACTAGAATAGTTAAATTTAAAAATAGTAAATAGAATAGAGAAAAATTAGTGATTTTCAAATTAATGTGAAAATGATGTTATCTAGATTAGTAAAAATATTGTTTGGATTGTATATTTAAAATAGTGAACAGTTATAAAAAATAGTGTTAACAGCGTACTAATTAATAGAAAAGATAGATAAATGGAGTCTAAAACAAGCTATCATGACATGGAGATAACATAAAATGGTGTTAATTTTATCATTACTGGACTTTGTTGGCGGAAATCCGAAAAGAAATTATTTTTTATCTTTCTTTATACTTTCAAATAGTATATATTACAGCAATTAAAAGAAATAGAGAATAATAGTTATTTTAACTAATCTAAATAGAAAAAAAATATTATTTGAATGTATATTGCTATTTCGAATAATTTATATTCTCAAATATTCTGTATTCTCAAATAACTTCTATTTTTTTCAGAGTTTCAGCAAAGCGCATGACTCGAAATTTTTATTAATATTAAAAAAAACTACAAAATTACGCAATGTATCTATGTTCTGATTGAATTTAAAAAATTGTCCATTCTAATTACTAAATAATCGAACAAAGAACTCCTTTAAGAATATTTAGTAACCTAATCCAAAAAAATAATCCGATTACTAAATAATCGGAAATAAATCCTTTGTTTAGTCATTTAGTAACCGGACTCTTTGTTCAGATAATGGAAGCTGCTAGGAGGCCAGCACGTGGCTACCAGGAGAAAGCTACCTTTCAAGTTTTAGTTTCTAAACTCTGAAGTAGTCAATATCACATGTCAACATGTCAGGCGAAATTCAAAATTATTTGAATTTTGGAGATATTTTCGTAAGCCACCCTAAAAAATGTTAAAATATTATTTTTAGTTTAGCTATGTGTGATTTTGTTAATTTATATGGTGATAGGATATTTTTTATATATTTCTCTTATACATGGTTATGCAGATAAAATTGTCATTTATAGTTATCGCTATGGGACAAGTGAATATACGTATATTTTTATTTCCTTGATTTGTTAATTGGTTACGCATATGTTAAAGTTAATTTAGTTTAATTATTCGACAATTATTCGAATCCGTATTCAAAGATTATCCGATTCATATCTGTATCCGTTTAATGTGGATTTTGTTTTGAATTTTAACATTCGTATACTATCTGTATCTGTATTTGTATCCGCTCACTGAAAAAGAGATATGGATATGATATCAGCATTACCCTCTCCGAATCCACTCCGTTTTTTCCCCCCTAGCCAGGAAAGAAAAATGCAAATCAGTGTTAACAAATATCATTTTCGCACAGAGCTTGAACTAGAGTGTCAACGGGTCCAGTCAGATCGGCTAGACATTCTTTTATTATTTTCCTCCAACCCGACCAACCCATGTAACTTAATTGTTTATTATTATTATTTTTTATGTGTGCAATTTAATCTTAAATAATATATAATTAATCTGAATTAGTGTGATAAACTTTAAGTACTGATAAATTTCAACTTAAATCCATCAAAACACAATTAAATGAGTTGGACCAACTTTGACACAAGAGTTTTATAATAACAATTAATCTGTATCCTATCACCATGTAAAACAACAAAATCACACATAGTTAAAGTAAGAATAATATTTTTAACATTTTTTAGGGATGCTTTCGAAAATATCCCCAAAATTCAAATAATTTTGAATTTCGTCTGACATGTTGACACGTGATATTGACTGCTTTAGAATTTAGAAACTATAAACTTGAAAAGGTAACTTTCTCTTGGCCACTAGCCATGTGCAAGCCTCCTGGCAGCTTTGATTGCCTAAATAAAGAGTCCAGTTACTAAATAATTAAATAAAGACTTATTTCTGGATCTGGTTGCTAAAATATTTAGAAAGGAGTCTTTTGTCCGACTACTTAGTAATTGGAATTGATAATTTTTAAAATTCAATTAGAACATAAATACATTGCGTAATTTTATAATTTTTTTTTATATTAATAAAAATTTCGGGCCCATGACAGTCCTTATCTGGGAAAGAGCTGTCTTTGACCTCTTCAACTTGGGCTCACGCAAGTAAGAATAACCCGCACTGACAACGGTATTTCTCATTATACATTTTATGTCAATGATAAAAAAAAAGTCTAATAAAATTGATTATCATATTTTAATCCACCGCCTTTAGATAAGTGTTGACTTTGCGTTGAACTATTAGGAAAATAAGAACTTTAATATTTGTAAGTCTTTCCCGGAAGGTTCATCACAATATATCATCAACAATTATTTAGTCTGGAATTTCACATTAAAACTCTGATTGGGTCCACCTAATCTTTCTAAACATTGATCTTCTCTTATAATATTTTATTGGTTTATTCGGCATTTGGTAACGTTAATTGTAACGAGTCTGCTTTTATGAAGGCCATTCTAAGAGTTTATAATTACCCCTATTGGTGTTCTAACGGTCCAATTTGTTTGGTTTTTAATCGAATCAGAAAAAAAATTAGTTTAAATATATCGATTTTTTGGGTTAAATTTATGAGTTCATTTGAAGTTTTTTAATAATTTCAGTTTAAATTGATTGACTCGGTTTAGACTTTTCAAATCAATGGAATTATAATGATTCTAGTATGACTTATATTTTGTTTGCAGACTAAGGCTACCATACATTGCAATGTATAAGCATTTTTATACACTGGACTATAAATCACCAGATTCAAAGTCCAAATAACCAATCCAAACCGTTCATCTTGTTCTCCATATTAATTTATATGGAGACCAAATTTTATATATTTTGGAAATTTTTTACTATTTTTTTAGATTTATTGAAAATCGTTATTTTTTATGCTCTAGATTTTTCTGAAAAACAACGATTTTCAATAAATCTAAAAAAATAGTAAAAAAATTTCAAAAAATATAAAATTTGGTCTCCAAACACATATTAATATGGAGAAAAAGGTGAATGATTTGGATCAGTTATTTGGACTTTGAATCCGGTAATTTATAATCCAATGTACACAATGTATGGTAGCCTTAATCTTTGTTTGGATTAATCATTTTTTTTTGTTTCATTTTGATTTAGATATTTTAGGACATCTCTATATATATTTTGTATGGATTGAACAATATGTGTAATGTTATATTAATATTTATTTATGTAATATTAGTAATAACCATTCTTATATTATGCACGTAGTTGTCCTGATTCATCAATGGCTGAGATTGAAAGGTGAATTTTTGAATTGAATATCAGCCCTCCAATCACATAATCTGCCTTCTTTTGATTAAATACATCTATTTTATGTGTATAAATCTAAATTTAGTTAAAAACACACTCACCACACAAACAACTACATGGATTGTCACAATTAAAATTAAATGAATCTTATGCAAAGCGGGTATGGGAATTATCGGGTCTGCACTTGCATGCAGATGTTACAATCCAAATGACTTGGGACTCTTCTTGGATGCAAAACAAACATACGGTGTGCGAACCTAAGCGAGTCTGGGCTGCTAGGTTCATGGCTGTGTTGTGGGGAGTATGGAAGCAAAGAAATGCTGTTATTTTCAGAAATGAGAGGAAGCCATCTTGGTTGTTGGCGCAGGAGGTCAAAGAGGAGGCGCAACTATGGTTGAAACACTGTAGAATGAGTGGTAGTGCAGGAAGTTGTGTATTAAATTGAGACGAGTTATGAAATTAGGATCTAGAAGTTGTAAACAAATTTATATTATGTAATCCTGGTAGCTGCTACCTGGTTCTCAAAAAAAAAAAAATTAAATGAATCTTTAGCAATATGTTTCCTTATTTCTTCTTACAATTATCTCTGATTCCTGCAATTAAATTATTTCCTTATGTTTCCATTTCCTCTGTTTCATTTCTCATTTTACTATATAGTTTCGACAATGAAGATGGAAACAATCATATCTTTTCAAATTTTGTTTAGGGCTACTATATCTTTGTAAATATATGAAAAGCAAGCAGACCTTATGCTGATAGAAACAATCATATATTTCCGATATGGAGAGGAAATGAAGAATATCTAGAACTGTCGTATTGAGAAATGATATGTAGAGAAATTTCCATTATTAGAATAATTCCATCAAGAATATATATGTGAGAAAATTCTTATTTTAATTATTTAATCATATATTTTCTAATTTTGTTTCTTTACATATTATTTCCCCTCTAAATTGTTTAATGACATGTCTTGTTTGTGGAGAAAATTTGATATTAAATCGCAACGATACTTCATGAATTTTTTTATGTTATATTTGATTTTTTTTTTCATTTGCTGTTGTTTCTTTTATTGTTATTTATTATTTGAATTTCTATTTATTTTTACCATTTGTGTCTTTTATTTTCATTTAAATATATTTTTTCTTAATTTTGTGTGAATGTCAAATAAAAATGTCTCTTCATATTCTCTTCAATCGTATAATATATTCCCATTGCAACTCATGAGCACAATAGTAGGGTGAGCCATGAAGTAAAACGCGTTTGTACTCCACGCCATATTTCTATTTTAAAAATCCAAACAACCAATTCGAACCTTCCAACATGTTCTCCATATTGAAATGTTCTTGGAGACTAAATTTAACATATTCAAATTGCTTCGGACATATAATCCCCTCCCTTATTTGTTTCTATACATATTGTTGTGGATAATTTAGAATATATTCTAAATTGGAAACAAAGAAAAAGAAGAATATAAATTAGAACGTGTGTCAATATATATTTCTCTTACAATATGTGTGTGTGTATATATATCCTATACATACACACGATAATACTTTTTATTTATGTCTTTTAATATCATATTGTATGTCAATATTGAATTGTTGTACGATATTTGATATTAGATTCGAATCGAGCTATTATTTGATATTATTGGTACTTAAAAATAAAGAATCATCTCATCATCAAATTGTTATCAGAGATCATAATAAAGTTATTTAAAAATACAGAATCATATAAATTTTCTTATAATATGTCCCCGTTACAACGCACAAGTATGATATTAGTACGTATATTGATATATGTATTGAGTTTTGACTCTTTGAAAATTAATTTTATCATATTCGGTTCGGCTGAATAAACTGGTTTTTATCTTTTTAGTTATCTATCTGTGTATGCAGTGGTAAGTAATGTAACGGTGTATGTTAAATTTATTTATCTTATATAAATGGTTCGCTTGTTATTCGGTTAGTTATTTTATTTCCCTTAATTATTTCGGTTGAATTTTTAAAAACTACTTTATTTTAATAATTTTGCTTTGGTTACAACAAAACCAATAATTTAAATACGAGTTCAGCTAGTGTGACATCAGTGTTATTTCAGTCTATATAATACAAACTCTAAAATATATTAAATTGGCTTCAAACAAAGAATCCAAAACTGTTAAAACTGAACTACTTCATTAGTTATACGTTTATATGTAAATTTTATAATTTTTTGAGTTTATTTAGTATCAAGTCAAGTGGTCAAATGTAAGAGTTTTATCTTCATTTTAATGCATTTATTTTACAACATTTTTGGCCGTTTGATTTGATACTAAAATAACTCGAAAGCATTAAATCGAAAGCATTTATTTTACAACATTTTTGGCCGTTTGATTGGATTCAGGTATTATGTTCCGCACTTATGATTTATATTTTGGGTCTCTTTGGCATAGAGCGGTCCTTAGGTTTAGGTGGGAACTGTTTCTCCCTCCTTGGCGTGTAAGTGTTTGACCCCTAGATGAGATGTAATTGTTTGATCTCTAGATGACGCGTAATTGTTTGGCCTTTTATGATTCCCCAACAAGTGGTATCAGAGCCTTCCTATGCCGAAGGATTAAGTCTTTTAGGATCTAGAGAGAATAAGAAATTTTTGTTGGATTTTTCTTGATTGAATTAGATCTAAAAAATTTTGTTTGGAGAGTACAAAACTTGTAAAAGTTTGCAGCCATAATTGCCTATTTTTAAGTTATTTGGGGGATGAAATGGAGGATGGATAGGTGGGGGAAATTATAATTATTCAAAGAAGTAATACTTGTTAAAACTTGCTAACTGGATTTACTTGCAGTGAAAATTTTTCCGATAGTTTTTCAGTTAGCAACTTTAAAAAAAAAAAAAAATCAGAGTTGGCATATTTGCATGGATCAATCGCGAGGATAAAAGGTGACTATTGTCGATGGTACACCGACATAAATTGCTATTTCTAAATGTATTAGTCGCCTTTACCCTCTCGAGAAAATATTGCTATATTTCTATCCGCAATATAGAGTAGTGAAAAACACTTTTACCCTATTGGCAGTGAAATATTGCTATTTCTGAATGATAGTATACCGTCAGCAAAAAAAAAAAACACTTTTACCTTCACGGATAGTGACAGATTTTGGTAGTTATTATTTGTTGAAATCATCTATAATTTTAGTCATTCTCCTTTAGCATTCTCTTTGCTCAACTTTCTGTTATTTATTTTTTAGTGTATACTTTATATTATATATAAGTTTGTTAATAGTTAATTAATTTACATTTGTAATTATAATTTTGAGGTTAGTAGATTAATATAACCAATATAATTGGGGTAGCTGTTTATATCGGTGGTGAAGTAATTATGGCCTAACAGTACTGATTACACTCTCGGCCCAGGTGATGTTCACTCAAGGCCCAACAAAGTTTTGGTGAATTTATTTTTTTGCATAATATGATGCATAATTTGGGTATTAAATTTTTCATTATATTATTTGAAATTATATCTGATGTTTTTAATATTATTTATTAAATTTAAAAAGTACAAAATATTATTGTTATAATATATGAAAATTGAAATATTAACATAAAGTAATGTGTGATAACTTGGTGGAATCGAACCCAAGACCTCTTAAATAACATTCTAAGCTACTGCTGGATTTTTCCACATTAGTTATTAATTCTACCGTTGGTGTTTTCAGTTACAGTCCCGTACCTATATCGGGTGCGTATCCAATATGTATACGTATCCAATATGTCAGTTGGTGCATCGGCTTATGAGGCGTAACCACACTTCCAATACTCGATGTACCAATATGCCAATACACCATGTGCAACCATGTGGAGTGCGCCCATACACCACGACTTACGTGTGCTGTGAGCAGCGCAAGCACTCCAAAAAATTTGCACATTTGCTAGCAACGCGAATCAAAACCTGGACATGTTACTTGAGAGTCAAAACATCTACCACCATAGTGACAAATGAATTAGTCGGGTTCGGTTTGGCGAGATCAAAAATTTATGATTCGGGAATAATTCAGGTATATTTCGAAAATGATTCGGAATTATTCAGACTAGAGATCTTAGTCCTGCAAGAGAGCAAAAAAAAACCAACAAAAAAAATATTCTGGAAAAAATTCGCAAATAATTTGGAAAATTCAGAAAAGTTCCGTAAAATTCACGAATTATTCAGTTTAATTCTGTCAAAATTTGGTCAACCAAATAATTTGACGTTCAATTCAGCATCACAAAAAAAAAACGAATTATTCGCGAATAATTCACGAATCTTGTGACTATGTCTACCACTATACAAGCTAGTCATTATTTTTAAAAATATGCAACTATTTTATAATATAAATGTTGTCTTAAAATATAGGGTAAATTCCGCCATAGATCAGTACTAAACTTTGTTATTTGTCACGAATTGGTCATTCAGGTTTGATTTATTCATTTTTAGTCACTCAACTTTGTTATTTGTCCCAATCAAGTTTCTCTATACTTTTCCATCCAAAATGCTAACAGAATATGCCCATTGCGTTAGTATTTTGGATGCAATATGCTCATTATGTTAATATTTTAGATGGAATGAGTATATTCCGTTAATATTTTGGACAGAATGGGAATATTCCGTTAAAATTTTGGATGAAAAATTATAGAGTGACTTGATTGAAACAAATAATAAAGTTGAGTGACTAAAAATTGACAAATCAAACTTGAGTGACCAATTCGAGACAAATAACAAAGTTTAGTGACCTCGAGCGAAATTTACCCTAAAATATAATTAAAATAATAAAAAACAATAAAAAAAAAAATATATATATATATATATATATAGAGTAAGGCTGGGGTGCTATGGATAGCATAGAGGCCTCTATGCTACGGCTCAATATTTAATTTTTCAAAATCCAAATGGTCGATCCGAACCGTTCATCTTATTCTCCATATTAATATCTGCTTGGAGACCAAATTTTATAATTTTCTGAATTTTTTTACTATTTATTAAGCCACTTTGAAAATCGCTAATCCAACGGTTTTACTGTTTTGTGCAGCCACCGTTGGATCAACAATTTTGTAAAATACTTAATAAATAGTAAAAAAATTCAGAAAAATGTAAAATTTGTTCTCCAAGCAGATATTAATATGGAGAATAAGATGAACGGTTCGGATCGACCATTTGGATTTTAAAAACTTGAATATTGAGCCGTAGCATAGAGGCCTCTATGCTATCCATAGCACCCCAGCCTTACTCTATATATATATATATATATATATATATATATATATATATATATATATATATATATATATAAAATAGATGTATTGTATCTTATAATTTTTAAGCCTGTCGTATCGTCGTATCTATATCATATTATATCCGACACGTACCTGTATTTGTATCCATGCAAAATAGCATTAATTGTCATGATCAAGCTTTATTTCCCTTTATAATTTATTGCAACTCCACCAAAACTTTTGCAAAAGAACTGTTACAGTTATGAACTCTTAGACTATGTCTGAAAGTGGGATAAAGTGAAAGAATAAAAAAATAACTCTTTATCGTTTAGAAAAATACTAATTCTTATTTTGCTCTGTTTATATATCCAAACTCAAACATCGGTTAAGTATACAAATGTTTGACTAGTGAAGAATATGTTTTATCCGTGAGAATATAATTATTTAATAGTGTGGGTATTCTCACATATACTCTTTCCGTAATGAATTTCTGGCAATAATAATTTTCTTATCTTATCCTCGATAATGATCATGTTTTCTTTTTATTCTCACGAATAAACAAATTTTGTAGTCGTATTAATATATTACTTATATTTCTTTTCAATACATGTCATGTTCGGCAAAATATTTTTATTGACAAGGTCAACCGCTTAAAGGCGATCGAAAAACCTCCCACCCCTCTCACCCTCCAGTCCATTTATCTACTTTGTTCGTGCAGGTGTTTCCGTCTAACATATCTGATTATGTTCTCAGTGTTTCTCTCTAATGAATCTGGTTACTATTCTTCGTTTTGATTTTTGTTTGAGCATGAGTTTTTCCTAATAATCATGACGACAATAATTTTGTAATCTTGTCATCGATAACGATCATGATTTCTTATTCTCACGAATAAAACAAATTTTGTAGTCATATTATATTTCTTTTCAATACATGTCATGTTCCGCAAAACATTTTTATTGAATTCCTATCGAGTTCCATATGAGAAGTCAACCATCTATATTCCGACAGAAAAGATGTACATTATTCAAATTGCACAAAATATAGAGCATTAACTAAAATGTTTTTAAAATAACAGAGATGAACTACATAAACTTAAAAACAAATAAAATAACCCAAAATATATAAAAAAATATTCAAGGTCACACTTCAAGAACGATCTATGTCTACCATAGCAACAAAAAATAAACCTCCCACTCCCTACCTCAAAAAAAGAACATTGTCAAAGTATTTGCTTAATCAACATCCATCGTGATAAATTCGTTCGAATGCAAGCTCTCCCTGACCTCGTGCCTTTCCTTGCTCTTGATTTCTTCAACGTCAGAGGAAGTAACTTCTAGAAACCCGAAATAGTATCGGGGACATGTGAGACCAGACTGATTCAGTGCCAGTTCAACTGAATTTTGACTTGGCCGTTTAATGTCATTTTTTTTCAAAGATTCCGGTAACTGCGTAAGATCCTTTGACAAATAAGCTGTCAAGATTGATCGGGTACTGTTGGTTTGCCAACACTGTATCGCCGTAAGGTTGCTCAACACCTTAACCAAGATAGAACTCTCAATTCTCAGAAAATGGAGACTTGTCAGTTTAGATAGATTAGGAGAGAGACAGAGGTGATCAATTTCAAGATAGGAGATCTTTAAATGCGGCAAGTTAACAGTCAGATTGCAGCATCCAAACACCTCTCTTTCAGCTAAACATAAATTAATTTCCCGCCTTAAAATCTGATTGGTATCTTGCCGTGATTCAAGGAGACCATGAACACCTAGTGCAATGGCAAGTTGGAGGAGACGGTCGATGTCAGTAGTTGCTCGATCCATCAATGTTACAGCATCCTTCAACCTCTTTGAAGTACCATCATTAATAGTACATCGTTTTCTCTTCTTTGAACTAGAAGTGCATCCACCCGCCTCATCTTGGTTTTTGTACTCCACCTCATTAAGCACTAGTTGGGATGCTTCCACAGCCTGCCTAAACTGCTCGACCCATTCACTAGTATTCGGGTCCTTCACCTTCAGAGCTTCGGCAACGCCCATGACAGCTTTTATCTGAGGAAGAGCTGTCCTTAGCCTCTTAAACTTGGCTTCTCTGTTGTATGACAGTATACGGTCACACAAGTATAAATAACCCGAGCTGACATGTTTATTAACAACAACGGTCCCCAACCACTGTACAAATTTTGAAATAGCGGAACCCGCCAAGATTGCCATCTTACTTGAAGTTACTTCAATGATAGTACTGTTGATTGCGAATGAGAAAGAACAAGTTGCGAAATTCTTTCATTTTGCTATAAAAACGAACCAAATTGTTGGCTGAGAAAACAGATTGTGAAATGAAAATAGCAAATGGCAACTTCTTTCAATGATAAAATAGAAGTAATGAAAATATTAACGAAGATAGCAAAACACGGAGGTGTACGGGAGGAATTAGAGATTGAAAAGGAGGTGAATAGATATTACTAGATAGATTGAATGTAGTAGGAGAACTTGCTGGATTGAATTTAGCTGTGAAAGAGATAACTAGAACGCGCTGGAGCTTGACTTTAAACTCTCAAGTCTTCTGCATTATTGTACATCCACAGATACTATGTGGCATTCACTGAGTTACAAACTGTGTACTAATATCCCTGCAGTCTACAGGATATGAATACAAATTACAAAGTACTTGATAAAGTCCAAAGTGCAACTCGCCACACCTTTTCCTACATAATTTTGCGTTGGATTTTTGGAGCAGGACATTTTTTCATGGAAACCTCAGAGGAAATTTCTCGGTAGGATCCAAAAGAAATAATATCAGACCCACACTTTTTCCTCAAAAACTTCATGGACTTTGTCCGGAAATTTCTCGATAGGATCCAAAAGAACCAAACTCAGACTAGCTGCCAATAGTGTATAGCAACCGTCCCGTGTAGTGTTTCGGCGTATCGTGTTTATGTGTGTTCGGAATAAGGCCGTGTTGTACTAACAGGTCAAAATATATAGGTGTACCGTGTTCAACAGTGTTGGAGCTGAACACAATACATTTAACAGCACGGCACGCGTGGTTTGGTATGACGTGTTTCGACGTCTCGTATCAATACATACATTTGTCATACCAAATTTTGTATTTTTTAGATTTTGGTAATTTGTTAATTTCAAAATGTGTAAGTGTCCAAAATATATGAGTAAATTTTCATAAAGTAAAAAATTAAGTAGATTAGTACTAGCTAACTCTTATTTTGCTCTTTTTATTATATCCAAAACCAAACATCTTTTTATTATATCCCAACTACATTTATAATAAGAGACGTGGTTCGAATCCCAACTAGGATCACTTGCCTAAGAATTTTCCTAAAACCAAAATGGTTGACTTCTTGTTGATTTTGCGGAATATGAAATAGTGAAATAATGATTGTAAATTGTGTTTATCAATCTTAATAGTAAATGTTTATAATGGTGCTTATATAGCAAAAGAGAAAAAAGAGCTATCTGTTGGAAATTTTAACTTTTGTCTAGTTTTGTACGCTTGCCTATATTTTCTAAAAAGGGAAAAAGATTAAATTTATATAGTACATTTAGTTGCTCTCTTTTATTCCTAAAATAGCCTATGATAAACTAAAATTCTTAATGGATCTCTGAGGCTATTTTTAGTCCATAATCCTATTTATTTTTAAGGGTTAATTGTTTAGATACCCTTCAAAACAACTTCAATTTCTTATTTACCCCTCAAGTCTTAAATTTATCTTATTTGCATCGGAAAATAATTTTCAAGGGTGAATTATAGAATTGGGCCTGAATTTTTTTTTCAGGAACAACAATTTTTTGCATCGGAAAATATATACAAATATGAGGCCTAGACAATATTCTTGCAAATAACCTGGTGGGACCCACCTTTTTTACCCATGCAACTAACCATGTGGGACTCGCGTTATTTACCCATACAATTACTCACTCCTCTATCGTTGTAGATAATTCATGGAACCCACACACTTTACCCATGCAACTACTCAATCCTCTATCGTTGTAAATACTTCATGGGACTTACACACTTTACCCATGCAACTACTAACTCCTCTATCATTACAAATACTTTCTGCATCAGATTTGTTGCATGAGTAAATTGCATGGGAACACTGTTGCAACAAGTATTCCATAAATTATTGTATAGGTAACCCATACAACAAGTTAGAAATTGAGTAGTTGTAACGGGATTATTGCAACGGTAGTTATTGCATGGGTAACCGATCCAACTGACATTTTTTGGAGGTTATTGGTAAGCCCATGTATCAAGCCAAATTTTACCCATTCTAAAAATCAGAATTCTAATAGTGTATTGACTTTAAACTGCTAAATATGATTTTATGAATTTTTGAAGGAAAATACATAAATGGTCATTTCTATGGAATTGAAATATTGTTGCAATCTATCTAATAGTTGAAAATATTTTAAACAATTTCTAAATATAAAAAATTCTATTTGAACATTTTTTAGCCACCCAAGTCCCAACCACATCTGGCTTGGGCTCTAAAATCAAATAAACATTTTTTTAAATACAGAAGCAAATAAGTATTAAATTGCTTACTCTTTTTTAAGCACGTGATGCACTTAAAAAACAATAATATTTATTCTATTACAAAATAAATAAAAATAATAATTTGGTTCCTCTTATATAAGCACGTGATTGCTGAAAAACCATTTTGTTGTTGTGTATTTTGCTCTTTTTATTATGAGGAGGGATCCGATTACACCATTTTTTTGGTGACACCGAATTACTTTCTCCATTTTCAAAGTTTTTAAAGTCGAAACAGTCGATCCATACCGTTCAACTTGTTGGATATGTTAAAATGTGCTTGCAAATCAAATTTCATATTTTTTGGAAATTTTTTACTATTTATTAAGTATTTAACAAAATCGCTATATTCAAATCGTTGAATTTTTGTACCCATCTTAATAAATAGTAAAAAAATTCAGAAAAATGTAAAATTTGATCTCCAAGCACATTTTAACATATCCAACAAGTTGAACGGTTTGAATCGATTGTTTCAACTTTGTAAACATAGAGTGTAACCGGTGTCACCAAAAAAAGAGTGTAATATGATCCCTCCTCTTTTATTATATCCAAAACCAAACATCGGTTAAGTATATCAAAGATGCATTACGGCCTATCCCAACTAGGGGTCATTTGCCTGTAGATTTTTTTCTTTTCTTTGAACTAGCAACAAATTCACCCGCCTCATCATGATTTTTGTACTCCAACTCATTAAGCACTAGCTGGAATGCTTTAACAGCATGCATAAACTGGTCGATCCATTCGCTAGGGTATGTTTGAATGGGAGCTAGAATAACTAGAATAGTTAAATTTAAAAATAGTAAATAGAATAGAGAAAAATTAGTGATTTTCAAATTAATGTGAAAATGATGTTATCTAGATTAGTAAAAATATTGTTTGGATTGTATATTTAAAATAGTGAACAGTTATAAAAAATAGTGTTAACAGCGTACTAATTAATAGAAAAGATAGATAAATGGAGTCTAAAACAAGCTATCATGACATGGAGATAACATAAAATGGTGTTAATTTTATCATTACTGGACTTTGTTGGCGGAAATCCGAAAAGAAATTATTTTTTATCTTTCTTTATACTTTCAAATAGTATATATTACAGCAATTAAAAGAAATAGAGAATAATAGTTATTTTAACTAATCTAAATAGAAAAAAAATATTATTTGAATGTATATTGCTATTTCGAATAATTTATATTCTCAAATATTCTGTATTCTCAAATAACTTCTATTTTTTTCAGAGTTTCAGCAAAGCGCATGACTCGAAATTTTTATTAATATTAAAAAAAACTACAAAATTACGCAATGTATCTATGTTCTGATTGAATTTAAAAAATTGTCCATTCTAATTACTAAATAATCGAACAAAGAACTCCTTTAAGAATATTTAGTAACCTAATCCAAAAAAATAATCCGATTACTAAATAATCGGAAATAAATCCTTTGTTTAGTCATTTAGTAACCGGACTCTTTGTTCAGATAATGGAAGCTGCTAGGAGGCCAGCACGTGGCTACCAGGAGAAAGCTACCTTTCAAGTTTTAGTTTCTAAACTCTGAAGTAGTCAATATCACATGTCAACATGTCAGGCGAAATTCAAAATTATTTGAATTTTGGAGATATTTTCGTAAGCCACCCTAAAAAATGTTAAAATATTATTTTTAGTTTAGCTATGTGTGATTTTGTTAATTTATATGGTGATAGGATATTTTTTATATATTTCTCTTATACATGGTTATGCAGATAAAATTGTCATTTATAGTTATCGCTATGGGACAAGTGAATATACGTATATTTTTATTTCCTTGATTTGTTAATTGGTTACGCATATGTTAAAGTTAATTTAGTTTAATTATTCGACAATTATTCGAATCCGTATTCAAAGATTATCCGATTCATATCTGTATCCGTTTAATGTGGATTTTGTTTTGAATTTTAACATTCGTATACTATCTGTATCTGTATTTGTATCCGCTCACTGAAAAAGAGATATGGATATGATATCAGCATTACCCTCTCCGAATCCACTCCGTTTTTTCCCCCCTAGCCAGGAAAGAAAAATGCAAATCAGTGTTAACAAATATCATTTTCGCACAGAGCTTGAACTAGAGTGTCAACGGGTCCAGTCAGATCGGCTAGACATTCTTTTATTATTTTCCTCCAACCCGACCAACCCATGTAACTTAATTGTTTATTATTATTATTTTTTATGTGTGCAATTTAATCTTAAATAATATATAATTAATCTGAATTAGTGTGATAAACTTTAAGTACTGATAAATTTCAACTTAAATCCATCAAAACACAATTAAATGAGTTGGACCAACTTTGACACAAGAGTTTTATAATAACAATTAATCTGTATCCTATCACCATGTAAAACAACAAAATCACACATAGTTAAAGTAAGAATAATATTTTTAACATTTTTTAGGGATGCTTTCGAAAATATCCCCAAAATTCAAATAATTTTGAATTTCGTCTGACATGTTGACACGTGATATTGACTGCTTTAGAATTTAGAAACTATAAACTTGAAAAGGTAACTTTCTCTTGGCCACTAGCCATGTGCAAGCCTCCTGGCAGCTTTGATTGCCTAAATAAAGAGTCCAGTTACTAAATAATTAAATAAAGACTTATTTCTGGATCTGGTTGCTAAAATATTTAGAAAGGAGTCTTTTGTCCGACTACTTAGTAATTGGAATTGATAATTTTTAAAATTCAATTAGAACATAAATACATTGCGTAATTTTATAATTTTTTTTTATATTAATAAAAATTTCGGGCCCATGACAGTCCTTATCTGGGAAAGAGCTGTCTTTGACCTCTTCAACTTGGGCTCACGCAAGTAAGAATAACCCGCACTGACAACGGTATTTCTCATTATACATTTTATGTCAATGATAAAAAAAAAGTCTAATAAAATTGATTATCATATTTTAATCCACCGCCTTTAGATAAGTGTTGACTTTGCGTTGAACTATTAGGAAAATAAGAACTTTAATATTTGTAAGTCTTTCCCGGAAGGTTCATCACAATATATCATCAACAATTATTTAGTCTGGAATTTCACATTAAAACTCTGATTGGGTCCACCTAATCTTTCTAAACATTGATCTTCTCTTATAATATTTTATTGGTTTATTCGGCATTTGGTAACGTTAATTGTAACGAGTCTGCTTTTATGAAGGCCATTCTAAGAGTTTATAATTACCCCTATTGGTGTTCTAACGGTCCAATTTGTTTGGTTTTTAATCGAATCAGAAAAAAAATTAGTTTAAATATATCGATTTTTTGGGTTAAATTTATGAGTTCATTTGAAGTTTTTTAATAATTTCAGTTTAAATTGATTGACTCGGTTTAGACTTTTCAAATCAATGGAATTATAATGATTCTAGTATGACTTATATTTTGTTTGCAGACTAAGGCTACCATACATTGCAATGTATAAGCATTTTTATACACTGGACTATAAATCACCAGATTCAAAGTCCAAATAACCAATCCAAACCGTTCATCTTGTTCTCCATATTAATTTATATGGAGACCAAATTTTATATATTTTGGAAATTTTTTACTATTTTTTTAGATTTATTGAAAATCGTTATTTTTTATGCTCTAGATTTTTCTGAAAAACAACGATTTTCAATAAATCTAAAAAAATAGTAAAAAAATTTCAAAAAATATAAAATTTGGTCTCCAAACACATATTAATATGGAGAAAAAGGTGAATGATTTGGATCAGTTATTTGGACTTTGAATCCGGTAATTTATAATCCAATGTACACAATGTATGGTAGCCTTAATCTTTGTTTGGATTAATCATTTTTTTTTGTTTCATTTTGATTTAGATATTTTAGGACATCTCTATATATATTTTGTATGGATTGAACAATATGTGTAATGTTATATTAATATTTATTTATGTAATATTAGTAATAACCATTCTTATATTATGCACGTAGTTGTCCTGATTCATCAATGGCTGAGATTGAAAGGTGAATTTTTGAATTGAATATCAGCCCTCCAATCACATAATCTGCCTTCTTTTGATTAAATACATCTATTTTATGTGTATAAATCTAAATTTAGTTAAAAACACACTCACCACACAAACAACTACATGGATTGTCACAATTAAAATTAAATGAATCTTATGCAAAGCGGGTATGGGAATTATCGGGTCTGCACTTGCATGCAGATGTTACAATCCAAATGACTTGGGACTCTTCTTGGATGCAAAACAAACATACGGTGTGCGAACCTAAGCGAGTCTGGGCTGCTAGGTTCATGGCTGTGTTGTGGGGAGTATGGAAGCAAAGAAATGCTGTTATTTTCAGAAATGAGAGGAAGCCATCTTGGTTGTTGGCGCAGGAGGTCAAAGAGGAGGCGCAACTATGGTTGAAACACTGTAGAATGAGTGGTAGTGCAGGAAGTTGTGTATTAAATTGAGACGAGTTATGAAATTAGGATCTAGAAGTTGTAAACAAATTTATATTATGTAATCCTGGTAGCTGCTACCTGGTTCTCAAAAAAAAAAAAATTAAATGAATCTTTAGCAATATGTTTCCTTATTTCTTCTTACAATTATCTCTGATTCCTGCAATTAAATTATTTCCTTATGTTTCCATTTCCTCTGTTTCATTTCTCATTTTACTATATAGTTTCGACAATGAAGATGGAAACAATCATATCTTTTCAAATTTTGTTTAGGGCTACTATATCTTTGTAAATATATGAAAAGCAAGCAGACCTTATGCTGATAGAAACAATCATATATTTCCGATATGGAGAGGAAATGAAGAATATCTAGAACTGTCGTATTGAGAAATGATATGTAGAGAAATTTCCATTATTAGAATAATTCCATCAAGAATATATATGTGAGAAAATTCTTATTTTAATTATTTAATCATATATTTTCTAATTTTGTTTCTTTACATATTATTTCCCCTCTAAATTGTTTAATGACATGTCTTGTTTGTGGAGAAAATTTGATATTAAATCGCAACGATACTTCATGAATTTTTTTATGTTATATTTGATTTTTTTTTTCATTTGCTGTTGTTTCTTTTATTGTTATTTATTATTTGAATTTCTATTTATTTTTACCATTTGTGTCTTTTATTTTCATTTAAATATATTTTTTCTTAATTTTGTGTGAATGTCAAATAAAAATGTCTCTTCATATTCTCTTCAATCGTATAATATATTCCCATTGCAACTCATGAGCACAATAGTAGGGTGAGCCATGAAGTAAAACGCGTTTGTACTCCACGCCATATTTCTATTTTAAAAATCCAAACAACCAATTCGAACCTTCCAACATGTTCTCCATATTGAAATGTTCTTGGAGACTAAATTTAACATATTCAAATTGCTTCGGACATATAATCCCCTCCCTTATTTGTTTCTATACATATTGTTGTGGATAATTTAGAATATATTCTAAATTGGAAACAAAGAAAAAGAAGAATATAAATTAGAACGTGTGTCAATATATATTTCTCTTACAATATGTGTGTGTGTATATATATCCTATACATACACACGATAATACTTTTTATTTATGTCTTTTAATATCATATTGTATGTCAATATTGAATTGTTGTACGATATTTGATATTAGATTCGAATCGAGCTATTATTTGATATTATTGGTACTTAAAAATAAAGAATCATCTCATCATCAAATTGTTATCAGAGATCATAATAAAGTTATTTAAAAATACAGAATCATATAAATTTTCTTATAATATGTCCCCGTTACAACGCACAAGTATGATATTAGTACGTATATTGATATATGTATTGAGTTTTGACTCTTTGAAAATTAATTTTATCATATTCGGTTCGGCTGAATAAACTGGTTTTTATCTTTTTAGTTATCTATCTGTGTATGCAGTGGTAAGTAATGTAACGGTGTATGTTAAATTTATTTATCTTATATAAATGGTTCGCTTGTTATTCGGTTAGTTATTTTATTTCCCTTAATTATTTCGGTTGAATTTTTAAAAACTACTTTATTTTAATAATTTTGCTTTGGTTACAACAAAACCAATAATTTAAATACGAGTTCAGCTAGTGTGACATCAGTGTTATTTCAGTCTATATAATACAAACTCTAAAATATATTAAATTGGCTTCAAACAAAGAATCCAAAACTGTTAAAACTGAACTACTTCATTAGTTATACGTTTATATGTAAATTTTATAATTTTTTGAGTTTATTTAGTATCAAGTCAAGTGGTCAAATGTAAGAGTTTTATCTTCATTTTAATGCATTTATTTTACAACATTTTTGGCCGTTTGATTTGATACTAAAATAACTCGAAAGCATTAAATCGATTTAAACGATTTGAATTTATCGTTTGCAGTATATTCGATAAATTTTAAAATTGACGTCATATAACACTAATATTGTGCTAGCCAAACTTTTTAAACACTCCTCTTAGTTGCATACATGAGAATCAATTTGTCATTTAATTTCCACATAATACAGTGTACTAATTGGCCTGCCACGTGCCCACATAGCATCCCGATCATCTACAAAAGATTGAATAGACTTGGATGTTACAAGCATAGTGACAAATAAAATATTTAAATTCAGTTCAGCAGGTTCAAAAATTCGTAATTCAAATATAATTCGGACATAATTCAGAAATGATTTGGTTTTACAAGAAGGTAAAAAAAAAATCAGAAAAAATGTACAAGTACTTTAATTTTTTAAATAAAATTTGGAGGAAAAAAAGTTTGAAAAAGTGCTCAAAAATTTAGAATTATACATATAATATTATTTTTCTTTCTTTGGCATTCAAAATTGTCCGTATAAATAAAAAATTTGATTTAAGATGGTTTGGACTTTGAAATGGAAGTATACTCTCTCCTATGGAAACAGAGTAGGTCCGATGGGCATCGGACCTACTGCCCATCGGACCTACTTTGGTTCCAACGGGTTCAATCACCGTCAGATTGGCTTTAGGATTCGCGTTAGAACTTTCGCGTCTGCTTTAATATTCGTGCTCACAAATCCTGAAGCAAATTAGACGGTATATCTGCCCATCGGAACCAAACTAGGTCCGATGGGCATCGGACCTACACCTTTCTCCTCTCCTATACCACATGGCGGGGTCCACATTTTATTCAAAATTCAAAAGCACGGACTACGTGATGCCTTACTGCCTTGAATTTGTATCCTTCGCATTAACTCAAAAGGAAATTTTTAGAGTTAATGAATCCTGACCATCCGATCTGTTTCAAAATTTGTGCAAACTAGATCTGCACTAATATTTAAAAATCCCTTATATCTTAAACACAATCCAAATTAGCTCCGTTTAAAATCAGACAGTTGAGATTCATTAACTCAAAAGATTCTTTTTTAAGTTAATGCAAAAGATATGCATTTGTTTTGAATTCTACTGCCTTAGCCTTTACCTCAAAAGCACAGACTATGGAGCAAAAAATTATACCGAGCAACAAGTTTTTCAAATAAAACGTGATTAATTCATAAAAAAAAGTATTATTCGCATTTATTCATGAATAAATCAATAAAAATTCGGTTAACCGTTTTATTCGCTGTTTAGTTCGATAATCTCTAAAAAAACGTTTTATTCGTGTTTTATTCGCAAATAAAATGCGAATCATGTTACTATAGTTGGCAGTGCTTAACGACTAATTAAATTTAATTAAGTCATCTCCATTCGTCATCTCAGTTTTTTTCTTTGTTAATTGCTCATGTACGGTGCATCGTTACTTTTGATAAAAAAAAAAATTATCGATTCAAATTTTGAATCTTCAAAAAATTTACGTATCCAGATCCTTCTCTTTTTATTCACGAAGTGACAAAAAATGGGGTCCACCGCTTTGCCATCTTGTGGTGATCAAAAGCACCTGTTCTTTTATTATTTATACAGTACGAGGACTCCACGCTCATTTTATAGAAAACCAAAAATAATTTGGATAGGTAGAATTTCACAGATCTTTGTACTAATTAATGAAAATCCAGCAACTCTTTCTCTCTTTAGTTTAATATTTTCTGCATATTAAAAATTCTTCGTTTTGGCCCTATTTTTTCGTTTTTGTTTGAACAACTTGGTTGTGACTGGTGTATTATAAAAAGAAAAAAAAAAAAAATAGTACAACTGTATAACGTAAACCCGAAATTTTCTGACAAATTTGCAACGGGTCTGAGATTCTCTCTCGGAAACTACCGAGAAATTTCCAGACCATGTCCTCGAAGTTGTCCAAGAAAAAAATGTACCGCTCCAGAAATCCATCGCAAAACCTAAGCGGAAAAGGTGTGGCGAGTTGTAGTTTGTATTCATATCGTGTAGACTGCAGGATATTAGTATAGTTTGTTACTCAGTGAATGCCACATACTATCTGTCGATTTTACAATAATGCAGTAGTTTGAAGTGAAGCTTCTGTGCCCTCTTCGCCCTCTATACATCTCTTCCACAACTAAATTCAATCCATTAAGCTCTTTTACTGCATTTAATCTATCTACTAATATCTATTCACCTCCTTTTCAATCTCTACCATAACTAAATTCAATCACCCATCTCCCATGCTTTCTAAAATTCCGCCCGCACACGATCGATCTGTCAATTGATAATAGCTCAATCCACCTCTTGTGTTTTGCTATTTTCGTTTCTTTTTGTGATTGAAAGAAGCATTTTGCAACTTGTTCTTTGTCATTCCCAATCAACAGTACTATCATTGAAGGAACATGAAGATGTCAATCTGGGCAGATCCGGCTGTTTCAAAATTTGCCGAGTGGGTGGGGTCCGCTCTTGTTGGTAAACTTGTCAGCGCGGGTTATTCATACTTGCGTAACCGTATAGTGCCATACAACAGCGAAGCCGAGTTAAAGAGGCTAAAGACAGCTCTTCCTCAGATAACAGCTGTCATGGGCGTTGCCGAAGCTCTAAAGGTGAAGGACCCTCGTACTAGCGAATGGGTCGAACAGTTTATGCAGGCTGCTGAAGAATCCCAACTAGTAATTAATGAGTTGGACTACAAAAATGATGATGAGGCGGGTGAATCCGCTTCTAGTTCAAAGAAAAGAAAACGATGTACTATTAGTGATGGTACTTTAAAGAGGTTGAAGGATGCTGTAACATTGATGGATAAAGCAACTGCTGATATCGACCGTCTCCTCCGACTTGCCAAGAGACTAGGTGTTCAAGGTGTTTCTGAATCACGGCAATATACCAATAAGATTTTATATACCAATAAGATTTTAAGGCAGGAAATTAAAATATATGTAGATGAAATTGGGGTGTTAACATGGACAGAGCTGTCGGTTAACTTGCCGCATTTAAAGCTCAGCTATATTGAATGTAATGCACTCCGTGCCCCAGATTCACGGACAAGCTTCCCTTATCTGATAAGCATACATTGTCTGAAGCTTGACGTAGGGGGTTATTCAATGTCAAGCATTTCTTCTCTGACAATAGAGAGTCGTAAATGGCTCAATCCCTTATCGGAGATAGAAAACCTTAAGGCCATACGGTTAATGCAAAACAACTTAATCCTGACAATGGCTGATTCAACATTTCCGAGCCTCATGAACCGTTGCAACATATCAATCTCGACTGCTGATTTGTGGAAGGTGCTCCTGGAGTTACGGACTTCATTGGAAGAAAAGGACATTAAAGTCCAACAGATTTCATCTAAAACAGAGGTGACTGGAGTCCTTGTTATGCAAAATCGGCCTAGTCAAATATCGATTGAACCGGCTCTGGATTGGTCGGGTCTTCAGGCATTGCACGGAAACCAGAGCTCCGACAGTCTCCTTGACCGAGATCAAACAGTTACTAACTCTGAAGTTGAAGAGCTTATCAACAGGCAAAGGCATGATGTCGGGGAGAGCTAGCTCGCATTCGAACGAATTTATCACGACGGATGTTGATTAAGCAAATACTTATTTGACAATGTTCTTTTTTTTTTTTTTTTTTGAGGTAGGGAGTGGGGAGGGTTTTGTTTGTTGCTATCTTCGACATAGATCGTTCTTGAAGTGTGACCTTGTATACACATTTGCCGTTATTTTACTAGCTTTTATGTTTATGTGGTTGATTAAATCGAACAAATTTGTATTTTTTTCATTGCCTTGGAAGAAAATTGGGGAAAATAGATGCGTCTGGGGGAGAAGAGAACAAGCTTTAAACATTATATTATAAAATGTTAAATAGATGTATGTGAACTGTACTATTTTACTTTGGGAACATAAATTGTTTCACCGTAGACCATGTTCATATCAACTATTAGATCATGTTCATACCAACTATTAGTGTTATGTAGTCAAGTAGATCCAAACAAATTGATGTGTACAACATCAGCTTTTCGAACATAAATTGATTTTCTTTGTATGTGCATGGTACTGTAGTATTTGGGGTTCACAAAATGTCCGTGTGGTCCGGGTAGAATTCGATTTTTTTTTGGAAATGGGGCGTTTTGTTTTGTGTGTTTTTTTTTAAATGGTATAATTAAAATTTTCGGGCAAATTACTCTTCCTCACATACGAACCTATTTTGAACAAATTAAACATGTTTAACGGATTTTAAACAAAAGCTTGAAAAAAAGACTGAATTATAATGATTCTAAGGCATAAGCAAAATACAAACCATGCAGACAGGTATTTAGCAGAGTTTACTTAATTCATATAATTATTTTAACATGTCATAATTATGTTTTTTGTCAAGAAGAAATGGAAACATGATAGCAAGAATTAAGTGTACTTTGAATATGCATAAGTATGATAATTAAATTACTTTTAATCTCATTTTTTTTTGGCTAAAATTACATGCTGAAATTTTTGTTGTTGCTGGAATTTGTTTCAGTGGCCTTTTTTATATGCTAAAATTTTTGTTATTTTGCTGCTTTAAACTGCTAAGTATGATATTATGTATTTTAGAAAGAAAATACATAAATGACCATTTCTATGGAATTAAAATATTATTACAATCTATCTAATATTTTATAATATTTTAAATAATTTATAAAAATAAAAATTATATTTGAGCATTTTTTTACCCACCCCAACCACATCTGGCTTGGCCTCTAAAAACAAATAAACATTTTTTTTAAATACATAAGCATAAAAGTTTAAGATTTCTTACTCTTTTTTAAACACGTGATGCATTAACAAGACAATAATTGTTATTATATTACAAAATAAATAAAATTATAATCTAGTTCATCACTGAGTTATAAATAAATAAAATAAATAAAATATATTGAAGTAACGTCAAGATTTCACATAGTACACAGAAGTCACATGAAAATGTTCCACACATAATCCGACAATTTTTGAAAGGCTGTCACTAGTACAAAAAACCCCTTCACCGACCCTTAATCACCGACTGTTTTACCCGAAGCATCAGTGTTGCTATCCCTACACTGACTCTTTTATTAAATAACAGTCAGTATTGTCATTCAACACTGACGCTTGAAAAACAGTCAGTGTTTGTTATAAACAGTGACGGTTTTTAAAAAAAACAGTCAGTGTTGGTAACAAACACTGACGGTTTTTCAAGCGTCAGTGTTGAACACCAACACTGACGATTTTTAAAGCGTTTCAAGCGTCAGTGTTGAACACCAACACTGACGATTTTTAAAGCGTCAGTGTTGATACTCAACACTGACGCTTTAAAAACAGTCAGTGTTGATAACCAACACTGACTGTTTCTTTAAAAACTGTCAATGTTGGTTGTTAACACTGACGAAAAATCGTCAGTGTTGGTGTTCAACACTGACTGTTTCTTTAAAAACCGTCAGTGTTGGTGTTCAACACTGACTGTTTCTTTAAAAACCGTCAGTGTTGGTGTTCAACACTGACTGTTTTTTAAAAAGCATCAGTGTTGATAACCAACACTGAAGGTTTTTAAAGAAACAGTCAGTGTTGGTTCTTAATTGTTTTTTTTTTTTCAAATATCATAATTAAAAATATATTATTTTGGTTTGAACATTTCATTGAACACATGTAATACATTAATTTATTTAATAAAATCAAGTTAAAACTTAAAATCTTTTAAGTTTTTACAAATACGAATTTAATAATTACAAGATAATTACAAGATAATTTCAAGTTGGTACTCAACACTGACTGTTTTTTGAAAAACCATCAGTGTTGATAATTATGACACATACCAATTGGTATCTTAAAAAAATGTTTGTGGAGAATGAAAATTCATTGGTATCTTAAAAATTATTGCTCCAATTAAAAAGTTTAATTTGTCCATTTTTATTGAATAAATATGACACATACCAATTGACAAGTCTCACACGTTTTTTATTTTTACAGTAACTTGTCATGTCTCACACGTTTTTTATTTTTATAATTGACAAGTCAATTTCTTGATTGCCAAATATCAACTTTGGTTATGTTTAATATTTTCCATTGATCATTTTAAAACAACTTTGGAATTATTTCATTGAAAATCGACCGTCAATTGCTCGTGTGAAAATGAACGGTCCACAAATATTTACACATATTGAAAGAGCAAATAATAATTAAATTCTATAAAATCAACAATTATATGTATGATTTGTCCATGAAAGCTATAAAAAGTTTGAAAATATTTTATTTTTATTTTTTTCCATATTATTTGTTGTATAAATTAGATTTACATATGTACAAATTCAACATCAATAAGCTAATATTGAATGTCCAAACTAATTTGTCAAAACTTTCACTTATCCCATAAACTTTTGCAAAAAAATATTTCTCTTAAATAAAATTCAATCTATATAATATAATTATATATATACAAATTATTTTGCAAACATTTTTATTTCTCTTCCTTGCAAAATTTTTAACCCTTTGTCAAAAAATATCACTGACGGTTTTTAAAAAACAGTCAGTGTTGGTGTTCAACACTGACGGTTTTTAAAAACCGTCAGTGTTAGCAGCCAACTGACTGTTATTAAAAACCGTCAGTGTTGGGAGCCAAATACCGACTGTTTTTTATATTGGAAACCGTCAGTGATTTTTCAATCAGTGTCGCTGTGAAATTTCTCATGTTTCTAACTCAAAATTTCGATCAGCCGCGATTCCTCCGCGCCAAACAAAAATCTCATATGCTCCAAATCACGCTCTCGACCCCCAAATCCTCCCGCCTCCGACCCAAAACCCTTCCTGCCTCCTCTCCTCTCCTTCCTGCCTTCAGACCTACCCATCTCTCTCTCGCTCTCTCGCATCATCCCTACCCATCTCTCTCTCGCTCTCTCGGATCAGATCGGCACCAGGATAGAGACGCACCATCTCTCTCTCCAGACCTAGCCGCCAGACCCGACCCATCTCTCATCGCTCTCTCTCATCGCCTCCGCCGCGTCTCTCCTGCGCGAAGGAAAAGAAGAAGGAAAGAATCCGCTCAGCCGCACAGTTCGCGTTCCTCCTCCGCCGTTGTTCCGCCAATGGTGACCGCCGTTCCTCCTCCGCCAATGGTGACCGCCGTTTTTCCCCTCACCGTTCTCCTCCATCTGCCGCTCTTTCCCTCCCGTTCGCCTCCTTGCTACAAGGTAATAAAAATTCTGATTTAAGAAGGGCATTGCCCCAAAATTCGTTCTTCTGGTTCCCCTTTTGGGTGGGGGTGGTCAAGGGTTCTTAGTGTAAAGAGTAAAAACTAAGATTTCAGAAGAAACTGGAAGGTTAACAGAAGGAATGGTTTATCAAAATTTAGCTAGTTTACAGCTCTGCCTTTTGGAAGTTTGATGCTGCTTGTAATATAAATTTGATTTAAGAAGGGCATTGCCCCAAAATTCGATTTAGGTAATACAAATTCGGTTTAGGTAATACAAATTTGAATTTGTGAGCAAGGCAGTCACTTCTTGCTACAAGCTCACAGATCCATCGATTTAGGTAATACAAATTCAATTTAAGGGCATTGCCTCCTTGTACTAGGCCGTTCAGGTTCTTATTGTTCAATTGAGTCTAAATTACAGGTTGATGCACATTTAACATGAGTCAGGTTTGATTGCATATCTGAAATTTTGTCGGTGCTATGTTCTGTTAATTGGGGCTCTATAAGGGTCCCCTACTTTCTTTTTATTTTGTCTTGGCACTTTGAAAATGAGACATCGAATAAAGAAACAGAAAGACACTATACGTGGGAACACTCGCTTTTTCTCTATTTGGTCTTGCGGTATCAGATTCTGTTTCTCAAAACAAAAGACAGAGATACGAAATTAAGAGAGATAGACACAGAAAGATATGGCATCTCCAATGTTGGGAGGAAGTAGAGATGTAGCGGGAGCAGAGAATGATCTCAATACTGTCGAGCTCGCTCGCTTTGCACTGGATGAACACAACAAGAAATTGGTGAGCCTTTTGCAAATATTCTCTACTGCTGTTCATTTTTGTTTGTGCTATTGGTTCATGGATTTATCCCCATTTTTCCACTATGGTCTATACCTAAATAAAATAAATAAATCAGTTTATACGCTAAAATAAAAAATAATCTTGCAATTTTGATGAATTATACCTAAAGAAACTTCTAAACCAAAAAAAAAAAAAAAAACATCTAATTGAATCATCCTTCTAGTTTGTTGCTTATAGCATTTCAAACTCAACTTCACAAAATATTTATGCTATATGCAGAATGCTGATCTGGAATTTTCATGGGTGGTGAAGGTAAAGAGACCCAGGTGGTATCTGGTACGATGCACCACTTGACAATTGAGGCTGTTGATGCAAGCAAGAAGAAGTCCCTTCTAGAAGCAAAGGTGTGGGAGAACCATGGGAGAATTTCAGATCCCTTCACGAGATCAACCATCTGGACTATATTTGTAAGGCTGTATACAACTATTGTGTACTTGGCTATTATACACTAAATTTTGTTATAGTGTGTTTTTTGGTGAATGAACCTATTATGTTGTGTGTTTTTTGGTGAATGAATATATTATGTTGTCTAAATTATTTGTATGATACATTGTTTAACATCAATAAATGTTAAATAGTAATATATGGCTAGCAAGAATATGGAGGCTAGCTCAAATATAAACAGAACCATGCCGAAATTTTTATATCAACACTGACGGTTATAAAGCTAATAACGACTGTTTTTAATATATATCATTAATGTAATTTTTAACATCAACACCGACGCTTTTTTAAGCGTCAGTGTTGATGTTCAACAGTGACGCTTAAAAAAGCGTCAGTGTTGAACACCAACACTGACGCTCTAAAAACAGTCAGTGTTGTGCTCAACACTGACTCTTTTTCAAGCGTCGGTAAAAGGTAACCTTCACTGGCGCCGGCTTTACTGACGTCGCTATAACAGTCGGTGTAGGGGTATTTTAATCGTCGGTGAAGGAGTTTTTTGTACTAGTGTGTGTTTGTTTGTTGTCAAGTTCTCATGAATTCGTATCCTCTGAGATATCTCAAACTTTGGGTGACTTTATGGAAAATCTCAACCGTTTAAAAACGCTCTACACGAATCTCAAAGCACTCATAATACTCACCCCTACATCACTCGCGAATAGGCACCGGACACGTCGGTCACACAAAAGTTGAGATAATCTCAGAGGATATGCACACTAGTGGAAAAACATGAATCAGGATCGGCCTATCTGGATCGGTTATATGAAACAACCGATACTAATACCTATATGGATCGGTTTTCTGAACAAAACCGATCCTAAAAACTAGTTAGATCGGGTTTTTTAGTCAACCGATCCTAATTTGTGAACTATCAGGATCAGTTTTTTATAAAATCTGATCCTGATACTATCAGGATCGGTTGTTCTAAACAACCGATCCTAATAGTAGAACAACTGATCCTGATAGTATCTGGATCGGTTTTTAGCAATAAAACCGATCCAGATAGTTTTTTTCTTTTATTTGGAAAATCTTTTCATATGGTTATGTTTAAATAAATATAAAAAATTACATATTAGAAATATAAGTTAATTATTTAATATAAATTTTATTTAATTTTCAAATTCTACTTAAATAATATTAAACAGCAGATAGGTACTATTTGACATTGATATTTCATTAATGTAATTTATATTATTAAAATTTATGTGATAATATAATTAATTATTTGACATTGATATTTCATTTTGAAGTTATTTTGACTATTGAATTTTTTTATACAATCATGCATGATGCATCAATGACTTGTGCCATATAATAATATACATAGGACTTGAACCCTTGTTGTGTGGGGTTGTGAAGGAACGAATACGAACATTAGCATTTGGTCGATCGGAACCGTTAAAATGAAAGAATGTCATATTAATTTCACCATTATAAAATTTGATACAATTCGGGATTCGTTTACTAGTTCAGTAAAGCAAAACAATATAGCAACATCGCACGGCAGTAAATAGTTTACGTTGGATCAAAACTTACAGTTGTCGGGCCTTCAGCACTTTTACGTTATTAATGTTCCATGCTATATCTTGATCATTTTAAAAATTATTACATGTCATTTAATTACAGACCCACCGTTGGATGATCATGCAGAAATGAACGGTCTGCATTTCATTTAACAATTTGATGCCATTAATAATAATAAAATTGTACAAAATTGATCATAGTAGAGTTGATTTGGCCATACAAACACAAATAAATAATTTTTATATTTTTCACATTTTTCTTAATATTTATCCGTGTACATGCATTACCAAACAGAAAAGAAAATAAATGGTAGCCGTTTGATGGTTGATAGACCATCAATATGAGTGGGGTTTACCTCAGTGATTTTTCTCATATAAAGTATCAGGATCGGTTTTTTATAAAAAACCGATCCTGATAGTTTTTTTTTTTTGGCAGAACCAACTTTGAAAAAAAAATAGTATCAGGATCGGTTTTTTATAAACAACCGATCCTAATGATAACTCCCTATATAACCTGATTAGGGTTCTTCATATTTTCATTTCGCGCCTCTCATTTTCAATTTAGAGTCTCTGTCTCTGTGTCTCCGTATCTCCCTCTCAAATCCTCAGTACTCTTTGTCTCTCTCTCTCTGTCTCCGTCTCTCCCTCTCCTCCGTGTCTCTCTCTCTTTCTCTCCGTCTCTTCCTCTCAAAGCCGAGCCTCTCGCACCTCCGGCTCAATTGTGTTAGTTTTTAATTTTTTTTATTGTTTTAAAAATTAATTAATGATGTTTGTATATTGTTTTACAGTTTTGAGGACATCTCTCTCAAGTTACTTAATCATCCGGCCGATCAACTATCATGGTATTAGCTTTATCTAATTTTCTCATTATTATACTTTTAAAACACATTTTTTTGTATATTTTATTGGAAAATATTTTTCCATCTAATTGTTACCTTTGTTTTTGTTTTTAGGGTCTTTTTTAATCTCAAGTGATGTGATTGCAAAAGAGGTCATTATTAATTTTTTTATTGTTGTGCTTTACATTAATTGCATAAATGTGTATATTGCATAAATGTGTGTTAATTGAAGAAATAGCCCAATTAGGCACTTGTATGTTTGTTAATTAATTTTTTTTTGGATTTAAATTTCTTGTTATAATATGTAATGCTTCACAAAACTTTGTATGAAGTACATGAATTTTTTGTAATAGTTTAAGATGTGTATGATAATTAATTTATGATGTGTATATGATATTTAATTGATTATTTCTTCTTACTGTGCAAAAAAAAAAATTTAGGATGCTGGCCAGCAAAATATATATGAAAGCTGGTCAAATAAATAAAAATATTTTTTTTAGCTTCAATAAAACATCAGGATCGGTTATTTTAAACAACCGATCCAGATTACTACTATTAGGATCGGTTTCTTAAAATAACTGATCCTAATTCTAAAAAAAAAAAAAAAACTTTTAGGATCGGTTATTAAAAAATAACCGATCCTAAAAGTTTTTTTTTTTTTTTAAGAATGAGAATATGAAAAAAAACTGATCCAGAATATAACTATTAGGATCGGTTCGTTAAGAAAAACCGATCCAGATAACTGCTATTAGGATCGGTTCGTTAAGAAAAATCGATCCAGATAACTGCTATTAAGATCGGTTATAATAAACAACCGATCCTAATAGTTACTATTTGGATCGGTTCTTTAAAAAATACAAAACCGATCATGATAGTATCAGTATCGCCTTCATCAGGATCGGTTGTATTCCGATACTGATATGCATATATAACTGATCCTGATTCCATATTTTCCACTAGTGGCACTCAATTCTCATTGGATGATAAGGTATTTGGCATTGTTTTCAAGTCTTCTATGGCGTGCTTAGGGGTGTTCAAATGGTTCGGTTTAAACAGTTATGTTATTTTGATTTATTGGATCGGTTCGGTTGGCTTTTCAAAACCGAATTATAACTTCAGTTCGGTTCGGTTTGAAAATTTTCAAAATCGAAATAACCGAACCGACTGAACTTTCATATAATATGAATTTGATTGGAACCACCCCGGTTTATTTTTTAATACTCCGATTTATTTCTTAATCAATTGCTTTAAATACTTGATTTATTTCTAAATATCTTAGTTTATTTCTTAATACTCCGGTTTATTTCTTAATATAATTCAGTTTATTATAAATTAATTGTTTTAAATAAAAATAATAATATATTTCGGTTTGAACCAAACAAACCGAACAAACCGAAATAAAACTTCGGTTCGATTCGGTTCAGTTGGAATGCTAATTCGGTTGGGTTCGGTTCTATTTTTAAAACCAAATTATAACTTTGGTTTGTCAAGTTCGGTTCGGTTGAAACCGAACCGAACCAATGAACACCCGTAGGCGTGCTAATCAAAGAAACGACAAAGCAAGTTGCTGTGTTATCGATAGTCTGTTCAATAACTGCTACACGTTTGTCAGTATATTCTTAGTTCACAGTAAATCTTCAACAAACATTTCGTACGATAAAAAAAAAATACGGAAAAGATGACACAAATATTGGGCCTTTTTCAAAGGCCAGCACTCACAGTACCGAGCTCAGAAGTATATTGGGCCTTTTTCAAGATATCCGGTGATGGGCTTTTCTGATATTATGTTTAGGCCTATCATAAACATGAAATTGTACTTTTCAACAATCCCAAAAAGAAAATCATGGATAATTTTTTTTACCGAATATTTTGTTCTTAGTATTAGAAAAAAAAATCAAAATTAATACGTAACATATTATTCTGAGAAATTTTAAAACTTAGCATCTACACAGAATAAGTCTGTGTACCTTAAAAGTGACTATTTCGCAGTGTGAGAAAAAGTGTACACATAAAAAATTTGTTTTTTGTTTCTACAAAGTTTGATTAAAAAGTTTCAAAAAAATATAAAATTTGGTCTTCAAAACACATTAATATGAAGAACAAGATAAACGGTTTGGATCAGTTATTTGGACTTTAAATCCGGTGATTTATAGTCAAATGTACAAAAATGTCTATGCATTGCAATGTATGGTAGTCTTACTCATGTGTGTGTGTGTGTCTATATATAGGAAAATGCTAATAGGCTACGCATAGCATAGATTAAACAGACTTATTCTATGCATTGCAATGTATGGTAGTCGCTGATCTGGTGGTCCAGAAAATTTTACTGTTTTTACTGTTCACAGCAAAACAGTAATTTTAAAAAATGCTTAATAAATAGTAAAAAAATTTCAAAAAATATATAATTTGGTCTCCAAGTACATTTCAATATGGATTAAGCATCTAACATTTCAGATCGGTCGTTTGGACTTTCAAAATAAAAATACGGCGTGAAGTAGAAACACGTTTTACTTCGCAACTCACCGTAGCTCATCTATATATATATAAGGAGGGATCCGATTACATCCTTTTTTTGGTGACACCAAATTACACTCTCCATTTTTAAAGTTTTTAAAGTCCAAACCGTTCAACTTGTTGGATATGTTAAAATGTCCCTGCATATCAAATTTTACATTTTTTGGAATTTTTTTACTATTTATTAAGTATTTAATAAAATCGCTATATTAAGACCGTTGAATTTTTATATCCATCTTAATAAATAGTAAAAAAATTCAGAAAAATGTAAAATTTGATCTGCAAGCACATTCTAAATATAACACTTCAAGCCACCTTGATATACTTGCTAATCAATCATTTTGGGGGGAGAAATTGAGAAGCACTTAGCACTATGCTGTTTTGATTCAAATATTTTATTATTATTATTTTGTTTAACAAAAAGAAATTGTTAGTAGAATATCTGGTACTATTGTCTATTGTCAACTTTCTTACAAGTTTCTAACGTGGTATTAGGTCTCTCTGATTTGTAATTTAGGTTTCGATGTACACAACCCCAATAGTGATCATTCATAGTTAAAACGATTTACTAAGTGGAAGGTCGCATCGTCGTTTCTCTGTCTCTCTTTCATTCAACAACCTAAAACTGCTTTATTAAAAACACCCGGCATTAATTGCATAAAAAATCAATTCATTAAACAACCTCAAACTGCTTTATTAAAAACACCCTTTATTCAGGCATAAATTGAATAAAAAAAATCATTTCCTCAATTCTAAGGGTGTCAATGAATACGGAATGGGTCGAAAGGAGAAATTTTTATATCCGTATTCATCTAATATTACCCTTATTTGTACCATCATCTTTAAAATAGCTTATGTAACTTAAGATTATAACAAATATATAATTATATTAAACAATATTATATGTTTAATATCATATAACAGGAACTTATAATCATGGATCCTATTCTTTGAGAATATATTAATTTTTAATTAATTATAATCTCATCATATATTATAATAAATATTATATAATTATAACTAATAAACCAAAATTTTCATGTACAACATATCTATCCATTAATTACCAATGCGATAATGGATACAAAATAGTTGTTACTCATACCCTTACCCAATAAACAAAAAATAAATTGTAGGTGTTAAGTTAGCGAAATAAATCCTTACCCGTACGTTACATATTCATTGCCAATCTGTATCAGTTGATTCTTACCAAATCGTCCCGTTGAAATTCAATAAAACATTGTCAACATCGATTTCAACTTCGAGTATCAAAGTTATCACTAGTACAAAAAACCCCTTCACCGACCCTTAATCACCGACTCTTTTAAGCAAAGCATCAGTGTTGTTCACACTATACTGACCCTTTTATTAAATAACAGTCAGCGTTGTTATTCAACACTGACGCTTTATAAACAGTCAGTGTTGGTTATCAACACTGACTGTTTTTCAAAAAAGAGTCAGTGTTGAACACCAACACTGACTGTTTTTCAAGCGTCAGTGTTGATTACCAACTCTGACGCTCTAAAAACAGTCAGTATTGGTACTCAACACTGACTCTTTTTCAAAAGAGTCAGTGTTTGTACTCAACACTGACTGTTTGTAAAGCGTCAGTGTTGAGTAGCAACACTGACTCTTTTGAAAAACAGTCAGTGTTGAGTACCAACACTGACTCTTTTGAAAAACAGTCAGTGTTGGTACTCAACACTGACTCTTTGTAAAGCGTCAGTGTTGAGTAGCAACACTGACTCTTTAAAAACAGTCAGTGTTGGTACTCAACACTGACTGTTTATCAAGACAGTCAGTGTTGCGTACCAACACTGACTGTTGGTAAAGCGTCAGTGTTGGGTAGCAATATCAGCAGATGATGAAATTTATGATTTTTGTACAGCAAATAATATGAATAAATTCCAAAAAAAATATTTCCTACTTTTATACATAACTTGTGACCAAATAATATTTGTAATTATCAATTTCATATAATTTCAGCAATATTTGTTCAAACAAATTGAGCTAATAACTGTGGACCGTTCATTTTCTTATGAATAATCAACGGGTGATCTGCAATCAAATAATTCCTAATTTATTTTAAAATGATCATGTTAGTACCAGGAACCTTAAAAACAAAAAATAATTGGAGTTCCAACAATTGTAAGCTTCGATCCAATGTGTAATGTTTATAGCCTTACGATCTCGTTAATTCCGTCGCTTGGATGGATGTGTAAATGAACATCAAATTAGATAGCATTACATGCATGTTGCATATATGAATTTTGCATAAATTAAGGTGGGTTGTTCTAAATTCAATTTAATTCTGTAAGATATTTAACAATTATGTATATTTTTCATATTTTTGTTTGTTTCATTTTCCATTCTAATTTATATTTTTTCCTTAATTTTTTTTTTTCAAATATAATAATTAAAAATATACTATTTTGGCTTGAACATTTCATTGAACACATGTAATACATTAAGTTACCTGAGAGGATATGGACTCCCACCCACAATCTCAAAAATGGACACCTCCTTTGAAATCAAGACCATTCATCTCCTATCAAACGGATATAAATTTACAAATCTAAATTTACGTAATAATTGTACAGAAAATAGTATGAAAATAATTAAAAATAAATATTTTATACTCTTGTTCATCTTATATGTGAAATAATGCTTATAAATGTCAATTTTATATAATTTTATCATTATTTGTCTCTTGAAATTGAGCCAATAATTTCATATCGTTCATTTTTACGTAATCAATCAATGGTCGATGTGCAATGAAATGAAATTTTATTTTCATTTACCTATCAATCAAGAGAATGAAATATTGAAACATCGAAGCACTATAAACACTTCTAGTTGGATTGAAGCTTAGACATGATCGAACTTCGAAAAATTTATTTTGGTTATGTTTAATATTTTTTATCTCATAAACTTTTGCAAAGAATATATCTCTTAAATAAAATTCAATCTATATAATATAATCCTATATATACAAAATTATTTTGCAAACTTTTTTATTTTTCTTCCTTGCAAATTTTTTAACTTTCTGCCAAAAAAAATCACCGACAGTTTTCAAAAAAACAGTCAGTGTTGGTATTCAACACTGACTTTTTTTTGAAAAACCGTCAGTGTTGATAATCAATACTGACTGTTTTTCAAAAAACAGTCAGTGTTGACACTAACACTGACTATTTTCGAAAACAGTCAGTATTGCTCTAAACACTGACTGTTTTTCAAAAAACAGTCAGTGTTGCTCTTAACACTGACCCTTTTATCTAAAACCGTCAGTGTTGCTCTCAACAGTGACCCTTTTTTTTAAAACCGTCGGTGATTTTTTTTTGCAGATGCCGCTGAAATTTTCGTTCCCGGTTATATGTTTCGATTTTAGCCGCGAAGAACTTCATTTCCCCTTCTAAATTTCATTTCCCTCTTCTTTGCGATAAACGCTCTCCGTCTCTCTCGCTCTCTTCAGACCTTCTAGCCGCCAGACCTCACCCTTTTCGCCCAGCCCTAAACCCTCTCTTGCTCTCCGCCTCAGCTTCCCTCCGCCTCAGCTTCCCTCCGCCTCAGCTTCCCTCCGCTTCAGCTTCCCTGTGCTCTCCGCCTAAGCTTCAGCTTCAGCTCTCTGCCCCGAGCACAAACCCTACCCCGAGCACATGAGTACTAAGCACGCAGTTGTGCTCTTCAACAGATATTCAGCTTCTCAAGGTAATTAATTTCATTAATTTGGTGCGATTTCCCATTTTGCCCTTTGGATACTGGTACTGGTTTCATTGGGTCCTATATACTGGTACTGGACTTTACAAACACAATGCCTTTTCTTGCATAATCCATCTATAAGAGTGTTAAAGGTCACGACATCAGGTTCATACTGGTACTGGTTTCATGTCATGTAGATAATCCATTGCCTTCTCAATTTCAACTTTCTTGTACAGCCCATTTATAAGAGTGTTATAGGTTTATGACGTTAGGCTCAAACCCTTTACAAATCATGTCAAGTAGAAATCTCAAGGCTTATCAATTTGACTTTACTTGCGTATTCCATCTATAAGCAGTGAGTTCAATTGTGTACAGCTATAAGCATGGTTCTCGGGTTTTGCCGCAATGCTTAACGAGTCTCAAGCACAAATTCTTTCAGAGGTCGTTGTGATTTTGAGAAACTCGGTGCGTGGTTGTCTCTCGATTGAAATACGGGTGCTTGAAGCGCCGTCCTCTTGGTGCTTCTGAATTCTTCTGTTGTCTCGGTGTGATGGTGAATTTGCTAGTTGATGGCCGTGACGCGAGGTACTTCTTTGGTACCGGCCACTTTCCATCTCCCTCACTAATGCCTTGCTATTTCGGGTAATTTCTTCAAACCCGACTCTAAATTATCAATCTTGTGTCTTGACTGAGTGCTTTGAATTGTTATGATTGGCCTCGAGGGTTGTTTATTTTCCCGGAGGCAACTGGTTGGGTTGTTTTTCCATGAGACATACACTACTGTGCTTGATTCTTCCCTTCTCTGTTGATGATTGGTGTTGTGCTAATTATCCGAATTGGGCATTCGATACGATAATTGATATAGTGACAGTTTGTGCCTTGTTTCGATTATGATCTGAGCATTGCTATCCTTTTTCTTTGTTGACTGTTACAACCCTTGAGTGCTGCCTTGTGTGAATCGAGTAAAATCAGACGCTTAAGTAAACCTAAATAGAAGTATGAATTGCAAAGTGATGCCAAAATCCAGATGTTTCTATTCTGACCTGTAGATCTATAACGTACCAATTGCTGGATTTGATTGGGTGGAAATGCAGTGTTAGCTAGTCAGACTTTTTTTTGAGAAACTCGGCAGTTTGGTAGTCAGTCAATCTACTAATTGAACCATACCAGTAACAAGTTTTATCATGCAGTAAAAGTTCCAAGTTGTGCTAGTAAAATTTATCTGTGTTTGGCATGGCTGAGATCTCAGTCGGTTAATACCAGAACTTTTGAATACAGGTCATGCATGTGTTAGTGAGGAAGATTTTTTTCATACCAGTTTGGCCAATTTATCTATAATAATTCCCAAGTATTACTATTAGGCTACTCATTAATACTGACTGGCCAATTTATCATACCAGTTCCATTCTTCATTTTTTTACTAAGTTTGGTCTAGTCAGCATTAAACAATTCGAGATTATTATATACAATTATTATATTCAAACTACAAATTAACATATAATTCTGGTTCATCTGTAAATTACAGATTGGTGCGGCCGCAGCTTATTTCAGAACAAGCTTATTCTTTGCTAAAAGATATTTTATTCTCTTGGTTTCATCAGTCCTCGTCATAACTTGGCTCAATTTGAGGTGCCTTATTTATGATTTCGATACTGGTGCTGATAAAAACAAAAAATAATCTGTGGTTAACATTGTTGGCAGGTACTTCATAATTCTCAAAGTATACATAGCTTAGAAATGTCAAGACTCCTGAATATTTTATTTGCAAATAGGCTGAAAAGGATAATACAATTCATAAGATGTTAAATGCTATTGGCAGATATGTTAATTTGCTAGTTTGGTTGGCTAAACAACCTATTTTCAGTTATTTCACCTCTCTTCCCTTTATCAAGTTTAGGAGTGTTTAACTGATGGTACATGGAGAAGCTTGCTTTTGAATTATAAATTGATATGTGTTTATCTCTAAACAACCTATTTGCATGTGTAATAATTAATAGGTTCTGGTACAGTTTGCTAGAGGCTGGGATTTGTTTGTTGGCTGTTGATGAAGCGCATTGCATATCCGAGTGGGGCCATGATTTCAGGTTTGTAATTGCACTTTGTAACCTCTATTTTTGAAAGTTTTCATCTCTGACAGACATGGATGCATGAAAGCTTTGTTCGGTCAGGGCATAAAAGAATTGGAATGAAATGCAAGCATTATTAGGGAAAACACAATTGTTCCAGGATTCAGATGAAGCTATTTATGGATATAAGTAGTTTTGGGTTGGTTTTCTTTCCATTGATCAATGTGAGGTTGATTATGTTGAATAGGCCTCGTCAATTGAATGTCATCTCTTCTCGGGTGGTACTATCCTTTATATTAGTTATAGGTTGCAAGAAAGAGAAGCATTTTTTATTTAAGTCAAGTAAATAGATTTTTGATGGCAATTAACTTGGATAAAATTTGGTGTCTTTTGTGTGTTTTGTGGATATATGGCATGTAATTTGGATAACATGTAATTTGATAATTTTTAATGGCAATTAACTTGTTTGGTGTCTTTTGTTTGTGATTGTGGCATATTAATTTTTTAATGTCAATAAATGTTGAATGGTAATATATGGCTAGCAAAACAAAATCATGCCAACACAGAAAAAGAGTCGGTGTTGGTGCTCAACACTGACTCTTTTGAAAAAGAGTCCGTGTTGGTGCTCAATAACACTGACTCTTTTGAAAAAGAGTCGGTGTTGGTGCTCAACACTGACTCTTTTCCAAAAGAGTCGGTGTTGGTGTCAACACGGACTCTTTTTCAAAAGAGTCGGTGTTGGTGTTCAACACTGACGCTTTAAAACAGTCAGTGTTGAACCCAACACTGATTGTTTTTAGAGAGTCAGTAAAAGTTAATCTTCACTGGCGCTGGTTTTACTGACGCCGCCATAACAGTCGGTGTAGGGGTATTTTAACAGTCAGTGAAGGGGTTTTTTGTACTAGTGTATGGATTCGGATAATTTCAGGTTTTGAGCTTGTAAGGTTCGAGGTATGGGTTAATTAATCAGATTCGGTATGGTTTGATGAGTGATCGTTGAGTGATTGGATAGGTACGATTTAGTTTGGGCAATGTCAGACCATTTTACTGTGGTCAAATTTTGCCAGTCTAGGCAAAACGTGCTGTATATTTCATTTTTCCTAAAAAGCAATCCTTGCTCTCCAATTCTACAGTTGTAACAAGTAACAACATTAAAAACCATGAATGTTATTTATCCTGAAAAATTAATAACATACCTATAAGTAGTGCAACATTGAGATCGCAATCTCTCATATTGTTATGATTTCTACGCCAACCGAAAGGACAAGAGCACCGATATCCTCCTTCAAAATTGTGACACTTTCCTGGCTTGGAGCATGCATTTTGGGATTTACATTCGTCGATGTCTGCATAAATATGACATAATATTGATAAGCCTACATATTACGTACTGCAACATATTTTTGAGTTTTTTTTTCTTGTATATATGCTGGACAGTTGATCATTGCAGCCACTGCGAAAGATATATATATATATATATATATATATATATATATAGAGAGAGAGAGAGAGAGAGAGAGGGGTTGACTAAGTTCAAAATATTTTTTCCTTGCCCCTGGAACAAATGATCTAGTTTTGTGATTTTCAAAGTTCAAATAATCGATCCAAATCAATAGATGTTCAATCTATATTAAATGTACTTGGATGCCAAATTTTATATTTTTTGAAATTTTTTTATTATTTATTAAGATGATTTGGAAGTCGTTATTATTCAATGGTGCTGAAATTTAATAGAAACAATGATTTTCAAACCATATTAATAAATAATAAAAAATTCAAAAAAATGTAAAATTTGGTCTCCAAGCGCATTTTAATATATATTAAACATCTAATAGTTTGGATCGACTATTTGGCCTTTGAAAATAAGAAAACCAAGTCGTTTGTTCCGGAGGCTAGAAAAAAAACGTTTTGATTTTAGCCAACCTCTATATATATATATATATATATATATATATATATATACATTCACATATATATAAAAATAATAGAAAGCAATAAAAGGAGAGTGAGAGAGAGAGAGAAAGACCTTGGCAGCCGCCATCAAGGTAAGGATTGCCTTCATAACCATTGGAGCAGTTGCAGAGATAACCACGGCCACTGATAGTCAAACAAATACTGTGATCACTTCTGCATGCATGGGATGATTTGGTTTCTAGTGCGATGTCGCATGTGGTGTTTTTAATGACCCAGTCGATCACTATCGGCATTGATGCAGTATAGTTTTTCAGTCTGTCTGTGGTGATGTAAGTGGTGTTGAACTGGAACTCAGCTTCCTCGACGACCATAGCATAGCTGCAAGGACTAAAGTTATACACCTCCGAGTTGGTGTACCCCGTATCAAACGAGATTAGAAAACCGACTGTTTCTTTAGAGATAGCAGTCTGGCAACAGCCAATTCCAGAACATGATCCATATTTATTAATGGTATCTAGGCTGTCACATGAAGCAAGGCATCCTACTGAGTAATTAGTAGTGTAGTCAAGGAGGAGATAGCCAAATGCATGGCACCCAATGACTGTAAATATGTTCTTCTCAGTGTTGAGCCACATTGGTTTTCCAGTAAAGTCTTTACCTAGATCAAACAATTGGTTTCCCTTTGTCGTGCTATCGTAACACCATGTAGCTATAGGGCTGCTTATACGTGCCTGGCCCAAGGACAGGCTTATATTCCGAATCTCAATGGCTTGGTATATCCCAAGGTATGGTAAGAGGATACCTGTGCCAAGTGATATTTCGCAAGAGATATTGAATTCTTCAGAAAAGGAGCAAGATGTGCCCATGCCGAAAGGGTATGGGATGGGAATTCCAGCACAGCTCTGTGGGCACCCTGGTAGAGCAAGGCTGTTCTTTGCAGATTCTGTGGTTTTGAAGTGGATGAGCAGAAGAATTTGGGTTAGTATCATTGCCACCGCGGTGTATACGGTACCTCCTACTTGCAATGAGTAGTTTCTTTTTGTTTCCTTCATCATATTCATAGATAGCTAGTCTTAATTAATTACTGAGTAACCTACTAAGTTCTCTAGTATCTATCAATAATATATAAGCACCGTTACTGCAGTTCGAGGCTCTTTATAAAATATATACACCAGTATATTTAATTTTAGTTAACATCGATCAGACGTACTGACCTTTCCTAAATGATGACTTCTTCAAAATGACGCGCTTAATTATAGAGTGAAAAGCATTATCAAAGCCAGCCAGCCATACATTATTAGAAAGAGTCAATGTTTACTTTTCAATCCTTTGAATAATCGCAACCTATTTTTAATATCACTATTTTGTAATAATAATCGAAAAATATTCAACCACACTTTTTATCAATGTTCTCTTTTTTTTCAATATCACTATTTTGTTTTGAAGACTTGATGTCCATACATTTATTATCCATATCGAGTGGAACTGTAGAGCCTTTGAATGTTCATGCAGTAGACAAAAGGGGTTGTTACTCTTTCCCATTCGAATTCAAAATGTTGAAAAAGAAGAAATAAATATCTTAGAAAGATTTTGCATGTCAATTGTCACTATAGTAGCATTAATTTCGGGAAGGAAATAAATTGGATCAAATCAACCTCCCCCTTTTCTCCTCGTGGTAACTTTTTTTCTGAGAAAGATATCCGGTTTATATATAGCACATGGCTAACGATATACTAGTATTGTGCCCGTGCGTTGCAATGGAAATATATTATAAGAGAATAAAAAAAAGATACATAATGACATATTTTCGTAAAAAAGAATAGACTAAATGACAAATGATATTTTATAAATGACATATTAATTGACATCTACATGTAAATAACATTTTCTTTTGACATATATATATATATATATATATTTTTTATTTTTTTACATTTTCATAAGAGAATCTCAAACAAAATGACAAATAACATTTGTTAAATGATATATAAAATAGAAAAAAAATGAAAGCATGATCAAATAATTATCAATATCAATTAAAAAATTATTAACATTTAAAAAATAAATAGAAAGAAATGATAACCAGTCTAAATCATTATATGATTGAACCTTATCTCCTTGAACACCAAGTAAATCTATTTTTGAAATTACAGGATGAAAATGTATCAAAACCCCTTGTCCAAATTAAAATTTTGTAAAAAAAAATGTAATTATCTCGTTACCTTGATTTGCTGCAATAACTTCTGAATTGCCAAGTATATCCTTGATATCTTGGCTCATATAATTGAAATCACACTCAATCAAAAGTGGGCCCTTTGGCGCCCTCTATTTATCATGGTTCTAAAACTCGGAATCGGAATCGGATATTTGACTGTGAAATTGGAATCAGATGAATCGGTCAGAATCAGAAGAATCGGATCGGAAACTCGAATTTTTTTGGCAGAAGCTTGTTTTGTAGCTAAAATATAGGAAAAATTGATAAAAAAATAATTTATAAGAAAACTAAATAAAAGGTGAACCTCAATACAAAATAATATGGATAGAATTTATTAAATGATTAAATTAAATACAAAATAATATGGATAGTAATTATTAAATGATTAAATTAATTAGCAATTATTAAATGATTAAATTAATTATTGTAATTCCATAATTAATTTTGACAAGGATATTATTACAATCATACAACTTAAAGATATCTAGCTAGAATCAAGTATGAATAAACATGAAAATTATTGTTTAATATTAATAATTATATTTAAGTAGATAAATATTATAAAAATTTCTCACTTGTTCATATTTTACAATTCGAATGAATTTTATCCGATAGTTTCTCAATTCATATTATAATAATTTCTCAATTTATATGATAGTTCAAATTAATTTTATAATTGAGTTTCTAAAGTATAGTATGCTGAGGAGCAAATCCCGTGTGCCAATTGATCTTTGAGATTCTACTTTAATGAATATATGTTTGACTAAATGTATCTTCAACTCATTCTTTTTTGTTGCCACTGGTCCACTGTGGACCAAACCCTTTTCCACGTCTAAACCAAGTGGTCTATTAAACCAAGTCCAATAAAAATGTATACATTTCTCTTTCTTCCTCACAGAGTTCTTCCTTGCTTTTGTCCCAAATCGAACAGATTTTCTCAAATCGACATTGATAAACCCAGATTGACGTGTAAAAGATGCGGAATTGGCCTCAAATAGAAGAGAATCGCCTCAAACTCCTTGTTCAGCCTTTCTTAAAGCCTCTTGTGGTCCAAGTCACCCTACGACATCAAAGCCAGCTGAGACTCGGTTGAAATTGGTGAGGATCCGCCATTTTTTCTTTGAATCGGATCAACTCAGAGTAAAACTCGGTTGAATCGGCTTGACTCGGCCGGAAAATCGGATAACTCGGCCGAGTCAAGCACTGTTCATCCGAGTTTTGCCGAAAAACTCGCACAAACGTGAGACTCGGGTGAAACTCGGCCCGGTCCCGCCCGATTCCGACTTGAATCGGAATCGGCCGATTTCTGGAACCATGCTATTTATCTCTTTCACAACTAAATTCAATCGATTAAGCTCTTTTACTGCATTCAATCAATCTAGTAATATCTATTCACCTCCTTTTCAATCTCTACCATAACTAAATTCAGTCACCCATCTGTCAATTGATAATAACTCAATCCACCTCTTGTGTTTTGCTATTTTCGTTTCTTTTTGTGATTGAAAGAAGCATTTTGCAACTTGTTCTTTGTCATTCCCAATCAACAGTACTATCATTGAAGGAACTTGAAGATGTCAATCTGGGCTTCAAAAGTTGTTGAGTTGGTGATGCCCCCTGTTGTTGGTGAACTTGTCAGCATGGCTTTTTCATACTTGCGTAAGCGTTTACTGCCATACAACACCAAAGCCGAGTTAAAGAGGCTAAAGACAGCTCTTCCTAAGATTACAGCTATCATGAGCGTTGCCGAAGCTCTGAAGGTGAACTACCCGAATACTAGCGAATGGGTCGAGCAGTTTAGGCAGGCTATTGAAGCATCTGAACTAGTGCTTAATGAATTGGAGTACAAAAACAATGATGAGGCGGGTGAATCTGCTTCTAGTTCAAAGAAAAGAAAACGATGTACTAGTGCTGGTACTCTAAAGATGTTGAAGCATGCTGTAACATTGTTGGATAAAGCAACTGCTGATATCGACCATCTCCTCCGACTTGCCAAGACACTAGGTGTTCAAGGTGTTTCTGAATCACGGCAATATACCAATAAGATTTTATATACCAATAAGATTTTAAGGCAGGAAATTAAAATATGTGTAGCTGAAATTGGGGGGAGCATATGGACAGGGCTGTCGGTTAACTTGCCGCATTTAAAGCTCAGCTATAGTGAATGGAATATACTCCGTGCCCCAAATTCACGGACAAGCTTCCCTTGTCTGGAAAGCAGTCATCATCTGTGGCTTAAGGTAGGGGGTTATTCAATGGCAACCATTTCTAATCTAAAAATAGAGAGTCGTAAATGGCTCAATCCCTTATCGGAGATAGAAAACCTGAAGGCGATACGGTTAATGCAAAACAACTTAACCCTGACAATGGCTGCTTCAAAATTTGTGAGCCTCATGAACCGTTGCAACATATCAATCTCGACTGCTGATTTGTGGAAGGTGCTCCTGGAGTTACGGGCTTCATTGGAAGAAAAGGACATTAAAGTCCGACAGTTTTCATCTAAAGATGAGGACACTGGAGTCCTTGTTATGCAAAATCGGCCTAGTCAAATATCGATTGAACCGGCTCTGGATTGGTCGGGTCTTCAGGCATTGCACGGAATCCAGAGCTCCACACATCCGAACAATCACCTTCTGCGAGAACAAAAAGTTACTAACTCTGAAGTTGAAGAGCTTATGAACAGGGAAAGGCATGATGTCGTCGAGAGCCAGCTCGCATTCGAACAAATTTATCACGACGGATGTTGATTAAGCAAATACTTATTTGACAATGTTCTTTTTTTTTTTTGAGGTAGGGAGTGGGGAGGGTTTTGTTTGTTGCTATCTTCGACATAGATCGTTCTTGAAGTGTGACCTTGTATACACATTTGCCGTTATTTTACTAGCTTTTATGTTTATGTAGTTGATTAAATCGAACAAATTTGTATTTTTTTCATTGCCTTGGAAGAAAATTGGGGAAAATAGATGCGTCTGGGGAGAAGAGAAGAACCTTTAAACATTATAAAATGTTAAACAGATGTATGTGAACTGTACTGTTTTACTTTGAGAATATAAATTGTTTCACCGTAGACCATGTTCATATCAACTATTAGACTATGTTCATACCAACTATTAGTATTATGTAGTCAACTAGATCCAAACAAATTGATGTGTACAACATCAGCTTTTGGAACATAAATTGATTTTCTTTGTATGTGCACGGTACTGTAGTATTTGGGGTTCACAAAATGACGGTGTGGTCTCGGTAAAATTCGAATTTTTTTGGAAATGGATGTTTTGTTTTGTTTTTTTTTCTTTGAAAGTGGTATAATTAAAATTTTCGGGCAAATTAGCCTTCCTCACATATGAACCTATTTTGAACAAATTATACATGTTTAACGGATTTTAAACAAAAGCTGTGAAAAAAAGACTAAATTATATTGATTCTAATGCAGAAGCAAAATACAAACCATGCAGACAGGTATTTACAGATTTTACTTAATTCATATAATTACTTTAACATGTCATAATTATGTTTTTTGTCAAGAAGAAATGGAAACATGGCAGCAAGATTCTTCTTGTCATGTTTGCTTCAATTCAGAAATTTGTACTATTTTAAATCAATTTCATAAGGACAAAAATTGGAATTTGCAGCAAACACGTAACAAAATTAAGTGTACTTTGAATATGAATAAGTATGATAATTAAATTACTTTTAATCTCATTTTTTTTTGGCTAAAATTGCATGGTGAAATTTTTGTTGTTGCTGGAATTTCTTTCGGTGGCCCTTTTTATGTGCTGAAATTTTTATTGTTTTGCTGCTTTAAACTGCTAAGTATGATATTATGTATTTTAGAAGGAAAATACATAAATGACCATTTCTATGGAATTAAAATATTATTACAATCTATCTAATATTTTATAATATTTTAAATAATTTCTAAAAATAAAAATTATATTTGAGCATTTTTTTACCCACCCCAACCACATCTAGCTTGGCCTCTAAAAACAAATAAACATTTTTTTTAAATACATAAGCATAAAAGTTTAAGATTTCTTACTCTTTTTTAAACACGTGATGCGTTAACAAGACAATAATTGTTATTATATTACAAAATAAATAAATTTATAATCTAGTTCATCACTGAGTTAAGAATAAATAAAATAAATAAAATACATTGAAGTAACGTCAAGATTTCACATAGTACACAGAAGTCACATGAAAATCTTCCACACATAATCCGACAATTTTTGAAAGGCTGTGTTTGTTTGTTGTCAAGTTCTCATGAATTCGTATCCACTAAGATATCTCAAACTTTACGTGACTTTATGGAAAATTTCAACCGTTTAAATACGCTCTACACGAATCTCAAAGAACTCATAATACTGACCCCTACATCACCCGCGAATAGGCACCGGACACGTCGGTCACACAAAAGTTGAGATAATCTCAGAGGATACGCACTCAATTCTCATTGGATGATGAGGTATTTGGCATTGTTTTCAAGTCTTCTATGGCGTGCTAATTAAAGAAACGACAAAGCAAGTTGCTGTGTTATCGATAGTCTGTTCAATAACTGCTACACGTTTGTCAGTATATTCTTAGTTCACAGTAAATCTTCAACAAACATTTCGTACGATAAAAAAAAATACGGAAAGATGACACAAATTTTGGGCCTTTTTCAAATCCCAATCACAGTACCGAGCTCAGAAGTATATTGGGCCTTTTTCAAGATATCCGGTGATGGGCTTTTCTGATATTATGCTTAGGCCTATCATAAACATGAAATTGTACTTTTCAACGATCCCAAAAAGAAAATCATGGATAATTTTTTTTACCGAATATTTTGTTCTTAGTATTAGAAAAAAAAATCAAAATTAATACGTAACATATTATTCTGAGAAATTTTAAAACTTAGCATGCACACAGAATAAGTCTGTGTACCTTAAAAGAGACTATTTCGCAGTGTGAGAAAAAGTGTACACATAAAAAATTCGGTTTTTGTTTCTACAAAGCTTGATTAAAAAGTTTCAAAAAAAAATATAAAATTTGGTCTTCAAACACATATTAATATGGAGAACAAGATAAACAGTTTGGATCAGTTATTTGGACTTTAAATCCAATGATTTATTAGTCAAATATACAAAAATATTTATACATTGCAATGTATGGTAATCTTACTCATGTGTGTGTGTGTGTGTGTGTATATAGAAAAATGCTAATAGACTACGCATAGCATAGATGGCATCCGTGCAACAGCTCAATATTTGAATTTTCAAAATCCTAATGGTCAATCCAAATCATTCAACATGGTCTCCATATGAATATGTACTTGCAAACCAAATTTTACATTTTTTACAATTTTTTTATTATTTTTTAGATAGGTAGAAAATCACTTGATCTGAATGGTATAGAATTTTTAGATCAAGTGATTTTGTACCAAACTAAAAAAAAAAGTAAAAAATGTAAAATTTGGTCTGCAAGTACATATTCATATGGAGATCATGTTGAACGGTTTGGATCGACTGTTAGAATTTTGAAAACTCAAATATTGAGTCGTTGCACGGAGACTCTCAATGCTACGCGTAGCACCGTAGCCATCTCTCTCTCTCTCTATATATATATATATAATCTCCTGCTCCTCTCAATTCTCCAGTTCGATTCGCGGCAGTCGTGAAACAAAGCAAATATAAAAAGGAGAAAGAAAGAAATTAAGAACAACAAGAAGAAGAGGCAAGAACTACTGAATCTGTCTCCCCGGTGTGTACCTGAGATACTATTTAACAAAATAAACGGCCTAGATTAATCTCAGCATGATCAAATTTAATTCGGTACCCGGTGAGACTTAGGGGTATGCTTTGAGATTCTTGCCATGTTAAGAGAACGGTCTGGATTTATAACCAGGATTGTAAAAAACGTCCGTTTAAGCCAATTAATCGGTCAATTATTTTCGATTATAGCCAATTATTCCTGATTATTTTTTAATTAATTGTTTGGCGGTGATCTATTCGTCCGACGATCGCATACCGTTATTTACAACATTGTTTATAACTTGCACCTCAGGTACATAGAGTGATACGGATTCAGAACTATTGCTACTAATCGGATCCGAATCCGCTTGATCGAGGATTATAAATTTGTCATACTACCATGCATGGAAGTAAAACATGCAATATGCTTTATGCAAGTACGAATTAGTTTGTTTAAGAGAAATGATTACTCAATAATTGTTTATCTTGACAACTTTGACAAATTTAATAATTATAAATATATTGTTGAACAAATGGGTAGACTACCAATAAATTACACCGACTAAACATGATTGAAAAATATATCTCATGTCGCTATCAAATCCTTCTTGGTTTGGATGAACTCGTATTCGGATAACTTTGGAATCACATATATATATATATATATATATATGAGGAGGAATCAAGTTATAACACTTGAAAATTACAACAAAGTTACAACATCTATTTTTTTCATTTTTAAAGTCCAAATCGTCGATCCAAACCATTAAATATTCAATCTATATTAAAATGTGTTTGGAGATCAAATTTTACATTTTTTGAAATTTTTTTGCTATTTATTAAGATGGGTACAAAATCGTTGTTTTTTAATGGTGCAGAGTTTGAATAAAAACAACGATTTTGTACCCATCTTAATAAATAGCAAAAAAATTTCAAAAAAATGTAAAATTTGGTCTCCAAGCACATTTTAATATTGATTGAATATCTAACGGTTTGGATCGACGATTTGAACTTTGAAAATGAAAAAAATAGATATTGTAACTTTGTTGTAACTTTCAAGTGTTGTAACTTGATCTCTTCTCTATATATATATTTCTTGGGAAATAGGTAATTGGTGTTTGGATAATTTATGGTTTGAATTCGGGTTTGTTTAGGTTAATTTGGAAATTTTTAGATTGGGTCAATTACGTGTTCAGATCATTTAATTGTTTGATTTTAACAAGTTCGGATTGGATTTCGAGTTTATCGGATGGGTTAGTTTGGTCGGATCAAATTTGTCATGCAAAATATTTTGTAATTTGTGATCCATTAAATTTTAGTTTCAAAAACAGGAAAATTGAAGACCCAAATCTTTAGATCTAGGAGTGAAAACAAGTTGGATATTATCCGACTGAATTATAATTCATATTAAAAAATTATATACGGATATCCGATATTTAAATATGTGTGCTGATAGTGGTATATATGTAATTCTGAATTTTTATTATTCATATTCAAATAATACATATAATATCATATAATTTAATATATATTATAAAAATATTTATGTAAATATTTATGTATCGGTCTAATATTCTATCCATATATGTATTCAGAAAACTAGAATTTTACCACCATCCGACCTGTTTTCATCCCTACATAGATCGCTTTTGTTTGTCTCATGAAAGTCTTGATAAAGTTCTATTAGTGGTATTAAATATTTAATGGTATTAAATATTTGACAACTGTAAAATGTTAATGGATGGTCAATCAGCCAATCATACATAGGAGATTCGTATTTGTTAAAAGTGAATATATATTATTAAATTATTGTAGATAAATTTCCAGCTATTCCTTCCAATCCAAACATTACAAAAACCATGATTTTATTTATAATATTGGTAATGTATAAAGTGGCCGACAACTTTTTAGGAGTAGTCACTCAACAAATCTCATTTCAATATCAGATAAATAGTAACAAAAGTGGGGGACCCTTTTCTATAATATTTAAAGATGAGGGATTCATTTGTAATTTTTTCATAATACACCATGATTCATGACAACATTTTATATTAAATTAGAGTTTGTTTAATACATGATGAAAATGAAGGAAAATCAATGGCTAATTGCAATTAATTTTGTCTATTGATATTTTAATCTAATATTCTCGTACAAATAAAATATACAGATTATAATTTTATGAATAGATTATTGACTTAAAATTCTATGTTGAATTATCAATATATTGGACCCTTTCAAAAAAATTGACTTCATATTAAAGATAATGCTAAAATGAAAATGGGGGTCAAAATATGATAAGTCCCCCAAATTTTTGGTTGGTGGCAACTTTGTTTTCTAACTTTTAATTTTGTCAATCACATCCTTGAACTATTTAAATAGTGACAATGAGGCCCCCAACCATTAATTTTGTTTTGGATGCTTAATTTTAATTGTTAGGTATCTTTGATAAAGTTATATTTTATTATCTTTTTTTTTATAAATTATAATAGTTTGTAATTTTTTATATCAATTTTAAATTCACAATAATTTCTTGTTTCTTAACATGTGGAACTTTTTTATGCATAAAACCTTACTTTTATCAATTTAAATTATTTATGAAAATATCTCTTTGATAAAACAAAAATAAAGCATAAAACTACAAAAATAATAAATAATTAATATATTACGTAATTAATACTTAATCAAGTGCCCATATTTTTCTTAGAGAAATACTAATTTCTAAGAATGAAAATGTGGCAAATAATAAATATTTTCAATATTATACTACATATATTTGAAAATATTTGCTAATTAATAATCAACGAATTTATTATCACTAATTAATAATTCTGAGGCCAGCCTCTAATAAATATCATGATAAAATTAGTAATTTATAAATGTAATATTTTTGAAACTTTGGAAAAAAATATACATATTATTCCAAAACTATAAATACATTTGCACCTAGTTAAATTAGATTTGAATCTCATGTTTAATACCATGGTTAAGACATGAAATCACATGAGCTGTCATGGTTGTTAGAACGTAAAATATCATTAAAGAGTCATTTAGTGGGGCCGCATGTCAGCGATCCAATGCTAACTAATTGGTATCAGATTAGGTCTACCTAAAGCATGAGTATATATATATTCTATAAAGAGATAGCCTAATGTTAACGCCAATTAAAGTATTTGTTTTAATTCACATCAATATTCGGTTTTTAAAGTTCAAACGGTTGAGCAGAACCGATTAACATGATATCTATATTAAAATGTGCATGAAACCAAATTTTATAGTTTTTGAAAAAATGTATCATTTTTTTAGATATGTACAAAATCATTTTTTTTTTAAAAGTTCCCGACCATACAAAAACGATTATGTAGCTATCTAGAAAAATAGTAAATATTACCTTGAAATCACAAAATATAGCTGCAAAATAAAAATTTTAGTTCAAATGTGTGTCCTCAAGTATATATATATTGGAGGGGTACAATGAAAAAACAAACAGTTCAGATTAATCCCATTAGAGTTAAATTCAATTCGGTGCCTATAAAAGCAATAGAGATTCTGTTTTGAGATTCGTGTCAAGTTAAAAGAACGGTCCAGATCTAGATGTGAATTCCATTAGTCCATCTCTTGTATAAATTTTTGGTAAACACAAATTTGATATATTTATGGGTACAGAAGCATAAGTCTCACTTAAAGGCATTCACAGTATAATAATCGATTTTATTGTCCATAGTTGAATAAATATCTCACAGAGGAACGAAGAAAGAGAGAGAGATCCGCGCGTTTGTTTGTCTGATCAGATCTTCTCTCCTTACCTCTTCCCTCGATCAAATCCCTGGTACGTCTCTCTAACCCTAACTCCAGATCTCCTTTCAATCTCTCCTTGCAATCCTCTTTTGCCAAAGGTTTCATCGCTTTCTCGATCAAAATTTAGGTTTGTTGTAAGGTTTCTGTGCGATTTCGTTAGAAATGGCCAAGAAATGTGGTGATTTTTCTCATTTTAGTACTCTGAGATGCATATTCGAAGATAATAAAGTAGAATTTTAAGGTTTTGTGTGATTTCGTTAGAATATCTCTAATCAAATCTCTAATTTTAAGGTATTTGTGATTCAAATCGAAATGTTAGATGTGTTGTGAATGTACTTGCTTTCTTTTTGTAAGGTGTCTGTGTGATTTCGTTTGAATTTATTAGAAATGTTCAAGAACTGAGGTGATTTTTCTCATTTCAAAGAGAAAAAAAAAAAAAAAAAAGTAGAAATCAGAACGAAAATTCCATGTGCTAGTTTTATAAATCTTTATTTTAAGATCAAGATCAACCTCTTATATCTCGATCTATGATTCAGATTCAAAATATATGAAATTTTGAGAATTTTTTGATCTAGTTTGAGATGTCGAGGCGTGGAGGCAGTGCGGGCGGGGGCCAGAGTTCATTGGGATACCTTTTTGGTGGTGATGCACCAGCACCAGCACCGAAACCAGCGAATGTGACGGCGCCACCTGTCGAGAAATCATCACCTGCACCTACCTCAGTTAGGTCGTCTCCATCTCCAGCTGTAGACAACTCTAAACAGATTCCAGCTGGCGTTCAAGCTCCCAACTCTCTCACCAACAACTACCATCGTGCTGAGGGTCAGAATACCGGCAACTTTCTCACTGTAATTATACTCTCTCTCTCTCTCTCTCTTGCTCGCTCGCTCTCTCTTTCTCTTGCTTTCTAATACCAACTGGTATATACCAGTTGTTACCAAAACATTCAAATAGGTGCTGAGGGTAACAACTATTACACAGGTGAAAACCTCGTATCCTTTGTATATCTGTACCAGTACTGGTACAAGATCATTGCTTCTTGCTACTTTCCTTTGTATAGCAGTACCAGTACTGTACTTATCATCTCTCTCTCTCTCTTTCTATGAGGTTCCCCTTATTTAGGAGTCTGTATCCTCTGAGATACCTTAAATTTTCAGTTTGTGTAAAGGCTGGCCAAGTTTTTTTTCTGTGCCTATTACTTGGAACGCAGGGGCGCGTTTATGTAAAGCCAGGCCAAGTGTTTATTGTGCATTGAGATTCATGCAGAGAGGATTTGAAAGGTTCAGATTTTCCACCTATCAACTCAAAAAGATTGAGATATCTCAGGGGATGTGAGTTTGTGTAATTCAAGGTTTTGTACTGACATGCCAGACTGGTAATGAGTGGTACCAAAACGAATAATGGTCCGTAATGGTATACACCAGTTTGTACCAATTAGTGTACACAACTGGTACTGGGCATGTGTGAAAACATCGTATCCTTTGTGTATCAGTACCAGTAGTGAATCAGATCATTGTACCAGTGTGTTTTATGAAGTTGTACCTTTTTGTACCAGTATGACACAAACAGGTACACTTTTTTTCTCTAACAAGATGTATTCTAATTTGATTTTTTGTTTTTATAGGAGAGACCTTCGACTAAGGTACATGCTGCACCGGGTGGTGGATCTTCTCTGGGTTACCTTTTTGGTGGTGGTGGCAACTGAGACCAACTTTTCTTCACTGAGAAAAGTGATCAGTGATCCTCCCGCGTATTAAACCAATTTATATTTTTGCTTTGCTTGTTTTGTAATTGTAGTAAGTACTTCTTGCTTGAATTTGGAGGCTGCTGCTTATCTTTTGTTGAACAAAACTTTTCTGGTAATCGCATCTATTGTATTAATCATTTCTCTTTGCCTCTTTTGAACAAAACTTTTCTGTTTATCTTTTGATTGTGTTAAATGATTAAAATTATCATTACAATTGCTAGTTGGATGTTACTAATCCAAACTGAAAAAAGTTAGTTACCTTAGGTGATATGAATTCTGCTATTTTGGGGAAACGATTTAGAAAACAAATTTTTAAAATTTGAATTTACATTTCTTGCAATGTTGACTAATATTTACATTAAATGTAATTCCATGACAAAATACCCTTTTCAAAAGAAAATTTGCGAATCAACCCCTCCTATATTCCGAAGAAATTTTCTTCCGATTTATTCTTGTGGATCTTCTGTAACGTCTACTCTGTAATTACAAGTGTTACCGGGTAACATATAATTAGCCAACGGGTTGAAATTGACTCATTACTCATTTGAAAATAAACATGGAAAAGTAAATGAACCACCGTTTTATTGGGCCCCACGCTGTGTCTTTCTATGATTCAGCACACACCACGTGTCGGCTCCGTTCGTTTAATGCTCGTCAGGACCTTATGTGGATAAAAATTCTGTAAGTTCGTGTAGAAGGCTGTAATGAGTTAATTTCATGGCAATAAATTGGAGGTTATACGCTGAGCAACACACTCCTCTCAACTAATGGCAAAATCTGATATTTTAATTTGTAATGTTAAATATGTTTTCTGAGCTCCATAATATTTATTTTTCTACTTCATTTTAATCCCTAAAAATATGACTCATTTTGTAGGTATCACTTAAACAATATTTGTGCATCATTTTATTCTGAAATTTTGAATTAAAAAGATTTGAGATTAATTCAAGCTTGTTGAAAGGAAAAATATTTGTTACTTTTCACATACAGAAATTATTTGTTTCGTAACATAGTCTTTACAAAATATTACGGAGATATATCTTTCTTTTTTCATTTCAAGATTGTAGTATCTAGCCCAAATTTTATCAGCTGGTTCATATATATATTTTTTTTGTAAATTGGTAAAACAATTTACTAAACTAGTTAACTAAAAGTTTCCTAATTTGTATTTTCCAATCAATTTTTTGTGCACGTTTTTTATCACTGAAAACTTTTCAAACTAAGAAAACACTTTTAATTTTGTTTATAGTTTTTTATAATTTTCTGTCTCATTTTTTTTTAAATCGTCTGATATTTTACATTTTGTTGTATTAATGCTGAATTTTCTTTGTTCTTTGCATTTTTAAAAAATATAATTTAAGATTACTCAAATTCATATTTTCAATATACCTTGAAATAGTAGTTCAGTAGGCTTCATCTGCAAGAATTCCATCACCATCACAAGTTCAGTATTTTTTTTCTAACTTATATGATTGTGTAGAAATCATATACCAGCAACAGATCTGGTACCCAATAACATGCCGGATCCAAAACAGCAATCATTGGTACTTTGTATATTACCAGTATCTACTGTTTCTGGTAATACTGAAACACATAGAAGTAATGATTCAAAACTCAAAATATTTTATCCAAAAAATATGTTAACCTCATCATTCAGGAAATCAACCTATCAGATACAAACATTAAAACAAATAAATAACTTGCGCCTTTAATGGAGTGAAAAAATTTACCCTTTCAAAAACTGAAAAATTTAACCCGAATGCCCTTTGACATTTAATTATTATGTAACTTTTCTCAGTCTGTGGCCGTGCATATGCCATCTTTTATTTTTATTTGATACATTGCCATCTTGCTACATTTGATACATTACCATCTTGCTACATAGCTAGTACCATAGACTCACTCTTTAATTATTATGTAACTTTTCTCATAGTCTGTGGCGGTGCATATGTCATCTTTTATTTTGATTTGATACATTGCCGTCTTGCTACATAGCATTAGCATTAGCATAGCATAGATAACTGAGCCTGTGTGCCACTGCTTGTCCTCCCTCTCTCTCTCTCTGTCCCCTTGTGTTGTGTGTTATATATATATATTCTATTCTTTGGTGCCTTTTACTTTTGTCATGCATTTTTTTGTATTTTACATTTGAAAAAAGAAAAAAAATACATATTTAAAAACGTGTATGATTTTTCTTCCCATGTAGTTTGAGTGGTCCTTTTATAGTCATATCAAGTTAAACATGCAAGTATTAATATCTTTGATTGCAAGTGTTAATTTATTATCTTCAAAGTATTTATATCTATGAATTTAATTAAACTTGGAGACCACAGTGTTTTTGAATAAATTTAATTAAACTAGTTAGTTAAGTTAGTTTATGGAAGTTAAAATCGGTTTCAGAGATGGGGGGATGATGGAGAGATGCGGAGATGTGGAGATGCAGGATCCACAATTGGGGATAGATACTTACAAGCATAGGTATAAATACTTGTGTGATGATGAGCCTGAAAGTATGTCATCATAGATCTCATTTGAAAGATAAAATTGCGTAGAATACGTTCGTAGTTTTAGATTCGCAAAATTTCTTATAAATCGTGAGAAATGTTGACGACATTGAAAAAGGAAAAAAAATTCACCTCTAAAATCTGTTTTAGAAATGAGGGGATGACAGGGAGATGGGAGTGAGGGGATTCATATAATTAGAGCAAAGCTAGGGTGTGATGTGCTCACCAAGAGAGTTTGGTGAGCACAACTTCAAATGTACATCGAATCGATTTGAAATGTCGAATCTAAACCGTTGAAATCCATATACTTCATGAGTGATGCATTTACATGCAAAATTTTTAAAGTTTTGAGTTTATTTGCTACAAGGTCAAGCGGTCAAAGAAATAAAATTTTTATAAGTTAATTTATTAGTTGTTTTATATATTCAAAATTTATAATTTCTTTGACCGCTTGATTTTGTAGCAAATAAATTTGAAACTTTAAAAATTTTATATGTAAATGCATCACTCATGAAGTACATGAATTTCAACGGTTTGGATTTGACATTTTAAGTTGATCCGATGTACATTTGGAGTTGTGCTCACCAAACTCCCTTGGTGAGCACATCACACCCTAGCTCTACTCCATATAATTATTTTTTATTATAGTAACAAAAAAATTTAATTATATTAAATAATAACTCATTTTTTTCAGGATGTAATTACAATATTGATTTAGTTCATGTCACTTTGTTTTCAAAAAGAGGAGGGTTCAAATCTCTTCTTTTTTTGTGCCTCCATTATATCTCTATTTTTGTAAACTTTAATAATTAAAAATTTAAAACTTAAAGTTAAAATAAAACCGTTAGAAGTGATCTATGTTATTTTCTTTATGTGTTCAAAACTATCATATTTTAATTTTGTTTTTATGTGTGCATCAGTAAGTTGAAAAATCAACGTTTAGAAATTATCCACATTAGTATGTTTTTTTACAAGCTCTTGATGACAATGAAATTAAAATTAAAATGTCATAATTTTTTATAAGTGCATAGATAAAATGATGTAGATCATATCTAATGATTTTATTTTGATTTTTAAGTTTTAAATTTTGAATTATTACAGTTTAAAAAAATAGAGGTAGAATGAAGGCACAAAAAATGAAGGCATTTGACCCTCATCTTTCAAAAATAACCTTCAAATTATATATATAAATTGTTTTATTTCATTTAAAAATATATCTTATTTGATGGCACTAACAACAGTACTCTTAACTTTGAAACATGAATATTAAATTAGGAATTTTCATCTTCATATGCTCTACTCTAGAATTCATTTCATTTTTTTTTAGTTAAGACAGCTAGCTAAAAGACCTAGGTATAACTGAATTTTGAACATTATAGATCAAAATAAAATTTTAATTAATTATATTGAAAGAGGTTTGACATGGTATTTTGTCATGTAAATTAATTTGTAGTCATAAAAATAATATTTTATTTAATTATATATGCCAATGTGATGGTAGAATGAGAGCTAAATCGTTCATTTAAAATCAGACTTGCATATTAAAACGAATTCTTATAATTAAAATAAGTCTGAATTAATTCGATCACATGGAATATATATAAACCGGCCACATTTTTTTTTTTTTTTTTTTTGAGAAACAAACAGAGGCTGCCAGTTTTCTTAGAATGAAAGTATTTACAAGTAAGCATCAAACTATGCTTTGATGACCGGGCCACAAAACAGGAACAATACTATACAGGTACAGAGCATACTGGGAGGCACCAAAAGAGTGTTGATTGATGCATCGTTGGTGACCACACTCAAAGCGGCTGAGGAGCAGTTCACTATGATGGGCCTATGCGCCTCTTTCTTTTTGTTTTGATTTGATAGATTTCCATCTTGCTCAATAGCATTAGCATGGTATAGATAAATAAGCCTCTGCGCCTCTGCTTGTCTCCTGTCTTGTCTTTTGCTCCTGTCATGCATTAATTATATGTATTTTATTCTTTGTTATCTTTTGCCCCTGTCATGCATTTTTTGTATTTTTCTCCTTTGTTCTGCTGCTGCATTTTATGTTAAAGCTGTACTGTGGTACTGTGGACCCCCCTGGTAAGTATGTAAATCTCATGGTCCTGATTAATTTCATATTAATGGTCCAGATTAGATCTGACATCTCTCCTTGATATTAAACTAGATCAATGCCTCGCGTTGCTTTGACAATGTTAGTTGGAATAAACTTTATAAAATGTTGATAATACGAAATATGAAAAATAAAGTTCAAATGAATAATAGAAACAAATATAATACTATAAAGGCACTCCATATTGTTTAAGATGTACATCATTTGCATTTAACGAAAGCATCATGAACATTCAACATATCTATATAATAGATATTAATCTTGCCTGAATTTGGTACATAGATGAAATGTATTCTCTACAGTACATCTATGATATGGGACCTGTAACAAAATAATATTTACAATCGACAAAACATGTAAAACTTTTTTTTACGGGGATGATTCTTCTCTCGCTCGGTTGAAAAAATAATGAAAAAATATTTCAGTTTGTCTTGGAGAGTGTGGAGTCGTGTTAAATATGAGATATTTGAACTTGTAAGTATTGTTTTAAATTTGGAAGCATTTTATGATATATATACAGGTCCGGCCTTAGTCCAGAGTAGCCAGGGCGATGGCCTCGGATCCCAAATTCCAAGGGGCCCAAAAAATTTATATAAAGGTCCAAAATAGTATAACTTCCCAAAATCCAAGAGCCCTAAAATCTGCATACCTTACGAGTGATGCGTCTACATGTGAAAATTTTAAACATTCGAATTAATTTATTATAAAGTCAAGCGGTTAAAAAACGTTCAAAAAAATGAACGCACTAAAATTAATTTATTAACCTTCTAATTTTGACCAATTGACTTTATATTAAATTAATTCAAATGTTTAAAATTTTCACATGTAGATGCATCACTTGTAAGATAGGCGGATTTCAACGGTTCGAATTCGTTATTTGAAATTGATTTGATGGGTTTTGAAGTTAAGCTCACCAAACACTTTGGTGAGCTTAAGAACCCCTTAGTTCTACTATATATATATATATATATATAGGTAGGCTAATAAACAATCAATTGTTCCTAGCCTCCTGTGCAACCAAGTCATTTTTCAATTTTTAAAGTCCAAATGATCGATCCAAACCGTTAGATGTGATCTCCATATTAAAATGTGCTAGGAGACCAAATTTTACATTTTTTGAAATTTTTTTACTATTTATTAAGCCACTTTGAAAATCGCTGATCTAGCTTCTGATTTTACTGTTTGGTTAAGCCACCGTTGGATCAGCGATTTTCAAAGTGATGTAAAATTTGGTCTCCTAGCACATTTTAATATGGACATCACATATAACGGTTTGGATCGATCATTTGGACTTTAAAAATCAAAAAATGACTTGGTTGCACGGGAGACTAGGAACAATCGATTGTTTATTAGCCTACCTCTATATATATATATATATATATATATATATAGAGGAGGGTTCAAATGCACCCAAATTTTTGTGCACCCAAATGCACCCTATCCTTTTTCTTCGTTTTCAAAGTCCGAATAGTCAATCCGAACCGTTAGATGCGATCTATATATTAAGATGTGCTTGGAGACCAAATTTTATATTTTTTGGAATTTTTTTTACTATTTATTAAGCCACTTTGAAAAATCGCTGATCCAATGGTCCAGAAAATGTAAAATCAGCGATTTTCAAAGCGGCTTAATAAATAGTAAAAAAATTTAAAAAAATGTAAAATTTGGTCTCCAAGAACATCATAATATATAGATCACATCTAACGGTTCAGATTGACTATCCGGACTTTGAAAACGAAGAAAAATGATTTGAAAGATAGGGTGCATTTGAACCCTCCTCATATATATATATATAGAGAGAGAGAGAGAGAGATGGGCTATGGTGCATTGCAATGCATGGAGGGGTTTGTGCATTGGATCATAAATCTAAAATTCAAAATTCAAATGACCGATCCAAACCGTTCATCTTGTTCTCCATATTAATATGTGTTTGGAGACCAAATTTTACATTTTTCTGAATTTTTTTACTATTTATTAAGTATTTTACAAAATTGTTGATCCAACGGTGGCTTAACAAAACAGTAAAATCAGCAGCCACCGTTGGATCAATAATTTTGTAAAATACTTAATAAATAGTAAAAAAATTCAGAAAAATGTAAAATTTGGTCTCCAAGCACATATTAATATGGAGAACAAGATGAATGATTTGGATCGGCCATTCGGATTTTGAATTTTAGATTTATGGTCCAATGCACAAACCCCTCCATACATTGCAATGCACCATAGTCCATCTCTATATATATATATTAGTTTGTTTTAAGATTTAAGAAAGTTGGTAATTCTGTGAAAAGATGTATTGATTTGCTGCTATATCAAAAAAGGTAGTTACCTCGTGTTTCAGCATGTAGTCCATATATTTTTTTTATAGAGTAAAGCTAGCGTGTGACATGCTCACCAAGAAAGTTTGGTGAGCATAACTCCAAAAGTATATCGGATCGACGTCAAATGCCAAATCCAAACCGTTGAAATCCATGTACTTCATGAGTGATGCATATATATGCAAAATTTTGAAAGTTTCGAGTTTATTTGCTACACGGTCAAGTGGTCAAAGAAATGAACATTTTATTATAAGTTATTTTATATATTCAATTTTTATTATTTCTTTGACCACTTGACCGTGTAGCAAATAAACTCGAAACTTTCAAAATTTTGCATGTATATGCATCACTGATGAAGTACATGGATTTCAACGGTTTGGATTTGGCATTTGACGTCGATCCGATATACTTTTGGAGTTATGCTCACCAAACTTTCTTGGTGAGTATGTCACACGCTAGCTTTACTCTTTTTTATATGCCTTGTTTCTTGGAATGGCGCAGTGATGGAAGGTAGCGCAGTGATGTGGAGGACTGGATGTAGACTTAACGAAGGCAATAGTGCAGTGATTTATGTTTGGTATATTTTATAAGTTTTATTGTTTTACCAGTATATACATTTTTTGTTAGTATAGATTTATTGCTGCTGTATTATTTATGTATAATTTTTTACCAACGAAAATATTTTTGTATATTATCACTGTAGCTGTAGATAGCACCAGTAGTAGATCATTTTTTATGTCTTTCAAGAACAAACTCTCCGGTTTACTTAAGCATATGTTATAAACTATCTATATTTTTCTATTTAGAAACAAAAATAATTTGAGTCTTAAAAAAAAATTGTCCTTAAATTTTTTTTGAAGATGGACCTTAAAATAAAAAATTTATATAGCATAGCGTACAATATTTTCGCTACACGCTACGTGCTATAACGGTACTACTACTATATTTTTATCTTATAACTTAGCATTTAAAATTCAAAAGTACCATAACTTATTATTTATAACATTGATTGCAGTAGTTCTGCATGAATTTTTTGAGGAAAAATAAGAGTCATGCTCTCATTTCATTTCATTGATAGTAAGATGTTACAAGGATTTTGTAACAAGGTAAAGAAAACACAATGTAACTCATGATGGTGGGTTAAGAAAGGAAGGAAAGTCTAGAAAAGAAAATAAACCAGAAAGGAACAGAAAAAATTGAAAAGAAACTGAAATAGTAACAGAAGGGTAAAATCGTAAAAAAGAAAGATGTAAAATAGTGAAAATGTGCTGCATCTCCTACATGGGATCGAATCTCCTGCTCCCCTGGGGACAGAAATTTCCTGTCCCAGAGTCACTGTTAGTGGGCCCCACCCACCCCAAACCCTAAACCCGGCCCCACCCATCCTAAATCCGACCCCACCCCACAGTGACTGAGGGGGCAGGAAAATCCTGCACCCCGGGGGGCAGGAAAATCCTGCACCCCGGGGGGCAGGTGATCTGCTCCCCTCCTACATACATTGGAAAAGCGCAGCGCGCGCACACTGCTCCAGTTGGAGGCTGCTTATCTATTGTTGACCAAGGTTTGTTTTATGGCACAAATGGACCCACGCGCTTGAGTGGGCCCCATGCTAGATTTATTTCCAAAGACTGTACTTTTTTTTAGGAGACAAAAATGGGAGTCATGCTAGATTTATTAATGTGAACAAAAGCCAAATGTGAACTAGCGATCGATTTTGTTCTGTATCTGCTCCACATTAGTGTTCATTATTTCTTTTTATCTTTTCTCTTGGCCAAAATTTACAAATAGTCCTAAACTTTTCAAGTAGGAGCAATACTATACTGGTACAGAGCATACTGAGAGGCACCAAAGCAGTGTTGATTGATGCATCGTTGGAGACCACACTCAAAGCGGCTGTGGAGCAGTTCACTATATATGATGAACAGGGACGGCTTCAAACAGTTCCTTTTAATTATTATCCATCAAGTTCCATTTATTAAACACACACACTCCTTTTATTTTATCTTCTATGCATATATCCATCCTTTCATCACCTCAATTACATTACCATGACTAGAGCAATGGCGCCAAACTCCACCGAAGCGATTGTTGATTTAATGCAGATTCAAATTCAGTCTCTTCCACCACGTCTCATACACCAATTGATCATCCCCAGTCTGCACTTGCATTCATCATGCCCGACGCTGACCAATAATACCAGTGATCATGCTCAAGCAAGTCCTAACGACGTCATAGCAGCACCGGAGAAGGAGCTGATAATGTGTGCCACTAGTACAAAAAGGTTAATTACTAACATGTTATTAGTCACGGTTCCGAAAATTTTTTAATGAACCGTGGGTAAACAAGGAATTGAGATGGTCGGAGGACATATATACACAGTTGGACCGTGGTTGTTGTGGTTCAAAAAACTTTACCGTGAGTAAAGAATGAGGATTCTATTTACCCACGGCTTGATTGGATGAACCGTGGCTAATGAGGTGTGAGTAGAAAAAAGTTCGCTATTCAACCATGACATGGATCGGTGAGTAAAAGGGGTGTGGCAAAATGTTTGAGCCGTGGGTAAAGAATAAAATAAAATTTTGGTTCCGTCAAAAATAAAACTTCTTATTTAAAAAAAAATATGATTATGATCTAATTGGATAAGTAAAATGAACTGTCACCAAATCCTACACGTGTCACAGCTTTATTCAGACTTAGATGCTTATGTGCTAAATTTTAAAAAATAAAATACAATATATATGATTCATTTGTATATATCATGTCATGTGACATAAATAAATAAAAGAAATTAATGACTTTGATATTATAGCAAAGAAGTAAATAGAACAATTATCAAAAATAATAAATTAAGAAAAAAATTACAAAATGGGTCATGGTCCATTTCAGTAAGAAAATATTTATCTAAATATATATTTTTTGTATATGTCAGATTTTTTTTTTGTATTTTGGTTATTTGCCCATTTTATGTAATTATTTTTGTAATATGACAAAGTTAATTTTGAAACAAAGTTGCTATTTTTCACCCTCTCATATTTTTCATAGTATTTTTATAAAAAAACAAATAAATAACTTGCGCCTTTAATGGAATGAAAAAATTTATCCTTTCAAAAACTGAAAATTTTACCCCCAATGCCCTTTGACATTTAATTATTATGTAACTTTTTTCAGTCTGTAGCTGTGCATATGTCATCTTTTATTTTGATTTGATACATTGCCATCTTGCTTAATAGCATTAGCATAGCATAGATAAATAAGCCTGTGCGCCTCTACTTGTCCCTTTCATGCCTTTTGTCCCTGTCATGCATTAATTATATGTATTCTATTCTTTGTTGTCCTTTGCCCCTGTCATGCATTTTTTGTATTTTTCTCCATTGTCTGCTGCTGCATTTTATGTTAAAGTTGTACTGTGGGCCCTCCCCCCGGTATGTATGTATGTATGTAAATCTCATGGTCCTGATTAATTTCATATAATTTTGTGTAGAAGGCTCTAATAAGTTGATTTCAAATTTTAACTTATATCTGGTCACGCTTTGTTTAATTCTAGAAAATTAGTACGCTAGATATATGGTCACCGCACAACACGTTACGTGGCCACACAAGTCACGCGTGATAGGATCGTTAGGTCTTGATCAAATGGTGAATCTTGAATAAGTTAACTTAAATTATATAAAAAAAATAGTTAAATGCGACAAAATGTAATTAGTCACGTGTGGTTACAACGTGCATTCTCCATGACGTGACTAACGTCCTGCTGCTATTCTTCCGAATTTGATCACGCCATGTATTTACATCCCTAGCTAGTTGGACCCATAATAAAAAAATATATATTGTGCAGCCCACAACCCAGTTAGCTATTTAAATCCGATTATCTCTTGTCCTATCCTAACAGAATTCTGGATCTGCTTCTGTTGGTGGCCGGCGGTGGTAATTGAGACTTTTCTTCACAGAGATAAGTTATCATTATTTTTAAACCAATTCATATTTTTGCATCGTTTGTTTTGTAATTGTCAAGGTTCTAAATAGCGATTATCGTGTTATCGCCGGAAGATTAAAAAAAGCTATTGCAAATAGCATAGTTGCAGCGAAAGCTATCTTACAACATAGTGTTTTGAAAGAAAAATATTATATTATTTCTACTAATTATCAATATTATAATGTCCCATTTCATTGAGCAATAAGTATTATCAAATTGATTAAGAAATTAAAATATCCATATTAAACTAATGTAATATTCAAATTCCTATTCAAAATAACTTAAGTATGATGACATAAATTAAATTTTATTCTATTTAAAATAACTTAAGTATCATGTTACAAATCATCTATATTTTTCTAATTAGAAGCAAAAATATTATGAATCTTAAAAAAAAAATTGTCCTTAATTTTCTTTTTTAAATAAATATTGAAATAAAAATCTATGTAGCATAGCATACGATATTTGCGTTACACGCTACGTGCTATAACACTACTACTGCTATAGCAATCGTAGCTGAAGTAACACATTTTTATCTCATAATTTAACATTTAACATCCAAAAATGTCATAAGTACGTACGTACTGTTTATAACACTAATTGTAGTAGTTCTGCATGAATTTGGAGGCTGCTTATCTTTTGTTGAACAAGGTTTTCTCATAATTGGATGCATCTACCCTATTGATTCTTTCTCTTTGTCTCGGCATTTGCTTTACGGAGAAAGGAACACGCGCTTGAGTGGTCCACGTAGTTTTGGTTTCATTACCAACGCTACTGTTCCATATTAATATAAATAAATAATACGACACCAGAAGTGTTGTGTCAAGGGAAGCCAATCTGCTCCTTTTCTTGAGAAAAGGAGGACCCTCCTATTCTTCAATCTGAACCGTTCAACATCGATCAAATGGCTTTAATTTCTTTTTAACATGGCACGAATCTCAAAGCACAAATAAATCAAATGTAATTTAAACCGTTTGATTGATTTTAAACGGTTCGGATGGAGAATAGGAGGATCCTCCTTTTCTCAAGAAAAGGAGCAGAATTCATTCCTGTGTCAAGGTGTACGAAAGATTGCCTACGGACTTCCCCTCAAAAAAAAAGTGTACGAAAGATTGCCATGGCAATTTGAAACAAAAAAACTAGTACTTCTTTCCAAAAAGTACTGCTCATTTTTTATTTAAAATGATAAATGTACGAAAGATTGCATATTTGCATCTACCCTAACCCTATTGATTCTGTTCTCTATTTGCCTCATCGTCCGTCCTTTGCAAGGTTTGCTTTATGCACAAATGAACCCGGCCACACGCTTTGAGTGGGCCCCATGCTGTATATTTTTAGCCAAACTCTTCGTTATGTGCCGAAAGCTTTGTTCATTACCGGGGGTCACTGATTCAGCAGTCTAGCTTTAGGGTTTAGGATTCCTATGTAACCCGTAGCACCTTAGCCTTATCCCAATTTTCTGTTATTAATTGGTACAAAAGAGTGGTTATTTTATTTTTAATCTTTCAATAAAATAACAATAAATAAATACCCATCAGCTATTCAGTAGAGACACTTAGCTGAAATATAACAGATCTAGTTACGTTTAGCATAAAAGAGTATATATATTATAATTTTTTCTCATTTCTAAATACCATAATGCACAATTACTTGTTCATAACTTCTATTTCCATATTCCTGTTAATAAAGAATTCATATATATATATATATATGGATCCGGCTAATTTGCTGCCGGTAGCATTTTAGCCGGACGTGCTGCCCCCCATTTTTTATTTTTTGATGTCCAAAACAACAAATTCAAACCGTTAGATGTTTAATCTATATTATAATCTACTTGGAGACCAAATTTTACATTTTTTTTGAATTTTTTACTATTTATTAAGCTGGTTTGAAAACCGCTGATTTCAATGCTGCAGAAATTTACTCAAAACAGCGGTTTTCAAACTAACTTAATAAATAGTAAACAAATTCCAAAAAATATAAAATTTGGTCTCCAAGTAGATTATAATATAGATTAAACATCTAAGAGTTTGGATTTGTTATTTGGAGATCAAAAAATAAAAAAAAAGGGGGCAGCACCTCCGGCTAAAATGCTGCCGGCAGCAAATTAGCCGGACCCTATATATATATATATATATAGTTGCATGAAACAGAAAAGACCAGAAGGTAGTCTTCTGGTTAACCTGAATGCTGTAATTATATATTATGTTTCAGAAATCACTAGTGAAAAAATAAGAATCAGGATCGGCTATATGAAACAACCGATACTAATATCTACAGGATCGATTGTTTATACAAAACCGATTCTAAAAACTAATAAGATCGGATTTTTTAGTCAACTGATCCTAATAATTCAGCTATCAGGATTGGTGACATCATGTGACAATGTTTAATATTCATGTTTCAAAGTTAAGAGTACTGCTGTCAGTGCTATCAGTGCTAAATATTCATGTTTTTTTGGTGACAAGTTAAGAGTACTGCTGTCACCAAATGAGATATATTTAGTACTGCTGTCAGTGCTATCAGTGCTAAATATTCATGTTTCAAAAATATATCTCATTTGGTGACATCATGCTTTTTTGGTGACATCATGTGACAATGTTCATTTTCGAAATTTCAAAATCCAAATAGTCGATCCAAACCGTTCAATATAATGGATATATTAAGAGTAACTTGGAAATCAAATTTTACATTTTTCTGAATTTTTTTACTATTTATTAAGTATTTAACAAAATCGCTATATTCATACCGTTGAATTTTTGAACCCCTCTGAATAAACCCAAAAAAAATTCAGAAAAATGTAAAATTTGATCTGCAAGCACATTTTAACATATCCATCAAGTTGAACGGTTTGGATCGACTGTTTGGACTTTGAAAATGCACGGTGTCATCCGATGTCACCAAAAAACGGTGTCATTTGATCTCTCCTCTATATTAAATTAGCAATTATCATCTTTTATGGAATGTATGTGAGTTTATGGAATGTATCTTATTTGTCTAACTTTATGGTCCATATATGTGAGTCACAGTAACTCAAGTCTGAATTTTTAGGATTCTCAGTGGTCTTTCAAATTCCATTTTTTTTTTTTTTTTAGTTAAGACAGCTAACTAAAAGATCTAGGTATAACTGAATTTTGAACATATATATAGGATCTCATATAGATCAAATTAAAATTTTAATTAATTATATTGAAAGAGGTTTGACAGGGTATTTTGTCATGTAAATTAATTTGTAGTCATAAAAATAATATTTTATTTAATTATATATGCCGATGTGATCGTAGAATGAGAGCTAAATCGTTCATTTCAAATCTGACTTGAATCTTAAAACGAATTCGATCTTATAATTAAAATAAGTCTGAATTCAATTATTTAGCTGCAAGCTAGAACCGGACCCACATTCTATGTCATGATTAAAAGGTATAGACACCGTGGACCGACATTTTCAAGCGTCAGACAGAAAAAAAGTTGGATTGCTTCTGTGCATGCAATGGCTTCCAACTGTACCACTTCCACCATTGCTTGCAATGGGTGACTTAATGCGGATTCAAATTCAATCTCATCCACCACATCTGACACACCAATCGATCATCCCCAGTTTGCATCTACAATATATCTTAATTATTTGATAGCATGCACTGACAGTATACTCTTAACTTTGAAACATGAATATTAATTACGTATTATCATTTTCATATGCTGTAGAATTCATTTCATTGTTGGTGTAACTGGATTTTGAACATATAGGATCTCATATATATAGAAAATAAAATTTTAGTTAATTATATTGAAAGTGGTTTTACATGGTATCATGTTATGTAAATTCGTAGGTGGAAAAATAATATTTTAACTAACTATATATATGGCGATGTGATGGTAGAATGAGAGCTAAATCGTTCATTTAAAATCTGACATGAATCTTAAAGCGAATTCTTATAATTAAAATAATTAAGTCTGAAGTCAATTATTAAGCTCGAAGGCTCATTCTATATATCTTGCATCATGGAATATTTTTTTTTGAAAAAGTGGGTTTTTCCCACCGATTTCATTAGAAATCATATAGTCTTACTGTAATCAGCTCCAAAAATCCAGAACTAGTACAGTTTACAAAAATTGGAATCATTCCAGTAACAAAAACAAACAGAAGTAAAATATAATGCCCCCACAAAGACAAGTCAACCATACTCCAAAAAAACTGACAAGAAAGTAAAATACAAGGCAACAGTAAAATTAAAGATGGCACAGAACCAATACTGAAACTAAGCTTAAAAAACCAAGTAGAAAGGCATCAGCTACTGAGGAACTCTATCCCACGCATAGGGATTGTATCTTCTGGATCATGTATTGCTGAAATTAGTGCCAAATCTCGGTCCTGAGAATCCACCTCTGCCCCTAATGGTATCATGACCTGGCATGGCATGTCATTAGTATGAAGAGGTAATATTAAAGATAAGTGCAACATAGAACCATCATTAAGAGTCTTAGACCAAAAAGATGCTAAAGAGATTATCTTTGAACCAACCACTTGTAATGTGGGCAAAGAATGATTTTGAAAGCAAATTTTATTACGTTCAATCCAAATACACCAAAGTACAGCACCCCTAACCAGTTCTACTACTGGCTTGTTTTTGAGAGGGATAGCAGCATTAAGAAGCCAAACATCGTCCATTGAGTAACCATCAAAAATAAAATTATTGTGAGCTGCAATCCATTTTCAAATTTGAATAGTAAATGAATAATGAACAAAAAGATGGTCAGTGGATTCAAAAGCACCACAAAAAGAACAAGAAGTATCACCAGTCCACCCTCTAGATATGAGATTTTCCTTAGTCAAAATTTTGTTTCTTTTGAGGAGATAAAGGAAAATTTTTATCTTGAGGGGGATTTTGGAGGACCAGATTGAAGTAAATTCATTATTGACCATACTATCATATTCGAGCCAGAGATAATAAGAGTGTACAGAGAATGTCCCTTTAGAGGACCATCTCCAAAGTAATGAATCTGGTAGACTAGAATCAGGTTTGCAGTCAATCAATAAGGAAGATAAAGCATTCCAGTCATTTACTAACATACCAGTTAGTTGTCTATTAAAAGAAAGATGTAAATAATTGTTTGGAAAAGCTTCAATAACCAACAAATCAGGATCAACTAATATGTTATATAAATTAGGAAATAAACTAGCAAGTGAATGTTCTGAAATCCATCGATCATGCCAAAACTGAATAGTAAAATCATTTCATAATTTTCTAAAGAAACCCACTTTATATAACAACAGGTGATCCTTAGAATACCCTTCCAAAAAGGTGCATCATGGAATATGCAACCTAATTCTACGCACGGCCTCTGTGGGGTCCATACTTTAATCCATCTGATTTGGAAGAGCACCCGTCATGCTATCTGATATGATGTTGATGTGCGAGTGCTGTGGGGTTTCGACATTATTCCATGTATTAACAAAAATTCCTTCAATATAACACGTGTAGTTGTACGTCTATATATTCCTCTACTAGGATACATACATTGACCAAATGTCTTCTCTTCTTGAAAAAGAGCAGCATCTACTTCTTTTAGAGAGAGAAAGAGAGAAAAAGAGAAGGAAAGATACAGAGGAAAAAAAACAGCTCAATATGGCTTCAAACTCAACCTCTTCCAACAGCCAACCAATGGAAACTCTACCACTCACAGACCAAATGATCATCCCCAGTCTGCTTCAGAATACATGCCCCCAAGTTGACAGTACTGACATCGCCAACCAACTGATCATTCCCAGCCAGCACCTGGTGGTGTCCTTATGCCTGACACCGACCAATAATACCAGTGTTATTGCTCAAGCAAGTCCCAACGACATAGCAGCGCCGGAGAAGGAGCTGATAATGTGTGCGGTCAAGCTAGCCATGCTAGAGAAGCTAGCCACCGGGCTGGGAGTGCTGGGATTTATGGTGGCGACGGTGGTGCTGCTTGGTGGGTTGCTGACCATGCTGGAATTAAAAGATTTTGTGCTTGTCGGCCTTATGTTGTTCATCGAAGGCATCCGCATCTTTTTCTGCATGCATTGCTCGCCACAGCTGATGATGCAGAACATTTGTTTCATCAGCTATCTCTTCTACTGGTTACAGCTCGTCACTGTCATTATTATTGGTGCTCTATCAGCGATGCGGCTGGCCTCACAGGATTTCGGCAAAACAGAAGAGGCTATTCGGGACTTCACTTTAAATCTTTTTTATGCCGTGGTACTCACAGAGGCACATGTGTTATTGGCTAAGAAGGCCTTTTTCGAATGGAAGGTAAGTTACTGCAAATTGCTGAAGAAAATGACTAGTGAGTGCGGACTCGACCGATCTGACAAGATTTCAATTGAAAGGTTCTTCAACGATGTGTACTATAAGAGTGTGACTGGGAGCATTTTTGATGCGCTCAAAATGGATCTAATCACTTTTGCAGAAGAGCTCCTTGTTTCAAGTTCAGGTGAAGAACAATTGACGGGTGCAAGGATTTTGGAGGCACTCTCAAACCACGAACACTTGTCTGATGTTGCACTTCGTAAGATAGGAGCATCACCTGCTGTGATTAAGCGGCTGATTCAAATGCGAATTTGTAACAACATTTTTGAAGAGAACATCAGAAACTCGGCAAACGTGATTTTAAGGAAGTTAGCTCATAAGGAGCCAAAGGTGCTGGGAGTGGCGGGAATGGAGGAAGCCATGAGGCCAGTCCAGATCTAAACTCAAACGGTGCGTTAAGAAATAAATTTTCATTATGTTATTAACACTAGCTAGTAAGTTATACATTTGTATACATGTTTAGTGAGCTCTGGGGTTAAGCCACAGGTACCCTTGGTTGTTAATGTTTTTCTCATTTATGAAATTGTTGGATGGCATTTAGCTATAAAAGGTTGTAACTATGCTGTAGCTATAAAAGGCTGTAACTATGCTGTAACATGCATGTTTTGTTCGGCTCTTGTAAGTTGTAACCATAAAAGGTTGCTATCGATGTGTAAAAGATCAGATAATTTAAATTCTCTAGTGTAGATTAAAGTGATAGTTTTTTGGATAAAGAGAATGTACTTTGCTGAAATCTTTGTTTTATATATATCCCTCAATGATGGATGTACATATAACTCTTTATATAGTTGATTTCTACAATACTACCGTTTGTATATTTGCTATTCACTAGATTTAACAATACTACAACGGTTAATACACCGAGTAATTAATTAATATTAATCCGTTGGCAAATCATGTCCTGAAATATATTTTTCCCTTATTATTCTTGTTTCTTTTACTAACGTTTTTCTTTTCTATGTACTTTGATAAATTCTAACGATGTGCTCCTCCAGGTTTGAATTTTCTCTGAGTTGTGTCTTCTTTTTTTTCAAAAGGATACTATAAAAACTTGCTAATTAAAGAAGGCAAATGAATCGAACAAGATTTTGTGTATGTGTGTGTGTGTGTGTGCGCGTGAGGCTGGGGTAAAGTTGCGCTTACCAAACATATATAACTAGCTACGTACGTACAATGAACGTAAAAATTATATTCATCAGTGAACGTAAAAAATACAATGAACGTAAAAATTATATTCATCAGTGACCGATCGATCTATTTAATTATCCTAATTATGAGCAAAATAAAACATTCTACGTAGATTCTTATTTCGTTACAATTGTAAAACATTTTATGTAATGTATTTATCGTTGTAGAATTATCTTAATCAAGCTTAAGCTTGTTTAACTTTCTCTTAGTCATAATAATAAATCAATGGCATAACTAATTAAGTAACGACCATACATACACGTTATAATTTGTTCTTTTTAAATTGTTTTACCATAAAGGAGACGAGCACTATCCGAAAATAAAATGCATTCAATTATTATTTTTTTTTTTTTAAAATGTTTTACAATAAAGGAGATGAGCACAATCCGATAATAATAAATCAGCTGGAGCAGTTATTCACCAAATGACGCCTTAGTTGCAGACCATATAGGGTCATACGGCATGTACTCATCATAAAGTGTTGCTGCTAGATTTGACTATCTCTTGATCTGTATGGTTTTATGCGACCCGTAACAGAGCCCTAAAACCGATTAGTGGGTCCTTTCAATCCAAAAATGTAACTATTTAATAACATTGGCCTTTCTGTCCCCATCTCTTTGAAGTCCTGCCTATTTCTTCATGTTTGCACTTGGCCTAGCTAATAATTAATTATTCTCTTACAATGTTATTAAATGATGATATATCTTGTAATCATATCTATACATTTCATATTAACTGATTTAATTGCTCTAATCCTAGCTACCTAGGCATATCTATATATTTGTGTAGACAATATTTAATTGATTGTTTGCACAAATTCAGAAATTAAGTTTGTGTCCCCTATGATCTTACTTTTTTTTCTTTGATAAACATGAATTAATATAATTTAACTTCCAAATGCAGCACACAACCGTTCCATTATTATTAAAATTATTAGTTATAATCTAAAAATATTTTCCTGAAATTTATCCGAAATTCATAATAAATTAGTGTAAATTATTATTTTGAGATGAGATTAGATTACTTTTGTAAAAGAACCTTTAATTCCGATGGAAGTCAATTTCTCCTCGTCCTGCTAATAAAACGAGAAATCGTTGTAATTTTGAGATGATATAATATTACTATTTATTAAGTATTGTACAAAATTATTGTTTTCAAATCATTAAATTTTTGTACCCATCTAAATATATAAATAGTAAAAAAATTCAAAGATATGTAAAATTTGATCAGCAAACACATTTTAATATATATATTCATCATATTGAACGGATTGAATCGACTGTTCTCATCATTTTTTTTTTAATCTGATGTTATAAAAAAAAAAAGATATAAGTATGGCTGCCAATATAATAACCCAACATTATCAGTATTAGAGGAGATGTTGATTAGAATTTTTTTTTTTTATTGAAGGAGTCTGGTACATCAATCATCATTTAGATATTATATTTTAGTGTTGAACCTACTTCTTTATGAAAATAGATGAAGTTTGCTAAAGAAATGAAAAATAAATCTTCTGCGATTTCAAAGAATTGTAGGGATTCTGCTTTCCCAAATCCAACAATTAATATTTTAGAATGTACACATAATTATTTTTATGCACGAATTTCAAACTATATGAACAGTTCCTACGATTCTTTAGAATCGCAGAGATTTATTTCCAAAGAAATGATGGGAACTTGTATGCAAATGAGCTCAATAAAGATACATATTTCAATTTTGCTCTTCTTTGCCAAACAAAGTACATGTGAACATTATTTATTCAAGTAAATTGAAAAAGATAAGCTTTGCTTAGGGAATTTGCTTTCTGCTCCTATACGGCTATAATCCTAGTATTTCTCAAAACCATATAGAAATAACCTACTCCGTTCTTCTGATACACGAGGTAATTCAAATTTTGAGTTTGAATTAAGACTATCTGATCATAATTCGAACCAATCTGATCCGAGATATATGGTCTCAATCCAAAATAAAAATTTGAGTTACCTAAGGTGATGTGAATTATGTTATTTTGAGGGACCGATTTTGAAAACAATTTTTTAAAAATTTGGATTTGCATTTCTTGACTATTCTTTACATTAAATGACAAAATAACCTTTTGCAAAAGAAAAATTGAGAGCCAACCCCTCTACTAAATCCCTAGAAATTTCGTAATATTTTCTCTGAATTTCTTCCGATTTACTGTTGTGGATCTTCTGCAACGCATACTCTGTAATTACAAGTGTAACCTTCTAACATAAAAACAGCAGCAAGCCAGCAACGGGTTGAAAACCACAGCTTGATTTAGCACACACCACGGACATGTCCACTCCGTTCGTTAATTCCAAGGTCATACGCTGGGAATGAACTCTGCTGCTTTTCCAAATCTAACCGTTCAAATTTGTTGAGATCTGTACATAAAAAAATTACTTTATAGAAATACGTGAATATAAAATTTTGAACAGTTAGATTCGAAAAAGCAGCAGATTCATATCCCATACGCTGACCTCTCAATGCATAATACTCCTCTGACCTCTCAATGCATGCAAAAGTCTCATATTATAATGAATACTTTTTTTAACTACCCTGGAATTTTCCAATATATTGATTTGATATTTGAACGCTTAATTATATTTTATACAGTTATACTATATATATGAGAATGTGGTTCATATTTTTTTTTCATAATATTTCTGAAAATGTTATGATTGAAACGGGTTTAATGTTAATATGTTTTGTGAACTCAATTTTTTTTTTATTCCTTCGTTTTAATTTCTAATAATATGACTCATCTTGTAGGTATCACTGAAGAAATATATATGTGCCACCGTTTTTTTTTTCTGAATTTTTTTAATTTCAATATTAGAAATAAATTCATGCTTATTTCTTTTGTCAAATAGGCTTACAAAAGATTGCAAATATATCTTATTTCATTCGTAAATTGTAGTATATATCTAGCCCTAATTTTATTTTTTTGACGGCTTCATATATTTTTCTAGAATTTATTAAAATTTTACTGAATTGGTTAAGTTAACTACAAATTTTCTATTTTCTTTGTATTTTTCAATAGTTTAATTCTGCGTTGCTTTGTGAATTGTGCGTGTTCTACGGTTCTCCCAAAAAAATTCCCAATTTATTTGTTTCGGATCTTCCATAACTCAAACTCTGCAACAACTAATGTAACGCATTAAAATTATAGAAGCAAAGCAAAAGTATAAATTGATTCGTTACGCATTGAAAGTAAACATGGAAACACAAATGAACGCATGCTCTCCAGTTTTTTTTTTTTTTTTAAATAAATTGATAGTAGCTACCAATTGCTCTCCAGTTTTTATTAATGCTAGGCAGAACATTCTGTTGCCAAAAACTCTATAAATTTGTGTAGAACGCTCTAGAGCACCTTCATCCCAGAAATTATTTCAATTTCTAATCTCACGTTGTAATTTTGAATTCAATTTCAGAAATATGGGCTAATTAATTATTTATCAATTATTTAATTTCAGAACCTCTAAAGCCACGCTGGACAAAATAATTAATCTCATTCGCTATCAGAATATATTGTCATAAAAAAGCATGACAGGAAAATACTGGTTGCTTCTAAAGTGTTTCTTAATATGTTTCCTTAAAAAGCATTTGAACAAGTTGCAAGTATATATTGTGGTCTACACATGAATGCATAGATATCAATTTTCTGTTATTAATTGGTACAAAAGAGTGGTTATTTTATTTTTAATCTTTCAATAAAATAACAATGAATAAAGACCCATTAGCTATTCAGTAGAGAGTAGAGACACTTAGCTGAAATATAACACAGTTACAATTAGGATAAAAGCGAATATTATAATTATTAGACAACAATTAATAATTAATAATAATAATATTAAAGTACCTCAAGGGTTCAACTGTAAATGTACCACCATCGGTGCAATCCATAACTATCAACATGTAAAAAATATTTCTAAATACCATAATGCACAATTACTTGTTCATAACTTCTTAGGTGTACAAATGAAGATATGAATATATATATATAATAGCATCATATTTTAATCATGAATTGGGCATGCCTTAGGAATCAAATAAGCTCTGAAAACTATTAATAATATGCAGTAATAGAATAACATTGGAAAGGCCAAAAAGCATGGTAACATTGCAGTAACCACCCCTATATATTAACTAAAAATTTCCCAATTTGATTTTCTGATAAAGCTTTTGAGGCACAAATGATGTTTAACCTATCATTTAAAATATTTTGTTATATATAAGGGATCTTGATGTGATTCGAACCATCATCAAAAGTTAATAAGTTTTATCAAACTGACAGAGAAAGCAATGAAAGTTTGGCAAAATGATAAACATATAAATTTTGCAGAAAAAATAACAAAATTTACGTATTTTAAATATAAAAATTAATAACCTGATATCAACATAAAGCATATATATATGTGCATGTCTTCAATAAAGTCTGAACATACTAGATTTTAAAAATATATAAAACACCTCCCCTACACATATGCTGAACAAATTATCAACGTTTCTGATACTCCTAAATATATGGTTTAAACTTTGCTCATCCCCTAAAAATTTATAACGAGTACAAGATCATCAAAATTAATGTATTTCTACATTTATTCAACGATTGTAAGATATTGAGCTTATAATTAATAACCCTTTCTTCAACGAAGAAAGGAAGACATCACATCAACTTAGCAAGTTCAACAATACTTGATTTTAGAAATATATAAAACGCCTCCCTTACACATATACTTAGGGGTGTCAATGGGTACGGTACGGGTCGGGTGGAGACATTTTCATACCCATACCCATTAAAATTGATTTTACCCATACCCTACCCATACCCATTAAAAATTGATCTTACCCTACCCTACCCTTACCCGTTAATATTATCGGGTAACGAAACGGTAGCGGGTGAATAACGGATAATACTAGTACAATAATTAGTTTTATTATACTTTACAAATTAAACATCAAAAACTCATTCATTTCACATATACATAATTGCATTTCTAATAAAAAAAAATGTGCAATCAATTCCAACTAAATTATTTTTTATAAAGAATAAAAATTCAAAAACACGAATATACATTTAAGTGGGTTGGAAATTGAATTGAATATAAATTTAAGTGGGTTGAAAATTAAATTGAATATATATTTAGATTTTATAATTACCCTATAGGGTAACGGGTACGAAATAGTCATTACCCATACCCTTACCTATTTATTTAACGAAAAAAAACTCTTACCCATACCCATACTCAATAAGCTAACGAAAAAAAAAATCTTATCCATACCCGCCTTATCGAATACGATACGGGTCTGGTAAACGGCTAAAAAGGTACCATTGACACCCCTACATATACTAATTAAAAATCACTGCAGACGTGATAATTACTGGAATAAGTAATCAATAGCATAAGCAAGTGCATTCAGGGCTATTAATATTTACTAGATATTCAGAAGGCAATCCATGGAACTGTACATTTAAAAATATATATGTCACACCCCGTAGCCATCCTGTACAAAATGCGACAGGGTCCCTGCCGTAAACATACAGTTTCCCGTATGCCTACAAGGCAATTACGATTCAATTCCCAAATTCCCCAAATTAAACCCCATTCAAACATACAGTTATACATATATATCAACACAGTACTACGAAATAGATATAACCACATATACCAATTCAGTTCCAAACATACACAAGTGTCACAGCATACAAAAATCTAAGTATATATACATATATATACATATCACCTCACATACACATATATATCATACATATATAAAAGTAGCACCATATAACCATAAACCCAAAACCTGACAAGTATCATAGATATCATACAAGTCACTGGTGAAAAGGACAAATACCAAGGCCTAAGACTGCCGTGCCTCTCCGCTACCAGCTGCGCCAGATCCTGAAAAAGAATAACCCAACGGGCGTGAGAATAAATTCTCAGTGCGATAATTTGCCACAACGGATCCCTGGACTTGGAATCAAGTTTTATTTTCAAAAAGAAATCACATTCAACACAGTGCATATATATATACAGTATATAAAGCTAAATGCATATACCTGACAGCAGTTAATCAAATGAAATCACAACAGAGGAATTACTAAATCGAATCTCAAGTTAAAGAACATATAGGGCTTAATTCTTTTAATTACGTCTCGTAGCAACTACAGATGTACCATCCAACTGGACCCTTCGTTCCCGTCGACACCTGTAGGGTTCCAGACACCTACAGATGGACCACCAATTACCACCCTAATGTTGACACCCATCTGTAGTGCTTGGCTTAACCGTTTCCTAAGTTTCTGGTTACAAGTCATATTCAGAAAATTCACTCAATTCCTTTAGAACGTAATCTCAATCGATCATTCAAATGCATATCACGCCGGATAATGCTTTAGACGTTCACACTAGTCACCCATATTCATACAATCCACAAATCATCACATTGCCCCTGCCTCAACCGGTTGAGGGCTTACGGCAGCCTAGGTAAACTAAAGCTTTAGAGTCCTGCCAAAACCTGCGCGCCAGGTTTTGCAATTTCGTCACTCTTTGGTGACATATTCCATTCCTTTCCTTTTTCCAATTCCGGTGACTTTTCATCTAAGATCAGATCATAATAGATCGACACAATTATAAACCATACCAGTATGCAAGTCATTCAAATTACAGAATTCAGATTCAATCATATTTGGGCTATGCTTATGCAATGCACAATTCATATAATGCAATCAATAAATATTCAACATGTCAAACGAAACAACAATTTAATTCTGAAAATAAAATATCAGACAAGTCCAGAAACCCCGCACCTGAATATGCTGCTCGTATACCAACCTTACGTCTCAGACGTCTCTTGAGATCCCGTACTCGGTTGCCTTATAGATTCTATTTAGAATATATACACAATTAGGGTTTAATTACATAACTTTGTTTTTTTTTTTTCTAAATAGAGGATAGTTTAGATATCTGACCTTGTACAACTTAAATAAATTGCTTGTAATAGACTCTTTGTCATTGCTAGTTACATTAGAGATGTGATCTATATAAGACCCATGTACAGTGTAATTGAACTCGATCAAGAAATAACAAAGATTTCATTCTCAATCTTCAATATTATATACTTGGTACTTCTGACAAGTTTTTGTATTAGTAGCTTATGGTAATTTAATAAGTCAATTCCTCCTATTCTTCTATTTTAACAATTCGATAGCTGGAACCGGAATAATGGATAAAACCTACTGGTACTGATCGGTACCATGGTCAGAACCACATCCTCAATATCACCATAACAATAAAACATTAATATAGTGCTAGTTGGAGGTTGGTACCGGGTTTGGTTTCAAACCCACATCCACGTCATAATTGGTATAGGTACAAGTATATAAGAATAAGATTACATATGGATTTTCTATATCTTCTACAAATATAGTTCAATCCAATAAACCTTTTTGTTTATTTCACAGCCAAAGCAAGCTTTAACTTTCTTAATTTTGGTCTATTTAATTCATAATTTGGTCGATACAAGTTTAATAACTCGATTAAGCAACAATTCGGTTTTCGATCGAAATAGATAAACAAATTCCACCATTTTCAGAATTTTACAACCCTAATAACATTTCCAAACCCTAAACCCTATTTCCAAAACCCTAAATTCAAGAAATTCAACTTAATTATTCAAGAATTGAGATTAAATGCATGAGATAGTGAATCGAGACTCAAATTCGAGCTTTAAACGAAAGAATTACAAATCAAATCGAAAACTAGGGTTTCAATAGAAATTCTAAGAGATTGAGAGATATATATACCAATTCGATTGTTTACTTGCGTAGAGGGCTTCGTTCTGATCTCGAAATTACGAACGGTTCGATCGATTGCGCGATTCTCACTCTCTCCCTTCCTCTCTTCCTTTCTCTTGCGCACTCTCCCTTTCCTCTCTTTTTTCCACGGTACCACAATGGTACCAATCGGTACCAAGAGAAGATTATGACAAGGGTTTTGGTATTTTTGCAAATAGGTCCCTCCACATTTCTAATATTACATAAGGATGTGACTTATACCCATATAACCTTATATAAAATTTTAATGCACCCTAATCCTTCTAAATTCAATATTAACATATATATACAAATATTTGTAATATATATATATTTATAAAAAAATATATATATACATATATTTTATTTACATAAACTCATTTATATAAATTTTAATGCATATTTTCCAATTACACCATTGTATATATATTTTTATTATAATCAAGTTTATAATGTTACAATATATATATTTGCGGACTTTTTGCCTCATAGAACGAGCTTCAAATAAATTTATCTATTGATGTTTCAAATGTTAATGTAATAATCATTTTATCACTCAACGGTCTAACATAATTTGGTAAAATTCAATTTCAAGTTAATTTTAGTTCAGTAATAAATAATTCATCTGGTATAACACTAGCAATTTATTGAACATAAATTCAGTAGGCTTTCATTTGCAAGGCTTCCATCATCAACGCAATTTATAGAGAAGGCTGTACATGTGTAGCAATCAGGTACTCTGTAGAGAAAATCTAAGGAGAAAAAAGATAAAGAGAGAGAGAGAGACAGACACAGAAATAGAGGGAGAGCAAAAAAAAACCTTCCCCATGCGATCTCCCTCAAACACAACTTTTTTCTATCTATACCTCAGAGTTTCATTTGGGCTTGAAAGTGCAATAACCTACTTTTAAATGGGCCGGTTGGTAAGAGGATGCAATTAATGGGCTTTAGATAGAAATTGGCCCAGCAACAAAACCCACGATATCAAACAATCATCATGCCTCTGGTAAACATTGAAACAAAAAATATATTGAACTGTACCAACAAAACATTTCTTCAATAACAACAACAAAAAAATAATTATCCATTTAAGATGAATTAATAATCTATTTAACTTGATGCTAAACTAAATTAAAATAATCAATCTTCAGATCTTAATTAAGTTGTCATATTTTACTTATTGTTGTAGGAGAAGCACTTCAGAATGTTTTTCTATTGCCATCTAGTTTGTTATATGTTATATTTTAAATGCATACGGGGTTTTTTAAAGCAAAAAATAAATAAATTATATTTTAAAAGTTCACTTAGAGAAAAATATCTCACCTTCAAATTAAGTCCCGCCGAATATTTATATATTAACAAAAGGAAAATTTGAATGCCCAGTAAATATCAATCTAACGACGACACGAGGTACAACCGATTTTTTTTATTAATATCCTCAATAAAATAAATCCAGAATTATCCTCAATTTTTTTTGTTTTTAAAGTGCTCTAATCGCCAGGCAGGGGTTCAATTTTGAATATTGCTAGTTTGGTAAACTGTTACACTTAATTAGTTTGAACAGAAATAAGTGAAATTTTTATTAATATCCAAAAAAAATAAAAAAAAATTCAAATTCTACTCGCTTTTCAACGGAATTTCGAAAAATGTCCAAACCGGTGAGAATCTCACCGGTTCTATAATTTCTTTCCGGTGAGATTCTCACCGGTTCTATATATATAATCTCTTTCCGGTGATATTCTCACCATTTTTTTTTTTTTACAAAACATAAGTTTTTTAATTTTTTTTTAATTTTTTTACAAACCGGTGATATATCAATTTTGTATCATTACTCTTAACTTTAAGTAGAGAACCCTTAAACTTTGTAACATAAATTAATTTCCAAATCAGTCAAGGGAACTTATCATCATTTTATTCATGTCTTAGTCAAATGCTTACACAGGCGATTACACACATATGAAAGCTATAGTGTAGTTCTTAGAACAGTAATAATTCCAATCAAAAGTCAGAAATTTCTATGTTGTTTGTATAGATAGATTAGGATAATTAGACATGAGATAAACTCAATTTACTGTTTTACATTTCTTTTGTGTTTTGTTACCTTGTTGTTTAGCATTAACAGCTAGTTGACTTTTGTCCATAATAGATTGTTCCAGATCAAAGTGCATGCATATCATACATTATTTATGTCATGTATTGAGTTGATATATCAAAAATAAAGTTGTGCTAATCCACTCTAATAAACACCCCCTACGAGTTAAAATTAAGATTATCTGGTATATATGATATTTCCAGATAAACACATCATCATAATCCATCTATATAAACTCATCACGCAAGCAATCACACACACACACACATATATATAATATAATACTGCTTAAGTTGCTTACATGCAACTCACATATAAACATAGTGCACATATTTGCGTAGCCTTCCATTTAATTATCACGTTGTTGTTCAACCAACTATTCTTTTTCGCAGCAGGTCCTACACTGCCATTTAGAAAACTCGCGGGCGTCACGGTCGAAGAGTGAAAGATTTGGATCAGCACACCATGGGTGGAATGCACAATCACATGTTGTGCAATCAATCATCCATAACGGATGTCCTTCAAAACATAATCCACAAAATCGTGATTATGGCCACATGACAACACCAAAAAATTTGTATTTGTTTAAAAATTGTTCATCATGACTAAATCAACATCTCTGGAACACTTACAAGACAAGAAACCATAAGGACCCGGCTGTTACCACCTAATAAGTCCTAAAGAATACGTGCGAGTATGTACTTAGTATGGTATCTATTGTACTGACCCCTTGTAACACAACAGGGAATAACACTTAGTGTGGTACCTATTGTACTGACATGCAATTCGATTCATTCTTACTAAAAATATGACATACCGTCCTCTACTCATTCCTCTTCATTGGCACTTCTCCTTTTCCTTTTCGTCTTTTCCCTAATCTTTTCCATAATAGGGTCAGGAGGATATACTATTACCAATTCTGGCCGGCAACCCTTTTCCAGATGTTTGCGCTCATGGGATGTTAAGGGGAGTTTGCCCTTTCTGATCTGACCCTTAATAATTTTGTCAAAAATTTCTTTTTCTGCTTTCTCTTTTGTTAAGGACATGTGACAAAGGTTCCAGTTGTGGTACCTAGGCCAGCTGCCATTAGCAATGCGGTACTTGTTGACTTGGCACCGCTCCAAAAAAGAAATCTAGCAGAAATTATGGTGAAAATTAGCAAAAATTATGGTGAAAATTATTAGTATGTAGCTAACAATATTGGTATGTTCCTGGGTATCAGTTCATTATCTTCAAGTTTTTATTCGTGTTCATTCTTGGAATTTAGACCCTAGTCAATTTAGACCCTAGATATATGTAACTACACGTTTATCGAATTATAATGGCAAAATAATAAAATAAAAATCTTACGAGAACAGCTAAAGTGCATCCACCAATGTTTTGTGTGGAGTCCTGATGCACGGAAACCAACAGTACCATCATTTCTTGATGGACGAGTTCGGCCCAATTAAAATTCCAAAGGTCTTTCAAGTCCTTTATTTCCGTCAAGTATGGTATCAAGCTTGTTGTTACCAGCTCATTTGACCGTGGGAACAGCACCGTCGAAAAAATATACAAAACCATCAGAGCAACAAAGTCATCACTCTTTTTGCATCCTTCTGCACAAGCCAATCTCTTCAATATTTCTTGCAAGGATTTGCTCGTAACCTCGTTTTTTGTCCTAAAGTAGTCCTTATGGAACCGAGTATAACAGTCTGATAGCCTCACTCTCTTGTCATTGGAGTGCAAATCAATCACAGAACCTTCCGTTTGTAGACCTATAATAAAAGAATGTTAGATAGATGGATTATTTATGTTTGTTTTATATTTCTTTTTCTTACAAAACCTTGATTAGGAACAAGAAAAAACATGAACTTACCTAGAGCAACCCCGACATCCTGCACCGTGAATGGAACGGCCTCACCACAGATCATAAAAACCTGATTATCAGAGTCAAAAGCATCCAAAAGCTTTGTGAGCAAGCAAGCTGAAATGTTTGCTGGAGGCATGCAAAGGAGATGCGCAAAAGGCGTTTTATTAAGTTTGGTCCTTTGATCCTCTTTCATTATCGGTGCAATGTCCCTTTCGAAAAATTTAACCAACGTCTTCGGATCACAAGTCGATGTCCGCTCAATTGCCATTAATTGAAGCTTGATGAAACCTAGAAAATAGATTTTTGTTAGAACATCTCAATGGCTATAAAATATAGTCTTGCCTTTCGAATAATATAAAAATCCAGAAGGAAGAATTCCGATTGGAGGGTACTCTAATTACACTGATAAATGAACAGGAAAGATAAATAAACAAAATCTAATTAGTGTAGGGGTGTAAACAGTCGGATACGGATCGGATAGTGGTCTTACCGTATCCGTATCCGTTATAATTTTTCGAATACGGATAAGGATACGGTCAAGAGAATATTTCACATTTTTTTTGGCTGAAATTGAGAAGGTAATTGGAAAGGTTATTAGATTGTGTTCAGCAATTGCAAGCTCAACAATATTTATATTTATGATATAATTTTAAAGTCATTAATTATTTTTATATAGTTAAATCATTTTGAAATGTAAGAATTGACAATTTATTATTTTCTTCACTGTGAATAACAAATGTACAGATTAATTATCCAGGAATTTTTCATAATACATTTATACACTTAATTTTTTCAGTGATTGACTAAAACATACAAACCTAAAACTTTGAGACAGGAGGCAGAAATCGCAGTTGAGAAAAGAAACAAGTCAAGGAAACGAAACAGCTCCAATCGCGACTGTGAAATTAGAAAATAAAATCAAAACAAAGAATCAAGCGGAACAATATCTCTATTTATGATATAATTTTGAAGTCATCAATTATCTTTATCTAGTTAAATCATTTTGAAATGTAAAAATTGATAATTTATTATTTTCTTCACTGCGAATCAAAATATACAGATCATTTATCCAGCAATTTTTCACAATACATTTATACACTTAATTTTTACAGTGATTGACTAAAATATACATACCTGAAACTTTGAAACTTTGAGACAGGAGGCAGTAATACCAGTTCAGAAAAGAGACCGACGGAGGCTAAACCCGATGGAGACTAATCGCGCCAAAGAAGTTTTTTTCACGATGGAGAGCAGAGACCGACGGAGGCTAAACCCGATGGAGGGCAAATGGAATTTGTCGGACGGACGAAGTCTTCTGTCGCGGTCGAGAGCAGGTATTGTCGGAGCAAGCCGGTGGTGACGGAGAAAGAGACCGATGGAGGGCAAATGAAATTTGTGAGACGGACGGAGTCTTCTGTCGCGATGAAGAGCAGAAATCGTAGGAGAAAGCTGACACTTTTGGTGGTGACAGAGAAGGGGAGAGAGATTTGAGAGAGTACAGTAATTTGGAGATTTTTTGAGAAGCTGCGCATGGAGGATATCAAAAGAAGGATCTGGAAGGCGAGAGAGGGAAGACTGTGTTAATTAGAATTGACTTAATCATAAGATAGGTATAGTTTCCATTTGGAAGATTGTGTTCTCCAAATCAATTCAAATTTCACTTTTGACCAGAAACAAGACTTTAGTGCATTTAATGATTAATTATATTGCAGTATGTACCTAGAGTATTAACAATACCCTTAACGGGTATACCCTACCCTACCCGCTCGTGCCCGCCGCCCGGGGTACCCGTGCCCGAGCCCGGGTATGGGTCGGGTACTCGGGTACGCGGGTAAGGGCAAAAACCGGACCGGATCCGGTTTTTTTGATCAATACCCGACTATATCCGTATCCGACTACCCGAGTACCCGTACCCGTATACCCGACCACTATTCATGTCATTTCAAAATTCAAAATTTGTATTTTTTTTTTCCCCCAGAAAAATAAGAAAAAATTCAGAAAAAAACCAGAAAAAAAACAGCAAAAAAAAAAAAAATACACGTACCCGCCTACCCGTACCCATACCCACCCTACCCGTCAAGGGTACACGGGTACGGGTATAGGACGAGTAGGGTATGGTTTTTGAAAATTATACCCGCCATACCCGTACCCGTATACCCTTGTACCCGAGTATACCCGTACCCGAGATGTACCCGAGTCGGGTATACCCGGGGTACCCGTACCCGCCCGAGTATAAATACACTATATGTACCCTCAAAAAAAGATTATATTGCAGTTTCCTCTGCCAAAATATTATAAGTTAAAGAAAATTTAATAAAATAATTACAAAAGCTCTAGATGAGAAACCGACTAAAATATTATAAGCTCTAGATTTTTCAAAACTAACTAAACCGAATCGACCGAATTATATTGTTCAAGTATGATTTATATTATGTTTGATTCAATCATTGCTTTCTTTCTTGTAGTTGGACAATTAAAAAAATTAAAATCTTGGAGTTGGGCAATTAAAACAGAAACAATCAGTTCTAGAATTTTTTTTTTTTATTGAGGGTAAAAAAAAAAATCGGATCTTAGAGCATGCCTTCAGTCTATATATTGATGTTTGAACTATTCATATAATAATTTTATCACTCAACGGTATAACCGAATTTTGCTAAAATCAATTTTGAGCTTGACGTTAATTAGTATATATAAAACATTCGTTTGGATTGAATAACAGTACAAAAATAAAAGCATACAGGCATTGAATCCAGAACTTTTCTCCATTGTTAATTGTAGTTATCCATTAATGTTGTGATTTTAAAATTATTGTCCAGTTAGAATAATAAGATAAATGTTTTTGCTAATTTGTTTTCGAAGTAGTACAATTCATCCGTCAACTTAAAAAAATAATAGAAATTTTATTTGGAATCGTAAATAACAAAAAAAAAAAAAAAAGTTACCATAAACTGAGATCTTGTGAAGTGTAATTAAATTATAACAAATAAGATTATTAATGAAATTATACTTGAGATGAATAAAATATGATCCAAATAATTAACACTGCGGAGTTTTTTTAATTAGATTAATCTCCCAACTAACAAAATTTTGAGGTTAATTAATTAATTTTGTGGCAGACTAATAATTTTTTATGCTTGTTAAGTTTTTATTTTTGATAAAAAGGCATGCGCGCAGTACGTCCGTTTCAAATTATGTTTTCAGTGATTTATTCATGTTTAAAATTGTTATATCCCGAAATTTTAAAACAAAAAAAAAATTAAATTGCTAAATTAAATATTACGCTCGAATTTAAAATTTAGTTAATTAAATGACCTTTCAGATTTTGTCTGGTTAATTTTAAACAAATTATACAAAATTATTCATACAAATAAATTATAAAATTTATAAATCTTGTTCATTTATGAATCGTAGAAGTTAATTAATTAAAGATATAATTGTAAATACAATGGATATCAAATTATTTGGAACCTAAAACTAGAATTTAACATCCGAAATATTAGAACAAATTTATAATAATTTTGACGAACCTAACCGAAGGAAACAGATTATTAAACAAACTAAATGAGTACTTAGTTAAATTCTGAATTTTTGGAACCCTTGATCAAAGCTCTAGCACGAATCTTAAAGCCAGGGGATTTAATTAAATCCCCCTCCCCACTCTCTTTCTCTCTCTGTTGGCGAACCCCACCCCTCCCCCTTTCTCCCTTTTCCGCCTCCTCCATTCCCTCCCGTAAACCCTAGCCCCCTCTCTTCCTTCACTGACCCGTGGCCCCACTAGTGAAGCTTTCTCCCTCTCTCGTTTCCTTACTGGAGAAGGTTTCGGATTTGAGTTCCCGCTCTCTCTCTCTCTCGTGCCGTCCCGTCGGTTGTCAGAGATCCCGTCCCTGTGCTTGACTTGTGCGCGGTTTCACCTGCCCAGTGCGACTTTGGTGCCTGGTGCGTGCCTACCCTCTGACAGGGGCTTGGCCGTACCCCTGCCCCGTCCCTGCTGCCCTGTGCCTTCCCTGGTATTATAAAGCCTCCATATCTCTCTCTCTCGTGGGTTGCTTGATTTTTGCTTGTTTGCACTCATGTGTTGAGATTTGCCCTGTTCTCCCTCTATTTTGCTATTTCCTACTGTGATTGTGAGGATCCGAAAACCCTAGACGGTTGGGGGTTTTCTTTGCTTGCTTGGTGCCGCTTTGGTGTTGGTTGTTGCCTTTCTGGTGCTGGCCTTGTGCTGTTCTGGTGCTTGGTTGGTGCTTTACCGTGCTGGTGCTGGTTGCTGTTGCACTGGTGTCGATTCCCCCTTCCCCTTTTGCTGTTCTCCTCGGTGCTAGCTCTAATCGGGTAATTCTTAGCACCTTACCTATTTTTGCGGCTCGTTCGGGTTGTTGATTTTCCCGGCAAGCCGATGCACTTGGCTGTGTTGCTGTGCTTTCTGACCTGTGCTTGCTCTGTTTCGGGTTCTGGTTACCTTGACCTGTTGCCTTGCTTGTGTTGTTTGGCTGGGTGTTTTGCCTCTGACCTATGCTTGCTTGTTGTGTATATTGTGCTGGTTCTGTGTTGATGCTGTGTATATGGATGGTGTGTTGCTGACTTGTGTAGGTGACTGGTACCAGTGTACCAGTCCCATAAATTTCTGGTACGGTGTTGATCTGTGTTTACCAGTACTTGAACTGACAGGGACCAAATTGTAAATTTGGGAAAATTTGGGGTTGGATGCGAAAAATGTAGGCCCTTGTGAGATTAATTAAATTCTAAGGGCTAAGGTGCAAAATTATATATTTTATTGGGCTTGGCCTTTTTACTTATTGGGTTCGGCTGAATTTTATTTGGGCTTGGGCCCTTATATGAAAAGAGAAAAAAAAATGAATTGGAAATGGACTTTGATTTCTGTTGGGCCTATATCTAATTTATTAATAAATTAGGACAAGGCTTGGGCCTTAATATAAATGGGCTTGGCAGATTTTAAAGGGGTTAATTAATTATGGTACTTGGGTTTTTCCCAAAGGGCATAATTGTCGGATAAAAACGCGGCTTTTAAAGTTTAAGTTTTATAAGGAATCGAATTAAAAATCGAATGTTTACGTAAACTTGAACTAGCTCGGGAAATGATTATACCGTCCAGGGTCTGATGCCTCGATGATGACTCATAACATAATTTGAGCAGATACTATAATAACCCGATTGGACACCTGTATGATCCCGAAACAAACCAAATTAAAACACCCAACACATTAAACTAAAATAAAAGTTTTATAAAAAGTTTTAAAGTTAAAATAATTATTTTAAACATTTTTTCGAACTTGTACAAAAATTCGTTGCTAATTAATAAATGACAGTTAATTAGCAACGAAAAATATTCGTTCTGGACTTAGATTCGAAACGACTAACTAAACGTAGAAATTTAATTAGTGATAAAAATAACGAATTGCGCGACTTAGAAATAAAATTAGTTAGAAAACACGTAAAATAATTAAAGGTCCTATTTTTAAAATTTTATAAACGAATAACACTTCTAGAATATAAATAGCTTAACTATATTAAAACGGATTATAAAATTCGCAATAATTATATAATTAATAGATTATATTTAAATGATTGCCTTAGGGATTTTAATTGTAAATTAATGTTCAAAACCGAATTTCGAACCCTTTTTAAAATTAATTATAGTCTGATCTAAATAAATCAAGTAGATAGGAAATTAAAATATATTAGTTAAGTGAAAACACGTATAATGTACCGCAACTCTCGAACAATTATTTTATTACGAATAATTCGACATTTGAATTTATACAAGCAATATATCTTCAAATTAAATCATTAGAATATAAATTTAATTAGGATTAAATTAGATTAAATTAGACCAAGGTGAATGATCAATAGTTGACGAACTTATAAATTAAGATTAATGCTAAGCTCAATGACATGAGATTAATTAATTAATATATGCCTAATCGGATCAGTCCGACTGACTGAACCGGTAATTTTATAAAATCGAAATAATCGAGAAATCGACTTGTACATTAATTGGGACGAAGGTTAGAATAAAATTAGTGTAGATTTTAATTAATTTAAGTTACGTGATCACAGATCAGCCGACTCCGTACGAGTCCGACTCGTGGACCGATCCGACTGACCCGCAGTTCGGAGCATACGTGGAGCACGTTGATTATTAGCGACTGAGACTCCAGCCCCCTCAGGTGTGGGATATCTGAATTATTTTCTTTCGTGGGCGTACTCTTACCAGTCGATCCATCTGACCTAACATTCGCACTTTATTTTAAGTAGGTGCATTAAAACTGTAGAGCATGTTTATCCTTTTCTGCACTATAGGTAGAATTGCATAAGCCCCGAAAAACCTGAATTTACTGTATTGTAGGAGTAGAGTAATTAAATAATACTATATTTATATTTTAGGATACTAGTTTGTCTTCTTCTCGTGGAGACAATATATTATTATTATATTACGTGCATACGCATGCATTGGTGAGAGCTGAGCAGAGCCGAGTGACTTCGTTCCGTCTTGGTGTCACTTGGCATGGGACGGCCCGACAGCCACTGAGCTGAGAGTCACTTGATCCTTGGATGGCTTTAGGATTTATATTATATGTATAAACTTGATTATGTATCATTTTCGATCATTTTACTATTTGACGTGAGCAGTTCCGGACTCGAGTTCTGTGGCACGGACGATTCGGGATGTTTCCCACGCCTACATTAGGAGCTACATGCCTAGAACGGGTTACCCCACCACGGTTCCGATCTCGAGTTCCGTGGTGGCATTTTTATTACTTGCGACTGCACAGTTCCGATCTCGAGTTCTGTGTAGGTCTGTTTTACGCTACCGCATGGTTCCGATCTCGAGTTCCATGGCGGATTTGGTGATTTGGTGTGGCGGGTGTTGGTGTGGCGGGTGAGGGCACAGTTCCGATCTCGAGTTCTGTGGCCCTGGTGATGATATTCTTACGACTTGCATTGTATGATTTCTCCTATTGGATATGTTTGGCTTATGAATCGTCTAGGCGAGATGACACACCGGATTTGATATAACCATCGGCTAGTGTGCAGTTCTTGTGGGCAATGCGCGATGTCATTAGGCAACGTGTATCATTGTTCCCTGATCACAGTCCTTGGATTATATTATTCAGATTCTTTTGGTAAAGGTATAACCATCGGCTAGTGTGCAGTTCTTGTGGAGTAATGCTCGATGTCACTAGGCAACGTGTATCATTGCACTCTGATCACAGTCCTTGGATTATATTATTCGATTCTTTTGATACTATTGGCACGGCACGGGGTGATTTACTTTATCCATATTATTATTATTATCATTGTATTTGAGCACACAGTGCAATGAGTACTGGATTCCGATTTGAGTTATATCCGATATTACACCTTGATTTTATTTTGGGTTTATTTCGCATGTTGGCATAATAGAATAATCGCATTATGGCATCATTCAAAAGTATTATAAGTTCTATTAGATATTAATATAGGTTCACACATGTGCATATTTCTAATTGTATTCATTTTATAAATAAAAGTGCTTTGACCGTAGAGGATCCCTGAGGGGATAATTCTGGGTCACATACTGGGCGATTCGTCGCTCACCCACAAGTTGTTTCGTGGGTTTTAGGTACAGCATCTGGCGATCCGCAGCAGGAGTTGTCAGGAGTTGTCCCCGATGGCCACACTGTTTGATTAGCTAGAGTCAGACTTTTGATTAGGTTTACGAGTCTCATATTTACTGTGTTATATATACGAGCTCGATAGATCATGTATCCCCTTCTATAGATGGTGTTATTTGGATTCCGAGATGGATCGAATTATATGTTATGTATGTGTATGTTTATTTATTTGCTATGTGACTGATGCTTGATATTTATATTATTTTTGCTTCCGCTGCTGTTTGATTTATTATTTATGGTTAGCCTTGCGTGCTTAATGATTAATTAAGCACGAGGCGAGGTTGATCACATCTTAATCCAGAATTCCTGGTTTGGGGTGTGACAAAAATGGTCGGAAATTTCGCAGAAATTAATTAGTTTCGTAATATTTGTTGGCGCGTAGCTAATTCACGTGCCAGTCCCTGTCATATAGACTTTTGACGGGTCCGGATTAGGGGTGTAAACGGATCGGATATTATCCGATTTAGTCCGGATTCGAATCTGAAAAATTACCTAAATTATCTAATCCGTATCCGTATCTGAAAAACTATAATAGATAAGGATACGGTAAGACATTTAATTATCCATATCCGATTGTTTATATTTTTAAATCACAACAGTGTACTATATGTTTTTAAATTGATTTATTAAATTGCATAGTATACCCAATAATTTATTAAATTGTATATAGATATATATTTTGATAAACAATGTAACACTATAATATAATTAGTGACTGATATTTTAATAATATAATATATATTTTGTAACCAACAAGCTAATTATGAAAAATATCCGCATTCATCCGATATCTCATCCATATTCGATCCGTATCTGTATTCGTATCCAAAAAATTATAACAGATATAGGTAAGGTAAGACCACTATCCGATCCGGATCCTCTCTCTCTCTCCCTCTTGTGACTTGTTCTTTCCCTGAAATATAGGTCTCTTCACCTCCAAATCTCTACATATATATACATTGAAATACAGTGAAGTATCCTAACTTTTTAACTACCGCACTTATTCTTCACATTAAAACAGAAGAAAGTTTACAACAAGAATGAGACCTTTTCGGGAGGATAAAAAAATGACTTTTTGCGATGGTCTACTCTCATTGTTCAGTTTTTTCTTTTTGCGACGGACGACCATCGTAAAAGCGTTTTTTCTCTCGCAAAAAGTGTCTACTAATTATTTTCAATTTTTTTCATTGTTTCAACTACCGCATTCACTCTTCTACAGTCAAATCAAGACATCCAACGCTTTGCTTTGCTTTATGTTTTCTTCTGTTAAATATCCACTAATTACCTTCCTGCAGTGAGTTACTGCAATAGGAATATGAGAGCCCCTCCATCAGTGAGACTGTGACTAATAAGTAATATGAAACAGCCAGAAAAGTTGAAAACAGATCTACAAATGTCCTTGAATGTAGAAACAGGAACAACAATTTAATAAACGACCATCCTTGAATGTATAAACAGGAACGGCTATTTAATAAACGACCATCCTTAAATGTACAAACAGGAACGGTTATTTATTAACGATCATCCTTGTTCTTAGCAAGATGAATGGTTGTTTAAATGTCCGTTCTTGATTGTGTAAACAAAAACGGCTGTTCGACCGATCCTGATTAGAGGTACTATCAGTAACCCCTGGGTCAAGAACAGACATAAGTCCATTCCTATTAAGAGTTTTCAACCATTCCTGATTGTTGGTTCTCCACTAGTGACTCCTTTTCTCTGTGTGCATTGGATGAATATATTAATCGTCACTTCTAAGAATTACTAAATGTGATAATGTATATAGAAGTTGGTGAAAATTATTTCATGACGCTTAAATCAATTAAGGAATTTATGATGTGATTAGAGGGATAAAATGTTATAGAGTAGTAATATAAATGAGGGTAAAATCTTATTAGTTTTCAAGCGGCCTAAAAAATTATGAGTATAAAACTTATTGAGTGAGTCTATGGTACTATGCATATTACGATTTGTTACTGTACTACGGCTCTATATTTGAATTTTCAAATTCTAACGGTCGATCCGAACCGTTCATCTTGTTCTCTATATTAATATGTTTTTGGATACCAAATTTTACATTTTTTGAAATTTTTTTACTATTTTTTTAGATTTATTGAAAATCACTGTTTTTGGATGGTCCAGAATTTTCAGATCAAGTGATTTTCTAAATATCTAAAAAAATAGTAAAAAATTTTCAAAAACTGTAAAATTTGGTCTCCAAACACATATTAATATGGAGAACAAGATAAACGGTTCGGATCGACCGTTAGAATTTGAAAACTCGAATATAGAGCCGTAGCACGGTAACAAATCGTAATATGCATAGTACCATAGACTCACTCAAACTTATTTTAAACCCGCCTAAAAAAGATGTAACAACTCTAATTTATAAGTTGAAGACTTATTTAAATCGGCCTAAAAATTATTATTACGGTCGAAAACATTTTTGACAAGTATTTTGAATATTTTTCTTTTTTTACATTAATTTTTAATTTTCTAGTACGTTTTCAACTAAATACAAGGAAAAATATGTACATGTATAAAAAAATTTGTCGCATAAAATTAAAACTAACAAATATATAAGAAACAGAAAATTAATTCAAACCCAATATTACGAGTTCAGACGTAAAACTATCTACGATAAACCAAAATCATTAATGTGAATATGGAAATGATGGAAAAGATGATTGTTATGGAGAAAATAAAAAAAATTAAATTGTTTCGCTTTATTCTCAAGTCATTACAAAAATTACATTATTATTTATCCATTACAAAATTTACAAAACTCACATTAATGTATGATAATTCCTTTTTTCATCCAAACTGATGATGATAAACAAGCTTCTAAATAGCTAGCTATAGCGAAGCTATAGCGCCGCTATAGCGGTTTTGGACCCAGAAAGCTAAGCTACGGGCTAAAACTGCGCTAATCAAGCTACGACCGCTATAGCGGTAATAGCGGTCCGCTATAGCGCGTAGCGGCAATAGCGGCAATAGCGGTCCGCTATGCTACATGGGTTATGATTTTGCAATTTTTTTTTTCTGAAAACATGATTTTGCAATTTTAACGGGCCTTAATATCTAGATTGGTTTTTTTTTTCTACTTTATTAAGCTATATCAATACAATGGAACATGTGCGGGCTATACCGCTATATCAATTAAATTTTGTATCATGCATTAATATATGGTAGTGGTATATTTTGAATATAAAATATATCGATAGTTTTTGAATTAGGGATATTTTGAATGACAATTTGAACTTTGTATTGGTTTAATATGAATAATATTAGAACTTCTTAATTAATTTGATATTTTTTTTCTTGATGAGACATTTTTACTAGGCAAAGCCTTCTATGGACATAAGGACCTATTTGTAAAATGAACATATTTTTATTTTTAAAGTTCAAACAGTCGATCCGAACCGTTCATCTTGTTCTTCATATTAATATGTGCTTGGAGACCAAATTTTACATTTTTCTGATTTTTTTTTTACTATTTATTAAGATGGGTACAAAATTCAATGGTCTGAATTTGATATTTTTTATACCCATCTTAATAAATAGTAAATAAATTCGGAAAAATGTAAAATTTGGTCTCCAAAGATATATTAATATGGAGAACAAGATGAACGGTTCGGATCGGCTGTTTGAACTTTGAAAATAAAAATATATTCATTTTACAAATAGGCCCTTATGTCCATAGAAGCATCACTCTACTTACTATTAGTAGAAATATAAAATATAATTTTTGAAATAAAAAAACGCTATTTATAATAGCTTTCGCTATAGCTCCGCTATTCGCTAAAGCTTTTTTTTTTTGTCTCCCCGCTACACCGCTATAAACGCTATTTAGAAGCTTGATGATAAATGATGATAAATGATGACAAAAATTATAAGATGTGACGCTTGAAAATATTAATAGAACCCATCAACTTGGTCCATATACACTCCAAAATATTCAAAATAAAGAAAACATACCGCTTACAACATAAAGAAATGTGAAAGGTGTTACTCGGCTGTTTGAAACAATTTTCTTAGTCATAAACATGTAAAATAAAAAAATAAAAAAGTTAAACAAATGATATATATATATATAACTAGGTAGCCCAGACTAAATCTTAAAGAACGGTAATTAGCTGGGTCCAGGTTACAATTAAGTTTCTAGTAAATTAAATGAGATCTATCTATTATTTTTTTGGTCTTGAAGTTTGGCAGGTATCCTGCACCAATTTGGTTAAATAGTTGCACCAGACTAAATATATGACTAATATATATTTCTACATGTACATACATTGGAAGAATATGGCTAATATAACATCAGTGTCATTTCAGTTTATATAACACCAACTCCAAAACCTATCAAATCGAGTTCAAATGGTGAATCCAAACCGTTCAAACCGATAGACTTCATTAGTACATGTAAAATTTATAAGTTTTTGAGTTTATTTGGTATCAAGTCAAGCGGTCAAATGTGTGAGTTTTTAAGTTAATTTAATACATTCATTTTTCAATTTTTTTGCCGCTTGATTTGATACTAAAATAACTCAAAAATATAAAAAGTTTGCATGTAAACGCATCACTCATAAAGTTAATTGGTTTGAACGGTTTGGATTCGTCATTTGAACTCGATTTGATAGGTTTTGAAATTGATGCTATATAGACTTAAATAACACTAATGTTATATTAGCCATACTCACATTGGAAACACTAGAAAGATGCAAGCAATAATTCTTTAAAATCAAATCAATCGTATGGCACACGTCTCTCGACAAGAAAACATTTTTTATCGATCTGTTCTATAATATCATATAACTTTATTGTTGTGAGTTACTATACGAGGTGAGCTCCGTAATTAAGTGTAGCCTGTCTATATATAGCCTGTAGGACCCATCTGTCTGTAACAAGTAATAGGACTATATGAGTTGAGTAAAAAAAAATTAAAGGGTGCAATAGAAAAACCTTGTTTTTGTACGGTTTGAGAGATTTTAATTTAATAATTTTTCATTGCACAGTCTCCAGTTTCATTCATTGATCGACTTGGGTATATTCAAGAGTCATATCTTAAAAGTTGCACAAAAAATGTTGCCCAAAAAAATGAGGTCTATTCTACAGTCATTTAAGCGTGATATCAAGTATTTTGAAATAATGAAATTTAAAAAAACAAAATGAGGTTTATCATTTTATTTTCAGTTGTAACCAACGAAAAAAAAAAGTTTGAAAATAAATTATTAATAAAACCATCATGCTAGAAAATATTCACAATTTTTTTTATTTTTTGAACGATCAATAATTGTATTGAAATTATAATCATCATGCTTGGGATAATTGTATTCAAATTATAATTTAAAATTTAAAAGGAAATTATTTATCAGCTATCTACTAATGATAGATGTTGTTCCTATATATCCTATATTCCTATGTGTATGTTTTTTATTTATTATTCTTTTGTCCATGACTAAATATGTTTTTCAATGACATTGTTCAAATTTTTTTTTCTAACTAATTTGGATATTTTTTCAACTCTTTTGCTGGATTTTTTGGACATTAATATCTATGTTCGGAATTTTACACTGCACCAACAAAAAAAACATAATTGATCAGTTAAAAACTTATAAATTGACCTAAAAGTAAAGTAGATAAGAAATAACACACGCTATGCATTCACCTAAAAATAAATAGATAAGAAGAAACACATTACACATGGCTTTAAATAGTACCGATTCTCTTCAACTGCAAATCTATATAATTAGATAAAATGATAAATAGTTGTGTGTGTATATATATGGAAACACAGTAATGTTTTAACAGCTCCTATTTTCAAACAGTTTTTGCACTTTGTTAATTTGTTTTTTTTTTTCTTTTTTGAAATGTATTCCTACGTCAAAACACTGTATTCAAAATGCAAGAGGGGATGCTTTTTATTTCTTTTCTAAACCGTGTTGAATTTTTGTGCAATTTTAGCACCTCCATTATAAAAGTGGCCACAATGACTTCTATTTCTAATTCATATACAGTAAAGTTTCTCCGTTTAAAATCTTACAATTGTCCATTAAATCTAAAATTTATAAATGAAGTTTTAAAGAAATTTAAGAGGGTATTTGAGCGTCTTGGGAGAATAGAGAACAACTAATGCAAGACTGATTTTCAAATATTGAACTGTGAAAATGTCAGTTTTGGCGCATCTTTCCATAACCCTTCCTTTGTCAAATATTTAAACTTTATTACACATAATTTTTTTTATTTCATTTATCTCATTTCATAAAATAAAAAGAAAATCAATACAAATTAAAAGCTAAATCTTATTTCACGCGGTTTTCTTTTATGTTTAAGCAATGTACAGTTTGGTTGTGAATGAGACTCTTTAATTTATGGCTATTCAATTATATATAAAAAGCATTCTACCACTAAAGATATATATTCACCACCGGTTATTACATTATAACAGTAGGTTTATTTTACAAAGAACATTCTAAAACTAAGAATGTTTTTGATTGATTATTCTTTTGCGCATGACTAAATATGTTTTTGATTGACATTAATTGTTCAAATTATTATTTTTCCCTAACTAATTTGGTTATTTTTCCACTATTTTTGTAGGGTTTTTTGGACATTAATTTTTATTTTCGGAATTTTACACTGCACCAACTAGAAATTAAACAAAAAACATATTTTATGAGTTAAAAACTTATAATTTGACCTAATTAAATATAATTTAAATAGATAAGAAGAAACACATCGCTATATATGCATTCACCTAAAAATAAAAAGAGATCAGAAGCAACACATGGCTTTGAATATTACCGATTCTCTTCAACTGCAAATCAAACAGTTTTTGCATTTATTCTCTACAATCTAGTCAAGCGAATCACATTGTCACAGGTTTCTAGAGATGAGAAAACATTTAATTTCCTCTCATATAATTTATAATTCGTGTAGCTAATATATATTAACCAAAGATAAATAAACAAAATCTAATTAGTGATGAATATCAACGGAATCAAGATAAAATCACAACATTTTTTTATTTATTTCAAAGCCCTTGGGCATGATTCATTCGATTTAACATCACCAAATCACCAAATCATAAAACCATCACCATACGCAGAATTTTTTTTAAAAACCATCAGCAAATCATAAAAAATTCTGAAACCAATTTGATTATAATTTATTTTACAAAAATCATCACCACCGGACTTGATATTCGGCATTGAATTTTGAAAATTGAACTTCATACTCGGTATCAAGTTTGAACCCATTTTGCTCTATTCTTCTCATACAATGCCACATAAAATCTCAGAATCAAAACCAGACATGAAGTTTGGTTTGATTGTAGTCAAAACCAAAACGGTTTGCCAAAAAAAAAAAAAAAAAAGTGAATACCAAACTTAATAAAGTTCGGTTTCGAAAAAAGAAAGCTACTATGTAGTGTGAAAGCAGGACGACTTCTAGCTAGCCCCTTAATTAGCCCCTAGCTGTAAACAGAATCTAAGTTATAGATGTTACTTAGACAGCTCTAAGTTATTGACATTTAATGGAACTTAATTTAAATTTAAGGCGGTCCAATTAATTATTTGAATGATCAGAGATTCCATATGAGAAGTAATTAACTTGAATCACGTAGATAAAATGGTTTAAATTAGACCCATCAAATTATTTTTTATTCCATCAGGAGAATAACTTGACAATCAATTTTACCCAACTCCATTTAATTTGATGCATATATTATCTTTACCCAACTCCATTTAATTTATTTAAAATCAATTAAATACAAAACATAAAGATAGTCACCTTTAATTTATATGGCTTGCTTTTAGTTTTCCTATTTTGTAAATATATTAGAAATGGTTCGTAACTTTTTGAATATTTTTTTGCAATTAGCCTTAATCTCACTTTGAGGAAAAAAAATTGGAACTCCTTTGAAAAATTAAAATAATAAATAATTATCTATCACATCACATCAAGGTAAATAAAATAATTAGTAGCTGTGTATGACATCACGGTAAATAAAATTCGGCAAGCATTTAAGAGAAACTTTGACCATTATAGCAGCTGACATAATATGAAAATGCACATCATTTATAATCTTACAGACAAGACATTCAACCGTTTAATCTAAAGCCAAGAAAAATGTACCTTTTCCAGATGCATGATAGGTTTCTTTAAGGTCAATGTCCGAGCCCCAAAGAAAGAAAGTCACTCAGATCAGGGGCTCTCCTTTTTTGGAATGTGATTGTACATGAACTGTATTTCCTGTGACAGATTTAAGATGCATGTAGACAGCACTATTAGATATTAATATATATGACTACATTAAGGAAATTTCTTGCATTCACAGTTTTTAGAGTTTATGATTTAGGATTTAGCGTTTAGGGTTTATTGAAAGCATGACTATGAGGTCTGTTAATTCTCTTGAGCCCAGGCCATATTTTCTTCATTAATTTTTAAAATTATAAAAATTAATCTCAATAACATAGCCTATATAATTAAATTATTGTTGTCTGAGTAATTTCATACGTCCATAATTTTTTTGGTTTACAGAAGCAACACCCTTAAAATATAAAACAACTGCTGTAACATTAATTACAGTGTTTAATTATGTTATTAGAATCTGATTGTTGAAACAAAATAAAACATCTCAATCACTGAAAGATTAAAGTGCCGTAATATTTTTTTGAAAGAACAAATTAAGTGTAATAATAATAAGGCAGGCAATTTGATTTTTATTATATTGTATTCAATAAATTTTCTAAAACACTAAAAATGATTCCCAAAATTTAAACAATGTGATGAGGAGCAATATTATCGCACTTTACTGATTATACTCGAAGAGCCGAGATATTTATTAATACCTAAAAAAAAGAATTATCAAATCTGCTCTCGCCCCAAAATTAATTTTAAAAATGTCTTGATTGTTCAAATGTGGGGCGGTTAGTTTTTCTGATGAAACCGCTCCATGTTTGGGCGGTCAGTATTTTTTTATTTTTTTTAACCAAACTGTCCAGCCTTGGAGCAGTCAGCTACAGTAACATTTTTTTAGATATCTTAATTTTTTAATCTAAAAATGATATATGGAAAATATTTATGCTCATTCTGTTGTAATATTATTGTTTAAGTTTATGCAAAAACCTATGTAATCGTTTGGCCTAATGTAAATATTCAAGTTTTATTTAGGCTTGATTTTATATTAACTAATTATAGATAAAATAGAATAAAAAAATGTGTACATAGGTTGTTACTTAATTGCAAGAGAAGATACAAATGATGATATCTAGGCCAGTGCCTCTTAATCTTGACCAGGCTACTGCAAATAATAACATACTTAAAATATTAAATATGTAGTAGAACTGTAGAAGCATTTGGATAAATAACGAAAAAAAAAAAACTGCATTATGTATTTGTATATATTTATTTTTTGTATGTTTGTTTTGTGTTTAACAATGTATATGAACTATTGATGCAGGAGCTATTACCGATGCACACATCACACATGCAATGTCAAAAAGCAGGTGCAGCGTTCGTCAAAAGACATCATCGTTGTCGTTACCAAGAATGAAGGAGTGCACAACTAATTTGTATGACATAAGATTAGAGCTAATTTAATTTGTATGACCAATCCATCTGTGAATGCATTTATTATTATTTATTTTTTGTGCTTGGATTACATAGGATCAGTTATAATTCAGAGCTTATAAAACAAATCTAATCTCGTCTTACAAACAAATTAAATCTCAGCACTCAAAGGACATTTACTAGGCTGAATTGCATTATGCTTAGAACCTTTCAAAATAACATTTGTAAGGAGCAAAAACATTAAATAATACGAAGATTATAAAACAACCAAACTATATACAACTGTTTCTATCTTTATTTTTCAAGCATCATGCGTAGCTGTGTTTTGTTTGAAACATGATGTAGTGCAACCCATGTAGAAAAACATGATGTATACAGTGCAAACGATAAGAGGATGCAATAAATGGGATTTGTAACTTACTATGCGCTATTGCATTTTTATGACGCTATAGATGGAGAATGGCCCAGCAGAAAAATCACATATATCAAACAATAACCGTGCCTATATATATTAAACTTTCATATATTTTATTTGCCCGTCAAAACATAAAAATTGTTTATTTATTTTTTCAATAAAAACATGCAGTAGTGAACTCATCTCCTATAAAAACACAAAAGTTGTTATTTTTTTTTTAACAAACACACATATTTTAATTCCCCGTACTGTACTGCGTGTGTTATATATATGCATAACAATGAGTGTTGTACTGTTTGGTTGTGAATGAAACTATTTAATTTATGGCTATTCTGAAATATAAAAAAATTATGGCAATTACATAATTAAAAGCATTCTGACACTAAAGATATATATTCAGCACCGGTTATTACATTATAACAGTAAGTTTATTTTACAAAGAATATTCTAAAACTAAGAATATATCTTATCCACCGGTTAATACATTATAACAGTAGGTATGGCAACAATTAACACCTGTTAATAATAAGAAGAAATAGTTGGCGATCAAAACATTTAATTGGTGGTGAATGTTTTACAATCATCAACGTACTGTGCCATTACCAATGGTACCACCGGATCCCCTAATGTAACCCAAATTTTTAGTTTAGATCTGAACTGTCTTATTCGAATCCAGGTTTATCCGGTTTGAGGTGGAGCGCACGGGGCCTTTAATTTAACAACCTGATTCGAATCTGACGGTCAATAGTGTCTACTTTCTTAAGAGATGACCCGTAGCAGATCTTGTGTTTTTGCCGCACTAACTGAAGGCGTTGTTTTAACTTGCCTAATAAGAGAGGAAAGCATGTCCAATCATTGTATACTTTTAGTCTTCCCTTTTGATTCGAGCCAAGCACGTAATTTCTCCTCCATATCAACTTTTATTTTTGGGGTCTCCTGCTTTGTAGTAGATTCCGTGTGGTTTGTTATCTAACGTGATCGTGCTGCTAGGCTAAATGTGTGTATTGTCTTCTGGTACGACAAGGGAATCTGAAACAAAAATAAAAATATACAATTCATACAATGGAATTGTAACATCTGAAACATTTACGAGGTAGATGTCAATAATCGTGATTATGGCCACATGACAACACCAAGCAATTTGTATTTGTTTAAAAATTGTTCATCATGACTAAATCAACATCTCTGGAACACTTACAAGACAAGAAACCATAAGGACCCAGATGTTAACACCTAATAAGTCCTGAAGAATACGTGCGAGTTTGTACTTAGTGTCGTACCTATTGGACTGACCCCTTTTAACACAACAGGGAATAACCTAACAGTACTTAGTGTGGTACCTATTATACTGACCTGCAATTCTATTCACAATTCTATTCACATGCACTCTTACTAAAAATATGACATACCATCCTCTACTCATTCCTCTTCATTGGCACTTCCTTTTCCTTTCCCTTTCCCCTAATCTTTTCCATAACAAGGTCAGGAGAATTTACACTTGCCAATTCTGACTGGCAACCCATTTCCAGATGTTTGCACTCATAGGATGTTAAGGGGAGTTCGTCCTTTCTGATCTGACCCTTAATAATTTTGTCAAAAAAGTTTTTGTTCTGCTTTCTCTTTAGTTAAGGACATGTGATGAAGGTTCCAGTTGTGGTACCTGGGCCAGCTGCCATCAGCAATGTGGTACTTGTCGACTCGACACCGCTCCAAAAATGAAATCTAGCGGAAATTATGGTGAAAATTATTGGTATGTTCCTGGGTATCAGTTTATTATCTTCAAGTTTCGATAAGTGTTCATTCTTGGAATTTAGACCCTAGATATATGCAACTACACGTTTATCGGATTATAATGTCAAAATAATAAAATAAAAATCTTACGAGAACAGCTAGAGTGCATCCACCAACGTCTTCGGATGACAAGTCGATGTCCGCCCAATTGCCATTAATTGAAGCTTGATGACAAGTCGACGTCTTCCGATGACTTAGAAAATAGATTTTTGTTAGAACATCTCAATGGCTATAAAATATAGTCTTGCATTTTCAATAATATAAAAATCCAGAAGCAGGAAGAAATCCGATTGGAGGGTGATAACTACAACTTACATAAATTTTCTTGTCGTTCCAAGCCAGACATTTTTCTCTCCTATTCCAGCTTATCTGCTCCAACATGACATAGGATATGTCCGGATGCCTACAGACCTGTAAAAGTTTTCAAGGCCCAACATTATTAGTAATTTCCTTTACAAAATTCAATACGAAATTATTAGGCAAAAATGTATGATATTGTTGTCAATAAACGAGGTGAAAGCAATTAACCAATATATATACTACGTACAAAAAGAAACCAACAATGAATAGCAACCATCTAACGAACTCTCTTTTAAACATTTCTTTATTTTAAAATTTAATTAACAAAAGTATCTTAACACATTTATCTATTTTACGCGTTTTTAATTATTTCTAACTAAGTCGCACAATTCACTATTGATTACCATTCTAATTCTACCATTTATTTGTCGTTTTGAATCTAAGTACAAAAATAATATTTTTCGTTTAAGTTTCAAAAAAAATGTTTCAAATGCTTTAATTTAAAAACTTATTATAAAACTTTTATTTTATTATGTGTTTTAATTAGATGTTCAATCGGGTTATTTTAGTATCTGCTCAAATTATGTTATGAGCTATCATCGAAACATCAAGACCCTGGACGGTATAATCATTTCCCGAATTAATTTAAGTTAACATAAGCATCCGATTTTATTCGGTTACATTATCAAAACCTAAATTTTAAAAGCCGTCTTTTAATCCGTCAATTCTTCTATACCTTTCGGTCCAACTCAAATTAATTAAAGGTCCATAATTTAGAAAAGGTTCAAGTCTTTAATTAAAATTTCACAATCTACTTCCAAATTCATTTATACTCATTTTTCAGCCGAACCAACCAACCAAAAGGGCCAAGCCCAATAAATTAAAAATTGCACCTTAGCCCCTAGTTGTTAACCCCTAGTTGTTAACAAATCCAAGGGCCTACTTTATGCATAAAAGACCCTCACATCTAATTAATCATACCAAGGATCTGATTTTCATGAAATCAAACCCAGCTTTCTCCAAAAATTTACAATTAGGTCCCTGTCAGTTCCAAGTCTGGTAAAACACGTCAAAACCGTACCAGTATCTACACTAGGCTGGTACACTAGTACCAGCAACATCCATTTAAACAGCACAACAGGAAGTGCAAATAGAAATAGGACCAGAACAGGGCACACAGCAAAACATGTCATGAGACAAGGAAATTCAGCCATACACACAGAACAGATCACAGTCCCAGAATCAAACACACCAGATACAAATCAGAGCAGCAAGCAAGAATAGAACAAGGGAAAGGTCCAATGACGCAAGGCACAGCCACACGAGTGTCTTGCCGGGAAAATCAACAACCCGCGCAAGACGAAATCAAGACATTAACTAAGAGTTGCTCAACTAACCGGAAAGAAGGGATCGCAAGAAGGGGATTTTTAGAGGCCGGCACCAACAGTCCTTATCGCCCCCAGCTATTTAGCCCGTTCAGCAAGCAAAGAGGAGCAGCAACAACACCAAATTAACACAAATGAAACACCACAAGACACCAGAAAATACACACAAGCTCAAAGAAAAGCCCTCACAATTTCTATGGTTTTCAATCTCAAATCAGAGGCAAAATAGAGAGAGAGAGAGAGATAGACTTGTGACACTTGTCTCAACACATGAGAGGATAGAGAGAGAGAGTAACACCAGTTCAAATGAGAGCACAACACTCTAATAAGTGGAAAAACAGTTCACCTGATGGGACACCGGCGACTTTCGCCGCTCAAACAATAAATTCGCGCGTGGGTTCACTGACGAACGAAAGGACAAGAGGGGTACGGAGCAGAGAGATATTGCGGGGGAAACTCAAACCGGAATTCCATCTCCTGGAAAAGATCAGAACGGAGAGGGAGCATAGGGTGGGGTCTAGGAGTCAGGCATCGAAAAGGATGTGGGCTCGTCGCTGCAGCGACAGAAGAGAGGAGACGAGGCTTTGCCTCTGTCTTGCGCGAACAGGAGAGGAAAGGGACGAAGAGGGTGAAAATCTGGCGGACCCGAATTCTTCATCTAATTGGGTTAAGTTCATATTTTAATTAATATAAGGTGCTTCAAGATTGGTGCAAGCTTAAGGATCCAATGGTTAAAAGAATTGAATGGTTTAAGGCATTTGGGCGGACCCGACAAAATTTATCAAATTTGGTTAAGCAGGAATTCGTTTCAAATTGAATTGAGCAAAGGAACGAAGGATGGCTTTGGGATTCGTGTTAGATAAATATGAACGGTTTTAGATTCCTAGCAGATAGTATGATTGATTAATTAATGGTATCAATTATATAAACTTTTAACCAATCAGCCTCACGGATTTGTATTCAAAATTATATACAATTTTGTTGTGCTTAATTCAAAAGAAAAATTCGTTTATGATCTTCATCAAGGTTTTTAGATAATTTTTAATTCAATTTTTAAGTCCGATTGATGTGATTTTAAATCTTATATATATATATATATATAGAGAGTACGGCTAACGCGCTTCCTCTAGCATATGAGCCGAAATGCTTCCGGTGGAAAGTTGAAATTTCAAAATCCAAAAAGTCGATCTGAACCGTTCATCTTCTTCTCCATATTAATATCTGCTTGGAGACCAAATTTTACATTTTTCTGAAATTCTTTACTATTTATTAAGTCATTTTGAAAATCGCTGATCCAACGGTAGCTTCTGATTTTTACTGTTTGGTAAGCCACCGTTGGATCAGCAATTTTCAAAGTGGCTTAATAAATAGTAAAAAATTTCAGAAAAATGTAAAATTTGGTCTCCAAGCAGATATTAATATGGAGAAGAAGATGAACGGTTCAGATCGACTTTTTGGATTTTGAAATTTCAAGTTTCCACCGGAAGCATTTCAGCCCATATGCTAGAGGAAGCGCGTTAGCCGTACTCTATATATATATATATATATATATATATATCTTACGAGTACGGCTAACGCGCTTCCTCTAGCATATGGGCCGAAATGCTTCCGGTGAAAATTTGAAATTTCAAAATTCAAAAAGTCGATCTGAACCGTTCATCTTCTTCTCCATATTAATATCTGCTTGGAGACCAAATTTTACATTTTTCTGAAATTTTTTACTATTTATTAAGCCACTTTGAAAATCGCTGATCCAATGGTTTTACTGTTTTGTTAAGCCACCGTTGGATCAGCGATTTTCAATATGGCTTAATAAATAGTAAAAAAATTCAGAAAAATGTAAAATTTGGTCTCCAAGCAGATATTAATATGGAGAAGGAGATGAACGGTTCAGATCGACTTTTTGAATTTTGAAATTTCAAATTTCCACCGGAAGCATTTCGGCCCATATGCTAGAGGAAGCGCGTTAGCCATACTCTATATCTTACTTATATATATATATGTTCATAACTTCTAAACATATAGTTAATATCAAATCTATAAATTTTAAATAGATAAAATTTATAATTTTTATATAAAATTAATCGTGCGAAAGATTCGTATAATTTATCTTTCTAATTAATATTATATTTATTTATCTCATTATATAAAACTTTTTTTTTTAATTTTCTAACTTTTACGTTTATATTTCGAAATTTTAAATTCGTTAAAATAAATCAACATTATGATCGGTAATTAACTTAGTAAATTTTTTTTAGTGTAAAGATAAGTTTAGCATTTAATCACGTTTTAAAATTTCAGAATATAACATATATAGTGCAAACAATTCCATAGGCTTTTGCATAAACTTAATTGATAATATTACAACAGAATGAGCATAAACATTTTTCTTATCTTATTTTTAGATGAAAATATTGAGATCTATATATTAAAAAAATTACTGTAGCTGACCGCCTCAAGGTTGGGCAGTTTGGTTTTTTTTTGAAAAAAAAAAAGAAGCTGACCGCCCAAACGCGAAACGGTATAGTCAGAAAAGCAACGAGGTGTTTTTTAGTCAAAATTTTATATAAAACATAGTTATTTTTTTTAAAAATCCATTTTATGATAGTGTTTATTAATTTTAACTTTTCATGTATCATTTTACAATTTCTTCTTACCATCTACTCCATATTTAAACAAAGATATATATATACAAACATTCATAAGGACCACAAAGTGATGAGCTCTAAAAGATCAAGGGAATAGAAGTATAGAGGACGAAAACCAAAATATTCCAACAAATAATATCATTAAGATATTCCCGTTTTATAGCTAGATAAAAAAATTCAAATATATTTGTTATCTTGGATGTTTAACTTTTAAGTATTTTGTTGTCGTTTGGAACTTTTTTATCTAAATCCTTGTTCCCAATTTATTCTAAAATTTTCAAAGTACAATGCAAGGACGTACTCAGCAAAATATATAGCCCACATTTTTATTAATATAAATCCAACATAAAATAAAAAATATCAAATGTATTCAAATTTCCTGGGTGTTTTTAAATAAGTTGTCCTCTTCTTCTTCTTCTTTTTTTTCATAATTTTTTGTTCATTTCATTCTTAAAGAAGTATAAATTTTGAATATGATTAATATTTTATTATTTTTATTGTATTACTCCAATCGCTACAAATACTTAATTTGCTGAGACACCAACGACATCTGGGGGTGCAAACGGATCGGAAAGACAGTGGTAAAATTATATCTGTATTTATTTTTATTTTTCTGATATGAATATGGATAGGATATTGGATATCCGTAGATATCTACATAAATATTTTCATAATATATATTAAATTATAAAGGAGGTTTCAAATATCTCTATTTTGTGTGTCTCCATCATGTCTCTATTTTTAAGAACTTTAATGTACATAGATCAAACTAAAATTATTGGATATGATCTACATTATTTTATCTATCTATGTGTAAAAAATTGTGACATTTTAACTTTATTTTAGTTGTCATCAGGAACTTGTAAAAACGTACTAATGTGGATAATTTCTAGACATTGATTTTTCAAATGATTGATTCACCTGAAAATAAAATTGAAATGTGATATTTTTTTTTATGAGCACATAAAGGAAATAACATAGATCGCATCTAACCATTTTATTTTGACTTTTATGATATAATTTTGATTTATTAACATTTTTAAAAATGGAGGCATGGTGAAGACACAAAAAACAGAAGCATTTGAACCATATAGTAGACACATAAATATACATGATTTATGCAAATACGAATATGAATACGGTTTTGATTTGAATAGATGATATGAATACAGATATGGATAATTATCCGTATCCGTAAATTCTCATTTAACGGATATCCGGCCATTTTTATTAATAACCCAAAAAAAAAAGTTTTTTACAAAAGTAACCCCAAAATCTGAGTTTTTCCAAATATAACCAAACCGCCAGGCATGCTGGCGGTCCCCTTCTATAGCGGACCGCCAGGGACACGGGCGGTCCGCTTTTTTTTTTTTTTTTTTTTTTTTTAGAGATCTGATTTTTTCTTAATATTTTCATTTGTTTGTTTTTTTTGCTTAGGGTATTTGCTGATGCACGAACGATCAAGAAATTGGAAAAAAAGTAATGGAAAGATAGATTTGGTTCTGAGATCACACAGATTCTCAATTCTTTAATAAAACTGATACATCAAGAACTAACTTCTGCCAAAAGACATGACGTCTGTTTAAATACAAACCCTAAAAACAGAAAATACATAAAAAAAAAAACATAAAAGACCCTAAAAACTCTAAAATTATAAAGAAATGATCAAAAGTCCATGAAGGAAGACTCGGATCGCGAATCTGAGCCCGAAAATGGGTGAAACGAATCTATAGTGACGCCAGTTTAATTGGTATTATTATAACTGACAATTTCTATCAATAATCATTATGTCACTTATGCACTAAATGATTATTCTGATTTTTGACCACTTTGGTGATTAACAAAATCATAAATCTCATATGCATAAATGACTTATAACACATACTTTATGCAAAACAATCAGTCACAGAACAATTATTTTATGCCCAAATTTCAAACAATTATTTTGTACCAGTAAACTTTAATCGTGCAAAGTCAAAACAGTAAATGATGCACGAAAAGACCCTAAAAACTCTGAAATTGTAAAGAAAATTCAAAAAATCTATATCCGACGGTCGGATCGGGCTGAAAAATAAGTTAGCTTGGATTTGGAGTTGTGGAGCTCATGTCAAAATTTCAGCCCGATCCGACGGACGGATCAAAAGTTACGTCCCTTTTCGTGAAGCATACGCAGGACCATATTGCATCATATTTGCCAAAAAATAAAACATTTGATATATTTATAAGTCATGTTGTCTAATTCTAGAAAAATCCAAATAAATTGAAATTTGTATCAATTCTGTGTATTTTTTAATGCTCTACATGCTGGTGTAATAACTTTTTCAGTTTGGTCCCTGTATCAGTCCAGACTTGCTTATTTACCAACAGATGTCAAATTTAATGTTTTTAGTGCATTGCACTATACCAGCAGTTTTTGCCTAGTGCTTAGCTGCTGAGTTTGGACTTGGTACCATACCAGAGGTCAGTCTAGGGTGCTTTGTGCATGGACAGAGATCTAATTTGAGGTTTGAACATATTTTAGTATCTCTAAACTATTGTTTTAGTACCATAAAAATAGAGAAGAAGATCAACAAGCTGTCAGAGCTTGAAATTTTTTGAATCAAAGCCAAGTCCTTAATTAGTGTTATCTTTAGACTTGTGATATCTAACTGACAAATCAATTGAAAGTTATAAAGAGTTACGACATCACTCAAATGTTTTATTTTTTGGCAAATACTCTAAGCAAAACTAAAACTTCACAAATGAAAATATTAAAAAAAAAAAAAAAAACCGGACCGCCCGTGTCCCTGGCGGTCCGCTATAGAAGGGGACCGCCAGCATACCTGGCGGTTTGGTTATATTTGGAAAAACTCAGATTTTGGGGTTACTTTTGTAAAAAACTTTTTTTTTGGTTATTAATAAAAATGGTCGACGGATATCCGTTAATATATACCCAGTATAAGTTTTCTCGGACCAATTCACAATTCACTCAAAGCTTTGGATAGTTTGACTCCTCTCAATGAATTGGTGAAACTTTTATGACTAAGTTAAAAATTGTCAGAGTGCTAACTTAAGAAATGTGGTACTTATTTGATGGCCTTTAAATATGAATATTTTTTTTTTCAATTTAGACCTTCAGTTTACAAGGTCTCAAATGTTTCTCTAAATATGACATTTATTTGAGGCAAATGCTTCTGTGCATACAAGGACCTATTTGTAAAATGAACATATTTTTATTTTCAAAGTTCAAACAGTCGATCCGAACCGTTCAACTTGTTCTCCATATTAATATGTGCTTGGAGACCAAATTTTACATTTTTCTGAATTTTTTTACTATTTATTAAGATGGGTACAAAATTCAATGGTCTGAATTTGATATTTTTTGTATCCATCTTAATAAATAGTAAAAAAATTCAGAAAAATGTAAAATTTGGTCTCCAAGCACATATTAATATGGAGAACAAGTTGAATGGTTCGGATCGACTGTTTGAACTTTGAAAATAAAAATATGTTCATTTTACAAATAGGTCCTTGTATGCACAGAAGCATCACTCTTTATTTGATTGTGCACTGTTGTTGTTTTCAATTTTTACATCTAAATTGATTAATTGATTACATATTTTTTTGTTCATTTACGAAAAATCTAAATTTCTCAATTTTTATATCTAAATTGTTATTTGTTGTTCATTTAAGCCAAATGTAAAGACAATAATAGATCAGACAATGAAGAAGGTAGACTGACATTTATTTGATCTGTTGTATTTTCAATCAACGATTTTGGAAAAAAAAATACAAAGAAATGAAGGCAAGATGTTACTATATATGAGAAAATTCTTTTGTTGTCTAATTTATATCTGTATTTTTTTTGTATTTTATGTACTTATTTTCTAATAAAAAAAAATATAATTGAGAAGTATGTTAATTTTGTTACAATATATGAATTAGGTATCCGAATTATATTTGTATCTGTATTTGAATCCGCTCATATCCAATTTACATTTGTCTGTATCCATTTAATATCCGATCCGATTCATATTAAAAAAACAACGAATATAAATATGATTTTACTACTATCCAATCCGTATCCGATCCGTTTTCACCCCTAGTTAGTGGTGATCATTGGTAGTCGGTTTTGAACGGAATCGAATTAGTTTGGACTAAACGGTTCGTTTTTTGGTTTAATGGTTCGGTTCGGTTTGTTTTTTAAAACCAAATAATAATTTTGGTTCGGTTCAGTTTGAAAATTTGCAAAACTGAAATAATTGAATAGACCGAACTTTCATATATTATGAATTTGGTCCGGACCGCCCGGTTTATTTATTTATCAATTGCTTTAAATACTTCGGTTTATTTCTTACTATCTCAATTATTTCTTTATCAATTGTTTTAAATACTTTGGTTTATTTCTTAATATCCCAATTTCTTTCTTAATACTCCAATTTATTTCTTAATATACTTCGGTTTATTATAAATCAATTGCTTTAAATAAAAAAATATGTCGGTTTGAACCAAACAAACCGAAATAAAACTTTAAGTCGGATCAGTTTGGTTGCAATGCTAAATCGGTTCGGTTCGATTTTATTTTTGAAATCAAATTATAACTTTGATTTGCCTAGTTCGGTTCGGTTGAACCGATGAACACCCCTACCCCAAGTTTGGGCGCTTTAGAAACAAATGAAAGAAGTTATGTTTGGGAAAAAAAAATCAATCTTAGGGTTTGGCAGCCCGAATTGAGCAGGATGTTAAACTGTGGGAAAATATTTGTTGAAAACGAATGGAGGCTCTCTGAGTGCAGTTTTTGTATACATCAACATTTATTTTTTTAGTAGTTAGAATAAGTCACTGACATGTTTTATGAGTTCTATATATCTTTCTTATGTCTTGTTATGAAAGTTTATGTAGGTTGGTAGAACTAGATGTATTTGAACTATGTAGTCCAACATATACGGGAGGACCAATGATCAGAGCAACATAACATGCATAATAGTCAGGAAATGTATCAAGATTTTGAGACAGCTAATCTCCAAAAGTATCTAAAGTTGAATTAACTAAGCCACACATTAAAGGGCTGGATATATACAATATCTAATTAAATACAAAACTGGGTAGTATTGTTCTTCATTCCTGAGTTGAAGCCCCTGAGGGAGGTTGATACACTTCAACCACTGGCAGCCACTCTTATGCAAAAGTCTACACTTTCTACCTGCGATTCCCTGTCCAATACAAGACCAATGATTTGATTAGTAATATAAAAGACCTAGCAGTTTTAATGATGTTGTTAAAACAAATATCATTTCTATGTTATGTTTCCACACAGCCCAACACAAGGCACTAAAAACGATCTGGAAACCAGACCTATGCATGATATCCTGAGTCTTCCTTAAAACCATATATGTTTGTGCTAAAGGACAATTTTAAAAAAGGTGAGAAACAGATTAAGCTCAATACAAAACAAACAAGTTTGTGTATCAATCCACCCTTTAATGGTTTGGTTATCTTTTGTAAGAATCTTATTGTATTGGGTTAACCACATAAATATTTTGATCTTGGATGGAACTGATACGGTCCACCGCATCAGTGGTAAGATATGTAATTCCCTTTTGATGGCATATATAGATCAGAAAAAAACAATTTGGATCCAAAGTGTTTTGTGTTTCAAAAAAATTTCAGCCTCTTATCTATTTCAAAAAAAAAAAAGCCACTCTTCTTTTAAAAAAAAAAGACCCATCCACTCTTTCTGAAGCTGGTTCCCTAGCTACAACTGAGAGCTTGATGCACCAATATCATTTGCATGTAAAGAAAAGAGCATACAGCAATAATTTTGACTACTAAATCCTCATTTGCATGTAAAGAATGGGTACTGAGATGTACTAAATACAACATACTTTTGGAAGTAATTGATTTGCAGCGAGTGCAGTACTTGTCGTTTGGCATTGCTTTGTATGGGCAACGCCACCTGGTACCACTTCTACTACAACGCAGCTCATTTGGCACCATAACCACATTCTTCTTTGGCTGATTAGGAAAAATAAAATTTTAACCTAAGTTAATTTTGCTAAAAGAGGATGGCTTGGTATTTGTGGTCTTCCTAAGTCAACTACTCATTTGTTTGTATCTTGTCCCTTTGTTTCACAGATTTGGTGCAGTACTTAAACTTGTGCATGTTGCTTTTGCTTTACTGTTATTTTCTAGTTATTAAGCTGATTTTGTAAACTCCTAGCACTATTTTGGTACCATTTCAGTACCAGCCCCTGTGAGAATTTCTGAATCTAATGAAATCAGTGGGCTTTGAATCTAATGATAAAAAAAAAAAAAACAGGATGTGAAGACAGAACTACCATGCCGCGCCTTTCCTTTTTATCATTCACTAGCACGGCATTTGGGACCACCTCAGTCACTGGCACGGCATCTGGGACAACCTCAGTTACTGGCACGGCATCTGGGACCACCTCAGTCACTGGCACGGCATCTGGGACCACCTCAGTCACTGGCACGGCATCCATGTACAATAAGAGTTTCCCCTTATCAACATCCAACAAAGAACGGATGGGGATTTCATCGGAGAGATGGTACGCAATTCCTTCATTCCATATCTGCAATGAATTTGTGTATTTTTATACTTGTTTTGAAATTAACAATCCAAATCCAAATCCACATTTAATTTAATTAATTACCTTCATAGCCTTTGAAATAATTCTTCCATTCTCTGGATATAGAGCTAGATGCCCTGCCTCTGCCTTCTCTACTCCATACAACAACATTTTCAAAAGGGGGAGCAGAGCATTAGTTGCATACTTGCATGTAACTATTTTAAAACACATTTGAACAAATAATAAAATAAACAAAGGTATTATAAATTCCATAAAAGCACAAGCAACAAAAGATGATCGTACTCTTTAGTGAAGAAATGGTATCTTCATAGGAGGCAACCACGGTGAAATTCAAGTCATGCGACGAACTTATATAGACTACAAATGTATCTGAATTAGCCATTTCAACGATCCTTAGTACTGGGGTATATGGAAACGGAGAAGGGAGGAGAAAGAGAGAGAGAGACACAGAGAGAGAGAGCACTTGACAGCCGCTGTCAAGATTTTCAAAAAAAAAAAAAAAAACAAAAGAGAGAGAGAGAGAGAGAGAGAGAGGGATTGGTTTATGCTTAGAGAGAGGGAGGGAGAGACTGTAACCTGAGAGAGAGAAGAGTCGCTTGGTAGCTTCTACCAAATATTTTCAAAAAAAAAAAACAGAGAGAGAGAGAGAGAGAGAGAGAGGGATTGCTTCCAAAAAAAAAAAGGAGAGGGATTGCTCTTTTTTTCAAGTGAGGTGCGTGAGGGGTCATGTCATGTAGACCCTGCGGGTCAATAAAATAATTCTTAAATTTCAAATTTTCAAAATCCAAATATCCATTTATTAACTAATTTTAATCATTCCATTAAAGATATTTCATCCAATTAGCATCAACTTGATTGCTGTTGTCGTTAATTTTGAAGTTTTTTTTTTTCAAATTTTTAGTATCTATAAATTTTGTTTTATTTATTTTTAATTGTGGTTTATGATTACTTAACAATATTTAAAATTATGGACTATCAGTATTCATACTTAAAGAGAGTCTCGCTTTGCTTCGGTAGTGATATATTACCGATGTTTTTATTAATATTCAACGTAAAAAACAAAATATCAAATGTATCCAATGGCCGGAGACATTTAATTAATGCTCCACTATGAATATTTGTTAGATTACTTTTTTATATATATATAATTAGCATAATTATACTAAAATATGCTAAATTAAGATAATTATGTTAAATTTCGAGTGTTTGATTTCAGCAAATGACTATTTTTCAGAAAGCTTGCAAAAATATGTATGCACCGTTTTATGGTTGTTTGAAGTTTCATCGTCATTTTTTACCTTCTTCGTGAAGATATTATCTCTCGTCTTATCCCTTGTCTTAGCCTCGCCTGTTTAGGAGAGATGTCTTGGATAATTAGCGTAAGTTAGCATTTTTTTTATCATAATTTAGCGTAATTAGGATAATTTAGCGTTATTAAAGAAATTTAGCGTAATTTAGTGTAATTTAACATAATTAGTGTAATTATCTTATTTAGTGTAATTAGCGTATTTAGCGTATGTTATCGTAATTTTGTGTGAATTACCATAATTAGCTTAATTTAAAATAATTAGCATAATTTATCGTAATTAATGTAATCTAGCATAATTTAGTGTATTTTAGCATAACTAGCGTAATTTAACGTTATCAAAGATAATTTAGTGTAATTAATGTAATTTAATATAATTACTGTAATTTATCATATAGTATAATTATGCTAATTATACATTAAAAAAATAATGTAACAAATATTCCAAAAAAAAAATCTTGACCAGCTATTTTTTTGGTCGATCAAAATATTTATTGCAACCGGCTAAAAAATGCCCACTTTGAGCATTAATAAAAATGTGTCCGACCACTGATACATTTGATATTTTATTTTTTATGTTGGATATTAATAAAAATATCGGTATTTATTATGAAATTAATGATTTATATTTTATGTAAGTAATAATTTACATGTGGAGGGATCCACCTACACCATTTTTTGTGACATTAGATTACACTATACATTTTAAATTGCAAACAGTAAATTCAAACTATTCAATATGATGAATATATTAATGTGCTTGCAGATTAAATTTTATATTTTTTGAATTTTTTTTACTATTTATTAAAATGGGTACAAAAATTCAATTGTTTGAAAATAACAATTTTGTAAAATACTAATAGTGAAAAAAAAAATTAATGTGAAATTTGATCTACAAGTACATTTTAATATATCTATAATGTTGAATGGTTTGGATCAATTGTTTGAACTTTGAAAATACAGAGTGTAGTTCGGTATCACCAAAAATGGCTCTAAGTGGATCCCTTTTCGATTTATATATGAAAGGAAACAAAAAACGCAGTTAAAAAGATAATCCAACAAAACATAAAAAATAGAGAAATTACCACTATTGTCCTAAACTAAGAGATCCACCCGGATGCACTCTAGAATATAGCTACTATCTGAGAATAGTGATTTTTGGAAGAGTGTGAGAATAGTGTTGATGTGGTGCTATTCGGAATAGCAAAAATGTTTTTTGGATTGAACATTTAGAATAGCGATGGAGGGATTGAATATTTGAGAGAGCACCAATTGCTATTTTCGCTGTTCCGAATAGCAATTGAGTATGTTTGGATGGTTCAAAACAATGTTATTCTCGCTATTCTCAGTATATCCAAACGTACCTAAATATTATAACGAGAAGTGTCATTTTTACTGTAAAATGCACAAAATATAAATTCAGTAATATGTTTTTTCAACTGTATAAAACAATATACAATAATATACAAAAGAAAGACTTATTTATGTAATATTAATTTTTCCAATTAGATTGGTTTTGTTTGGAGATTGGAGCTGTACCATTTAGTCCCGAAATTTCTTCCTGGCCATTAAAATGTGTTGGATGAGTTCAGGTGTGGTTTTGGATAGGGGTGTCAACGGGTACGGTAAGGGTCGGGTGGAAGCATTTTCATACCCGTACCCGTCACAAATTATCCTTACCCGTACCCTACCCTTACCCGTTACAAATTGCCTTACCCGTACCCTACCCTTACCCGTTATAGTTGTCGGATAACGAAACGGTAGCGGGTAAATAACGGTTAATACTTGTATAATAATTATTTTTATTATTTATTAAATAAAACACTAAGACATATATAATCACACTACTAATATGAAAATTAATTCTAACTATATTGATTTTTATCAAAACACAAATTTAAAAAAAAAAATATCTCTGTTATTTAATTAAAAAAATAAGGTATGCAAATAAAAGCAAGATGGTCAATTGTTCAAGTACTTTAACGGTGATTATATTTAACACAGTTACATAAATGATCAATTATTCAACTTAGAAAATTTAATAAATTTTATTTTCTAAGATTAAGAGTAGTTGCCAGTTGGACTGTTGGAGAGGGATAGTAATTCAATGCTCATTAAGATATATAATATATACAATTTTTTTTATATAATTACCCGATCGGGTAACGGGTACGAAATAGGCTCTACCCGTACCCTTACCCGTTTTGATAACGAAAAAAAATCTTTACCCGTACCCGATAAGTTTACGAAAAAAAAATCTTACCCATACCCGTCTTATCGAATACGGCACGGGTCGGGTAAACGGATAAAAGGGTGCCATTGACACCCCTAGTTTTGGATTGTTGTAAGAAGAATATTTCCACTGGAGCGTTTTTGTATTATTGGCAGAATTAAGTGGCTGGTAATTAATGGCCTTAAATGCTGAGGTGATGGTGACATAAGGGTGATTAGCACGCCTCTAGAGGTACCGTTTGAATGTGTAGAGTTGCTGTTTTGTCTAGGGAAGACTGCCACTGTGATGCCTTTCTTAACGGGTCCCAATGAATATCATTTTCAAATTAATTTTCGGTTTTATTAATATCAACGTTATATCTGATAAATTCATTTCAGATCAAACAATTTAAAGCAAAAAAAATAAAAAAATTGACAGTTTGAACTTTGAACAAAAGATAATAACAATTACTAGCTACAACATATTTGCTTTAGGATTTTCTGTGAATGTGGAGATTCATTAACAATGAATTAATGTGATAATATTCACAACCGTAAAAAAAGTCTCAAATTTATTTTTGAATAATTCACTCGAAACCAGATAATAAATGATGATTTTTTTAATTTTTTTTACAAATTTTATTGTTCAACACTTGATAGATTTACAATGAATACTTACTATAAATTTTATTGTTCAACACTTGAATGAATACTTATTAAAAATTCACAAGAGCTAAACAACCAAATTATTTATTATATTAATGGAAAAGCTCATGAAGACAAGAGCCGTTTCCAACAAGGAGGCAACATCTCCAACAAGCCGAGCTACAATGTTAGGGCCTGTTCGGCCGACAAATGGGAATGGGCGCGGGCACGGGATTTGAACTGAAAAACACTGTTCTCGTGGGAAAAAAAAAATTCAGTTCAACTGAATTTTTTTTTTCCCACGTGAATAGTGATCCGGCCGAACACGCCCTTAATTTTGAAACCTTCCCTAGACTCAACCATCGTACCTCAACAGTCTACTCACAGTCTACTCAGGTAAGTCCTTAAGGGCCAATTAATCGGCCGTTTTACCGTTTAATCGTCTGTTTATTCTCATTTATTCTAATTTATTCCAATAAATATTTATTTTCGCATTGATTATGTTTTTCTATGATTGTGTGTGATAATAAGTTTTATAAATCATGTATTTTAGTTTTACTTGTGCTTGGACATAAATCTAATATTTTTTATATATGTTTTTTCTTCTTACTTACTTTGAAACTGATTAATTTTTTTGTTATTATTTATATACTATATATTTTTCTTACTTATTGATATAATTTTTTTCAATTAGTACGATGTGTTCATTACAAAACTAAGTTGTTATCATAAACTAAATTTAGTGATTTTATGGTGGAATGTTTCATTTCTTTCAAATAATATATTCTTAGTATTTGAAAAAACTTAATTCTTGAATTTATTTTTTCATTAAATAAATGTGTTACTTACACATATAAAGTGCTTATGCGTTAAGAAAAAATAAGTGTAGTGTCATGTTATAATAATAGAACTAAGTTAAATTAAGTTTATTTTATAAGTTTAGTGAGTTAAATAAATTATTTTTAATAAATTATGATATATATGCATAAAAACCTTAAATTGTCTGCATAATTTCGATTAATCGGTTGCATATGAATTAATCGCTTGACGATACCCTGTCCGTACAATGACCGCATACCGTTATTTACAACACTGATCATTACAACAATGGTTTCCAAGGAAATTATGGCCGCCCACATCATCAAGAGTGTAAAACCATTAATGATGTTAGTATATATACTATTGAGGCTTTGTTCCCGTGCACATCCCATCAAGCCATTAAGATCATTAAGTGCAAAACCAAAAAATGTATGAGTAATGAAAGCAAATAAGCAGCCACCAATCAATGCTCCAGTAATGAAAACTGGTTACAAAGTCTAACATTGCAATGATTACAATTGCTTCTCATCTCTCTCCGTGTGGTCAATCATGCTACATGCGTCTTGCAATTTATTTTTTGTATTGCTGCACAAAGATATTGTCGTTGATATATAGTAATAACAAGTATTGTTAAATATTAAAGTTAGTTAAAAATAAGGTCTGACATCTAGCTAATCTTTTTTTAAATAGAGTATTGAATGAAGAAAACAAAATAAATAAAATCATAATTCCATAATAAACTTTTTGTCGAACAATCACCTCTAAGTTTTATTTATAAATGTAAATAGTGTAATTTAGAGGAAATGAAACGCTATATATCCACTCATAAGAATTTTCCAATATTTTGTAATCTATATATGCATATCTAGCTACTATATTTGCTTAATTATTCTTTCTACATGAAAATTTTTTCTTCGTAAAATATTAAAGTTCTTTTAAAACCTTATAATGTGTACCTGAACGTCGATATCTAGAGCTCATTACTATATATCAATGGTTTAAATAGCGTTTATCGCGAAATAGCGTACGGGTTAAAAAAATCGCGCTATGCTCAAATAGCGGCGCTATAGCGCGGAATAGCGCGCTATAGCGGCGCTATTTGGACATAGCGCCATAGCTTTTTTGGTCGGAAAACGCTATAGCGGCGCTATAGCGCGCTATTTAAAACACTGCTATATATTATATATATATATATTGAACTGTACCAACAAAATATTACTTCAAGAACAACAAAATATTAATTTCTTCTAGCTAAAATTTTCAAACTTCAATTCAACCCTTTCTAAACCACTTAGTTTATATAATTTAAACAAGACATGTGCTTCAACCATTCCCGTCAAATCTCATCATATATATTTTAGTTCTTGTTGTAAAAGAAAGCTATATAGTTAGTTATATGCTATATTATAAAAATTCATTAAAAGAGAACTGATTCATCTTAACTTGATTAGAAGCACAAGAATATGAATAATATATGATTTTATTCATTGTTTTATTTTTCTTAATATATTATTGATGCAGCTTAATCATGATCCTACGAAGTGATGAATTGAATGGCTTCGTTTTTTCAAAAGGGTGTAGATTTCTTTAATGAGAGCGATCTTTCATATCAGCACCAAAATCTATACCATTCTCGTATCATTTCTGCCTCAGCAAACCCTAATTTATAATCGTAGGGTACCGAGCGCTAGCTGCATTAATTGATATAAGCCTCAACATATTATATATTAAAGCACTTCACTGTACAAATACATAATTTTAAGATATCCATAATTTAAGGCCGAAAAGACAATGCTTAATCAACTTTATCGAAGTTCATTGATTAACAGCTGTGTTCTTATTTGATTTATAACATTTTTCGGATAATTTCAGATTATTTGAGAGGCTGCATTTTGCTGGAAAGGATATATTATTTGTGCCACCGCATATGGGATAAAATACATAAAAGTTGGTGTTCTCAAATTCCCTACTAATTAATATTTTCATTTTCAGAGTTCGAACTATTTAACATGTGATCTTTATATAGAAATATAATGGCAAATTAAATTATATATATATTTTTTAGAATTTTGTACTATATTATATTCTTTATAAAACAAAATGAAAAGTGTATAAAAATATATAAAAGTTAGTTTGCAATATATTTTCATATAAAACCATGTTGAACGGTTCACATTGTACTATGCATAGTAGTGTTATGCAAACGGGTCGGACGGACCGGGCCGGCTAAGACCCAGGTACGGACACGGACGACACGGGTCATGGGTGAAACGGGTAGAGTAGCACGGTTTTTTTTTCAAAAATCCTACCCGGTCCCTTTCAACCCCCCGGGTATCACGGGTAGGCTGGTTGAACAGTCCGGGTCCCGGGGTTGTACGGTCCGGGTAGCACGGATCCGGTCCGGACCGATTTTTTTTTTTTTTTTTGCTATTTTTTCTAATGTTTTTTTTTTTTGCTGTTTTTTTAACCAATAAAATATAAAATTATAAATCAAAATTCTTTTGACATGATTGCATATTTTAACTCAATAATTTTTGTTATAATAAAATATAAATAAAAATATGAATTATTTTAAACAATGTTGCTTAAATCAATTACTTATACATAACACCTAATAGATGTACAGAAACACATGAAAAAATTTCAGAAAAAATACTTTTATTTTTTTTACATCTTATATAGTCAAATAATACTTATACATATCATTTTAATAGACTTTCATTATTATATGCCCCTTCAAATTTATAAAACATTATTTAAATTTTTTTCGAAAGCTGAACTTTAAAAATTCACAACTAACTGTAGAAAAATTCAAATAAATTAAAATTTGTGTCAATTCTATGTATTTTTGAATGCTCTACATGCTGGTGTAATTACTTTACAATTTGGTCGCTGTATCAGTCCAAACATGCTGATTTACCAGTAGAGTTCAAATTTGATATACATATACATATATTATACATAGAATCAATATATTATATATACATATATATACGAGATGAGCTATGGTGAGCCATGGAGTAAAACGCGTTTATGCTCCACGTCGTATTTTCATTTTGAAAGTCCAAACGACCGATCCGAACCATTCAACATGATCTACATATTGAAATGTGCTTGGAGACCAAATTTTACATTTTTTGGAATTTTTTTACTATTTATTAAGCAATTTTGAAAATTGTTGTTTTGCCGTGAACATTGCAATGCATAGGTCTTGTTCTCCATATTAATATGTGCTTGGAGACCAAATTTTATTTTTTTTTGACAATTTTTTACTATTTATTAAGTCACTTTGAAAATCGATAATCTAACGGTGCCTTTTGATTTGACTGTTACCGTTGGATCAAATCAGTGCCTTTTGATCCATGTGATCCCTACAATTTTTAATTACTGTAAAATTTGATTTCAATTAAAAAATAACCCGGCCGATTTAGATATGAATGTTGATGTGAATAATAACATAAATATATACATCGCAGCATTACAGCACACCACAATTTTCACTTTTTTGTTCTCTGTTTTTTTTACGTAGGTAGCTCTACTCTTACTTTCTGTTCATTTTCATGCGTTATTTCATGTTTTTATTTTTTTTATCTATTTATAGCACTCAATCTGTTTTGAGTGCTTCATTGTTTTTCCATATTAATGGTCCTTGCACAGTTGCACTACAAGTCTACAACTGCTTTTCTGGTAATTCTTTTGGTTGTGGAACCTGATGTACCATTTCTCAACAGGATGTAGCCATTCGTATTGTTCTGTTACTTGTTTTGAGTAGCCATTCGTATTGTTCTGTTACTTGTTTTGCACTTCTTGGGAAGGAGAACTGCTGACAGCGTCATCCTACTTTGTTAGGTTATTTTGGGAAATAGGATGAGTTGACGGAATTTTTTTATAAACCATAAATAGAAAAACAAATTTTAGGAAACCAGCATGATTTTTTTTTTTTTTGAAAAAACACAAAGACCGAATGGAGTATTCAGTCTCCACTTTTTTTTTTTTTCTCCAGACCGAATGCTCCACTCGGTCTCACCATTTTTTTTTAATTTTTCACAGATTCGGCCACATAAGATCCGAATAATCCCTTTATGAATATGTATAGACAGTGACTTGAAATTTTAAAGAGCTTAAAAGTCTAGGGAGAGCCTCTAGTGTCCACTGTGAGTTCAAAAATTATACTTTCAATTTTGGGAGATAGCATTCGTAGCAATTAGCAAGCAGTTTATCTTAAAACACAAGAATAACATCAAAGTCATTAATTTAATAGGATACTTTTTGAATGGAGATACTCAAAGTCACAGACCAGATTTGTCCACGCGTAAAATTTGTATAGGAAGCACCACGTGTTATTCCTTCCTTACATTAATTCAAAAAATAGGTTTGAACCAATATGGACACTGCAATCTGACGTCATTTTTAAGAGTGGGATTTTTATATTGGGTTGGTTCTTTCATTTGTTCTATTATTGCACAAATATATTGTCGTTGATAGTAATAATGAGTTTGATCATAAGTTGGATACTAAGTATGTGTAACAAGTGTTGTGTTAGATATTAAAAGTAGTTTAAAATAACGTATGATGTCTTACTATTTTTTTAAATAGAGTTTACACAATTTTATACTTTTTGTCGACCAATCAAATACCTCTAAATTTCTTTTAAATACAAATATAAAGAGAGTAATTTATTGGATGAAATGAAACGCTATCCACTCATGAGAATTTTCCAATATTTTGTAATCTATATATATGCATATCTAGCTACTATATTTGCTTCAATTGTATTTGTATGTTTCTGCCTCATTATTCTTTCTACATGAAATTTTTTCTTGATAAAATATTAAATTTTTTAATGGAACATTATTTTTAATTTCCATTGGCAGTATCAAGAAATACTGTACGGAGACTAATCTCCACCAAAGGAGCAATGGACAGAGTTTTTTCTCAACACAAACTTACAACAAAAAAAGTTGATATTAGCACAACAAACAGCTCACGTCCAGTCCAGGTAAGTTTGTTTATTCCCAAGACTTTTTTTTCATTCAAAAAAAAGTCTTGAGAATAAACAAACTTAACTGGACTGGACGTGAGCTGTTTGTTGTGGTAATACTTCTTGTGATGATTATTCCCAAGACTTTAATCATCACAATAGTTACAATTCAAAAAAAAGTCCTGGGAATAAACAAACTTACCTGGATTGGACGTGAGCTGTTTGTTGTGCTAATACTTCTTATGATGATTATATATTCCCAAGACTTTAATCATCACAATAGTTACAATTAGCCGCATGCTTCTCTGAATTTCATTAATGGTGTTAATACTTCAACCACCTTCAAATTAACCACGCCATATTATTTCACCCATTAATACCATTAATGAGGGGAAATCTCCTCAGCCACCTACAATAGGCTCCAAAACCAAGTATCTCCCTCACACCGAACATTTTACCATTAATTAGTAAATTATAGCCCACTCTATCCATTGAATACATTAATGACAAGAAATATATATAGTCTAATTTTATTTTATAGAAGAAGCTAAAAGTATTAATACATATAAAATTTAATAATGAAAATTATAAATTTTAATTCAAAAAAATAACTTGGCACTCCTTTAATTGTAATACCTTCCATTTATAGACATTATCTCACAAAATCCCATGGATCATCCCCTTTTAAAAGTATTCTCACAAATCAAGCACTCAAATCTTTATATTTGATTTGCTATGTCAAATTTCTATTAAATCACTGACCGGTCAAACGTATTTATTATAGATAAATATATATACTCTTAAATATTTCGAAATAAATTATCAATTACCGAAAATATTTTCACTGTGAAAGAAGTTTTCCATACTATTGATTTTTTTTTTTTTTGTAATGTATTAAAATAGTGAAGCAACATACAAGTAATGAATATATAGTTTGTTACCAACAAAAGAATCAGATAAACATAAATTTATATAGATGAGAAATATTTGAAATTAAATCATTGGTGCTGATTTGTACATAATCTCTATTTGCATTAATTATTCGTTTCAAAAGATCTCATTGATGCATTCACCCCAACCCAACTGATCAAAAGAGCCAATCAAAGTTGTATACAACATATTCACATCCATATTTAGTTATCTTACTATGAATTTATTTACAACTTTCAAATAATATTAGTTATTTTATGCATATTTTCTATATCCTATATATCCATCATTCAATATAGTAGAGGAGCTTCATCAAAATGTTATGAAAATTGTCATTCATTTCAGTCAAGACATCCCGGACTTAATTAATATATATGAACTATGAAGCATTAATATTTATAGATATAGCTGTAGTATCTTCATAATTTATTAACTATGGACTATAAAACACCAATGGAAGCGTCTAATTGTTCACAGCCTTTTGTCCACCATTTGTCCACAGCTTTGACTAGTACGAATACTATAAAATTACCTCTACATGCTGTATAATTATACAATATATCACATAAAATATATCAGTTAATCACAAAACATCTAGCAACTATTTGAAGTGGTCCCATGATAGTTAGACAAAGATTGCAACTTGCACAACAGGACAAAATAAATGTACTTTCAAACTGTACTTTCGGAAATTACAGTTATAGGAAGTTATTGGCAGTTAGAATTAATTATTACCGTCCGCACTGGGTTGAGTCTTGTATACTGTAAAATTGAATCTTATATACTGTAAAATTGAATATTGTATACAGTAAAATTTTCAATTGAATCTTGTATATTGTAAAATTGAATCTTCTACACAGTAAAATTTACAATTGAATCTTGTATACTGTAAAATTGAATCAGCAGAACTGTAAAATTGAATCTTGTATACAGTAGAATTTTCAATTGAATCTTGTATACTGTAAAAATTAAATCTTGTATACATTAGAATTTTCAATTAAATCTTGCATACTGTAAAATTGAATCTCGTATACTGTAAAATTTTCAAATAATACTGTAAATTTTCAATTGAATCTTGTATACTGTAAAAAGACAGTTAGATGGGAGTGTATAAGGTTGTGGACAAATTGTGGACAAAACCCAGTGGACAGAAACATTTTCTCTTTCAATAAATATCCAAAAAATACAGAAAATTGCCAGTATCTTGTATTTTTCTTTTCTTTCTGAAATGTATGGCCCGTAGGCTTCCATTTCGTTGATACTTGCGAAGATCACATCTCATTTTTGGACTGAATTGAATTAAAGAACTATTGTAAATTGAATTGAACCCTAAACCCGTAGCATTCATATATAGCAAGCAGCGCAATAATAACTTGTGAATTCCAATAAGACTGCTGCATGCGCTACTAAATTGGTAAAAGGATCTCAAGTTTTATTAATCGCAAATTGTGTTCTTCATTTATTATTATATTGGGTTGGTTCTTTCATTTGTTATATTATTGCACAAATATATTGTTGGAGACCAAATTTATTATTATAAGTTTTATTAATATGTGTTTGGAGACCAAATTTTACATTTTTTGAAATTTTTTTCCTATTTTTTTAGATATTTAGAAAATCACTTGATCTGAAAATTATGGATAATAAAAAAACAGTGATATTCAATAAATCTAAAAAAATAGTAAAAAAAAATTCAAAAAATGTAAAATTTGGTCTCCAAACACATATTAATATGGAGAACAAGATGAACAGTTTGGATCAACCGTTAGGATTTTGAAAAGTATAATATTGAGCCGTATTACATGCCAAATTGTAATATGCATAGTACCATAAAATCACTCGAACAAGAATATGAATTTCATTGGCTAGAATTAAATAAGAAAAAGCTGCTAGCTAGAATTAAATAACATAAGAGCATCTACATTCCTGAAATTATTAGAGTTTCTAATCTGACGTGGCAGTTTCTAATCCAGTTTCAGGGATGTGGGAGAGTTTCTTATTTAGAAACTATGCATGAAAGTTTCTTATTAAGAAACTGTTTATAAACTCTATATTAGCCAAATGATTGGCTCAAATTGTTTCTCTTTTTTAATTTGTTGTTGACGTGGCTTAATAAAAACTCTAAAATGAGTTTCAGGGATGTGAGAGTTAGAAACTTTAAAGACCATAATTTCTAAAAAGTAGTTAACAGTTATTTAGAAATCATTTTGAGTTTTAGAGATGTAGATGCTCTAACAACTAGCGTTTACAGTTGCAATGCAGAGAAACATTAATTCTTAAGTTAATTAAGAGAACGAGAATATGAATTTCATTGGCTATTATTTTCTTCATTAATTTATTTTTCTTAATTTATTATTGTCTTTTATACGTTGATGTGCAGATTAATCTTCAAACGTACACAAGAATAACATCAAATTAATTATTTTAATAGGGTAGTTTTTGTTCAGTAATAATTGTGGCTTTTTTTTTTTTTGAGTAATACACATGTGCTCATATTCGATAAAAGAAACTAAACTAAAAATATTGTCTTGTGTTGTTCGATAATTAAATTTCAGCTTGCTTACTGTAATTGTAACAATCTATGAGGGTTAAAAAACACCAGGTTTCTTTCATCTAGCATGCTTATTGTAATTGTAACTACTTGTTTATATCTAACATATTTATTACAAGCATACATCATAAGCATAACAACAAATGAGAACTAATTAGAAAATGGGATCCATGAATTATCATGATGCAATATATACATAACATAATACAGAAAAACTAAAGTTATATATGATACAAAATTATCAGGATGCAATGTTGTCCCATTATCAACTTAATTAATTTGCAAAAGGTATAAGGATTAATTAATTAATTAGTAAACTTAAACAATAATTCAAACTCAAAATTTTGATTTAGATCAGGACCATCCGATCAAAATTCAAGCCAATCCGTTAGTAAAATAGAAGGGGCATTTTTTGTGCCAAAGAAGATCAGACTGTCCGATCTAAACTCAAATTTTGAGTTACTTTACGTAGTCTTCGGTGCATTCGATAAAAATATCATGGCTTACGTCATTATAAATGGAGATTTTTATTTTAGCTATTTGCGAGTTTCTTTTGGGCCTGAAAGTGCAATAACATACTTTTAAATGGGCCAGCTTCAATAATTGGTTTGAAGATGTAATGATAGCAAATCAGCCCAGCAACAAAACCCACGATATCTATTCAATGATAAAAATCTTTACAAAAACCAAACTAATAGAAATTTAGTTCATGCAACATATTATAATTCATCAGAACAATATAAGTATTCATAAACCATAAATCTGAGATCCAACTCAAACATCAGCAATCACCCAATCAATACTAAAAAAAATCAAACCTAGCCCAACACAATTTCTCAAGCTATCCAATCAATTTGGGTTCTAATTAATAAGCAGCCTCTAAGTGATTAAGAAGAATTAATCGAACAAAGCCAAGAGAAAAGTTGTCACGATGATTGAAGAAGATCAGAACTATCATTGCATGAAGGAGCTTGGTGCCGAGATCTTAATGTTTATCACCTCCTTGATCTTCATAGTACTTTCTTTAGCATCTCTTTGGGACACAGGCTTCACACCCTCTCTCAACAGATTCTCATCTGGATGGTGCTCATCGAGTTTGTCCGTTTACGTGGTGATCCCTTTTTCACTTGGAAACTACAGAAGTCGGCAGAGCAATTGGTCCGATTATTCTGGGTGGGTTTTCTTGTCTACAGCTATGCACCTCTACATGGGATCAGAATCAGTCTCTTCATCCTTTGTATATTTTTTGCTATCGTTGAGGTCCTGAAGGGAATAGCTTTCAACAAAGCCAAGGATTCATATCTAATAGGAAAGAACCCGAAACTAATTCACAATTATGTGAAGAGAGTAGTTGTCGAAAATGGTCTCAGGACAACACCATTGAGCAGTTGCGACTACATTGTTATGGGCGAGAATTATTATGAGATAGACGTTTGCAGTAACGGCTACCGCCTAGGCAAGAAAAAAACTAACTCTGAACACATGCTCACAGTTGGCAGAGTTTTCCAGCTGACGAACTCATCTGAAGATTATAATTGGCATGGTTACTTTTACAGCTGGCGTGACACTTGCCTCTCTTTTGCCCTCGCTAAAATGTTAAGGCGAAGGTTTGCCAAGCTCCCAGTAGATGAGGCTGGATGTGGAAAGGCCCTTGATTTTGTACTGAAAGGGCTAATTGACGATATTGGCAATGGCGATGATGATGTAGAAATTACAAAGCCAATCGAGAAGGTATTTCGAATTATCCAACAAGAGCTGGACTACGTTTCTGATTTTTATCACATGAGGGTACCAGCTTATAATTATAATCTCTGGTATGTTATAGTTGATATTATCAGTATATTCATAATAACAGGTATTGGGATGTACCTTATGCTTTATCTAAGTGCAACCTTTTGGAAACATGAACTAGAGATATTATTGTTTATTTGATCCTGTGGTGAAGAAAATTTTATCTCGTCTTGATATAGCCATCACAGATTTACTGGTTATAGCATGCATGTATGTCCAATTCGCCAGGCTGATTGCATTTTTCAGTTCTAACCACTGGAAAACTGTTAATTCTATTGAAAGGTACATTAGAGACCCTGCCAAATGGAAACAATCTCACAGCCCATGGGTCGCATGGTTCCCATGGGCCTTTAAAATAGCAGTGGAGAATAAGAATGCCAAGATACCTCGATCTATTCTCTCCGTATTTGATGAGCATGCCGAGACTCTATTTTTTTGTGTAAAAGTTGATTTGTCAATTCTTGCACGCCTTCCAAAGTGGATCAGAAAAAAGATTCCAAGATCATTCCCAGCTGAAATTTACAGATATGTTACAAAGGAAGCTGTATTGAAGTCTTTGAGAAACAGTGGCGGTAGCCTCACCAATGGAGAAACTTCACTAAAAAAGTACAACATGGAACGTTTGAATTGGGCTTGCCATCCCAATGGTAGTACCACAGAGGCCATCCTTATTTGGCACATCGCCACAACCCTCTTTCACCACCAAGGGCAAGAATCCTCACCTCAACAAATTCATGATCCCCATCAAGAACCTGCTGTACCCCAACAAAATAACAAACCCTTAACGAAGGAGCAAGAGGTGGCGTTAGAGTTATCTACCTATTGCCACTATCTAGTGGCGTACCGTCCCGAGCTCTTACCTGATGAGGTTGAGTGGACAGAAAAAATGTATGAAAGTGTGCGGAAAGATATATTGGCCATTGTTCGATCCTTTGATAAGAAAACTACAAAAAATGATCGTTGTAACTATGCGTTGCAGACCACTACATGGGGTGAAAATTCATTGGTCGGAAAGGGTGCCGAATTGGCTAAGGATCTCATTAATTGTGCTGAAGAAGGATACCAGGTGTGGGAGATGCTGGCTGAATTTTGGCCAGAGATGATGTTGTTCATCGCTCCATCCGATAATGTGAAGGGTCATAGAAAAATTTTACACAAAAAGGAATTTATCACGCAATTATGGGCATTACTTACACATGCTGGTATTGTTACTAGGCCCACACCCACCGCACCCACCATGGATCAGAATCATGAGGGTGAGAGCAATGCAGTTTCAGGAGATGAGATCAATGTGGTCCCAGGAGATGAGATCAATGAAGTTCCAGGAGATGAGATCAATGCGATTCCAGGAGAAGAGAGGCGCAGTGCGCTTCCAGGAGATGAGAAAGTTTGAATTTGTCTCTGTCATTGGTACGACTTATTTTCCTTTTAATTTTGGCATAGGATAGTTGTTTGTTGTATCATGTATTCTTATTTATGTAGCTTTTCGTTTTGGGACTAAGTTGTTTGTGGTGTGATTAATTATCTATTCTTGTTTTTGTGAACATGTTTGTTATCCAAGTTGTTTGTGTCCTTTATTTTCATTCAGCATATGTACAAGTTGTTTTTGTTTGAATTATGTGTGTCATTTGTGCCACTTTTCTTTCATCAACGAGGTTCAATTTCAAACAAATTTTATAGTACTTGGTTGTTCTTATATTCATAATTTGATTTTCATCTTTAATTTTGCTATTCATGCGGTGTAAAATATGGACTGGGAACCTTATTAAAACAGTCTATTTTGTTTGAACAACTATACAATATTCTTCTAACCAATTTCTAAGTTCTTAAGCCCGGCCCATTCAAACTTTTTTCCCAAAGGCCTTAATGAACCCACCGGGCCCACCATTTTTATTTTGTTTAATAAAATAAATGTTAACTATTTTTGTATTACTTTTCCGATTCGTATACAATAAAAAACATGAATAAAGAAAAAGTTCTGTTTTCTAGTATTATTAACAAAGTATAAACTAACATTATACATCAGAGAACAAAAATTAAGCTATGAAAATTATTCAACTTGGCCAGTACCAGTACTACCTGTGAATAATATTTCACCTGTATGAAAAGGTGTTAAGTAGTACCCTAGAAAAGAGAAAATATATAAACATAAGCCAACTCAAGCTTTATTTCTATTTAGAATATTTGAAACTGGTTTAACAATACAAATATCCACAAAAATTAAACTTGATAAAAAATTACAAACCAAAACCAAAAATTAAATTGTGTGCTGTTGCTTCTTACAAACCGACTGAGGCTTCTGTGCTGGGGAACAAATTGCCATGGAAGAAGGGCATCCTTCCAAGCAATTATCTCCAAAGCTCCCCACAAAATTTTCATTTTCAAGGAAGCCCTTGGGCACCTCACCATTCAAGAAATAATCTCCTGAATCCAACACCTTCTTTGCCCGTGCAATACTCGACCGGTACATGTCCGGTTAGCGAATTGTGCCGTAAAGAAACCGATACCAGAGAACTGAATTGCACCAATTGCACCGGTAGAGTTCTTTCGATGTGAAAGAGAATTTAATTGCGCCAATTTTAAGCTATTTGCGAGTTTCTTTTGGGCCTGAAAGTACAATAAACTACTTTTAAATGGGCCAGCCTGAATAATTGGTATGGATAAGTAATAAATAGAAACTTAATTGCGGCACAGATCGATCAGATTTGACAATTTTGATGCATATCAAACAATTATTGAACAAATGCTTCCCAGGGATGAATTCATATCTTTGTTTTCAAAATCTAAATTGTTGGTTCAAACAGTTTAATATATTATCTGTATGAATATGTACTTGGGGATCAATTTTTATATTCTTTAGAAATTATCTAAATAGGTTGAAAGTTACTAATTTCGGATGGTTCTTTACATCGGATGATTTCTTATTATTTATCTAAAAAGATAGTAAAAAAATTCAAAAATATTTTAAATTTGATTTTTAAGTATACTTTTATATGAAAATCATTCTAAACATTGTAAATAATTTTTTATCAATGAAAATTCGTAAGATGGCACGTTACCACTTTACCCTAAAAAAAAAAAAAAATCATTATAAACAGTTTGCATCGAATGTTAACTTTTCTAAACAAAATATAAATACATAGCACGGATGATTCCGTGTTATACAAAGTACAGTAGCCTCACTCTAATTATATATAATGGTAATGAGTAGGGTTAAAATGTTCTATTTTTTGTGCCACTACATCTTTATCTCTATTTGTAACATCCAAATAATCGATTTAAACTACTCAAATAATCTCTATATTAAAATGTATGTATAGATCAAATCTTCTGATTTTGTATCTAAGTAATAAAAAAAAAATTCAAAAAATATAAACACATATTTTAACTCTAATGAATTATGTTGAGTGGTTTGATCTACTGTTTGAACTTTGACAACAGATTTAAGAATGGGAGATATGATTGGAATAAAAAAAAAGAATGGGGCATTTTAATTAAGCCACACTCGTTGGTAATAACATACGGACTTATAATGTTAATCATATATGTTCTAAAATATCACAATCACAAAAAGGAACAATAAACATATATATACATATATAGGCCAAGTCTATTTTATTTGCTATTTAGAATGTTTGAACGTGATTTAAAACAATACAAAATCCACAAAAATATAAATTTGATACAAAAAATTTACAAACCAAAACCAACTGTGTGCTGTTACTTCTTACAAACCGACTGAGGCTTCTGAGCTGGCGAACAAATCGCCATGGAAGCAGGGCATCCTTCCAAGCAATTATCTCCAAAGCTCCCCACAAAATTTTCATTTTCAAAAAAGCCCTTGGGCACCTCACCATTCAAGAAATTCCCATCAAGAAATAACCTCCTGAAACCGTCACCTTCTTTGGCCATGCAATACTCGGCTGGTACGTGTCCAGTTAGCGAATTGTGCCGTAAAGAAACCGATATCAGAGAACTGAATTGCGCCAATTGCACCGGTAGAGTTCCTTCAATCTGATTGAACCCGAGATCTATAGCAACTAACTGGTTGTTACCGTTTACTGGCGGGGACTGTACCGCTAATCCCGTAAAGCTGTTATTTGACAAGTCCATTTGTTGTAATGAAGGCAATAGAAACAACCAACTTTCCAATTTGCCAAACCCTTAAACTGAAAACTCAATTTGAGCAATTCGACCATCTAAACCCTTAAACATGTCCGATCTTAAAAATTTATATACTGGCAATTATCCATGATAGAGCATGCAATACTAAGTACATTACTAATTAAAGAAAAAAAACATTGTGTTATCTTAAGAATTGAAATAACCATCCATCCTAAGAAAGATGGTGCCTGACAAAACAATAGCACAGCATACAACTGCAATTCAATTTAATTTGTACACATACATTAAATTACAAAATTTCCCTTTCTTCTCATAATAATGCAACCATATAGTACTGTACATATGCAATATAAGAATACGTATAGGATAGCTAGCTAGCTAGCTAGATTGCAATATATATCATGTGATATGGTACTAACAGAGATCAATTGTCTAATGCATATTGTTGGAGCTAGGTTGATATATTAGTAAGCATTTATTGAATCAATCCGGGTCTGGGCTAGATTGCAGTAAGATGGCTTGACATTCTATAGATTGTTGAAATTGATCTAGTAAACAATTATGGTTGCCAACCAAAACTTAATTACACCCCAAATTAGAAAACTACTAACTATTACATTAAATATTGTGCATAGGATTTGTTTAAACTTGGTTTAGCTACACCGAACATTTTACCATTAATTAGTAAATTATAGCCCACTCTATCTATTGAATACATTAATGACAAGAAATATATATAGTCTAATTTTATTTTATAGAAGAACCTAAAAGTATTAATACATATAAAATTTAATAATGAAAATTATCAATTTTAATTCAAAAAAATAACTTAGCACTCTTTTAATTGTAATACCTTCCGTTTATAAACATATTATCTCACAAAATCCCATGGATCATCCCCTTTTAATTTTAAAACTATTCTCACAAATTAAGGAGTCAAATCTTTATATTTTATTTCTTATGTCAAATTTCGATTAAATCACGGACCTGTCAAACCCATTAATTATAGATAGATATACTCTTAAATATTTGGAGATATATTATCCATTACCGAAAATATTTTCACTGTGAAAAGAAGTTCCTTACTATTGATTTTTTTGTCATGTATTAAAATAGTGAAGCAACATATATAACTAATGAATATATTGTTTGTTACCAACAAAAGAATCAGATAAACGAAAATTTATACAGATGATAAATATTTAAAATTAAATCATTGGTGCTGATTTGTACATAATCTCTATTTGCATTAATTATTCGTTTCAAAAGATCTCATTGATGCATTCACCCCAACCCAACTGATCAAAAGAGAATCAAAGTTGTATACACCATATTCACATCCATAAATTTAGTTATCTTACTATGAATTTATTTACAACTTTCAAATAATATTAGTTATTTTATGCATATTTTCTATATCCTATATATCCATCATTCAATATAGTAGAGGAGCTTCATCAAAATGTTATGAAAATTGTCATTCATTTCAGTCAAGACATCCCGGACTTAATTAATATATATGAACTATATAGTTCATATATATATTAATTAAGTCCGGGATGTCTTGACTGAAATGAAATGAATGTCAATGACAATATATATAGTTCATATATATGAAGCATTAATATTTATAGATATAGCTGTAGTATCTTCATAATTTTTTAACTATGGACTATAAAACACCGATAAATAAATAAAATAGGATAAGATGATTGTGACTTGCGAGAGCATTAACCAAATAGAAAGAAGCTATTTTCAATAATATCCAAAAAATACAGAAAATTGTCAGTATCTTCTAAACTTGAGAAGATCATATAAAATAAATTTTGTCACTACCAAAAAATACATTATAAAAGTCATATAAAATAAATTATTTTAACCAACCCTTTAATTTAGTCCTTGGAAGATTTGCATGCACCATTGTCATGAATCCGCATCACTCCAGGTACCTGAGGTGCACGTGGTGAATCTGGACCGTTTATTTCACTTGGCACGAATCTCAAAGCAGAACCCTATAGCTTCAACATGGGCCGGATTGAGTTTGATATGAATGAAATTGATCTGGGCCGTCCGTTGTTTTCAATTGCACCTCCGGTACCTGGGGGGATACAGACTCCATTGTCATGTGATGCAACATATTATAATCCATCAGAACAATATAAGTATTCATAAATATGAAATCCAACTCAAACATCAGCAATCACCCAATCAATACTAAAAAAAATCAACAGTTTTATTACTCAAGTGTTCCAATAAACCAAGTACTCAGATCAAACCTAGCCCAACACAATATTCTCAAGCTATCCAATCAATTTGGGTTCTAAGTAAGCAGCCTCTAAGTGATTAAGAAGAATTAATCCAACAAAGCCAAGAGAAAAGTTATCACGATGATTGAAGAAGATCAGAACTATGATTGCATGAGGGAGCTTGGGGCCGAGATCTTAATGTTTATCACCTCCTTGATCTTCATAGTACTTTCTGCAGCATCTCTTTGGGGGACAGGCTTCACGCCTACATTTATAAGAGGAAAACGCATGACTGAAAAAAGCTTGGGCCTCATCCTATCTTCGGTTTATGCACTTTTCCTCCCACTCATGTCCTTCATGTTTGCACAAGCGAAGCAATATCCTTCTGAAGGAAGATCTCAACAGATTCTCATCTGGATGGTGCTCATCGAGTTTGTCCGTTTATGTGGTGATCCCTTTTTCACTTGGAAACTACAGAAGTCGGCAGAGCAATTGGTCCGATTATTCTGGGTGGGTTTTCTGGTCTACAGCTATGCACCTCTACATGGGATCAGAATCAGTCTCTTCATCCTTTGTATATTTTTTGCTATCGTTGAGGTCCTGAAGGGAATAGCTTTCAACAAAGCCAAGGATTCATATCTAATAGGAAAGAACCCGAAACTAATTCACAATTATGTGAAGAGAGTAGTTGTCGAAAATGGTCTCAGGACAACACCATTGAGCAGTTGCAACTACATTGTTATGGGTGAGAATTATAATGAGATAGACGTTTGCTGTAACGGCTACCTCCTAGGCAAGCAAAAATCTAACTCTAAATTAGGCATGGTCACTGTTAGCAGAGTTTTCGAGCTGACCAACTCCTCTGAAGATGATCCTCACCATTGGCATGCTCACTTTTGCAACTGGCGTGACACTTGCCTCTCTTTTGCCCTCGCTAAAATGTTAAGGCGAAGGTTTGCCAAGCTCCCAGTAGATGAGGCTGGATGTGGAAAGGCCCTTGATTTTGTACTGAAAGGGCTAATTGACGATATTGGCAATGGCGATGATGATGTAGAAATTACAAAGCCAATGGAGAGGGTATTTCGAATTATCCAACAAGAGCTGGACTACGTTTCTGATTTTTATCACATGAGGGTACCAGCTTATAATTATAATCTCTGGTATGTTATAGTTGATATTATCGGTATAATCATAATAACAGGTATTGGGATGTCCCTTGTGCTTTATCCAACCTTTTGGAAACATGAATTAGACGGATATTCTTGTTTATTTGGTCCTGTGGTGAAGAAAATTTTACCTCGTCTTGATATAGCCATCACAGATTTACTGGTTATAGCATGCCTGTATGTCCAATACGCCATGCTGATTGCATTTGTCGGTTCTAACCACTGGGAAACTGTTAAGTCTATTGAAAGGTACATTAGAGACCCTGACAAATGGAAACAATCTAACCGCTCATTGGAAACATCTATTTTTTCAAAGGTCTTTAAAACAGAAACACTGGAGAATAAGAATGCCAAGAAACCTATATCTACTCTCTCCGTATTTGATGAGCATGCCGAGACTCTCTTGTTTTGTGTAAAAGTTGATTTGTCAATTCTTGCACACCTTCCCAAGTGGATCAGAAAAAAGGTTCCAAGATCATTCCCAGCTGAAATTTACAGATATGTTACAAAAGAAGCTGTATTGAAGTCTTTGAGAAACAGTGGCGGTAGCCTCACCAATGGAGAAACTTCACTAAAAAAGTACAACATGGAACGTTTGAATTGGGCTTGCCATCCCAATGGTAGTCCCACAGAGGCCATCCTTATTTGGCACATCGCCACAACCCTCTTTCACCACCAAGGGCAAGAATCCTCACCTCAACAAATTCATGATCCCCATCAAGAACCTGCTGTACCCCAACAAAATAACAAACCCTTAACGAAGGAGAAAGAGGTGGCGTTAGAGTTATCCACCTATTGCCACTATCTTGTGGCGTACCGTCGCGAGCTATTACCTGATGAGGTTGAGTGGACAGAAAAAATGTATGAAAGTGTGCGGAAAGATATATTGGCCATTGTTCGATCCTTTGATAAGAAAACTACAAAAAATGATCGTTGTAACTATGCGTTGCAGACCACTACATGGGGTGAAAATTCATTGGTCGGAAAGGGTGCCAAATTGGCTAATGATCTCATTAATTGTGCTAAAGAAGGATTCCATGTGTGGGAGATGCTGGCTGAATTTTGGCCAGAGATGATGTTGTTCATCGTTCCATCTGATAATGTGAAGGGTCATAGAAAAATTTTACACAAAAAGGAATTTATCACGCAACTATGGGCATTACTTACACATGCTGGTATTGTTACTAGGCCCACACCCACCGCACCCGCCATGCATCAGAATCATGAGGGTGAGAGCAATGCGGTTTCAGGAGATGAGATCAATGCGATTCCAGGAGAAGAGATCAATGCGATTCCAGGAGATAAGAATGTTTGAATTCGTCTGTGTCATTGGTACGACTTATTTTCCTTTTAATTTTGGTATAGGATAGTTGTTTGTTGTATCATGTATTCTTATTTATGTACCTTTTCTTTTTGGGACTAAGTTTTTTGTGGTGTTATTAATTATCTATTCTTGTTTTTGTCAATATGTTCGTTATCTAAGTTGTCTGTGTGCTTTATTTTCATTCAGCATATGTACAAGTTGTTTTTGTTTGAATTATGTGTGTCATTTAATTTGTACCACTTTTCTTTCATCAACGAGGTTCAATTTCAAACAAATTTTATAGTACTTGGTTGTTCCTGTATTCATAATTTGATATTCATCTTTAATTTTGCTATTCATGCGGTGTAAAAAATGGATTTGGAGCCTTATTAAAACAGTTTATTTTGTTCGAACAGCTATACAATATTCTTCTAACCAATTATATCTAAGTTCTTAAGCCCGGCCCATTCAAACTTTTTTCCCAAAGGCCTTAATTAATGAACCCATCGTGCCCACCATTTTTTATTTTGTTTAATAAAATAAATGTTAACTATTTTTGTAATACCTTTCCTATTCGTATACAATAAAAAACATGAATAAAGAAAAAGTTCTGTTTTCTAGAATTATTAACAAAGTATAAACTAACATTATACATCAGGAAAAAAAAAAATTAAGCTATGAAAATTATTCAACTTGACCAGTACTACCTGTGAATAATATTTCACCTGTATTGAAAAGGTGTTAAGTAGTACCTAGAAAAGAGAAAATATATAAACATAAGCCAACTCAACCGTGATTTTTATTAATAGGAAAATGGAAAAACAAAATATTAAAAACGAGAATGGGTCCGTAGAAATTTGAAAAACAAGAAGGCATATGTGGCCCATGGCGTCCCTGAGGGACGCCATACCAAACTCCAGTCCGACGGAAAAAAAAAAATTATCATGTCATGGGACGCCATGACTCAACTTAGGTCCGTTTAATAAAAACAGATTTCGGTTATCTCCCAGTTAGATTTAATAATATTTTGACCCATGGGACGCCATGACCAGTAACACCCCAAATCTTCCACTTTCAGTATGAATTAATCTGTTATATATTACAAGAACATCCAACCACCTGCCCGAGTAATATCAACAAAGTTCATTGAAATTGACACTGCCAAGTCAACATAGTGAAATTATTCAAGGAATCACTTCAAAAATATAAAATAGTATTAAGTTTAATATTTGAACTAATTTAATGGTGCTAATTTGGTACTGTTATTGCTCTTCTGGTATACTCATTATATTTGGTAACATCACATGAACAAAAGGGACGCCATGACCCAAATAAGGAATTGAGATGGGCTACAACCATGGCATGGCGTCCCATGGCATGGTAATTCTTTTTTTCTTTTTTTCGTCGGATTGGAGTTTGGCATGGCGTCCCTCAGGGACGCCATGGGCCACATACGCCTTCTTGTTTTTCAAATTTCTATGGACTCATTCTCGTTTTTAATATTTTGTTTTTTAATTTTCCTATCCATAAAAATTTCGGCCAACTCAAGCTTTATTTCTATTTAGAATATTTGAAACTGGTTTAACAATACAAATATCCACAAAAATTAAACTTGATAAAAAATTACAAACCAAAACCAAAAATTAAATTGTGTGCTGTTGCTTCTTACAAACCGACTGAGGCTTCTGTGCTGGGGAACAAATTGCCATGGAAGAAGGGCATCCTTCCAAGCAATTATCTCCGAAGCTCCCCACAAAATTTTCATTTTCAAAAAAGCCCTTGGGCACCTCACCATTCAAGAAATTCCCATCAAGAAATAACCTCCTGAAACCGACACCTTCTTTGGCTGTGCAATACTCGGCTGGTACGTGACCAGTTAGCGAATTGTGCCGTAAAGAAACCGATACCAGAGAACTGAATTGCGCCAATTGCACCGGTAGAGTTCCTTGGATATGATTGAACCCAAGATCTATAGCAACTAACTGGTTGTTACCGTTTACTGGCGGGGACTGTACCGCTAATCCGGTAAAGCTGTTATTTGACAAGTCCATTTGTTGTAATGAAGGCAATAGAAACAACCAACTTTCCAATTTGCCCACTAACCGGTTTCCGGCTAGTTCTATCACTTGAATCGACCGTAATGGCGCAAAAGCGGATTGTTTTAAGAACCCATTAATGGAATTCCCCCTTAGTGCCAATTCCACTAGATTTGGTGGTAATGTACCCGGTATGGACCCGGTTAGCCGATTATAACTCAAGTCTAGAGTTGTAAGGCTTGAAAGAGAGCCAAGAGATTGCGGTACCAACCCGGTTAGTAAATTACGCGAGAGATCAAGTTTCTGAAGCGAGGACGATTTAGCAACCAACATGGGTATAGGACCGGCAAAGGAGTTTGATGCGAGAACAAGAGTTTTGAGGGATGGAAGTGTAAATAGCGATCGCGGAATTCGGCCATAGAATGCATTGCCGGAGAAGTCGAGGTGTTCAAGAGCAGTGAGGTTGGAAAAAGAAGCTGGGAGACGGCCCGAGTAGCCTGCCGGGTCGAGTGTTATGGCGGTGATGCGCGAGTGTAAATTTGTAGTTGATCGGGTGGTGCATGAGATGCCGCAAGGGAATTCACATGGATCGGAGGACGCAAAGTTCCATTTGAAGAGACATGAATACTGTCTCGGGTTTGTTATGGCGGATTTGAAGTCGGCGAGTGCGGCAATGTCGGAAGAGAGAGTGAGAGAGGTGGTGAGGATTGGGAGAAGAGAGATGAGGATGGAGAGCAAGATTTTCATTTGCTTTTGCATTTGTTTTTTTTGTTTGGTTTCAGATTGTGAGAGAAGGAGAGCTGGTACTGAGACTGGTACTGGGACTGAGACTGGTTTTGGGGATTATTTATTTAATTATTTATTTTATTTGTGATGTGGGGTAGGCACGTAGGCAATGTTGAAAAAGAGTGATTAGTGGGGGGTTTATGGTGCAATTGATGATTGTGTTGGTATTGCTTACTTTATTCTTATGTGGTGCTCTTTCTATCTGCTTCTATAGTGCAACTCAAGTTAGGTGATAGTTTGGGACAAGTTATATTTTTATTATTTTTTTGTTACATAGTATTTGCGTTAAAATTGACATTTTCAAATATTTATGAAAAGTAAATTTGCGTCTCTTTATTAAAAGAATAGATGATGATGTATTATGCATATAACATATTGGTCCTTACTACAGATCAATATTGTTAATCGGTCTGAATTATTCTACATAATCTCTGTATGAAATTATACTTGTGTAAAAGAAACTATAAATGTTTCTTACACAAGTACCAAATGGCATCGGAATATACTATAAATGTAATTTGGTTGTGTTTTTATGAATGATCAAAATAGCTGGAGTAAGTGCCTTAATTTTATTCATAATTCATAATTTTTATTTTAAAGCTAAACAATTTATCACTTAATGAATGGTGATTCAATCATTTACTATCATTTAAAATTGAATGAGAAATGGTATGGAAATGGAATGACTATAGCAGCATGGGCTGTTACATGGAAGAATGCCACAGAAAAACCAAGTGAAAGAAATAGTAAACAAGTAAATGAGGCAAAATAGCTGGATGAGACTAGTATTGCTTAGTGCTTACAGCTGATTGAAAAGGCTAAATGATGAAGGGGTTTTTCTTCTTTATTGGAGCGGCGTATTTTCTATTTTTCTTACACCTTGGCCCTTGCATATATTATATTTCTTATTTAGATTATCAAACTTTGTTTTTGGTACTTGAAAGCTCAGCTGAGATTTTCTTCCTTACATTATCAAAAACAAAAAGTACGGTCGATTAATTCATCCACTAATGGGTATTTTATCTCATTAGAAAGAGAACAACATATTTGATTGGTGCTCAATTCAAATTGGAACAAAATTAAGAACCAACCCTTGATAAATGCAATGAAGAGCTAATTTTGTTTTGACTTATTCTAATCATATGTCAAACGCTAACAGTATTATCCCAAAACAATCACAATTCAGATAAGGGAACAGAATCAGAAAACACCATCAAAATTTTATCACCAATCATCACTTAAAATACCCAAAAAAAAAAATGAAAAATAAATAAACCCTCTAATTAATCAGAGCTTAAGAAACACAAATTCCTCAATGGCTGGAATCTCGCCGATCTTAGTCAAGGTTTCCTTCGAAGGTTCCTCATCGACTCCAATCGCCATGACAGCATGCTTACGTGGCGCGCTCCTGCCGACACTCATGAAGCTCACATTGACGTTCTGTTCACCAAGAACGCTCCCGACAGCACCGATCATGCCGGGTTGATCAACCTGACGGCAGAGGATGATGCTACCCTCGAGACTCACGTCTACTTGGAATGAACCAACTTGAGTCAGGTGTGGGATGCCGTCTTTTACACGACCAGCGACACTGATTTCGCCGGTCTCGGTTTCTGCACTGGGGAACTTGGAGTTCACCTGTGCTATTTGTACCTGTAAGCACAGAAGATGCATCAGTAAACCAATTACTGTTATTTACAGGCATAGAAAATTGCACATATTATAATTAGAGTGAGCTTCTGGTAATATGCATATAACACAACAGCACACGCTATGAACTCATATCTCCATTTTTAACTTCAAATGGTTGATCTGAACCGTTTAACATGATCTTCATATGGAAATGTTTTTGCGGACAAAATTTTATATTTTTTTAGAATTTAATTTACTATATTTTATAGATAGGAAGAAAATCACTTGAACTGAATAGTTTCACTATACTGGAAACGAAGGATTACCGCACTGTCTATATGTAAGTGCTGATACTATAAATACATAGATGATACCTGAATGTACTCTATGGGGCTCTCAGAAGTGCCATCCATCTGGACCCGCTCCTCAGTGATGCGGACCCCACGCTGTTTGGCAGTGAAGTCAGCATTGACCAAGTTCACAAAAACACTGGAGATAGGCTCGATAAGACCCTTCGTGATCATGGCACGTAGGACCCGTGTATCAAGATCATCCGTGCTCCGTGCAGATGCATAAGTCACTTTCACTGATTTCACGCCGCCTCCACCTGCTACTAGTTGTACTGCCAACCGAGCCAATTTCTCTGCAAGCTCCACATATGGCGCCAGCTCCAAAAGCACCTAAAAAATTAATAATAAACAAATGAAACCACATCAAAGATAAGGTGCATTTTTTATAGATTTGATTTATAATAACATTCAATTACAGCAATAGCCATGGGTGAAATAAAGCTGACTCCCAGCTTAATTACAAAGGGGGAATTTCATGTACACCCCTAAAAAGTTTCAATATTATGTATTTCCCCTCTATAAAATTCATAATATCATAGTTACCTTTCTAAATTTCAAAACCTCACAAATTTACCCTTTTATTGTTTTTTCTATTAAAATTCATTTTAAATTTATAAAATACCCACTTTACCCTTTATTAAACGGGGAAAAATTACAAACCTCAGCAGAAACCATGGGTGCATTAACAGCAGTAGCAGAAAGTTCTCCTTTCAAGGCTCCAACAACTGCTTCTGCTATTTCTATTGCAACTCCTTCCTGTAAAACAAGAAATTAAAAAGCATGTCAATAATTAGTATTTATAAATTCAATATTTGGAAGCGATAATTGAAGTCTGCAACACAGTAAATTGTTACATACACCGTGGTTCCCATTTTACTTTTGATACCAAAATTACCGTTTTTTCATCCTCAATAACAAAAAGTGGCTTCTTTTAGCATCACTCAAAAGTAAAGGAGGCCAAAACAGTATAAAGGATACTTAAATGATAATCATGTTTGCATATGGCATTTTCTATGCTTTGTAAGGGTATATTTAAATATTTTGCACTAGTACAAGTTAATTTACCTGAGCTTCGACTGTGCTAGCACCTAGGTGAGGGGTAACAGTGACATTCTCATGCAACACCAATTTACTATCAGCGGCCGGAGGCTCTTTTGTAAACACATCAAGAGCAGCCTGTATAGGTAAACAAATATTACAACTAAAATAATGTTATTAAATAAAATTATAAAGGTAATATAAAATTTATTCTAGTAAGCAACTCAATTCTGCTTTCCTATGTTGTACCAGTACCATGTCTTACCTGAGCAACAATGCCAGAATCAAGAGCACGAACCAAAGCTTCTTCGTCAATGACCCCACCACGTGCCACATTTACAATTCTAACCCCTTTCTTCATCTTGGCAAATGTCTCATCATTTAACATTTTGTCGGTTGAAGGTGTCAAAGGCATGTGCAGAGAGATGAAATCAGCCGTTGAGATTGCCTCCTCAAAGGAGACAAGGTCAATACCAATAGCACTGGCCCGGGCAGCAGAGGCGTACGGGTCATGGGCCACGACATGCATGCCAAGGCCCTTGGCCCGCCGGGCCACCTCAGACCCGACCTTGCCAAATCCAACTATGGCCAAGGTTTTGCCAACAAGTGATACACCCACATATTTGCTCCTCATCCATTTTCCTAGACAAATAATTTACAAAATAAACAGTAAAACTATTGCATTAAAAAGGAAACATCTCATATCAACCGGTAATGAGGTACATACCCTAAAATCTTTTCAATTCTCCAATAAAATGCAAAATTTAACCAGCCGAACTTATAAGGGGCGTATATTGGACAACTTCTTATACTGTTATAATGTGATGCTAAACATTTACCTCAAAAACAAATCAATTAGAAGACTGGTATTTTTCTTAAACAAACTACTTTTTTTTTAATAAAGGGTAAAATGGGTATTTTATAAATTTAAAATGAGTTTTAATAGAAAAGGCCATTGAATAGGTAAATTTGTAAGTTTTTTAAATTTAAAAGTGTAAATATGATATTATAAACTATAGAGAGGGGGGAAGGGATACATAATTTTGATGTTTTTGAGAAGTATACATGAAATTACTCCTTTTTTTTCTAGAGGGAGGGAGGGGGGAAGTGCTTACCGGCCTTGAGAGCAGCATCAGCCTGAGCAACGTTGCGAGCCATGGCAGCAATGAGAGCGATGCCATGCTCAGCTGCAGCCACGGTATTGGCCGTAGGAGCATTAACCACAAGGCATCCATGCTCTGTGGCTGCTGACAGGTCCACATTGTCTATGCCCACTCCTGCACGGCCAACCACGCGTAGCCTCCCTGCTGACGACTCAAATACTGTTCTGTTCACCTGCCATTGATGAAAAAAGAAATGGTTCAATTCATAACTCATAAGCGTAATAATACATAATTATAAAATGAAAAATAGGGATCAAGGTAACAAGCCAATTTTGTGCTCAAAAGACAATTAATTGTTACCATTTCTGAATAAGTAATACAATGTTTTGACGAACAAAAAAAAGGTTCAATGTTCCAAGAATTGTCCATTATTTCACTAATATCTACTTCTATACAATACGAAATAATCATCTTCAATGGTACCATTTCTGAATATAATCCATTTCTAAACGAACGATGGTGCTTTGAAAAGGTTAAAAAATGCTCAGAACAAAATCAAATCAACTATGAAATTCTTTGGCGAAATTGAATGCTCACTTTTCTCGATCAAGTACAAATTTATTGGTTAATGGTGAGATTTGGGCATACCAACAAAATGTAACACAAATTCAACATAAAAGAAACAAAAATGAGAGAAAAGCTGGGACCTTTGTGCCACTACGCACGATGAGAGCATCACAGAGCGGGACCTTGGCACAGAGTTCCTCGGGAGACATGTTATAGGAGCAATCGACATTTCCAAACTCCTTTAGGAGCTCCAATCCAGCGGCACCGAGTTTCTCAGCCACTAAAATGGTGGGTTTCGAAACGGCGCGAAGAGATGAGATCCGATCGGTGCCATTGGTACGGCGGAGTGAGATGGAGTGGAGAGAGGAGGGGCAACGGAGGCGAAGCGAAGGGAGGGTAGGGCGGAGGAGATGCGATTGCGAAGTGGTAGCCGCCATTAGAGGGGTTTAGAGAAGAGAGAGAATTGAATCGGGTGTTGGTGAAAGGTTTTAGAGCAAGAGAGAGTGAGGTGGTAGTATATATATATAAAGGGAGGAGATGAATTCGTATCCTCTGAGTTAACTCGAATTTTGAGATCAGATGGTAACCGTCTGATTTAATCCGGACAACTATTACAGGTTTGTATTCTGATCGGACGATCTGGATATAAATATAAACAGTGCGTTAATGCAGAGGATGTGGACTCGACTAAGAAAGAGGGGCGAAACTATTGACAGAATTATTTGGCTTTACACAGCTCAAGTCCAATAGAGATAAAATGAAGAAGCATTGACTGGTGCGCTGCGTGAAGTCAAAAAGCTCTGTCATTTAGAAAGAAGCGAGAGAGAGTAGGAAAGTGGAGGATCCATTGGATGGATCATTCCCTTCTCCAGTGTTTTCATACCAAGATCCATTTTTCTAGGATTCTCTACGGAGATTACTATGTATAATAATTAATAAGTAGGACAGTCTCCTGTAGACCTGTACTGGGATTTTGTTGGATATTTCACCCGCTACACAAAATAATGCACGAGTATTACCGCAGAAAGTTCATGCTGAAAACAAAATAATGCACGAGTATTATATTCAGAGATTCGTGCAGAGCGTATTTAAACGGTTGGGATTTTCCATACAGTCACGAAAAGTTTGAGATATCTCAGAGGATACGAATTCGTATGAAAAGGCGGCAGGTGCATGGTTTTTTTTTTTAGTATAAACCCGTAGGTAAGGTGCATGGTAACAACTCTATGATCTGATCCTAGAAAAGGCGACAGGTGCAAGATCTGACCCTAGAAAAGGCGGCAGGTGCATGATCTGATCTGATCTGATCTACATGAATTAACAACTCTATGGCCATCAGTGTAGTAGTTTCTTAATGGGAGAAATAGGAAATAAATCTGCTGTGATTCTTTGGTATCGCAGGGATCCTGCAATTCCACATCTGCTTTGGAATTGCAGGGTCCCTGCGATCCCAAAGAATTGCAGCAGATTTATTTCCGAAGAAATAAGAGCAATTGTCTATGGAACGGTATCTGTATCTTCTACAGTGCTATAAAACTTGAATTTGAAATTTGAACCATTCGATTTAGGATCTTGGCCAATTCAGATCAATTTAGAAATTCATAGGCCAATTTTAATTAAGATTTATATTAATTTAGAATTAACAGTTGGAATTCATTCTTGAGTAACTCACAATTTGAATTACGGTAGACGATTGTTTATGCTCAAATAAATATTGGAGATCTCTATTTATCTGTAAATTTGAACTTTGCTACAATTATTAGCATAGTGACAATTTAATGATTTGAAAAAAGGTTTGTTGGATTAAAAATTGTGATTCGAGAATAGTTTAAAAATAATTCAAAATTATATATTGAGAGCAAAAAAAAATTCCCACGTGAGAGCAAAAAGAAAAAAAAATCACGAAAAGTTTGTAAAAAAAATTGCGAATAATTCGTAAAATTTGGGAAAAAATCATAAAATTCACAAGTTATTCGCGAATAATTCGAGAAAAGTTCGTAAAATAGAATAATACGTGGATTGCTTCAGCAACAGTTCAAATCCGAATTATTTGCGAATAATTCGCGAGTCTTGTCACTATGCTAATTAGTACTAACAACTAAGGTTCTAAATACCAATTATTATGTCATCACGGAAAGACTCAAAAAACAATATAGCGGCGAAAACGGCTGATAAAGCCCTGTTCGGCTGTAGTAAAAATTTTACTATTTACGTGGAAAAAAAAAATTCACTCATAGTGAATTTTTATTTTCCCACGTGAACAGTAAAAATCAGTTTAAAATTTTTGCAATCCCATGGACATTCCCTTTCCCTTCCGTTCGCCGAACATGCTCTAATTAAATTTTAAGTTAAAAAATACTATAGCTTCGCTATAGCTAGCTATTTAAAACACTGTACATAATAATATTTGGCATGAGTTACAAACAATCCAAAAACATACTTGTGAAATCAGTGATTACCTCATCCGACACAATATCTTAAACTAGATAGACACTTTTAGTTACATGGTACGCTTTTATTCTTTTCACATTTCTAATTAATTTTTTTTTAGAATAATTATTTCAGTACTCACGTTATATTACCTGTACTGTACTCTTGTTATAGTATCCGTACTACAATACTTGCACATAGAAAAATAATATATTATAATCCCCACTAATTATATTATGTCTACTAATTATTATTTTAAAAAGATATTATATAGTCTCAACTAATTATTATTCTAAAATTCCAACAACACTGTTTCTCTGTAATTTGTATTCTGATCGGACGATGTTAATATAAATACAAACGATGCGTCAATGCAGAGGATGTGGAGTCGACTGAGCAAGAGGGGTGAAACTATTGACAGAACTATTTGGCTTTACACAGCGCATGTCCAATAAAGATAAAATGAAGAAGTATATAACTGGTGCGCTGCGTGAAGTCATATGGCTCTGTCATTTAGGGCGTGTTCGGATTTTACTGTTCACGTGGGAAAAAAAAAATTCACCTAGATTGAATTTTTTTTTTCCCACGTGAACAGTAAAATTTAGTTCAAAAATTTTGCAATCCCATTTCTATTCCTATTCCCGTCCATCTGCCGAACACGCCCTTAGAGAGAAGCGACAGAGTAGGAAAGCATAGGATCCATTGTTTTCGCTTTTCCCTTATTGATTTCGACATCAAATTTCTGAGGCTAAGAGTGTACCTTTATTTGTGTAGCGGGTGAAATTTTCAATAGAAATCCCAGTACAGGAGACTGTCCTACTTATTATACAGAGTAATTTCCGTAGAGAATCTTAGAAATGGATCTTGGTATTAAAAGGCGGCACGTATGATACGGTTCTCTTGTCTCTTGACTCTTGAGTCAGTGAGTGAGCAAGCGACCCGTTTCTTCAAATTTTTTTTTTTTAAAAGAAGAAACTGGAGAAAATGTGATTGGTTGGATTCTTTCTAGGTGAATGGTGTGGTAGGTGAACAGATGCGTAGAAAGGTATACCATCTCTGTCATAATTAAAGAAAAGAAAAAAAAAACTTTTGTATGAAACAATGAGGTAATTTTATTACAATTTGGGGGTAGATTTGTCTGTTTGCATGGTTATTAGTTTAATAATTTTGACATGTTTAAATAAGAGATTTTTATTTTCCTCTTACATATATTTAAAAAAAAAATACGGTATAGGTTAGTGTTGTAAATAACGATATGCGGTCATCAGACGAACAGTGTATTGCTAAGCGATTAATCAGAAATAATCGATCAATTAGTTGAAAAAATTCATGACAATTTGGTCACCGCCAACGACTAAGTATGGCCGGTTAATCGGCCTAAACGGATGTTTTTTACAACATTGGTAGTTTTTTTTTCTTTTTATAAATAATCAAATAATTGGAATTCAAATTTTAATAGTGTTATTTGTTATTTAGACTACATTGTTTTATTTTATCTTGCGTATGTTCAACTCCAATATTTATTTGTCTTTTTTTTAAAATAAAATAGGGTCAAAGTCTCTGTATTTTGTTGATAAAATAAGAATTTAAATAATTCTATATATCTATAAAAAAAATGAACCATAGATGTCATTGTGTTGAAATATGGAAATATAACCCTTGACAACATAGATTAGTATTTTTTTTTCCGAAATTTTTATTAATATTCAAAAAAAAAAATTCAAATTTTACCCATTTTTGCGCATGATTTCAAAAATTGCCCAAACCGGTCAAAATCTCACCGGTTTGAGATCTCCTTTCCGGTTATTTTCTAACCGGTTCCAAGCCATAAGACTGGTAAAAACCTCACCGGTTCTTGTGTTTTTGTGTTTTTTTAACCGGAAAGGAGATCTCAAACCAGTGAGATTTTGATCCGGTTTGAGCTATTTTTGAAATCATGTGCAGAAGTTGGTAGAATTTGAAATTTATTTATTTTTCTGGATATTAATATAAAATATATATTTTTTTTTTTACTAAGTTGCCCCCAAAACAAAGAATGGTCCCCTCTTTTCTAAGTTTATTTTGGTGCTATCTGCCTAATATATAAGAGTCAAGAACAACCCCATTACCATTATTTGACGCTTTGATGGCTTCAAGTTAAGATGTACCTTTTCTATTTTGACCTCGCATCTGCTTAAAAATATATAAATATATATATAAAAAAAAACAGGATTACGATACAGCTGGACTGAATTAAAATTATTTGCACTTAAATTTGTGAGATTTTTTTTAATAAAGGTTAGGTGTTAATTAACCAAGTGTTTAATATTCACAAAAAAAAAATCATTGAAATTGAATCTGTAATTTTTTCGGACATTATTTTTTAGCTAAATGAAAGATTGATTTTCTATTTATGCAAACTTGAAAGGGAGATTTAGAAAATAGTTAGAATATGATAATATTCATATTACGTATTGAGCTGTATTGTGAACTGTAACACCGTGAACTTTTAAAATTCAGATTTAATTAAAATAATAAGTGGTTAAATCAAATAATACGTATATACGAAATTAGTGACGTGGATGGTGAAAAATAATTATACGATTAATTGTGTTAAGAGAGAGGAGCAATTGGGGTTATATAAATCATTTAAACAATATCGAACAAGTGGAGGGTTTATTTTGCAAAAATACCACTTACAAGTGGGGGCCCCTTGTCATTCCCTCCTCTTCCCCTCCTTCCTTTCCTTTCCTGCCCCCATCTCTTTTCTTCTTTTCCCTTGTTTCCGCCTAGAGAGAAAGAACGAGAGAGAGAGAGAGTGAGAGAGAGACACCCCGGTGACCATTTTGCCCGAAAACCGAGATCTAGGAAGAGGAGCTCAAATCTCGCACATCCATCCGTTCCATTGGTAATTCTCGTTTCTATTTCTCTCTCGTTTCGTGATTCCTTGTTTTTAGGGTTTCGGTGAAAACCCGTAGAATCGTACCAAACTTATTATTCTGTGTCTTTGTTATTTCTATAGTGTAAATTGACTGATTCCGTGTTCCAAAGTGCCACCAAATTTCCAATTTACGGATTTTCCCAAATTTCTCGATTCCGTGTTTTTAGGGTTTCGGTGAAAACCCGTAGAATCGTACCAAACTTATTATTCCGTGCCTTTGTTGTTTCTAAAGTGTAAATTGATTGATTTCGTGTTCCAAAGTGCAACCAAATTTCCAATTTACGGATTTTCCCAAAAATTGATTAGGGTTTAAATTGTAAAAGTGCCGGACTTTAATAAATTGACCTATGTATAGATCCTAACGAGCACGGCTAGCGGGATTGACGAGCTTACCGAGTCGCGAGATCGCGGACCCTCTACGTGCCCTACGTAACCAGGTGCGGGGGTTCACGGGATCTGTTTTGGGGTTTATTCGTAGAACTAAATAATGGTGCATATTTTTATATTTATGTTGATTGCTTGATTTAGATAAACTGTGCATAGCATGTTGAATCTCTGATTGAAAGCATTTGTTGCCGCATTGCATTAATTGTGATATTAGTGTAATTGAATTGTATAACTGTTATGATCCTCATGTTGGTATGGTTTATCGATTGTTGATCTGTCGTTTTGAATAAGTGAGTGGAACCACAGTATGACTTGGATTGATTGTGTGAAGTGAACAGTGTATCATAGTGGAAAGTCTAGCTAGCTACTAGACTTTCATCCAGGACCCTTATGCGCATCTGGAGAATGGCCCTAGTGAACCCAGTACCGGTTGGGTAAGGGAAGTGCAGTGTAATTTTAGGTAGAACTGTGGTTCAGTGGTTCGGTGATTCAGTGAAAGTGTCGGTGATTTCTTTTTGAGAAAAGTGATATTCTGTTGCATATTCGCGGAATATGCCCGTGTATATTTTAAGTGATGAATTGATGAAATTGTATGACTTGAAACCAGAAAATAGAACTGTTAAGCCGGAGGTGATCGATAGTTGATATCTGTACCTCACAACCAGACTTATATATATTATATCTGTGAAACCAAATCTTTCTGGAAATTCGTTGATTGATGTTGATTTTTGTGAATTGAAACTCGTTTGAATCTATTCCCGGTGCATGTGCATTTATTATTATTGGTGAATAAGTAAATAGATGCCCTATTGCTAGTGTATTTAGTTCTGGTGATGGATTTCTCACAAATCCAGTAGCCCTTTAAATTCCGCACTGAGAAAACGGATGACAGGTTTTCTCACCCCCTCCCCTCGGGGAATTTTTCCCTTTGAACTGATATGTGCAGGTAAACGCGAGTGAAGTGGGACTCGGGCTCGACGCGTGAGTTTAGGCCGAGCTAATAGGTTATGCCAAACCCTTTATGTCCATTTTGAATGTGTAGTTGAACCCGTAGTCGGTTATTTTGATGTATAGGTTGTTATCGAACCGTATTAAGTTATAAAACCCTAACGGTATGTTTTAAATGGTTGTTATGATTTAAATGTTGAAATTGCATGTTAAACGTCATTAAAATTTCTAGTGAATGGGGAATAATTATTTAGTTATACGGGGATTTGATCGGGTTTGAAAACGGGGTGAAATTCCACGAAAATGGGCAAAGGAATGAAAAACAGTACCCTTATTGCGGGCCGCAATGAGAGTAGACAGAGAAAAATTCGCAGCTTAAAAAGCCAACCAGGTCATTGCGGGCCGCAATGAATGGAGGCAGAAGTGCTGTGCAGAGGCTGGGAATTTTGGAATTTGTTGCGGGCCGCAATAAATTCATTGCGGGCCGCAATGAATGGAGACAGAGGAAAATTTCAAAGGCTGGAAATTTTGGGAAGTGTTGCGGGCCGCAACAGCCCTATTGCGGGCCGCAATGGGGATTCTGAAAAATGCTGTTTTGAGTATAACTTAGCCAAATTAAACCGGATTTGAACCAAACTTGTTTTAAATCAAATCATATGATAATTTGACTAATCTGGACCGTCGGTTAAAGGATTTTCATGCAATTTGACTTCTCCAAAATAAAATTTTCCGGGCTCTATTGAGCGGTGCTTCGTAACCTCAGACAACGCTCGCAGGGGGCTGCCGCCCCCCTGCCACCCCCCGCATACTCCTAGAAGCGGGCCCACACACATAAACATATATCAATATATATATATATATATCTGCATGAACAAAACCGCATTTTAAAACGAAACTGCGCGACCCCCTGTCCCGGGGTGTGACATGAACTCATATTTTTGTTTTAAAGTTCAAATAGTTTATCTGAGCAGTTTAATATTATCTTCATATGAAAATATACATGTTGATCAAATTATATTTTTAAATTTTTTATAAAAATATTAGATAGTAAAAAATGACTTGATTTAAAAATTATCGACCATTTAAAAGCAATGATTTTTTAATTATCTAAAAAAATAGTAATTTTTTTTCTAAAATATATAAAAAAATTGATATGTAAATATATTTTTGTATGGGATCATATTTAATAGTTCGGATTGGTTATTTATAATTTGCAAATACATATATAGATACATGCATAGCCTTCCTCTTTAGAAAAATATTTTATCAAATTAAGGATAATTTTTTCTCACTTAATAGTCAAAAGCAAGTGATGTTATAATTGTGACTGTGACACCATTATTTTTTGTGAACTCAATAGTCACCTAAGATGTTTTTAAGTTCATCAAGTTTTTTTGTGAACTCAATTTTAAAATTTATCAGATTAATCTCCAATAACGAATCTAAACTGTTTAATTCATACACTTTGCGAGTGCTATGTCTACATGCAGAAATTTAAAATTTTCAAACTAATTTTGTATAGAGTCAAGCGGTCAAAATATGATAGATTTTACCTTCAAATTTACAATATTTTGTCATTAAATTTAAGCATGCTAATTGTTGATACTATAATTCATTTTGCCTTCAAATTTCAGCCAGTATATATAAGGTAGCTTTAGTCAAAATCATAGTTTAGATTGATTTTATAAAATTTAACAAATATAATTAAAATTTGCTATGCAATTAAGGGTTTTTATTATTTTGATCTATATTTCATAATCAATTTAAAAAATAAATTTTATATTTTTTCTTAAATATTATTTTTATCATTTTTTTATAGGAAGGAAAGTTTACATGCTCCCTGTATCACACCCATGCGCCATGCCATTAATATTATTTTATTATTTTTGTGTGGGTAGGTGAAATTGAAAGGGACTATAATTAATTATTCCCTTTCAAATGAATTTTGAAACCTTAATTTTCTCGAATATATATATATATATATATATATATATATATATATAGTTAGGCTGGGGTGCTATGGATAGCATAGTGGCCTCCTGTGCTACGGCTCAATATTCAAGTTTTCAAAATCCAAACGGTCGATCCGAACCGTTCATCTTATTCTCCATATTAATATCTGCTTGAAGACCAAATTTTATAATTTTCTGAATTTTTTTACTATTTATTAAGCCACTTTGAAAATCGCTAATCCAACGGTTTTACTGTTTTGTGCAGTCACCGTTGGATCAACAATTTTGTAAAATACTTAATAAATAGTAAAAAAATTCAGAAAAATGTAAAATTTGGTCTCCAAGCAGATATTAATATGGAGAATAAGATGAACGGTTCGGATCGACAGTTTGGATTTTTAAAACTCGAATATTGAGCCGTAGCATAGAGGCCTCTATGCTATCCATAGCACCCCAGCCTAACTCTATATATATATATATATATATATATATATATAGAGGAGGGTTCAAATGCACCCAAATTTTTGTGCACCCAAATGCACTCTATCCTTTTTCTCCATTTTAAAAGTCCGAATAGTCAATCTGAACCGTTAGATGCGATCTATATATTAAGATGTGCTTGGATACCAAATTTTACATTTTTTGGAATTTTTTTACTATTTATTAAGCCACTTTGAAAAATCGCTGATCCAATGGTCCAGAAAATGTAAAATCAGCGATTTTCAAAGTGGCTTAATAAATAGTAAAAAAATTCCAAAAAATGTAAAATTTGGTCTCCAAGCACATCTTAATATATAGATCGCATCTAATGGTTCGGATTGACTATTCGGACTTTGGAAATGGAGAAAAAGAATTTGAAAGATAGGGTGCATTTGGGTGCACAAAAATTTGGGTGCATTTGAACCCTCCTCATATATATATATATATATATATATATATATATATATATATATATATATATATATATGATACATATTAGTTTGTTTAACTACCGTTTATTAATTCAATAAGGAGCTTATTAATTATTAATTATATGCATATTAAATTTCTGGCGACCAATATATACCGGGTTTTTGAAGTCAAAATGTGACCTACCCATTTATTTATTTTTATGAACAAATATTTCTTAAAGGTAAAATTGCAAAGATTGAAAAAGTATTAATTATTAAATAAATAAAAACACCCTAAAGTTGATATAATCAAAGGCCTATATATTTGTTTGGTACCAACTTATTTTGAGTAAAATCTAGTCATGAAAAATTAGGTTATAAACATATTAATACACCATTAAAAAATTATAAAAATGTTTAGGCTCAATTATCTTTTTGTCAAGTTGAAGCAGATTCAAGTATTATCGTTTGCACCTTAATTTATTAGCAAATTATGCCGAGACTTGATTGTGGGTACCAAAGAATCTTTGGTTTTGTTGGTAACATGCATGTGAAGAAAAAAAAATTAATTTTATCCATCAAAGCGTTACCATTTTTTTTTACTGAATAATCATATGAAATAGCAAGTTGCATTAAATTAAATCAAATTGATGCATCCAAATTCCAAATATAACTTTTCATCTAGCATGTTCTGATCTGATCTGATCTGCATGACAACTCTATGGCCATTAGTGTAGTAGTATCTTAATGGGAGAAATAAAAGCAATGACCCATGGAATGGTGTCTGTGTCTTCTACAGTACTGCAAAACTTGAATTTGAAATTTGAACCATTCGATTTAGGATCGTGGCCAATTCAGATCAATTTAGAAATTCATAGGGCAATTTTAATTAAGATTTGTATCAATTTAGAATGAACAGTTAATAAAAATAATAATAGGGCAATTTGTAATAATTCAGATCAATTTAGAAATTCATAAGACAATTTTATTTAAGTTTTGAGGGACCTCTAAATCAATTAATCTGTTACCCTCCATAAATGGACTACAGATTAGCTATGCTAAATATGAAAATCTCCCAAATCTAGGGTGTTTTGATTGATCTTTTTTCTTGATTATGCTACTAATAAAAATTTCGGAATTTAGAACACTTCTAAGTTCTAACAACATTTGCATACACTGTAACTCATACTACATAGCAAATATTTGGCATGAGGCACAGAGAATCCAGAGGCACCGTCTTGTGAAATCAGTGATTACGTCATCCGACACAATCTCTTAAACTAGATAGACACATTTTTAGTTACATGGTACGCTTTTATCCTTCTCACATTTTTAATTAATTTTTTTTTGTTGCAAAAGAAGGGTTAAGAGACATGTATACTTTGCTTAGATCCTTTTCACACTTACAATTAATTTGTTTACAATGCAAATCAAATGTTGATTTTTTTGTAATTTGTAAAATTTATCCAATTATGCTTAAATTATTTTCACATTTCTAATTAACTTGTTTATCATGCAAAACAACATTGTTGCATAAATTATATATTTTGATAGTATAGTATGCTTTGATCCATTACCCCCATTAATTTTTATAGTAGGCTTTGATCCATTCCCCCCATTAATTGAATTTCATCGTTAATTAATAAAATTTTACGAATTTTTCATTTAAAAAACTCAGGTAAAAGAAGACAGTATAATATATACAACGGATAGATATAAAAAAATAATAAAAATAACCAATTAATTGGCGGTATAAACGGAGACGGACAATTCATAATGATTTGATCATTGCTAATGAATAATCAATCGATTAGTCAAACTAAATGGTCGTATTTTACAACACTGTTAAGATATCTCACAATTTTTGGTTTATGTTCAAATTCTGAAAAATAAATCTGCTGCAATCTGAAACCAGTGAACAATAACCTTGAAATCTCTGTAATCCAAATCCAACCGTTGAATTTTTTTTAAAACATCTCAAAATAGCTGGTTTTTCTGTGCACGTATCTCAAAATAATTGAACGACTAAATTCATATTGCAAGGATTTCAGAATTAGTCACTTTTATTTAGGGGTACATTTAACACCTCCGTGTAGCTAAACTCTAAAATCATTTTAAAAGTTTCATGTAATAATTGTGCAATAATTAGATACCCAAATAACACTTTGTGTAAACCTACATTTTTTTTTTCCATTCTCTTTCATCAACTCTGCAATTTTATTTGGTACAGTAAATATAATGCTCCTAATGTGAAATTCGTATCCTCTTAGATATCTCAAACTATGAGTTTATCTTAGCAAAAATCTGGAATGTTCGTATCTTTTTTGCACGAATCTTAAAGTACAATAATACTGAACTCCTGCATTAAGAATAGGCATCAAAAAGGGTTTTTTTACCAGACTTTAAATCAACTCAAAATTTGAGATATCTCAGAGATACAGACTCTTTCGTGTTGAGGTCGTAAATTTAAAATTCAGATAATGATTTTTCATAAGTATTAAAAAATCTTGACTTCCAAATTTTTACTTAAAAAAACTCAGTGATTTTATGTCTATTATCTTTCACCACTTTGCAATTTTGAGAAAAATAAATTGATATAATTTTTTTTTTTCATTTTTTTAGGACAAGTCCTGAGGGACACAACTAATCCTTCAAATCAAAATTTCAATCAGAGTTTCTTCTGAAATTTTCTTTTGAGTTACGGGTATAGACATATCTAGGGTTGTTCAAATGGTTCGGTTTGTTTAATATTTCGGTTTAAATGGATCGGTTTTTCGGTTTAAATGGATCGATTTTTCGGTTTAAATGAATTGTTGGTTCGGTTAAAATTTTGAATAATTTCGGTTTAAATGGATCGGTTCGGTTTAGACTTTTCAAAACCTAATAAACCGAACCGATCGGTTTATATTGGTTCAACTCTAATTTTATTGGTATTATAATGATTTCATTAAACTAAACCGGACCGAACCAAACCGAACTTCAATTGTTGTGTATGACAATGTATTTTTTTCGTTTATAATAGTACCAGTAGGTTTGCTTCGGTTTAAACCGAACAAACCAAAATTTACTTGATTTGTTTGGTTCGGTTCTTAATCGGTTAATAGGTTTAATCGGTCGATTCGGTTCTATTTCTGAAAACCGAGAAAAAAATTGGTTTGATCATTTTACTTTGGTTTAAACCAAACTGACCATTTGAACACCCATAGACATATCATACCACTATGCTAATTAAATTTTGAATTTATGAATTTGACTATGAAGATAGTTTAACTGCCTTTATTTTTTTTTTCATACATGTGCTGTTTTTTTTCACTTTCTAAAGTCGTAATAATTAAAATTTAAAATTAAAATAACAAATTAGATTGGAATCAATCTGTATTACATTTTATATGCATAGAATGAATTATGACATTTTAGTTTTATTTAAATAGAGATTAATTTCATTAAAAAAATCAATATTCAGGCATTGTGCACATATATTAATGTTCAGCATTCTAATTTCAGTTTTTTAGAATAAATGGTTAGTTTCTATACTTTTAATGCACACAAATGTAGATCTAAATGTCACCGTATGTATGTCAAAAGTAGACAAATTAACTATGTGTCTTTGGAAGCCGATCAATTAGAAGATTGACATTTTTCTTAAATAAACTACATATAATTTTTTTAATAGGATAAAATGATTATTTCATAAATTTAAAATGAGTTTTAATAGAAAAGGCAACAAAATCGGTAAATTGGTGACTTCTTAAAATTTGGAAAAATAAATATGATATTATGAAATTTAAAGGGGGCATAGGTAATTTTGAATTTTTTGAGGAGTATGCATTAAATTGCCCCCTAATTGTAATAACTAGAAATATGTTTGAGGAAACCAACTCTGGATTATTGTACGAGCAATAGAATTCAACTTAAAGTAGGTAAATATTTTGCTTTAAAGTGAAAAGGAGAAAAATAAAATATTTTCTTTGGTTACTTTCGAATGGAAGAGGGGGCTGTTCGATGGGTTCTCTCACCGTCAGATTTATTTTAGGATTCGTGTGTATGAATTTTAAAGCAGACGCGAAATTGCGGGTGCGAATCCTAAAGCAGATCCGACGGTGAAGAGAATCCATCGAACACAAAAGTGGTCCGATGGGCGTCGGATGCCCCCCTCTCCCCTTTCGAATTGCTTTCTTTCTTCATAGATTTTCTCTTACAATTTTTTTTTTCTTTTTCTTTCTTACAAATTTACAACTTAAAAGCCTCGGCGGGAAGTAAAATCTAAATTTTTTGGAATTTTTTAAATGAAGCCCGTAGCTAAAAGCTAAGTATTATATGTATACTTTTGATTATGATGTAAATTTGTGCTATGTCATGATTAGTTACGCCTTTGATTTGAATTGAGTGTCATGATTAAAATTGTATGTAAATGATAATGGGATGTTAGTAATACCATGATTGATCACGTTTGATCAGGTTTTTTTTTTTTTTTTTTTGTAATTTAAGTTCATTTAAGGAAGAAAAATAAGAAAAAAAAATATCAAAATGTCAAAAAAATTGTAAAACAAAGAAACAATGTTGCAAAAAAAATTTATGTATACCAAAAAGTTATCGTCCGTAATTTGATTTGTTGTTTGAAATAGTTAATGATATACATTTTATATTATTTTTTTTGAGTAAGAATAGGAGTCATGCTCCTATTTTATTAAGGGGAAATTGGTTCCATGCCACTCCAAAATAGTGAATTTAGAAAAATGCCACCCTAAAATTTCGATTTTGTTAAATGCCACCCCAAATTTTATTTATTAAGAAAAATGCCACATTAAATAGTTAATGACTAAAACACCCTCCTCTCCTTCTCCAGCAAAACACACACCCCCTCTCTCTCTCACGCAACCCAGCTCTGGCGCCACCTCGAACGATGAACTTTCTCTCGGCGCCACCATCTTCCCGATCCTCTCATTCTCCAGCGACCTCTATCCTCTCGGCACCACCTTTCTGTCCTCTTGGCACCACCTGACTCACTAAAAGTCCAAGCTATAATTTTTGACGTCAAAGATAGAGAATCACTCGGTGGATCAGCGTATGGGGGTCAACGGAAGTTCACAAATGCACTCCGTGTCACCATTGTGTTATTTGTTGCATGGATTTGTTATGAGGTACTGGTCTTCTCTTTAATGCAACTAAAAAAATCAAATTTATTTTTTGTATGGACAAGTTCTTTCAAGTGGTCAACTTATCCCAGCATAATCAATGGTGTGACAGTTACCCACAATTCAATCAAATGCTAAATAAGAAATAAAAGTGTTTGCAAGAAGAAAGAAAAGTAAAGAAAATTGCAAGAAAAAATAGATTTTTCCCCCTTCCTTGGTGCTGCAGCCACTTGGTACCAGTATCCTCCTCGGTAACAGTACTATGATTGGTACGCTGGTTGTGCTGCTCCAGTGGGATAGTGTATGCCCCATACTTTTATTTGAGATTATTAATTGACTCATGTTAATCAATTTTGATTTTTTTGCTGCATAGTGTATGCCCCATACTAGTTAGCTAAATTAAGAAATATCTTTGTTTTTAGTGAGCTCAAGTTATTTTATTGATTTTCTGTTCCTGGTTTCAGGTCAGGTGCAGGGACGAGTGTTGAGCCTTCTGTACTTGTCAATTAATCATGCCACAAAACTGATGCCGGGAGGGTGGGAGTTGATTTGTTCATGTTATGAGAAATTTTAAGCTGAAAATTTGAGAATTTTGTATTTAGATGATAAATGAGTTTATATTTTGTCAAGTGTTCCCTTTTTTTTTATGCATCTTTTCCTATGTTTTTTGTATTTAGATGATAAATCAATTTCTTTCATGTTTTTTGATATGCACATATCTGGAACAATAATGCATAATTTTCATGAAGAATAACTAATCAATTTCTTCAAAAATGCGGCGAGAGTCAGATCTGCTTCTGTTTCTACGCTGAAGCTGTTGCACAGTGAGATTATAGGGCGCAGATCCTATTTAATTAAGCTCTTTCAAGTTTTTGAAGCTGTGTGTGTTTTGCTGGAGAAGAAGAGGAGGTGTGTGTTTTGCTGGAGAAGAAGAGGAGGGTGTTTTAGTCATTAACTATTTAATGTGGCATTTTTCTTAATAAATGAGATTTGGGGTGGCGTTTAACAAAACTAAAATTTTGGAGTGGCATTTTTCTAAATTCACAATTTTGGAGTGGCATGGAACCAATTTCCCCTTTTATTAACCGCAATTAGTTACATGATTTCAAGGGCTTTGAGAAATAGCCCTTTGACGGATTTACAAATGGTTAAGGAAATGAAAAAAGAAAAGAAAAAAAAGATTAATTTTCTGTAAAAAAATCAAAACAAGCTTCACGTAACTTCTGGATTTCAGAATTTCCACTGAATCATCACTTTTTCTGCTAGATCTTCAATCGTTTGAAACTGTTCTTGGAACAGTCTTGCACAGTGCTCTCGCCATATTATAAATATTGCAATTAGTAATAATCCCCTGAATTCCTTAGGCTTCTTGTTATCAAGCAACGTTACTTCATAGTCTATATCTCCAGTGAATTGTGCACTATGTTGAGGAAACAGTAGGTTGAAAATCCGAGTGTATAGTAGCTTCGAGAACACATATTCTCTAAATAGATGCATAGAAGTTTCTTGTGACCCTCGACACAAGTAGCAAATGCTGACCATATTGAATCCCCTTTTATTTAAATTTTCTGTAGTCAAGATTCTATTCAACAATAATAACCATCCAAAAATTCTGAACCGTGGTGGTGCTGGTAACTTCCAAAGACGGTGCAATTTGCTTTTGATTCTTGGTCCATTCTTTAGCACATAATAAGCAGATTTGACAGTGAACAAACCGGTTGAGTGACCCTTCCACATTGCATCGTCTATATTTTCTTGTGACATCATTAACCTTGACTGGTCTATTATCTGATGAAATGCTTCAAACTCAGAATGAGCCCTTTGAGTGGTGATCTGTCTGAACAGGTTGCTTGTGTTTGCAGTCTGGAGCACCTTATTGAGAGACACTTCCTTGCTCCATGAAAATGTATATAAAGCTTTGAACCGCAATTTAAGGATCCCTTCTCCCCAATCTTCATCCCATAAACTGATTGTGCTGTCATCTCCCATTTTTCGGATCATAAAACATTTTATATTATTTTGATGATGTGTATCATGCCATAATTAAATTTGCATCTCGTATTATTTTTTCGAGAGAGTGATCATGACACACGAGTGAATATAGCATACAACACATGACCGACATACATAACGTTACGTATTGTTATAGAGCCATGTTGTATAGTGTGTATGGATCACGGAGTAATTTTTTTACATACTACTTTTTATTGGAAAAAAAAAATGAAAGGAAGGAAAATATATGATCAAGTTAATTAATTCTGAGCACAATTTGTGGAACTTCATGTGCTAGATGTAAGTGGGCATATTATAAAAATGAGACCCACAATTAAACCAACAGTGGCTGTCCGGCTCTACTTATAGACCAAATAAGAAAACTAAAGAATTGATGTTCATAAATAATTAAAATTTTGAACAACTTGTTATCATTTATTATATATTAAACCATCTTAATTATCATGATATCAATTAAATGTGGTCCACCGCATTGATTTGCCTTATGTTTTACTCTCAACAACTATATAACCCAGTGTGTGGCGAGTTATCAACCTGTGTTTTCTTGGTTACTGTGATTTTTCACGAAAAAAGTGACGCGACATGACTATTATGTTGCGTCTGGATCATATTATTTGACCAATTTTTTTATGTGATGTAATTAAACTAGGACAAAACAATCACATCACGCGCATGATAACATTTATTATTATTATTTTTTTTTCAAATTTTAACTTAGTTCAAAAATTTTAAATGAAAAAAATACTATAAAGTATGAATAATACAAAATAAATGTAAAAAAATATTGGAAAAAAATGTTACGAGATGACTAGATCAGTTTGCTTGATATAATATGTCATTTTTTTTTATTAAAACAAGACACGTTAAATGGCACGCAAATCATGTCACGTGACTGACAACCATAACGTATCGTGATGTACCGTGACGAAATTAACAACAATGGAACTAATTTTCATTGTTTTGGATGATCCATAATTTTCCGAAAATAGTAGTTTTGTACTATCAAAAAATGTAAAAATATTTCAAAAGATATAAAATTTGATCTCCAAGCACATTTTAATACGAATATCATGGTGAGTGGATCGGATCTACTATTCGGACTTTGCAATGAAGATAAAAATGTAGAGTATAATTAGAACACAAAACCAACAATACATTTTAACCCTACCTATTTTTTAATTATGAGAAATAAATTAAACTAATTATAAGTGTACATGATGTGAATTATTACTACACAAGTAATAAAGCCTAATTTACACTCAATTCGGTTGCAAGTGTACAACCTTGTCAAGTAGTAGTTAGGGATCGTCTCCACAGGGACAAGTCGGAATATGAAATCTAACCTAACAATTTAATTTAGTAAAAGAAAGTAAAAAAAAAGTTTGTGTTTGTTCAAAGGTTGGTTTGGTTTCGATTAAAATGAATTAAACTAAAGTCTTAAAGCAAAATCTGAGTTTTTAACAAGTATGAGAAATTAGGGTTTCTTAGGGTTCCTATCCACTAGTGTTATGACTAATTGGTTTATTAAATTTGTTCTTTTAGTTATGAAGGCACAGTTGGGTGTTGTAGGTACAAAGGGATATCTCTATATTAATACCATCTTTAAATTAGAATAAACGTCACCTCTCGGTACTTGGCTACCCTAATCTAAAGTTATTAAGTTCTTACTGTCCCAATAAATCTAGAAAACTATCTTTCACCTCTCGGTACTTGGCACAATTTTCTAAACTATTAGGTGAAGCCCGTATAAGACAAGCGTCACCTCTCGGTACTTAGCCTATCAAATACTCTATTCCTTATGGTCTGGACCTAATATTCAATTTCTCAATTGCAAATACCAAATCCTAGGGTTTCATGTGATTTCGATTAAGTTCTCACAATCAATTAAAATAAAGAATAAATCATAACAAAGAACAATAATGTATAAAATAAAACCAACTAAATCATAACAAAAGTTTCAAGTACAACCCTAATCAACCCTAGAAAAGCCCTTAGCCAGCCATGGCTAAGATACAAATCAAATCAAAAGAATAAAAGAGTTCCAAAGGAAAGAAAATAATAAAACCAATTGATCAATGATCTCTTCTTCCTTCTTCTCTCTTCTAGCTTTTCCTTGCTCTTCCTTGTTGAAACCCTAGAAATTCTGCCTAAAAAACGTCACCTCTCTGTTCTACAAGTCCCCCTTTTATACCCCTAGCAAAACCTAAAAATAACTCCCTAAAAATAGCAAATTCGGGCTCTGAACCGACTTATTGCGGGCCGCAATGAGCGGAGGCAGTTAACAGACTGCGCAGAAAAATCTGGAGAGGTTATTGCGGGCCGCAATGAGTGTGTTGGAATGAAAATGCTGTGCTGGAGAAGTTATTGCGGGCCGCAATAAGGTTATTGCGGACCGCAATAAAGGTCCTGGAAATGCTGTATTGAAGATGGTTCTGTCTGAGTTGGTTGCGGCCCGCAATAAATTAATTGCGGTCCGCAATAAATGTGAAATCTACTCCATCTTCGTGCTGTCTTGCTCCATTAAGCTCCAAACACTTGATTACCTACAAAATAAACACAACTAGAGCAGTAACTTGAACTTTTAAACATTTCTAACCTAATTAAATTTAATTCCAACAAAACTTGGCTTAATTTACATAACAAACCCTAGGTTTCAACAGATATCATTTCGACTTATCAGTACAAATCATCAAAAAGTAAAAATATGTCCTTAACAATTTTTAATTATGAGAAATAAAATATGTCCTAAACATAACAAAATCTACTAACTTATTTTTTTTAGAGTTGTCTAGAAAAATTTCAACAAGAGTTGTAGCAGTTTGGCAAGAGACATCTCCATATATGTATCCTTTGATAAAAAATAAAATTTCATCCTTATTTATAATATCTTTTAAGACATTTTTAACATGCCAAGGGCTGCACATTTGCAAGAAAGTCCCTGGTTGTTCAAAAATCATGTTTTGATACCTTTACACTTGGTTTTAAGAGGCACTATCATCAAAACTTCATAGATTCAAAGATGTAAATGACATGTAACAATATAATTGCAGTCTTTTTACACTTTGAACCTCAGTTTCTCACTATTTACAAATGAACCCTTCAAAAACAGTGAAATTAGCTATTTGGCATCATAATCCCTCCATTTCTTTAGATTTGATTGAAAATAGGCCTTTTCCAAGTGATCATTAGGTAATTGAGGGTTGCAAAGGATGCCAGATGGCTCACTTTAAACAACCCTTGTGTGTTTATCTTTTGTTTAAGTCACTTTAATCCCTTTTTAATCATTTTTATAAAGAGATTATGAGGGTTTGATGAGCAAGGATGCCAGCTGGCTCACTACACTCATCTTGACTTCCAATCAATTTATAGAAAAGATCAAGGGAAATAGGAAAGAAGAGAGAAGGCAGAAAAATAGGAGAAAGATGTTTAAATAAAAGTGATTTTTATGAATCTTTTTATATATTTTGTTTTAGAACAATAATGAAGTAAATAAGAACATCAAAGGATCTAAAGCACATTAAAATGACATTTTTATATAGTTTTATTGCTGTTCAAAATAGAAAATGCAAGAAAAATGTATTTTTGATCATTAAGCTTTTATGTTCTTTAATTTGTCATGAGACAAATCTAGAAATCATGCAAGCTCTCCCTTTTGATTGTTTTAAAGGCATCAAAAACTGAAAAGAATATGAGACAATCAAAGAAAGAAGAAAAGGCAAAGGAAAAATACACAACAATCACCAAATAAGAACTTTATTCATCAAAAGCACATGTACAAGCTTTGGCCTATGAAGGCCTACATCTTTCTAATCCCTAATTGACTAATCAAAGCTTGCTATAGTAATCAGGAGAGGAAGAAGAGCTCAGCTGAGCTGATTACTATGGAATTTGAGAATTTCTAGCTATATTTGGAGATATATGGGTCTACTTTGCCATGGTGCTTGATTTCTAATCCGAATTGTGTGTGTATTTCTCTTCTAGGGTGCTTCTTATATAGCCTCAAGGCTAGAGCAATGCTAGAGTTTCGATTTGCAGCTTCATCTTGACCGTGTAATTTCATCGAACGGTTAGCATGCAAGAGAAAAATGGATTGGATTGGTGAGCTGGCCGCATCTTTGGCATGGCTCCATGTGTTGGCATGATCAGTGCTAGCTGTCCTTGCATTTTTATCGTTTCTTTCCTTCCATTTGATCTGTTGGAGAGGAGAAGAAGATCCTTTTCATACATGTGAACACGACACAGCGTGAGCCGAGAGGCTGTCCGTATAGCTGGGGGTAGCATGAGGCGCGTGACTGTTTTCTGTTTCATTCAAATCCACGAGCCTAGCTTATTTGTTGAAGCAAGCGGACCCCACACGTCAGATTAATTGAGAGACATCTTTTGTCCGATTAACAGCTGCGCCACTTTAATTGTTTTAAATAAAAGCATCCATTCCAAATATAATGGACGTCTCCATTTCATTCTTATTTATTTATTTTTTCAAAATTCCGTAACTATTCAATCATTTCGAGTTAGGAAGTATATAATATATCAAAATTCATGGTTTCACATGTATAATATTACCATGAATTCTAACACGCCATTATCTATTCATCTTGGAGAGCCTTCATATATTTTGGCATTTTCAAAGTATTTAAATATTGCCAATTTCCCATTTATTTATTTTGGCAACAATTTAGGGTACAACAATAACTATTTGTAGTTTTGGTTTTCTCCTACAATAAAAAAGAAAACATAATTAATATAATGAGAAACAATGATTATATTAATTGGTGAGTTAAATTATAATTTCATATCATAAGACTCATCAACAACCATAATTATCAATAGAAAACAATTAATCATGATTTTTGTTTATTTAATTATAATGAACTAGGTACTATTTTTAGTACTGTGTGTGCTGGTATGTGTATGTATATATGTCTATGTTAGAGAGAATTATTCATATACCAGTATCTCAAACATGCATATAGTTGTGAGCATGTAGCCTCTTTGATACATATCTTCGAAAGAGAAGCTAAAAAAGAGAGATATGATCATCATATATATATACAAGGTGTTAATAATATAATTGAATTTTATCTAAGTCTTTTATTTCATTGTTTGTTTATAATACATCTTTTATATTGTTACCTTTTTTTGAGTCATCACAGATCGATGCACACCAAAATTTATTCTTCTTATTTTACATTCCTTCAACCAATAACATTATATATGGCAATATATATCTATGTTTGAGAGAAGACTTGAAAAGTAGTTTAATAGGATAAATCCTTGGATGAGATCTATTCTGAATTAATATAAATGCAAATAAACTACTGAGTTATATATTATAAATGCAAATAAAATGTGGACTCATCCAATTTGTATGTTTTATTTGAATAGAAAAAGTGTGAGTGTGTGACCAAGAAAAAATTCGAAGAGAAAGGTTTACACACCACATGCATGTTAAAAATATGAACTACATGATTCATTGGTATGATTAAAAAAAAATGATTTTTACAACCATTAATTCTTTAAATTTTTGACATTTAACAATTTATTGCTTGCATTTTCATATTCTAGAGCAGGCGTGCACTAAAAAAAAAGAGTTATACCCGTTAATAATTTTGGGAAAGTGTATGTGCCGCTAACTCTATAACATTTTGTGTTGTTGGCCATATCTAGGCTAGCTACATGAGAACATAGTGACAAATGAATTATTCGGGTTCGGTTTAGCGGAGTCAAAAATTCATAATTCAGAAATAATATGGGTATAATTCGATAATAATTTGGAATTATATATTGAGTTCAGAGAGAAAATCTCAGTCCTACAAGGGAGCAAAACAAAAAAACCAAAAAGAAAACAAAATAATTCGTGAATAATTCATAAAATTCTGGAAAATTTTGTAAAATTTGTGAATTATTAGCGAATAATTTAATAAAAATTCGGTCAATCAAATAATTCATCATTTGGTTACGTTCGTCGACACCAGAAAAACAAATTATTATTCACGAATTCGTGAATCTTATCACTATTGATTGAGGATCACAATGCCCCCTAGTGAATTGATGAAGCATCACAAAGAGGCATATCAGGTGGCACATAAATAGAAATTTACTATTTATTTGTCACCTTGCAACCTTTGAAAATACTCTGAATTGATGAAACTATAAAAAATGTGGGTAAATATTTTAACGGGAGTAAGGCAATGGTACTATGAATAACGCACAGTAGTCCTACTTTAGAATATTTTAATTTTTAAAGTTCAAATAGTTGATCTAAACTGTTCAATATGATCTCTCTATAAAAATGTATTTACAGACTAAATTTTATACTTTTTATACTTTATTACATAGGTAGAAAATGTATTTTTTTAAATAGTCTTTGATCTTGGGGAAATTTTATGCTCATGTAGTTGTAATTAATATCAAAATAAGTACTAAAATGTATGACAATACATATCTTAATATCACTTTTTTCAAGTACAAACATCCAAAATATGAGATCTTAACATCTAAAATAGAAAATCTTAATTACATGATAATTTTAGAAAGCTGCATGTTTGAACACTTATTTGAGGTACTCCAACCAGATCAACAAATATATTCAATCACGGGAACAGTAATACCGACTGCAAAGTCGTGAGCGGAGTTCGAACTCTCGATCTTTAGATAACCACAGTCTTAAGACATTTTTTCCTAGGCAACTATACTACCGTCCCATCTCAACAATAATACCAACTCAATGCTCCAATTAACAAGATTCAATTTGTGAGATTCCATTTTCGGCCTAATTAAAGAGACATTTTCGGCCTTTGGGAAAGCGTATGTGACCCTAAGTGATAGTGTATAACCATAGTAGGAATTATCGGTATCGGGATTGGGATCGGTATCGGCTCAGGATCGGGGTTTTTTTTTTTTCTTCTTTATGATTTGCTACGTGAAGATCGGCTCAGGATCGGATCGGGGTAGGCCGATATTTCCTACTATGTGTATAACCTTTTGTGTTGTTGGCATTAAAACTATTAATTTCAGCCTTCTATAAGAAAGCCACATAGATGTCGCACTTAATTTTCTTTTCTTTTCTTTACGACTTGTTGCTTTGTGTCCAGATCTCTTTGTTTAGGCTCTTTTCTGTATTTTTTACTTATTAGAGGTAATTTCTGTGATTGTCCCTAGGTGGTAATTCTAACTAGTTAAGTGTTGTAAGAGTTTACCGAGCAGTTTCTTTAGTTTACTGGTAAGTATTACTGTATTGGTTTAGGGAGTAGTTTTCATTAGTTTACTGGTATGTGTTAATTACTTTGGTTTACTGGTACGCAATCCTGTACCCTTTCTAATATCTCTGATCTCCCACTGTTAAATTGTCAAAACTCAAAACAGACAATGAAGGGAAATTTGGAGTTGCTCAGAAAAGTTTCTCCCCGCCTTTGCTTTGTAATTCCTGGAGCTACCAAAATTATTGAAGAGGACTGTAGAAAGGAAATAAAAGATTTGGCTAATTAGCTGTAGTAGTATGTAGTGTTCTAATAATATAACTGTTGTTAATTTTATAAACTCTTTTACTTAATTTGTCAAATCATATATCAGAATTGGGGATACTGGATTCGACAGTGAAACCAGTGTTCTTTGAACAGTGATATTTTTTCAAAAATCTAGTCTCCAAGTAATTAATTTAATTCTTTTTTTTTAATTTGTTAGGTTCTTGGCAAGAATATTCTGAGTAAGGCTTCAATTTCCTAGAACCTCACAACATTGATTTCCTTTGATTGAACATTCAATTTCTTCTTAAAAGAATACTACATTGTAAAGAACTAGTTTTTAGTCTCGTGACAAAGGCACATGGTCTCTATGTGAGAGGTCATGGGTTCGAAACCTACATGGAAGAAACATTTTGTTGTATAATTACAAGGATATAAAAATAATTTGGGTGGCTTGACCTCGAACCTTTACTCAAAAAAGCCATATACCAGCAAGTAAAAGCTGATTGCTTTCCTTTCCAGATACTTAGAATCAGTAAAAGGTACACAAGACAGTTTATATTACCTTATATATGATTTGTTATGGTATGAATGCATGTGCCATATTTAGTTACATGTACAGTTTTATTCCTTTTCTTTTCAGGTGTTTCCTGATAGTTATTGGTTAAGCAAACATCTTTTTCAGATACACAACAACTTCTGCTTAAAGGTATCTTCAATTTTTCTGTTATTGTTGAAGTAGCTGTCATAGTTTAGATTTCATGCAAGGATTTGAATATATAATCATATAATAATCTCTGATATTGAGGCCTATTAATTTTCAAGTTCTTGTTTGCTGAATTTTTTGTACCATACAGAGGTTTAATAAGAACAAAGCTTGTGTGCTCGCCAAAATGTTTGTGTCGTTTAGGCATTCTTGATCTCAAGGTTTTCAACAATGCGCTCTTACTGAAGTGGTATTGGCAGTGGTGTAAACCTGAACAACAACTATGGAAGACAATCATAATAAACACGGTCAATGTAGGAACTTGTGTCTCACAGGCAATTGTGTTCTCTTCGATCCAAAGGGATATGGAGGGATTTTTCAACATGTCAACACAGAGAGTGCAGGGAAATGGAAGATCAATCTCATTGTGGGAACACAAAATGGGGGTAGGGCTGCTAAAGTACGAATATCCGAATATATACTCACATGCAGAAGAGGGCACAGGCCACAGTCTCTATCAGGAAAGCTGTGATGGCTCAGCCACTACGGGCACTGTTCCGACATACACTGTCAGATGAAGCGCAACAAGAGCTTTGTCAACTACAGCACCACATCCATTCGATGGTCTTACAAATGGATGGCAGTGACGATCTTAGATGGAGGTGGACTGCTTCCGGCAGTTTCACGGTCAAATCAGCTTATATGGCGCTGAAGAATGGCCCTAAAATCAAAACAGAGGTATCAAGAATATGGTTGATCAAGGCGCCGCCTAGGATGCTGATATTTGGGTGGTTGGTGGCTCGAAACAAGATCCTAATGCAGGATTATATGCAGCGACGAGGGTGGACATTGGCTAACAGATGTGCCATGTGCAAATCGTATATGGAGACGGTGCATCATTTATTCCGAGATTGCCCATATGCTGCAGGGGTATACACTATGCTAAAGACATCGACACCGATGAAATTTTGGCCACCAAAACCCCCAGTGGATATTACTGATAGAAGGCAGGTTAGTGGGATGACAGCCAGACAGAAATGCATGGTGCTGGTAATTTATTTTGTCTTATGGAGGGAGAGATGTACACGAAATGCATGGTGCTGGTAACGCCAAAGAACCGCGAGATCTGATGGAAGAAATCATATGGCACTCACAGTTATACAAACAAACCACAAGGAGAGACTGATCAACAATACCGGAAAATGAGGCAATTGAACCAGCCTGAAGCCTAGGAAAGAAGTAGGGGTACAGGTCGTTTCTGGCATCAATGGAGGGTGTACCGAAGCTAGTGGTAGAAAAACAGAACCACCAGTGGGTGGAGATGAAGTCGATATACCTGCTGGTACAAAGTCAGAGGGAAACAGCGTTTGGTACAGATTCTGGTACCAAGGATGTGTTTTCTGGTAAAAAAAAATACTGGTATGGATTGGTGATTGGTACCGGTCCGGATACCACTGGTAAGCTCTTCGAAGATAGTGACAGTACACCCAAGATGAGCCACGAATGAAGCAATAAATCAATTCGTTCTTTTCTTTTTTACATTGCTATTTTATTTCTCTCATTTCATATTGTACCTTACTGTTTTTATATTTTCTTTTTCTCTACAGCTCAACTGTTTTGAGCTTTCTTTTTCCTTTTTATCATTGTTGTTACAAAACCTTTGAAACTCTTTCAATGAAATTAAATGGGGCATGACCCGCATTTTTTCTCAAAAAAAAAAAAATATGCAGCATTAATCCATTTCGCACATTTCAATATTTTTATTCAATTAAGTGCACATCAAACATCAAAGGTCCTTCAATTAAAATACTAAGCAACACAACTCCCCCCCCCCCCCCCCACACACACCCCTACCCACAATTTGTTAACAGAAAAAAAAATATTATTACAAGTTACAACATATATACTACAACACCAAAAATAACAACTGCAATCCAATTATACAGATAATAGATATGTGGAGCCCTTCTTCTTCTCTTTTCTCTCTCTATGATGTAAGCACCTTTGTTCGTGCTGAGTTCAACTCCTTGATAAGATCTTTGATAGAAATGCGCTCTTTTGGCGACTCTTTGGAGCATAGAAGCCCGCATTGAATCACCGAAACCAAACAATTATAGACATTTTCAGATACATACAGATTTTCTTCTCCATCAGCTTTAGAGAATAATTTGGGATCGATTATGTCCATGACTTGGTCGGGGAAAGCCATTTGAACATGTTTCTGAAGGCTCAAGCCATCTCTCATTCTCTCATCGGTGGGACTTACTCCAGTGAACATCTCAAGCAGAAGAACGCCGTAGCTATAGACATCTCCTTCTACCGTTGGCCGACCACCCATCCCATACTCTTGACAATGAAAAATTAATAGTTACAACCCTAAATTTAGTATAGAAGCATAGTGAACTTTGACTCTATGTGTTGACACATACATATAATTCATCTAGTTTTTCGAATTTAGGCTCACATGGTCGTGAATATAATCGTGTCCAAGTTTTTAACACATAGATAGTAAGTTGAAAACAAGGCAATATTTGTTTTTTCCCTTTGGCCTCGCAAGTGGTATAAAATTGGTCATTTTTTTAATTTTGAAACATAAGAAGGTCGATGAGTAATTTTATTGAAGTGACATAATAAAAAATAGTAATTGTCAAAAAATAAGCTCCACTATACCTGGAGGAATATAGCCAATAGATCCTTTGATTCCACGGGTGCTTGACATTGATTGAGAAGGCATGGTATCAGGTCGAACCAAAATTTTTGCTAATCCAAAATCACTCACATGTGCAGTCATGTCGTCATCCAAAAGTACATTGCTGGGTTTGAGATCACAATGCACGATTGGTGCGGGTACATGGTAATGGAGATAATCTAGGGCTGCTGCCACATCAAACGCGATGTTCAACCTCTGGATGAAGCTGAGGCTTCTGAATGGCCGATCCATACATGCATTTGGATGCAACCATGTTTCCAAGCTACCATTTGGCATGAACTCAAAAACCAAAGCCTTGAAATCATTACCTTGGTGGTCTATGCTAGAGCACAAACTCAACACTTTTACAAGGTTCCGGTGTCTCACATTTTTTAGTGCCTCACATTCAGAGAAGAAACTTCGAGAAGCACTGTGTTTATCTAGGTTTAGCACCTTCACCGCAACGGTTGTCACATTCTCAAAGCTCATAACGGCTTTGTAAACTTCTCCAAATGCACCTCTTCCAATTAGATTCTTCGAACAGAAACTTTCAGTAGCTCTAAGAAGGTCATTGTATGAAACAAGCTTTAACCCATATTTCAAAGCCCTATCAGATTGTGGGTTGTTTTGAGGGTTGTTTCTAGGATAATAAATCACTAACAAGCAAATGATTTCGGTTATGCAAATAAAAGAACCAACAATAGAACTTATAAGCACCATATTTCTTCGAGAGTGATGTTTCTGTGTTGAAGGTTGTGAGAAGCACTGTGACAAATGCATTTGAGGCACTCCACCACAAAGTTTTGGATTTCCTCTTACATCTAGACCACTGACATTCTGGAAAATACCTTTTTCAGGTAATACCCCCTCGAAATTATTGAAAGAAATATTCAAATATTGTAAATTCATTGTAGCCAGGAATTCAGGGACCTGACCAGAGAGCGAGTTGTTAGACACATCAAGGTTTTGCAGCCCTCTCAGATTGCTCAAACTTGTTGGAATTGTTCCTTGGAACATATTGCTTCCAAGATAAAGGTCTTCAAGTTCCTGGCATCCATCAATTGTGCTAGGAATCTCTCCATGTAACTTGTTATTCGAGAGAGAAATTGATTGTAGGTTTTTCAAGTTACCAATTTCTGGTGGCAAGATGCCAGTTAGATAATTGTATGACAAGTCCAAACTGACAGAAAGAGAGGGAAGACCCATGATTTCTTTGGGAATTTCACCTACCAACTTATTATATGAAAAACTCAAGATTTCTAACAATTTCATGCTACTTAATTCTGGCGGTATACTCCCTTCTAATGCATTAGTATCTAGATATAGCAAGGTCATTTGGGTGAGGTTGGCAAGAGTTGATGGGATTTGGCCTGAAAGCATGTTATTATTGAGTTTTAACTTTCCCAATTTGGAAAGATTACCAATTTCTACCGGAATGGTACCACTAAGAGACATCATGCCTAGGTTAAGCTCGACTAAGTTATTGAGTTTTCCGAGCTCTGCTGGGATGCTTCCTGAAATTGAGTTATTAAACAGTGAGAGATGTAGAAGACTAGTAGAAAGGTTTGTTATAGAACTAGGTAATGATCCTTGTAGTTGGTTGTTTGCAAGATCTAAATGTTCAAACAAAGTACAATTGGTCAAGGCTTCCATGAAACTCCAGTCATGTTGTGTCTTGGCTTCTAGTTGATTACAATAAAAAAGAACTCTTTGAAGATTTTGTAAGGCTCCAAAGCTAGATGGTATCACGCCACTGAAATAATTATAATTTAATGAAACCTCAATAAGATCAGAACAGTTGGATATGGATGGTGGAATCCGTCCTTTGAGTTGATTGTAATGTAGGCGTAGATATTTCAAGTTTGGTAAAGTATTGCACATTTCAAAAGGTAGAGTTCCCTCAAGTTGGTTCCAAGCAAGTTGCAAAAGATACAATGCTGATAGGTTGTAAAGGGAGTGTGGTATTTTGCCCGAAATGTTGTTATGATCAATGCTAAAAAACTCGAGGTATTGAAGCTTCCCCAGTTCATCCGGGATGAATCCACTTAACATATTATAGGAAAGATCAACATCTATTAAATTTTGAAGATTACTGAAGGTATGTGGGATGGAACCATAGAACTGATTTCCGTAAAGAGAAAGATAAAGTAAATTAGTAAGGTTGCCCAAGCCATACGGGATGTAACCACTAATACTATTTATCTGAAGACGTAGATCTGAAAGTTTGGTAAGGTTACATAAGGTAGGTGGGATGGAACCTGTCAAGTTATTATAGTAAAGAATAAGATGTGATAGGTTAGTAAGTTTGCCTAAATCATCTGGAATATCGCCATGAAACTGATTTTGGTGAAGATATAGAGATATTAGGCTAATAAGGTTGCCCAAGGTGGAAGGAATTGATCCTGTTAGATTATTGGCATTCAGTTCTAATACTTGGAGCTGTGAGAGGAGGCCGAATTCCAATGGTATGCCTCCTGTTAGGAAGTTTTTGCCGAGATTAATAGTTTTAAGTTCTTTGCATTGTGCTAAATTAGATGGGATGTTTCCATGGAGATTATTGTTTGTCAAATAAATATCTTGTAGATTTGAACAATTACTTAAAGTAGATGGAATGCTACCATCAAGAAAATTCACACTTAAGTTGACAAAACGTAGCCTACCCAAGTATCCGATCTCTATCGGGATACTTCCTCTAAGCTGGTTATCAGAGAGACTCAACCTCTGGAGGAACGTGAGGTTTGCTAGAGATGGAGATATATAACCTGATAATTGTTTGGAGTTGAGAATGAGAGCAGTTACTCTATCAGCATGGTGCCGGCCACACAAGATCCCTTGCCACTGACAGTAGTTCAGTGACTCATTCCATGAGGAGAAGACTCCAAGAGGGTCATCATGTATTTGGGATTTGAAGGAGAAAAGGGCTGATAGATCATTTTTACTAGTGGTTGCAACAAGAGAAAAGGAGGATAAGCTTAAGAGGAGATAGATAGTGAGAAAGTTGTAACAATGTTCCATGATTTGTGTAATGAGGGCAGTGTGTTTCTCTCACACATAGTGCTCTTCTTATAGTTGACCTCATGAGTCGTTCTACTTTTGATTATTCTGTCTTGTATGGACTATTAGAATTAATTAATTTTCCTTTTGAATGATAAGTTTAAAAAAAAAACGTGTTGGAGATGACTGGCGGCTATGAAAGTTGGGACATGGGACCGCCTCTTTTGATTGTATCGTATTTCTAATCTATCAATAAAATATAATATTAGAAGCCTAACGCCTTTCTATCTTATTACACAAAAAAAAAAAAAAAAAAGATTGCCAACTTGGCAACTTGTCATCTTCGAATGTACCTAAAAGAAAAGAACAACCGAGTCCGAAGCTGTCATTCTGTCTTGTAGCTGCAAAGTATTTTATATATTGTACCCGTGAAAACAGGCTAGAGGTGACTGACCAGCTATGATAATTGGGGCATGGGTAGGGGTGAAAACGGAGCGGATACGGAGCGGATAACGCTGATACCATATCCGCATCCGTCGGATAATGAGCGGATACGAATACGGATACGGATAGTAAACGGATATCAAAATTCAAAACCAAATCCGCCTTAAACGGATACGGATACGGAACGGATAGTCCACGGATACGGATTCGAATACGGATATAAAACAAATAATGGTCGGATAATTAAGATATATGAACTTCTAAGATACAAAATACTAATTATTAGACATATATTTGAAATTGGTAAAGAAAACCTATAAAATATATAATTTGTTAGTTATATAAATTAAGTCTTATAAATTTTTTAATTAAATATTGATTATGTAATTTGTTACAAAAGTAAGGGTAATTTTAAAAACTTTCTTCTCTCTACTGGATGACTCTTGGTGTGTGGTAACTGGCAACAAATGAAAAGAATTTGGTGTCAGATTGTCAGAACTATTAGTGTGAAATATAAATTTTCAAAATAATTCCATCGTGGAAGACAGCTGCATGTGCGGAGAACTTCAAAAAAAATCAAATCGTTCCGGAGACAGCTGTATATGTCGTCATGTAGTTTCTTTAGTCCCACAATTCGTATTGAAACACGTGCCTATCGGTATATAACCATTCTACTTCGGTAGAGAATCAAGAAATTGCGGACTCCAAGTAATATTTATAAGATTGGAGCCCTAACATTAGCGATCCGGATATATGCGGATATCCGTTCCGTTTTAACATCCCTGACCAAATCCGTATCCGGATCCGGGTACTGTACTGCTTACCCAATAAATATCCGGATCCGTTTTCGAAATTATCCGAATCCGTTTCAAACGGATTCGAATTATTAACGGATACGGAGTGGATATCCGTCGGATAATCCGGCTCCGTTTACACCCCTAGGCATGGGACCCGAATTGTGAATTATTTTGTCTATTATTGGAGTCTTTAATTTGAACGAACTAAGAAAATTCCTACAACCAACGATCAAATCAGGGGCGGAACCACGTTTTAAGTATAAGGGAGGCTAAATAACATCTTTTATAAAATAATATAGAACCAGACTTAGGTGCTATGGATAGCACAAGATCATCCGTGTTACAATCTCAAAAATTATCGTATAAATTTCAAACTTCAATTTAAGTAGCTCAATAAATTAATTATATAACAAAATTGTGGAATACCATTTTTTACTATGTTAAAGTTTTTTTTTATTATTTATTATGATTTATGAAGATGTCAAAACACGACCTAAAATATTGCAATATATATACATATATATATATTGCAATATATATATATGGTGGAAAACGGAGAGATAGCAAAACTGGGGATTCTTTGAAATATAATGGTGTTTTTCGTAGTTCAACATCCTACCTACCTAGCTGCTAGATCTGCTTGCTAGAAAGCTTCGTTGTTATGCTTCTAGAATTGGGAGGGACTCATCCTTCGATATAGTGCTTCTAGCCAAAATTTAACCTATGGTCGGATGCCCGGTTCAAGATCGAAGAATGGATTGTGAACAACAAAGAGAATGGATTGTGTTAAGGTTAATGTATTTGACTTGCCTATATATCTCGACTCAAAAATTTATTGACTTGTATCTTAAGCACACAGAAAGTATACGTTAGCCTTGCAGGCAAAGATTTTCTTGATATGTTATTCTACTGATACGTTCTAATGCTATGCCTCACTAAAGTTTAGTTCTTAGCTTCAGTTGGGACTTTTTTTATTATTATCAGATCAGTCACTATTTTATTCTTTATTGTTGGTCTTTGAAGACAATGAGTTTGCAGTATCATCTTTGCTTGAAGTGTTATTCCTTGAATGCTTTTATCAAGTGCATACATACCTTTCTAAAACCTCTGGTTCGACCTTTTTCGGATAAGTTTTTTTCTTTTTCTTTTTTCACTGTGAACACGCAAAAATCGAAGCATCCAAATTTTGAGTTTTAAAGTTCACAATCAAGTCCCTTTCAATTTGTTAAATTATTATGGAGGGTGCTAATACATATAAAAGAAAAAGAGACTGAAAAGTAAAAACAACATTTCTTTGTGTTGGAAAAAACAACATTTATAGCAAATTCTTTATATATATATGTTGCTTAACTAATTGATTTCATCTGAGACTCCGTATTTACTACTTTTTCAATGAAAAAGTGGGATTCCGATTACTACTTTTATAACCATAAGTTTCATGCAGATCAGATATGCGCAGAACTTGGGTTCCACGTAGATCCAATATATGCGCAGAATCCTAATTCTGCGCCTGATCTTCTGCGCAGATCTGATCTGTGAAAATGATATATTCTGAATTTTCAAAAAACTGAAGATGGTAACTAAAAAAATTTCAGTTAGATGCATGTGTGCTTTTTGATAGCGCTTTTGTTCTCATGACTTCTGTTAGGTGTTTTTTTTTTCGGGTTTTATTGAAGAACTAGAATTATTGTTTGATCGAAATTCGGTTAAAAGATTCTTTATAAATATTAAATTTTTTTCTTTTTAAAGACGAAGAAGAAAAAAAACTCTCAGGAATAATTATAAATCAACCATCTCTCGTAAGAAATTAAAATAATAATGCAAGTATTCTTTATTATGTTATTATTAGGTGATTACTCATTACTTTATTATACAGACTGATGCCTCTACAGAAAGAATTATGATATCCATTGATTTCTTCCTCCTAATTGCCGACAATATATTGTTTGCCTACATTATGATTATGATGGCAGGACAACAAATTAGAACAATAATTTCAATTCCTTTATTCAAAGGGGGGAATTTCATGTATACCCCTCAAAAGCTTCAAAATTACTCATTTCATGTATACATAATAATGTTTAGCTAGGTAGGGGTGAAACCGATCGGATATGGAGCGAATAGTGTTAAAATCATATTCATATCTGTTTTTATTTTTGGGATACGATATGGATACAGATTGAATATTAGACAGATATAGATCAGATCAGATATTTATTAAAAGATATATAAATATTATTACAAAATATTAAAATTCATAATATTTATCTAATTATAATGATATACATAATATTTTTCATAATATATATTAAACTATATTGTATCTACTATTTGGATAAGGATATATAATTGAAACATAAAACCATATCAGTATTCATATCAACATGCATGGATATTCAGATATTCAGGTATCCATATCTAATTTTTCGAATACAAATCAGATATTTTCCATTTTGTTTTCACCCCTACATGTTAGGTATATAATGCTATATATTTTAATGTTTTCCAAGACAAAGTACATGAGATTATACATATGCTGGGGATTAATTTGATCACATTTAATAACTGGTATACACTAAAATGTTCACAACATTTGTAAAACAAGTTTGGACACTTCTCATTTTATGAAGCCCCTAACTGATACACTAAAAAATTATGAGGGGTGTTTGTAAAAAATGTACCGTGGGTAGACGACTGCTGACATTGATAATTTTGGAAGTAATACCACCAAATGTTGACCTCTGCGTAACAAGTGCACCTAGAGTGTACTTGTGCTTGTGATATTACATTATGCATCTGTAATTTAGGTTAAAATAATTAATAAACAAGTAGTAGAGCAAACAAATAAAATTAACCACTTTATCCTCATAATTCCTTTTCAGTCCTCTTCCTTGTCTTAATACACAGTTAAATGTTAAATTAATTGAGGATCAAAAAGAAAAAAACAAACAAACAAACAAAAAATGAGCAAAAGCATAAAAAAAAATGAAATAAGCAAATAAAGCAAAATTTTATCAAAAACCCTAAACCATGTTATGAAAAAATAGCATGCAAAAGATAATAGATCAATTGTGATGATTAAATTTAAGAGGAAAGAAATATATATCTTTTTTGGAAGAAAGCATTATTTTTGCTGCAGTTGTACTAATAATTCTTTCAAGCTGCAAAAGATGAAAGAATTATGACCATGTTATTTTATTTTTATTTTTTCTATTGGGTCAAAACATGGTTATTTTCTTTTTATTTTTTTGCTACTGTACCAACAATTTCTCTGAACTCAAGAGATCTCACACAAATCACTATAAGTCTTATTAAGAATGATTATGGTGGAGTAGGCTTGAGATTGTTGTATATGTTGAAATTTGATGCACAAGCAACAATGGTGAAAAGTAGATCTTGCTCAAATTCATTTTTATTTATAGAGGAAGAAACAAAATATGGTAACTGGCATCAACCGTTACAACGGCCAAGATAATCGTTACAACGGTTGGTCCCAGTTGATTGGTTTCACTACATTTAATACGAGCATTTATGACAACGATTATAACTGTTACAACGATTTACACTACGGTTGCTCTCTGAAGATTTTTCAGAAAATTACAGAGTTTGAATTCGAGAAATTAATTAAATCGTTGTGTAACGGTTAATAATCATTGTGACTGTTATTCTCAAATATCTCAATCTCAAATTTACTTTACCAATTTTACATATTTCATAATACAGTAGCATTGAGACATATCTTCTTGATCCATTTCCTAGTTCATCCTTGATTCATCTGGCAATTTATAACATCATGAATTTGCACAATATCTTAAGACAACAAAATTGTAAAATTCAACAAATATATATTTTGCAACAAATTATTGCAACTGAACAAATATTTGATGCATTAGATTAAAGATATTGCTAAGTAGAATATGACTAGATTGGACTATAAGAATTTTTTGTTCCTTTACTGTTGAATGGTAAGTAGAAAATGATCGGATTGGACTTGTAGATGCGAAGTACTTATTATTTTCTACCCGTGAAGACTGGGATGGAGATACTGGCTATTAAAGTTAGTACATGGAACCGGAATTATGGCTCATTTTAGACTCAGAACACATTGTTGGAGTCTTTTGAATATGACTCATAAAATGTTTAAATTTCAGAATATGAAAGCTGGAGAAAACTGGCTATATATGAAAGTATAAAAATGAGACTACGCAACTCAGAATAATTCTAGAATCAACAAGGAAAACAATATCAGTATGACACAGTAATGAAATTTATCTTTATTACATCAAGTAAGATTTAATAATTAAGTACTTATGATCGAAGTTTCACAAAGAACAACAGATATCAGAGTCAACCTAAGATTCTCATCTCTAAGCTGGAAAGAACCTCATCATATATCTCTATACTAAGATTCTTTGAGTGATGGTACAGTACTATATACATAGTGCACATTTTCAAATTATAAATTAATAGTCGAAAAAATCTTTAAATCAAGTGATTTTGTATCTATTTAAAAAATAGTAAAAATATTCTAAATACTGTAAAGTTTGGCCTCCATGTACATTTTGATATGGAGATAAAAAAATTCTACAAATGATTTGAGAAATGGTGCATGGGTCTCTAATTAATTAGTGCCTCATTATCTTCAGATTCAGATTAATATATAACAATAGATCTACGTCTTTTTTACTACCATTTGATAAAACCCCGTAGTTGTCTTAACATTTTTTAAGTAAACTAATTAATCTTTTGACAGTTTTTCACATAGCTAGGAGAAATTGACTAAGACTTGTATAAAGAGTCGTGCATCATATGTTTCGAGCCACTACCTTACGAGAATACTTTTTTAGTGAACTATAAATTAATATAATGGAAATGCTAATTTCTGATATTGTAAGTTAATTTGAGAAATTTCATAATTGCGTAAATTTACTACAAGAAATGGTTCTGAAAATCTAGTCTTTGGTGGCATTAGAAAACACCACTAAAAGCCAGAATAAATGCCTGCCTTGACTTTTAGCGAGGTTTCTCTCTCTTTGAATTTTCAATCCTGCGTAGACAAGCTAATTTTCCACAAAGACGTAACGACTCATTGGAAGTACAGGCCATTGGGGCCTGGGTAAAATGTTTGAATGTTAGGTATAGGTTACCAGATATGTGTAGGAGGAGACTAAGATAAGAATTGTAATTGATGGAGACACAAATATAATTTGGTTCAAACTCAAAATATAATCCGAATTATACTCAAATTATTCCCGAATCACAAGTTTTTGACTCTGCCGAACCGAACCCAAATTTAGTGAGCACAACTCCAAAAGTACATTAGATCGACTTCAAACGCCGAATCCAAACCGTTAAAATTTATGTGCTTCATGAGTGATGCATATACATGCAAAATTTTGGAAGTTTCGAATTTATTTGCTAGAAGGTCAAGCCGTTAAAGAAATGAATCTTGACCGCTTGACCTTGTAGCAAATAAACTCGAAACTTTCAAAATTTTGCATGTACATGCATCACTCATGAAGTACATGGATTTCAACGATTTAGATTCGGCGTTTGAAATCAATTTGATATACTTTTGAAGTTGTGCTCACTAAACCCTCTTGGTGAGCACATCACACCTTAGCTTTGCTCGTTAAATTTTTTTAATGTGTCATTTAAAAAACTCAGATAAGATAAGACAGTATAATATATATAACTGATATAATGAATTGGTTGTATAAATGGAAAGATACAATTCGTAATAGTTTGATCACTACTAGCGAATAATTGGTCGACTAGTTGGACTAAATGGTCGTATTTTACAACATTGTTAAGATATCTTAAGATTTTTGGTTTATGCTCAAATGCTGAAAAATAAATCTGCTGCAATTTGAAACTAAGAACACTAATTCTGAAATCTTTGTAATCAGAATCCAACTGTTGATCTTTTTCTAAATGCATCTTGAAACAACTAGTTTTTTCGTACACATATCTCGAAATAATTCAACAACTGAATTCGGATTATAAGAATTTAAGAATTACTGTTCACTGCAATTTGCAGCAGATTCGGACTCCAAATTCTGAGCGAAGGAGTCCACTTACTTCGAGGGGTACTCTTAAATCATTGTAAAAGTGTCATGTTTACACAACTGCACGCATGCATGTGCAATAATCACCTAAATACTGCCATCACTCTGTGTAAACCATGTGAAATTCGTACCCTCTTAGATATCTCAAACTTTGAGTTTATCTTAGCAAAAATCTGGAATTTTCGTATCTTTTTCGCACAAATCTCAAAGTACAATAATACTGAACTCCTGCATTAAGAATAGGCATCAAAACTTTTTTTGACCAGACTTTAAATTAACTCAAAATTTGAGATATCTCAGAGATACATGCTTCTTTGTGTGGAGTGGAGGTCATAATTTTAAGGTTAAGATAATAATTTTTTATAAATATTAAATAGTCGGATAATTTGACTTTAAATTTTTACTTAAAAAATTCAGTAATTTTATGTCTATTCTCTTTCGCCACTTTGCAATTTTGAGAAAAATAAATTGATATAATTTCTTTCTTTCTTTTTTCTTTTTTTAGGACAAGTTCCGAACGACACAATTAATTATCCTTCAAATCAAAATTTCAATCAGAGTAATCTTCTGAAATTTTCTTTTGAGTTACGGGTATAGACATATCATACCACTATCAGTCTGTGTTACGTTACGAAATTTTTACAATTTATTTCTGAATATTTTAAAGGCAAAAATTGAAAATCGGGCTAACAAAATAGAAATTTAAAAAAATCTTAGATTATGCTTCTCTAAATAAGTATGTCAAGTGTGAATCAAAATCGCGTCGAAATTTTGAGATTTTGACACTTTATAGTCTCAGTGCGTCCGCACTCATGGTGAGTGCGGGTGACTGACCCGCACTAGCTTCTGTTTTTCTTAAATTTGTTTGCTAAATTTCTGTGAGTGCGAATGGGTTGACCCGCATTGGATGCCAGTGCGTCCACACTCATGAATTTCTGTGTTGATCTGAAATTTCTGAAAATCGACTAAGTAATGGGTGCGGGTGGGCTGACCCACACTGGGCTCGGACTTTTCCAAATTTTGCTGAAAATTGACTCTAAGTATTGAGTGCGTCCGCACTGATGGTGAGTGCGGGTGGATGACCCGCACCGACACCAGTTTTGCGCTGAAATATCAACCAAGTACTGAGTGCATTCGCACTCAGATCCAGTGCGGGTAAACGACCCGCACTGGATGATGCTGAGGGTTTATTTGCATAATTCCTTTGTTCCCTTCTCTCCCACTTCATTTCTTTTCCGTTTTTCTGTGAATTTCGCCCAAGAGAGAAGAAAAAGAGAGAGAGAGCTCCCTCTTCCTCTCGAACCACCGATTATTGCGAGAAATCAAAGTTGGAACCGAGCAAGTGGCCGTAGATCTCTCCTAGCCCTTCTATTCGGTATTCCTTTCTCTTCCCGTTTCTCTCTAAAATCTCAGATTTCACGATTGCTCGGGTTTTCATTTTAAACTCGAGATTTGTGTTCGGATTGCTTGTAGACCAGCTTCTCGAGCTTCCTTGGTTGTTTATTGTTGATTCTTTCTCCGATTCCCTCTCGATTTTGAACTTTGATTTTTAGAGTTTTCGTGCCAAAACCAAATTGGGAATAATCGTGAACTGTTTAGTTTAATCCAACCGATTAGACTTGTAATCGATAAGGTTGCCTCTTGATCTTGTATTGCTAGAACGTTTAACGGCTAATTTGAGGTTTTGACCAAATTAGGGTTAACCAATCGGTAAATTGAATAGTTACGAGAACTGAAATTGTAAACTAGTAAATGAATTATTACCAAATTGAGATCGTGTATGGTTTAGAAGACCCGAATGGAAATTGTGAGAAGTTAGAGATTCTTAAGCGAGAAAGAGGAATAGGAAAGTATAAGCCCTAATCTAACTCGAGTGAACATCTCGATCTTGAACCGAGGTTAAACCAAGTTTATGTGTAATATAGGCATAGACTCGGTCGAGCACGACTTTGCGGTACACTTCGAGACGTCTGATCCATAAGTACATGACACGCTCGCCGTGAATAGGTGCGGGATTCTTGGACTTGTTTGATATTTCATTTTCAGTAATTAAACTGTTTATTCATTTGTCATGTTGAATATCTGATCTATTGCGTTGTTGAATTGTGTACATCATTTGCATAGCCCAAATCAAATTAAACTTGAATTGACGTGACTTGAATGAATTGCATGCTGGTATGGTTATTAGTTGTGTCGATCTATTATGATCTGATTTTGATTGAGAGTCACCACGAATTGATGATTGAGAATGTGTATGTGAGCGGATTTACGAAGTTGAGCCGTATGACTGACTTGGATCCAACGAATTTGCAAGGTTGAGCTGTATAGCTGACTTTGAGCCCGAGATCCTTATAGCGCTTTAGGTGAATGGCCCTCAGTTTTCCCAGTACCGGTTGGGACGAGGGGTGAGTGATTGTATTGATGGGTGGGAATTTGTAAAAATGAATTTGCAATGTGTATGCATTTGGATGGTCAATTGAATATTACGAACATTGGAATGATTCCAAAGAGGATTTTCTTTATATGACTTGAACCAGACCTTAATAAAACGGTTAAGCTAAGCGATTACAGATGAGTGTCAGATAAAGGGTCCAACTCGGTGGAACGTCTGTAGGTGTTAGTAACCCTACAGACGAGGGTTTGATAAAGGGTCCAGCTCGAATGAACATCTGTAGTTGCTACAAGCCCTAATGAGTCGAGTTAAGCCAAATATTTATTGTGTTTGAAATTCACCTTGGAAATTCTGTAAACTGTGATTCGGTTTATTATTGTTGTCGAGCATATGCATTACTTTTATTATGAATATGTATCTATTTGAACTGCTATTGTTTGGGTTTCATTTTTGAATATGGAGTTTGATTGCAAGTCCAATAATCTAACTGTGGCAAATTCGCACTGAGAATTTATTCTCATCCCCACCCCTCCGGAGAGACACGCGAGTAGTAGGCCTTTGGTAGTTACCTATATATGACCCTAGAGATATTTTTGTTGTATAGCTTTAGGGTAGGACTTATGGTTAGTATCCAGACGAGATACTTTTGATGAATTATATCCTGACCAGACTATGTACTCGAATTTATATTTAGAAACTTGTTTTATATTATTTATTGCCTTGATTTTCTGATTGAATTGTTCATTGCCTTGTAAGCATACACGGTGTTGTATGCTTACGGCGGGGTATTGTCGCGACTCATGGCCGCGGGGTGTGACAGTCTGCTAATTAAATTTTGAATTTATGAATTTGACTATGAAGATAGTTTAAATGTCTTTCTTTTTGTTTATACATATATGTGCTATTTTTTTTCACTTTCTGAAGTCGTAATAATTAAAATTTAAAATTTAAAATTTAAATAACAAATTAGATTGGAATCAATTTATATTACATTTTATATGCATAGAAGGAACTATGACATTTTTATTTTATTTTAATAGAGATTAATTTCATAAAAAAATCAATGTTCAGACATTGTGCACATATATTAATGTTCAGCGTTCACTACAACAAAGTAGACACTTTTTGTGAGGGAAAAAACGCTTTTATGACGGTCGTCCGTTGCAAAAAGTACCGTCGCAAAAAGAAAAATCTGAACAATGAGAGTAGTCTGTCACAAAAAGTCTCTTTTTTATCCTCGCGAAAAGTGTCTCAATCTTGTTGTGGTTCTAATTTCAGTTTTTTAGAATAAATGGTTAATTTGTATACTTTTAATGCACACACAAATGTAGATCTAAATGTCACCATATGTATGTCAAAAGTAGACAAATTAACTATGTGTCTTCGGAAACCGATCAATTAGAAAATTGACATTTTTCTTAAATAAACTACATATAATATTTTTTTAATAGGATAAAATGAGTATTTCATAAATTTAAAATGAGTTTTAATAGAAAAGGGAATAAAATCGATAAATTTGTGACTTCTTCAAATTTGAAAGAATAAATATGATATTATGAAGTTTTAAGGGGGGATACGTAATTTTGAAGTTTTTGAGTATTTATCAAATTGCCCCCTAATTGTAATAATTAAAAAAATGTTTGAGGAAACATAGTATTAATAAGATTCTACGGCAAGTTACGCTTGACATGTTCCAATATATTGTACGAGCATTAGAATTCAACTTAAAGTAGGTATATATTTTGCTTTAAAGTGAAAAGGAAAGAAATAAAATATTTTCTTTATGTTACTTTCGAATTGCTGTCTTTCTTCATAAAATTTTCTCTTACAATTTTCTGTATTTTTCTTTCTTACAGATTTACAACTTACAAGCCTCGGCCGGAAGTAAGATCTAAACTTTTTGGAATTTTTTAAATGAAGCCCGTAGCTAAAAGCTAAGTATTATGTATGCTTTTGATTAGGATATAAATTTGTGCTATGTCATGATTAGTTATGTTTTGATCAACGGTGGCTTAACAAAACAGTAAAATCATTGGATCAGCGATTTTTAAAGTGGCTTAATAAATAGTAAAAAATTTCAGAAAAATGTAAAATTTGGTCTCCAAGCAGATATTAATATGGAGAAGAAGATGAACGGTTCAGATCGACTTTTTGGATTTTGAAATTTCAAATTTTTACCGGAAGCATTTCGGCCCATATGCTAGAGGAAGCGCGTTAGCCGTACTCTATATATATATATATAGAGAGAGAGAGAGCGTGGCTAATTTGCTACCGGAAGCACTTCGACCGAGGTGCTTCCGGAGCTATATTAGCATATGTGATGTTCAAACAACAAATCCAAACCGTTAGATGTTTAATCTATATTAAAATCTACTTGGAGACCAAATTTTACATTTTTTAGAATTTTTTTACTATTTATTAAGAAGGTTTGAAAATCGATGTTTTTATTAAAATTCTGCACCATAAAAAACAGCGACTTTCAAACCATCTTAATAAATAGTAAAAAAGTTCCAAAAAATGTAAAATTTGGTGTCCAAGTAGATTTTAATATAGATTAAACATCTAACGGTTTGGATTTGTTGTTTGAACATCACATATGCTAATATAGCCCCGGAAGCACCTCGGTCGAAGTGCTTCCGGTAGCAAATTAGCCACACTCATATATATATATATATATATTTTATATAATTTAAGTTTATTTCAGGAAGAAAAATAAGAGAAAAATATATCAAAATGTAAAAAAAATTGTAAAACAAAGAAACAATGTAGCAGAAAATTTTTATGTATACTAAAAAGTTATTGTTTGAAATTTAAATTGTTGTTCGAAATAATTAATAGCGTACATTTTATATTATTTTGATCACGTGTGTCATGCCATGACTAGGTTAGCTCGCGTCCCATATTATTTTTTCTAGAGAGTGATCATGACACACGAGTGAATGCAGCATACAACATGTGACCGACATATATAACGTTCCATGTTGTTATAGAGCCATATTGTATCGTGTGTGGATCACGGAGTAATTTTTTTACATTCTACTTTTTATTTGAAAAAAAAAGAAAGAACGAAAGAAAAAAAGAAGAAGAAGATATGATCAAAGTTATGAGCACAATTTGTGGAAGTTCATGTGCTAGATGTAAGTGGGCCTATTCGTTACTGGTTTATAAACATGAGCCCCACAATTAAACCAACAATGGCTGTGCGGCTCTAGTTATAGACCCAATAAGAAAACTAAATAATTGATGTTCATAAATACTGATTAAAAATTTGAACAACTTGTTTATCATTTATTAGATATTAATTAACCATCTTAATTATCATGATATCAATTAAATATGATCCACCGCATTGATTTGCCTTATGTTTTACTCTCAACAACTATATAACTCAGCGTGTGGCGAGTCATCAACAGGTGTTTTCTTGGTTACTGTTTCCTCAGTGCATTTTTCAAGCATTAGTAAAAAAAAAATGTGATGTGACATGATTATTATGCTGCGTTTGGATCATATTATGTGATCATTTTTTTCATGTGGTGTAATTAAAATAGGACAGAACAATCATGTCACGCGCATAATAACATTATTTTTTTTAAATTTAACTTAGTTCAAAATTTTAAAATGAAAAAAAATGTTATAAAGTATGGATAATACAAAATAGATGTAAAAAATATTGGAAAAAATTGTTATGAGATGACCAGATCAGTTTGCTTGATATGACATGTCATTTTAATTTTATTAAAATAAGACACGTCAAATGACACATAAATCATGTTACGTGACTGACACCCATAATGTGTTATGATGTACCGTGACAAAATTAACAACAATGGAAATAATTTTCATTGTTTTGGATGATCCATAATATTTTCTAAAAATAGTAGTTTTGTACTATCTAAAAAAAATAGTAAAAATATTCCAAAAAATATAAAATTTGGTCTCCGAGCACATTTTAATAAGAAAATCATGATGAGCGGTTCGGATCGACTATTCGGACTTTGTAATGAAGATAAGAATGTGGAGCATGATTAGAACACAAAACCAACAGTGCATTTTAACCCTTCTCATTTTTTAATTATGAGAAATAAATTAAACTAATTATAAGTGTACAAATCATCAAAAAATAAATATGTTCTTACCAATTTTTAATTATGAAAAATAAAATATGTTCTAAACATAACAAAAACTTACTAACTTTTTTTTTTAGAATTGTCTAGAAAAATTCCAACAAGAGTTGTAGCAATTTGGCAAAAGACATCTCAATACCTTGGATAATAATTAAAATTTCATCCTTATTTACAATATCTTCTTTTTTATATCCAATATCACTTAATAATCAATCTGAAATTGAATCTCGCAAACTTGAGGAGACCGATTTATTATTCATATTTCTTTTTCAAAGAACTTGATTTTTATTTCTGCAAGTTTTATGTTATTATCACACAAGAAGGTTGTTGTTTATATTTACAAATTGTTTTTAATAATATTTCTTAATTTTACATTCTTTCTTTGTTAATATTGTATTAAAATGTATAACTATTTGTAGTTTTGGTTTTCTCCTACAATAAAAAAGAAAACATAATTAATATAATGAGAAACAATGACATTTAATTGGTGAGTTAAACCATAATTTCGTATCATGAGACTCATCAAAACCATAATTATCAATAGAAAACATTCATGATTTTTATTTATTTAGTTATAATGAACTCCAACTTATACTACTAATTATCAATTGCACGACTAGCTAGGTATTATAGTATGTATTGCTGATGAGTAAATATGTATCTGATATTGTTTCTAGTTTATATGTGTCAAATAATGCATTTAGATTAATATTAATAACTAAGGTACTATTTTTACTGTGTGTGCTGGTATGTGTTTGTATATATGTCTATGGTAGAGATTGATTAATATATATACCAGTATCTCAAACATGCATAGTTGTGAGCATCTGTAGCCTCTTTGATATATATCTTCGAAAGAGAAGCTAAAAAAAAGAGAGATATGGTCATCATATATACAAGGTGTTAATAATATAATTGAATTTTATCTAATTCTTTTATTTCTTTGTTTGTTTATAATTAATACATCTTTTATCTTTGTTACCTTTTTTTCAGTCATCACAGATGCACACTAAAATGTATTCTTCTTATTTTACATTTCTTCAATCAGAGAAGACTTGAAGAGTAGTTTAATAGGATAAATAATTGGATGAGATCTATTCCGAATTAATATAAATACAAATAAACTTGTGAGTTATATATTATAAAAACAAATAAAATGTGAACTCACAATTTGTATGTCTCATCTGAATAGAAAAAGTGTGACCGAGAAAAAACTGGAAGAGAAAGATTTACACACCACATGCTTCATTTGTGAATGGAGCGGTTTTATTGGATGATTTTGTCTAATTAGCTAATTGATCAATATATATCAAATCAATCTTTGTTGATTGGTCGATCGTAGACCGTTTCTAATTATTTTGCTCAATGTAAGATTAATAAATTTACTTCTTTAATGGTCCCAGTCAAGCAGTCAAAAATGTTGAAAAATGTTAAAAAATTTTGTATTTCTAGTTATTTTAATATTAGTCAAGCAGTCAAAAATATTGAAAAATGAATGCATTAAAATTAATTTTAAAACTCTCACATTTGACCGCTTGACTTGATACTAAATAAATTTGACAAATTAAATTTTTTATATATAAACGCACAACTAAAGCAGGTCGTTATAAACGATTTGGATTCGTCGTTTAAAATCAATTCAGTAGGTTTCAGAGTTGGTGTTATATAGGCTAAAATGACACTGATATCATATTAGCCGAACTCAAGATTCGCATACTTTCTCAGAAACAATTATAAATCAACTAATTCTTGTAACAAAAATTATTATTATGCAAGTATTCTTTATTCTGTTATAAAAAATTTGAGAAGAGGTTGTAGTCAAAGTCACCTAACCATCTAATATAGATAATTCTCTATCTAAATTTCAAACTTGCAATCTTTCATACATAAAACATCGTATTGTATTTTAGTACAAGCTAGATTAAAGGCCAGTTCTTATATAAATTGTAATTTTCGCATTAAAGAGGTAACTGTATAATGTTTTGTTATTAATTGAAGGAAGCGCTGAAAACAAGTGATCAACACCATTAAAAAAATATAATAACTTGCAAAGGATTAGAGAGAGGAGGGGGGGGGGGGGGGGGGGGTTGGTTTCAATCACATGCTTTTGCGATTGGAATTTCGGTCGCTGATAAATTACGTCGCCGATCGCTGATAGTAGAGCCGGTCACTGAAGCTCCAATATGGTCGCTGAAACTGTCGTCGCTGTTGATTTCCCGCTGACGCCACCAGTCTCTGAATGATGTCAGCTGGTCGCTGATAATTTACGATCAAATTTTTTTGGTCGCTATTTTTTTGCTGACATCATAAAAACAAGTATCTGCGACTAAACAAACGGTCATTGATACTTTAAAAAAGGGTCACTGATAGTTTTTTGCTGACGTCAGAAAATAGGTATCTGAGACCAAAATAACGGTCGCTGGTAGTTTTTTGCTGACGTCAGAAAATAGGTATCTGAGACCAAAATAACGGTCGCTGATACTTTAAAAACGGTCGCTGATAGTTTTTTGCTGACGTCAGAAAATAGGTATCTGAGACCAAAATAACAGTCGCTGATACTTAAAACCGATCACAGAAAGTCTTCTGTCAGTATTTTAGAAATTTTATTATTATTTAAATTTGCACAATTTAATAATTGGTACAACACGTATCAACATACAACATAATACACATACAAGACATCGATACATGCATACACATAATAGAACATAATATCAATACATACACATAACACAAGATATCGATACATACAATACGAAATGTCAAGTAACATAAACATAAATGTCGAATAACATCAAGTAACAAATAATATATATGTCAAGTAATATCTAAACCAGGAATGTCAAAACAAACATCAAAATATGCTAGATACAAATACTTAATCGCCGCTGACATCTGAGAACTACCCCTCGTCATCATCGCCGTCATCAGTGTCGTCATCATCCTCGTCATCCTGAGGAGCGAGCGGCGAGGCCTGGTGCGAGAGAGAAGAAGGGTTGGCACGGTTCTACGCGACTTGGTTTTGGTGCGAGCGAGAAGAAGGGTTGGCGACAGGGAGAAAGGGGAGAAAGGCGCGAGTTAGGGTTTTGGCGATCGGTTTTGGGGCATCGCTAGCGGAGAAGAAGTGTTAATTTGGGGCATCTTTCTGCTCTGGTGTGCGAATAAGGGTTTTGGGGCGTCGCTGGCGCATTTTTTTTCAGTGAAAAATTTCGGCACTAAAAAAAAAAACTTTCAGCGACCGGCGATACCACCGGCCGCAGATACGGTCGCAGAAAAACCTGGTTGCATCAAGTTTTAGTTAAAGTTTTTTTATTTGAAAAAAAAAACTTTCTGCGATCGGCGTCAGCACTTGTCTCTGATACCGGTCGCATAAAGTATTTTCTGCTGTAGTGAATAAACATGCAAATACTATTACAAAAATAATGGTAAACGTTCTGATGTGCAATTAACTGATTTTGTTTCCAATAAAGCAATTAAACTAAAAAATAAAAAAATATTTTTTTTTTGCATATTTCTAATAAAATTATATTGTGCCGATCTCACTAAACACATCTGATTTGCAAGAGATTTTTGCATGTCTCCTCCGATAATAATTGAAAAAAAAAATTCAACATTATATTGTTTATTGTTTTCCTTATCCATTATCACTTAATTTATCTAAATTTGGATCTCATTGACTTGAGAGAACAGTTTTATTGACCATATTTCATTTTTAGTGAACGTAATATTTACTTTCACATTTTTTTCCAATTGTTGAACTCATCATAATACAAAAATTTATTGATGTTTCTTAATTTTACGTTCTTTTTTTTGTCAATACTGTATTAAAATTTATAACCATATATTTGTAGCTCTAGTTTTCTCCTAACAAAAAAAAAAATTAATATAACGAGCAAAAATGATTTTTATGACGAGTGATGATGATGTATTAGATATTGTTCTTAGTATGTCTTCAAATAATGCATCGAGATTAATATTAATAATTAGATATCCTTTTTACTGTGTGCAGCTGGCATGTCTATGTATGTGACGTATGTCAATGTTAGAGAGAATGATTGCTATATCAGTATCTCATATTGTCGAAGACTCTTCATGCTTATCTTTGATACATATATTCACAAAAGTATGGCTAAAAGAGAGAGAGATGATTAATAATATAATTGAAATTTTCTCTTATATATTTATTTATTAATTTCGTTGTTTGTTTATAATTCACTTTTTATCCTTCTTGTTTTTTGCCGCAGTTGTCACACACATTTAAAATTATTCTTCTTCTTTTGCATTTCTTCAATCGATGGATAACATGTGAGTTCTTATATATTGATGCAAAGAAAACTTGAAGAGAAAGATTTACACACCAAATGCATGTTAAAAAATATATATAAATTACATGATTTATATTTGAATGGAGTAGCTTCAGATGAATTACATGATTTTTTTAAGAAGGGTTTTGTCAACTGATATCATAGAAAAATCTAAATAAGTTTTTTTTTTTTCATTAGTCCTGGTCCATGAGCTAATTGATCAATATCCAATTCCCAAAGAAAAATAATATTGTCAAAATTTGAAATATATATTTAATAAATATTATTGAATTCTTTTTAAATAATAAATTGAAGACAATATAATTACAATTTAGAGTCCTCTTTGGAAAAAAAAATCTAAATAATAGTACGTTCACTAGAAATAATTAAACCGGCCAAATTTGTTTCAACGGACTTTACCGATTTTTGTATATATTTGATTTTTTTTACTATATTTTTGTTTTTAAATTTTTTCAAAGAGATTTTCTTATTATACCTCTAAAGCTCAAAATCATTATTTATAAAGGTTCGATTATAATTATCAAATAAAATTGAATTTTTTGTAAATATTAAACGTCTCCATGACATTGACAAACCTATAAAAAGAATACATATAGCTTTCACAAACCTATAACTTATACAAATTTATACTAATTAATAATAATTAATACTAATTAAAAATAACTTATACTAATTTATAACAATTTATACTAATTAATACTCAATTATACTAATTATAACAAATTATATTAATTTATACCAAGTTATACTAGCTAATTTATACTAATTTTATAAACAATGTTTTAGAACTTCAGAACATTGGGGTTATTTCTGCAAAATATATGCTCAAAAGGATTTTTCTGTCTTTGGGAAAGTGTATGTGCTGTTAACTCTATAACATTTTGTGTTGTAGGCCATATATAGGCTATTGAGGATCACAATGCTCCCTGGTGCACTACCCGGACGTAGTTTCTAACTATGTATAGTGCACACCACTACAACAAAGTAGACACTTTTTGCGAGGGAAAAAATGCTTTTATGACGGTCGTCCGTTGCAAAAGGTACCGTCGCAAAAAGAAAAAGCTAAACAATGAGAGTAGTCCGTCACAAAAAGTCATTTTTTTATCCTCACAAAAAGTGTCTCATTCTTGTTGTGCAATAGTCCGTACTATAGATTAATATTTTTATTTTTAAAATTTAAATAGTTTATCTAAATTGTTCAACATGATCTGTATATAAAACAGTATTTACATAATAAATTTTATACTTTTCAGATTTTTGTTAGATTGGTAGAAAATCACAATTTTTAATCTATAATCTTCGGGAGATTTTCTGCACATGTTGTAATTAATATTAAAACAAATACTAAAATATCTCACAATAAACATCTTAATATCATTTTTTTAAGTATAAACATCTAAAACAGAAAATCTTAATTACATGACAATTTTAGAAAGCTGCATGTTTGAACACTTATTTGAGGTACTAGAACCGTAATACCGATTTTTTTTTTTTTTTTTTTTTTTGCATAGGCTGCAAATTAAGTCGTGAGCAGGACTTAAACTGTAGACCTTTTGAAAGCACTATGTGACCCTAACTGATAGTGTATAACCTTTTGTGTTGTTGGCATTAAATTTGAAAACTATTAATTTCAGACTTCGAAAGCCACATAGATGTCGCACAAGACATAGTTTATATCACCTTCTATATGTATCTAGCTTTCTTATGGTATGAATGCCTGTGTCATATTTAGTTACAGTTTGTTCCTTCTCTTGCCAGGTGTCTCCTGATAGCTTTTCAGATACAAAACGGCTTCTGCTTAAAGGTATCTTCATTATTCTTCTGTTATTTTTGCAGTATCTGTCATAATTTAGATTTTGTGCAAGGATATATGAATATATAATCATATTTACAAGTTCTGCAAATTCGTCTAGCATTTTTTTTAAAACCTTAGTAGAGAATGCAAAATCATGAGAGGGAATCGAACTCTTGATCTTTAGATAACCAACAATTTTAGAACATTTTTCTAACCAACTGTACTACCTCCCCTTTTATGGAAATTCGACTAGCATATAGTTAACTGTCAATAAATACGGTCTGTAGTCATACAAAATTTGGCGGCCTTGCTGTGACAGTGTAATCTGGTTTTTCAGAGTTTCGTTCCAATAATCTATGATATTGAAGCATATTAATTGTGAAGTTCTTGTTTTATGAATTTTTTGTACCATACAGGTTTAATAAGAAAGATGTTTTTCTTTTTTGTTTTGGTTTTTTTTTTGGTTAGGCTTGCATTAGCCTATTTAAATCCTACCTTTTTGTAAATGTGCTGTCTTTATTCTGCATATATTTATAGGGGCCGACATAGAATTTTTGTCGGGGGGAGGGATAGAAATCGAGTTCAAATAGCTTATCGGATTCAAACCTATTAGCTAATTGAATACTAAATTTATCAGAATCAGGTGAATCGGTCGAAATCGACTGAATTGGATTAGAAACTCAAATTTTTTTGTCAAAAGGTTATTTTGTACCTTAAAAAGAAAAAAAAAATTGATGAGGAATTCTACCATTCTTGACTAATTATTTGATGACAAAAACAAAATTAGAAAAAAATGACCACAGATTGATAAATTTAATGAGGTAAATTCTACTACTCTTAACTACTGTATCTTTTAATTCCTATCTTCAGCCCATTAATGAAGCCGGACTCTTATTATTTTTCTAAAACCCAACTATCATTTTTAAATCCAGCTTACATCACATCTTCAAATTAATTCAACCTTGTCACAGCCCAAACAGAAAACTGACAGCCCATTAACTAATAAAAAGACAGCCCATAAACTACTGACTCATGTTTTTATTTGACCCCCACCATTCAGATTCATCTCTTTTATACAGCACCGAAGGCCCAAGGCCCAAAGCCCAAATACTTCTTCTAGATTGTTAAAAAAAAATTATGAACAATGTCGGTATTATATAAAGAGTAAGGCTTGGGTGCTATGGATAGCATAGAGGCCTACGGTGCTACGGCTCAATATTAGAGTTTTTAAAATTTTAACAGTCGATCCGAACCGTTCATCTTGTTCTCCATATTAATATGTGTTTGGAGACCAAATTTTACATTTTTTGGAAATTTTTTACTATTTGTTTAGCTAGGTAGAAAATCACTTGATCTAAAAAATTCTGCACCATTCAGATATTTGATTTTTTATCTATCTAAAAAAATAGTAAAAAATTTCCAAAAAATGTAAAATTTGGTCTTCAAACACTTATTAATATGGAGAACAAGATGAACGGTTCGGATCGACCGTTAGGATTTTACAAACTCGAATATTAAGCCGTAGCACCGTAGGCCGCTATGCTATCCATAGCACCCAAGCCTTACTTTTATATAAATTCTAGACTTTTGTAGATGAGTGCATACTGTTATAATCTAGAGTCAAATGTCAGTAGAAATAAAATAAATTATGTGGAAGATTCTATAACCGACATGTACATGGATATAAATAGAGCCCATTAGGGGTGCACAAAAAATTCGTAGTTCGTGATTCGATTCGAGTTTGATTCGAAAAAGTTCGAAAAAAATTCGATTCGAAATAGATTTGGTTTGAAATTAATTCAAACCAGTTCGATTCAAAATTAATTCAATTTCGAATTCGAAAGATTCGATCGAAGTCGATTCGCGATTTTTTTTGGTTCGAAATTCCGAGTAACGTCCAATTAAATTTCCGTATTCAAACTATTTTACTTGTTTATATATTATAATGTTTTGTCTGTTTGGTGAGGCCTCAAACGATGTGCACTTGATTTGACTCTATTTGTTTATATATTATAATGTTTTGTCTCTCCCTCTCTCGCTCTCACTCTCAGAAGAAGGGCCTCCCAAAAAAATTAAAATCAGAAAAATAATTAGTGAAACAAAACCGAAACCAGAGTTCCTCTTCCAAGGTAAGAAAGAAAAAGAGAGGAGAAAGAGCGATAAGATAAAACAGGCAGTATTAAGGGCGGTTTCTTGATCGATTGGGGGAAGAGGAAGGCAGATGACCTTGAAGCTCAGGCAACACCCTCAGGTTGAATCTGTCAGGATTGCCTCTCATCCGCTCTGTCCTCTGTCTCCGGCCGTTCTCCTCCGCCGTTTGTCTCCTCTAACCTCTCTCCTCCGCTGTGTTTCACAAGATTACTGTCTCAATTTCGAACTAATTTCGAATCAAATCGAACTAGTTCGAATTATACCGAACCAAATTCGAACCGGCTTTTTAGGTTTGAAATTGATTTCAATTTCGAACTGGATTTGATTCGAAATTATTTCGAATTCGAATTCGAATTCGAATTAGGGCAGATTCGATTTGGTTCGGTTCGTTTGCAGCCCTAGAGCCCATGTATGCCATTAGAGGTGAATGAGAGAATCAGAGCATACAGTGAAGCGTATATAAGTCTTGTAAAATCTTGTGGAAACATAACCAGATGTTCAATACTACAAAAAGAAAGCAATATTAGCCTGAGGAGGTAGCTAGGAAGCAAGGCAACAAGTCACATAGAACATCAAAGCACAACCGTGCATATAGACAAAACATAGTAGCTCGGTTTCTAGAAGGACACAAAGCAAGAGGCTCCAGTGGCTAAGCTCAACATGCTTCTCTCCAAGACCTGTCCAGTATATCATAGTAGCCATAATAGATAAAATTAGATTCTTACCAGAAGGATAAGGTTGTTGTTCAAAACAGATGCGGTTTCTTTGTTTGTAGATGCACCATGCTAAAGCACTAATAGTTATAAAAAAAAAAATGTTTCTTTGCGGGGAGGAAATAAGCAAAGTTCATTATATCTTCAAATTGATTCATGATTTCTCTGTTGGTAATTTGAAATCCCACCATATCGTACAATGTTCAGGTTGGACCCCTCTGAAAGAGATTTGATAATAAATTGCTAGTGTGACTCCCTTATCCAGTGCAGAGAATCAGAAGCCTGTCAGGAGGGGAAATTGAGGATAATTTAATCCCAATATTTAGCATCAATCCTAGTGGGGGTTCTCCTAATAGAGATAGCCTGTCCTTGTGTATACAACACTTCCTGCAAGCCTATGTTTGGATTGGAACAAATTTGGTAGAGGTAATGATAGTATACTGACATAGGGCAAGAGCCATACCAAACATCAATCCAGAATCTGACTTGGATAGCCATACCAGGAGTGATGGTAAGGCTACAGTCTCAGCATTAATCAAATTCACTCTTTACAATATCTTATTTAAGTGCATATCAAAGGTCTTTCAATTAAAATATTTAGCACCCCCCCCCCCCCCCCCCCCTCCCTCCCCCCCCACACACACACACACAATTTGTTAACAGAAAAAAAAGTCGTTATTACAACGTATATACTACAACAAGTACCATAAATAACCATAACTACTATCCAATTTTACAGATAATACATATGTGGAGCCCTTCTTCTTCTCTTTTCATCCTCTTTCTCTCTTTATGACCTAAGCACCTTTGTTCGTGCTGAGTTCAACTCCTTGGTAACATCTTTGATAGAAATGCGCTCGTTTGGCAACTCTTTGCAGCACAAAAGTCCGCATTGAATCACCGAAACCAAACAATTATAGACATTTTCAGGTACATACAAATTATCTTTTCCATTAATTTCAGAGAATAATTTGGTGTCAACTATGTCCATGACTTGGTCGGGAAAAGCTATCTCAACATGCTTCTGAAGGCTCAAACCATCATTGATTCTCTCATCAGTGGGACTTACTCCAGTGAACATCTCAAGCAGAAGAACGCCGTAGCTATAGACATCTCCTTCTACCGATGGCCGATCACCCATCCCATACTCTAGACAATGAAAAATTAATAGTCGTTACAGCCCTAAATTTAGTACAGAAGCATAGTGAACTTTGACTCTATGTCGAGGCAATATTTTTTTTCCCTTTGCATCGCAAGTGCGTTAAAATTGATCAATTTTTAATTTTGAAACTTACGGAAGTCGATGAATAATTTTGTTGAAGTGACATTATAAAAAAAAATAATTGTCAAATAATAAGCTCCACTATTATATATACCTGGAGGAATATAGCCAAAAGAACCTTTGATTCCACGGGTGCTCGACATTGATTGAGAAGGCATGGTATCAGGTCGAACCAAAATTTTTGCTAATCCAAAATCACTCACATGTGCAGTCATGTTGTCATCCAAAAGTACATTGCTGGGTTTGAGATCACAATGCACGATTGGTGCGGGTACATGGTAATGGAGATAATCTAGGGCTGCTGCCACATCAAACGCGATGTTCAACCTCTGGATGAAGCTGAGGCTTCTGAATGGCCGATCCGTACATGCATTTGGATGCAACCATGTTTCCAAGCTACCATTTGGCATGAACTCAAAAACCAAAGCCTTGAAATCATTACCTTGGTGGTCTATGCTAGAGCACAAACTCAACACTTTTACAAGGTTCCGGTGTCTCACATTTTTTAGTGCCTCACATTCAGAGAAGAAACTTCGAGAAGCACTGTGTTTATCCAGGTTTAGCACCTTCACCGCAACGGTTGTCACATTCTCGAAGCTCATAATGGCTTTGTAAACTTCTCCAAATGCACCTCTTCCAATTAGATTCTTCGAAGAGAAATTTTCAGTGGCTCTAACAAGGTCATTGTATGAAACAGGCGTTAACCCATATTTCAAAGCTATACCAGATTGTGTAATGTATTGAGGGGTGTTTCTAGTATAATAAATCACTAACAAGAAAATGACTATGGCTATACAAATAAAAGATCCAACAACTGAACTAATGAGCACCAAGTTTCGTCGAGAGTAATGTCTCTGTGTTGAAGGTTGTGGGATGCACTGTGACAAATGCATTTGAGGCAGTCCACCACAAAGCTTTCGATTTCCCCTTACATCTAGACCACTGGCATTCTTGAAAATTCCTTCTTTTGGTAATTCCCCCACAAAATTATTGAAAGAAATATTCAAATATTGCAAGTTCATTGTACCCAAGAAATCTGGGACTTGACCAGAGAGTGAGTTGTTAGAGACATCAAAGTTTTGCAGCCCTCTTAGTTTGCTCAAGCTGGTTGGAATTGTTCCTTGAAACAGATTGTTATCAAGATAAAGGGCTTCAAGGACCTGGCATCCATCAATTGTGCTAGGAAGTTCTCCATGTAACTTGTTATTCGAGAGATAAATTGATTGTAGGTTTTTCAAGTTACCAATTTCTGGTGGCAAGATGCCAGTTAGATAATTGTATGCCAAGTCCAATCTGATAGAAAGAGAGGGAAGACCCATGATTTCTTTGGGAATTTCACCTACCAACTTATTATATGAAAAACTCAGGATTTTTAAGAATTTCATGCTAGTTAATTCTGGCGGTATACTCCCTTCTAATTCATTCATAGCTAGATATAGCTGGGTCATTTGGGTGAGGTTGGCAAGAGTTGATGGGATTTGGCCTGAAAGCATGTTATTATTGAGTCCTAACCTTCCTAATTTGAAAAGATTACCAATTTCTTCCGGAATGGTACCACTAAGAGACATTCTGCCTAGGTTAAGCTCGAGTAAGTTATTGAGTTTTCCGAGCTCTGTTGGTATGCTTCCTGAAATTGAGTTATTATTAAGTGTGAGATATAGAAGACTAGTAGAAAGGTTTGTTATAGAAATAGGTAATGATCCTTGTAGTTGGTTGTCTCCAAGATCTAAATCTTCTAACAAAGTACAATTGGTCAAGCCTTCCATGAAACTCCAGTCAAGTGGTGTCTTGGCTTCTAGTTGATTAGAATGAACAATAACTCTTTGAAGATTTTGTAAGGCTCCAAAGCTAGATGGTATCACGCCACTGAAATAGTTAATTTGTAATGAAACCTCAATAAGAGCAGAACAATTGGATATGGATGATGGGATCTGTCCTTTGAGTTGATTGTAATACAGGCGTAGATATTTCAAGTTTAGTAAATTATTGCACATTTCAAAAGGTAGAGTTCCCTCAAGCTGGTTCCAACCAAGTTGCAAAATAGATAATGCTGATAGGTTGTAAATGGAGTGTGGTATTTTGCCCGAAATGCTGTTATGATTAATGCTAAAAAACTCGAGGTATTGAAGCTTCCCCAGTTCATCCGGGATGAATCCACTTAACATATTTTTAGCAAGATCAACATCTATTAAATTTTGAAGATTACCGAAGGTATGTGGGATGGAACCATAGAACTGATTTCCATAAAGAGAAAGATGAAGTAAGTTAGTAAGGTTGCCTAAGCCAGACGGGATGTAACCACTGATACTATTTATGTGAAGACGTAGATCTGAGAGTTTGGTAAGGTTACATAAGGTAGGTGGGATGCCTCCTGTTAGGAAGTTTTTCCCAAGATTAATAGTTTTAAGTTCTTTGCATTGCGCTAAATTAGATGGGATGGTTCCATGGAGATTATTATTTCTCAAATTAATAACTTCTAGATTTGAACAATTACTTAGAGTAGATGGAATGCTACCATCAAGAAAATTCACACTCAAGTTGACAAAACGTAGCCTACCCAAGTATCCGATCTCTATCGGGATACTTCCTCTAAGCTGGTTATCAGAGAGACTCAACCTCTGGAGGAACGTGAGGTTTGCTAGAGATGGAGATATATAACCTGACAATTGTTTGGAGTCGAGAACAAGAGCAGTCACTCTATCAGGATGGTGTCGGCCACACAAGATCCCTTGCCATTGACAGTAGCTCAGTGACTCATTCCATGAGGCGAAGACTCCAAGTGGGTCATCATGTATTTGGGATTTGAAGGAGAGAAGGGCTGATAGATCATTTGTACTAGTGGTTGCAACGAGAGAAAAGGAGGATAAGCTTAAGAGGAGATAGATAGTGAGAAAGTTGTAACAATGTTCCATGATTTGTGTAATGAGGGCAGTGTGTTTCTCTCACACATAGTGCTCTTCTTATAGTTGACCTCATGAGTCGTTCTACTTTTGATTATTCTGTCTTGTATGGACTATTGGAATTAATTAATTTTCCTTTTGAATGATAAGTTTAAAAAATAAAACGTGTTGGAGATGACTAGCGGCTATGAAAGTTGGGACATGGGACCGCCTCTTTTGACTGTATTGTATTTCTAATTTATAAATAAAATATAATATTAGAAGCCTGAAGCGACCTTTCTATCTTATTACACAAAAAAAAAAAGATTGCCAACTTGGCAACTTGTCATCTTCTTATCCAGTTATGTGATTTAAAGGAATTAATTAATGTACGTAAAAGAAAAAAAAATTAAGAAAGAAACAACCGAGTCCCAAGCTGTCAATCTGTCTTGTAGCTGCAAAGTATTTTATATTGTAGCCGTGAAAACAGGCATGGGACCCGAATTGTGAATCATTTTGTCCATTATTAGTCTTTTGAAAAATTCCTAGAACCAATGAGCAAATCAGGGGCGGAACCACGATTTGAGTATAAGGGAGACTAAATAACATCTTTTATAAAAAAAATACAGGGGCGGAACCACGAGTTGAGTATAAGGGAGGCTAAACAACATACATCTTTTATAAAAAAATATATAGTAAGGTTTGGGTGCTATGGATAGCACAAAGTCATCCTCATCCATGATATGATATCAAAAACTTATCGTATAAACTTCAAACTTCGATATAAGTAGCTCAATAAATTGATTTTATAATAAACTTGTAGAATACCAATATTTACTATTTTTGAATTTTTTTACTATTTATTATGATTTATGAAAAATGTCAAAACATGACTTAAAATATTGATAATTTTCTTTTATTTTCAGGTCATTTTTTGCCATCTTTCGTAAATTATAAAAAAAAAAAATTAGTATTATACATGTTTATTATATAACCAATTTATTGAGTTATTTAAATCACAATTTGAAGTTTATATGATAGGTTTTTGAGACCGTAAAACGGATGACCTTATGATATCCATAGCACCCAAGCCTTACTATATATATATATATATATATATATGAGGAGGGTTAAAATACATTCTCCCTTTTCTGCTCCTAACGTGCACCCTCCCCTAATATCTTCATTTTCAAAGTTCAAATAGTCAATTCGAATCTTCCAACGTGTTCTTCATATTAAAATGTGCTTGGAGACCAAATTTTACATTTTTTTTGGAAAATTTTTACTATTTTTTCAGAATTTTTTAAAATCATCACTTTGCTGAATTTTTTTATTATTGTTTAGTTTAATCAAAAATTCTGAAAAAATAGTAAAAAAATTTCAAAAAATATAAAATTTGGTCTCCAAGCACATTTTAATATGAAGAACACGTTGGAAGGTTCGAATCGACTATTTGAACTTTGAAAATGAAAATATGAGGGGAAGGTGCACGTTAGGAGCACAAAAAAGGGTGAATTTTAACCCTCTATATATATGCATCAAACAATGACAGTGGAAAATGGAGAGAGAGCAAAATTGGGAATTCTTTGAAATTTGATGGAGTTTTTATTGGCTCAGTTTGGAGTTTTAATTAAAGTTCACATTCAAGTCCCTTTAAATTTATTAAATTATTATGAGGGGTGTTAATACATATTAAAGAAAAAATCAGTAAGAATTTATATATATATACTTGGTAATAAAATTTTGAAAATCTTAAAGTAGCTTAGCACCTCCAGTTCTAAGTATGATCCGCCCCGCCCCTGACCGAATCGTATAAGCTAGGCCATACACCTTTAGATTTTTATTTTTTTTACGATTAGAACATAATTAAACATTTATCTTTACCTTATTGTAGTGGACTTAAAATAAAAGAGACTGCAAAGTAAAACAATATTTTTTTGTGTTGGAAAAACCAACATAGCAAATTCTTTATATATATGTTGCTTAGCTAATTTATTTTATCTAAGACTCCGTATTTACTATCTTTTCAAAGAAAAAGTGGGATTCCGATTACTACTTTTATAACCATATGTTTCATGCAGATCAGATATGTGCAGAACTTGGGTTCCACGTAGATCCAATATGCACAGAACTAGGGTTCTGCGCATATTGAATCTGCGTGAATGCCTGATCTTTTGCACAGATCTGTTATGTGAATATGGTAGATTCTGAATTTTCAAAAAACTGAAGATAAGATAATAATATTGAAATATTAAGATGGTAACTTAAAAAATTTCGGTTACATGCATGTGTGTTTTTTGATAGCGCTTTTGTTCTGACTTCTGTTAGATGTTTTTTTTTTGGGTTTTATTGAAAATTATGAGTTGCTCGACAATTTAGTATTTTGTTATTTTTATATATAAATATGGAAATTTATATTAATTACTATACAGCAAGATTCAGATATTATTGTTTGATCGAAATTCGGTTGAAAGATTCTTTATAAATATTAAAATTAATTTTTTTTTTTAGAAGAAGAAGAAAAAAAATCTCAGGAATAATCATAAATCAACCATCTCTCGTAAGAAATTAAAATAATAATGTAAGTATTCTTTATTATGTTATTAATATTATTAGGTGATTACTCATTACTTTATTATACAGACTGATGCTTCTACATAAAGAATTATGATATCCATTGATTTCTTCCTCCTAATTGCCGACAATATATTGTTTGCCTACATTATGATGGCAGGACAACAAATTAGAACAATAATTTCAATTCCTTTTATTCAAAGGGGGGAATTTCATGTATACCCCTCAGAAACTTCAAAATTACTCATTTCATGTATACATAATGATGTTTAGGCAGGGGTGAAACCGATCAGTTATGGAGCTAATAGTGTTAAAACCATATTCATATTTGTTTTTATTTTTCGAGTACGATACGGATACATATAAGATCAGATATTTATTAAAAATATATAAAATTATTACAAAATATCACAATTCATAATATTTATCTAATTATAATGATGTACATAATTGTTTTCATAATATATATTAAACTATATGGTATATATCTACTATTTGGATAAGGATAATTGAAACGTAAAAATCCATATCAATATCCATATCCACATAGATATTCAGATATCAAATATCCATATCTAATTTTTCGAATACAAATCAGATGTTTTCTACTTTGTTTTCACCCCTACATGTTAGGTATATAATGCTATTTTAATGTTTTCCAAGACAAAGTACATGAGATTATACATATGCTGGGGATTTGATCACATTTAATAACTGGTATACACTAAAATGTTCACAACATTTGCAAAACAAGTTTGGACACTTCTCATTTTATGAAGCCCCTAACTGATACACTAAAAAATTATGAGGGGTGTTTGTAAAAAATGTACCGTGGGTAGGTAGACGACTGATGACATTGGTAATTTTAGAAGTTATACCCTCAAATGTTGACCTCTGCATAACAAGTGCACCTAGAGTTGCTTGTGCTTGTGATATCACATTATCCATCTGTAATTTAGGTTAAAATAATTAATAAACAAGTAGTAGAGCAAACATTAACTAAAAGTTTGCCAGGTGTCTCGTGTAAATGCCATCGTATAATTGAATGTTTTCTGTTAATATAATCATATCTATATATAAAAATAATAATGAACTTCATAACAGTGAATAGCATAATTATAATTTACCACTAATTATTTTTATGATTATGCAGATAAAGTATCCATTAATCAAAATAGCCCAATATAGACGATAATAACAGTCATCATTGCATTAAAAAAACTTGAGGATCCACTTACACTATTTTTTTGTGATATCGGATTAAACCCTATATTTTCAAATTTCAAATAGTCAATCCAAACCGTTCAACATGATGAATATATTAAAATATTCTTGCAGATCAAATTTTACATGTTTATGAATTTTTTTTACTATTTATTAAGATGGGTACAAAAATTCAATTGTTTGGAAACAACGGTTTTGTAAAATACTTAATTAATAGTAAGAAAATTAACAAAATGTAAAATTTCATCTGTAAATACATTTTAATATATCCATCATGTTGAACGGTTTGGATCGACTGTTTGGACTTTGAAAATGTAGGGTGCAATTCAGTGTTACCAAAAAAAGTGTGCAAGTGATCTCTCCTCTTAAAAAAATAGTATTATTGTTCATATAATTGAATTAAAATTTTGATGATTAAATGAATATATTATGTGGTCAGTAAAAATAGCTAAATCGCTCTAGTCAATCTTGGAAAAATATTAGTCGTTTAGAACGTACCACGAAATTAGTCCTTTTCTTATACGGATGCAATGCATGAAAGCTCATGGAAGTTGCATGGTAAATGAATGAATAATTGAATCATTGACCAAAGCAAAGTGTTAACCACAATATAGACTTTCTTCCAGATGAAATTAGCTTCTCTTTACTTTACCATAATTTTGTTTATATTAGAATAGGAAAGGTGAACAAGAAATTATTGACCTTCTGGTCAACACTGCCATTTAAGAAAATACATAGTTCAACACTTGGCACATTTAAATTGTTTTCAAGCTACTTAACACTGTATTAGCCATGACTGACTAGTATACCTAGAGTTAGGGTAAAGTAAAAAAAAAATGGTAAAATGAAAAGTATTTTGTTACATGTCAATCATACTAGTACCATAAGGAAAAATTGTGCTTCCTGTTAATCTTCAGCTGCATCAATTGATTCCACAACTCAGACAGGGCATCTAAGAGATTGGCAGGACAAGATATACCAAAGGGTACTTCTTCTACTTCCATTTAATAGAATGAATTTTCTATAATCTTAAAGTGTCACTTATGACCACCTTTTCTCTATGAATTCTGTTTCAAAGATCTAAATAAAATTTATTATTGGGGATAGTTAAACTTGTAGGTTTGTATAAGATCTAGTCAATTATATTGGTATTAGACTGATCAGTAATATGATGGATGTAAAATCCTATGTCAATTCTAGACTTTTTAATTTGCCAAAAAGAATTTATTTTTTACGAATTCAAACTATGGTCTTTAGAAAAAGTTACTGTCATTGTGCTTCTAACTTGGTTTTGTAGCCATGCTTTTTATTTTTGTTTTGATCAATATCGGTTGCCAGCTTTTTATTAAATATATGGTATTAATTTATCAGTATCGGTTGCTAGCTTCACATGTGGATATATTAATATTTATTTATGGCAGTGCCTTAGGCCTTCTTTTCAAGCTGCCACCTATTCATTCTTGCTTCAAGAGCTTGTACCTGCCAATTATATTTCTGAATACAATTAGAATCTAATGAGTAATGATTGGTCCATATTATATTTCTGGTTTTCCATACCTACATGGATCTGATATTGAAAGAGATAGAAGCATGTGACAACATGTCTATGTAGTATTTTTTTTGGAGTTTTCAGTGGATACTTGTAGATTTAATATATACGCAAAATACATGTAAAAACTAAAAACCAAATATAATAATAACTAGGTGGTCCAGCATTGGGTGTCTTCAGTCTTAGATTTGTTATTGTAATTTTTAGTTGCATAATGTTTGTTTTTCTTTTTTTCTCCTTTTTTATTTGATGGTTATATTTCTGACATCACAGAGCCAAGGGATCACTGTTCTGACAGAAGCTATCAAAGCTTGCTCAGAAGAAATAGATAAATACAAGGGGAAGCTCGTAGATAAGGAGGGTGCTAGAGCAGTAAGTTCTCTTCTATAGTTCTAAAATTTTGAAGTTGTATCTTGAGGAATTGTAAGCCTAAAATTTTTCATTATATTAAAGTTACAAATTTTTTAAGCTTTTATACACTTATTTGGTAGCTGCACTATTTACTAATTTAGTGGCAGCTAGCATGGGCATTATATAAGACCTTTCTGGTTTTCGTTGATTTGTAATTTATTTTAAGTAATGTTAATTTGTAAATTTTGTTCTGACTAATTAAATACTTGTATAGGTATGTCACAATTCCAGACAAGTATTGGTGGCAAGTCCGAGACCGGATCGACCGTTGTTAGGCCTATCAGTTATAAATTTTGAAATGTGCCACCTCTGCCAATAAAATACCTTGCACACTATTTGAAATTGTTTTATCTTCATTGTAATTTATTACAAGAGCTGGTTATTGTCCTACCACCAAATTGTATTGTGGAATAATTGAGGGCCTTTTCTTACTGGCGTGTTGTACAACTTATTTTCTGTCTTAAATTTTGTAGAGAAACTTTATCAAGCTCTGTCCCTTCAGCTCGAGAGCAGTTTAAATCTCAAAAGATAGTTTCTTCTATACTCTTGCCTTCTTAATTTGCATTATTTTAATATTTAAACTTTGAAATAGCGATGTTGATCCATATTATGGACCATTATGTGCTATGCATAGTACCATAGCCTCAATTTTTAGAGAATATTCAACTTACAGGTATAGGTAGCCTTATTCTATCAATTTACCAAGTACATGATCTTATAATTAGATGAATTCACATAATTGCTTTATATGGACTGGTAAACCTAACAGTCTGTGGTACTGTCCTTCTAAATGGTACAATGAAGTTGTTTTATTGCATAATTTGCAGCTAGAGCCTAGAAGTTTGTGGGAAGGCTTATTGGAGTATGTTTTATTTTGATAGGGCTGGGATGTTTTTCTCTAAGTGGTGAACACTTGCTATACTGGAGCTGGAGCTGGGACTGGTATAAAGTTGTTTAGATGGAGCTTGTACTCAATTCTCAAGGTTTTGAAATTTGGGGAATGCTCAATTGGATTTGGATGATTTCTTATATCTTGCTATTGAATTTTGTAAACTATGCAGTTGTGTTAAACATAGCATTTTAGATGCTTTATAACAAGTTACTCATGCTTGATTTTTAATATAAATTTAATTGTTAAATTGGTAATTTTTGAACAAGTTGCTCACTGCTTGATTTATAACGAGTTGCTCATGCTTGAATTTTATCAATTTGGTTGTTAAATTGTTAAATTGTTAAATTGGTAAATTTGGTTGTTAAATTGGTAATTTTTAATACTAAGTTGCTCATGCTTGATATTTAATACAAGTTGCTCATGTTTGATTTTTTAATGAATAATTATTTTTGTACCCGCGCTACAGTACCCGCACTGTACCCGTGCTACAGTACCCGGACTTGAGAAAATAATGTGTTATGGTCCCCACTAATTATTATTCTAAAAATATATTATATAGTCTCAACTAATTATTATTCTAAAATCCCAGCAATACTATTTCTCTATGGTTCCCACTAATTATATGGTTCTCCTTTCAAAGTCCCGGCACTAATTCTACGTCAACATTTCTCTAATAAAAATAGTTTATCTCATAAAAATAAATACTTCAGTGCATAGATATAAATACTTTCTGTGTCTAAATATTAATACTTTATGTGTCATATGTAAAAAATACTTATACATTTATACCTTCGTAGATGTAAATACTTAGAAGATAAGATATTAGCACTTAAAAAAGTAAGATGTTAATACTTTGATGCGTAACTTGTTACAATAATCTCTTTTCGAGTTCTCTAATCATTCCCGCGTCAACTTTCATTTAATAAACATAGTTGACCTCATAGGTATAAATACTTCTGTGTATAAGTATAAATAATTTCAATATTTAGATATTAATACTTTCAGTGTCATATGTAAAAAATACTTGCAAAGGTATAAATACTTGTATGGCGAAGTATAAACACTTGCGTGACGACGAGCTTGAAAGTACGTCATCATTGATCTCATTTGAAAGAGAAAATTGCATAAATACTAATACTTTAAAAAAAATTCAAATTGTGGAGTTTTTGTAGTTCCCATAGGAAGTTATATTTATACATTTAATTTTCGGTGATCCCGGGTACTGTAGCGCGGGTATAGTGCGGTACGGTAGCACGGGTACAGTGCGGGTACTGTAGCGCGAGTATTGTTATCTTGGTGCTACATAATCCACACAATAAATAATTGTTCACATCATAAGTATAAATACTTCTGTAGATAGGTATAAATACTTCTGTTCATAGGTATTAATACTTTAGGAAAAAAAAATCGAATTCTGCAGTTTTTGCAATCCTCACAAGAAGTTAAATTTTAATATTTAATTTTCGGTGGTCCCCCTGCGGGTACAGTGTGGGTACTGTAGCGCGGGTACTATTATCAGCTCTCTTTTTTAATATAATAATACTTGCTTTGATAAAGGTGTGAACGCTGTGAACAAAAATAATACTTGCTTTGATAAATCTGGTTGTCAAAGGTGTGAACGAAGGGAGAAAAGGTCAAAGTCAAGGAATATTTTGTTCGGACATAATTGAATCGTTTCATTGGTCTTTGACACTGTGACCGAACATTTTGTTCGCACATAATTGAACAGGGCCCGGGCCTTTTGTTGAAACGGAAAAGGACCGGACTTATTAAAATTAATTCGGTTTGGTCCGGGCCTGGACTTCTCCTCCTCCATTTAGTTCGGACAGGTCATGGTTTGAACAAACGGTCGGTCCATTAGTAGGCCTACTTGCAGATCAAATTTTACATGTTTTTGAATTTTTTCTTTTACTATTTATTAAGATGAGTACAAAAATTCAATGGTCTGAAAACAACGATTTTTGTAAAATATTTAATAAATAGTGAAAAAATTTCAAAAAAAAAATAAAATTTGATCTGCAAGCACATTTAAAATATCCATCATGTTAAACGGTTTGAATCGACTGTTTGAACTTTGAAAACTCCGAAAATATAGGATGTAATTTGGTGTCACAGAAAAAAGTGTAAGCTAGAGATCCCTCCTATTAAGAAAATAGTATTATTGTTCATATAATTGAATTTAAATTTTTATGACTAAATGAATATATTATGTGGTCATTAAAAATAGCCAAATCGCTCTAGTCAATCTTGGAAAAATATTCGTCGTTTAGTAGCGTACCTCGAAATTAATTAGTCCTTTTCTTAAGAAGTACGAACGTATACGGATACTCGCCTTCTCGTTTAAATCCAATATAATACAATGCATGAAAGCTCATGGAAGTTGCATGGTAAATGAAAGAATAATTGAATCATTGACCAAATCAAAGTGAGAACTTTCAGCCATGGAATTCAAAACGCCAACTCGGTGGTGCACTAGTATATATATATACACATGATTAGTCTTGCTGGACAGAAATCTCTCCTATATACCCCCTCCCCCAAAGTTACATATAACAGCATGTCATCTCTATTTGGATGGAAGAGTGAAAAAAAAGAGAAGAAGACACCACCGCCGGAGAAGGAAAGTAAAATTACGTATCACGGCAAAGGCAGGAAGAGGGACCATGTCATTGGTGAAATAACAAAAGCTATAGCTGAGGCTGCAGCTTCGATTGGAGGTGACGGAGGTGGTGGTGGAGGTGGCGATGGAGGTGGCGGTGGAGGTGGCAGCAGTTGTGGCGGTGGTGGTGGAGGAGGCTGTTAATAGATTGATGAATTATTGTTATATTTGTGTACAATTGGCTAGTACGAGGAAATGTTATGGTTTAATTAATTAGTTGTATAGTATGTTAATCAATAAACAGTTTCAATTAGTATCAAAAATGAAAGATGGCTCATATTGGCTATCAATCAATTTCGCTTTGTTTCTACACATTTGTATGGATATTATGCATGGAGGATGCAGTTACTTATGAATTATACAGGGGGAATTTCACATATACCCCTCAAAATTCTCAAAATTACGTATTTCCTTCTCTAAACTTTGAAATTACATATTCCCCCCTCTAAACATTAAAAACCTCACAAATTTATCCATTTTATTGTCTTTCATATTAAAACATGTTCCAAATTTATAAAATACCCATTACTCTTTTATTAAAAGTATAAAACGCCCATCTTACTCAAATTTGAATCTGAAGAGTTTCTTTACTGTCCAAACTACTTTAAGATCCGTACTCGTTAGATCAGCATGAATCTTGAAGCGAACACGTACAAATATTGAAGCAATGCGCTCAGATCTTAATGTGATGCGCGCGGATCGAACGGTAGTTGAACTCTTCATATTCAACTTTGACTCCGATGGGACATTTTATGATTTTAATAAAGGATAAAATGGGTATTTTATAAATTTAGAATGAGTTTTAATATAAAAATAATAAAATAGCTAAATTTGTGAATTTTTTAAGTATAGAGGGAGAAATAGGTAATTTTAAAGTTTAGAGAGGAAAATATGTATATATTATTGTTCATATAATTGAATTTAAATTTTGATGATTAGATGAATATATTATGCGGTCATTACAAATAGCTATATCGCTCTAGTCAATCTTGGAAAAATATTAGTCGTTTAAAACGTGCCACGAAAATCACAGAGTTTGAATTCAAGCGGATGGCCCTCAGATTTTCAAATAGTTCGTTGGAAACACAAAAAAAACATTTCGATCGAGTCCATTTGGCCCAAAACTTTCTCATTTTAAATCCGAATAACCTAAAACTAACTACAAATTAACCCAAATAAAATCATACACAATCTTAATCCAAAATATATTGATTTAGAGTGGCCTTCCCCTCCCCTGCTATTAAAGTTGTAATTTGGTCAGATAAATGAAGATAGTTTAGATAAATTTAAATATAAATTGTTTGAGTGAGGTTACGTTACTATGCATAACACACATTGGTCCGTGCTATGGATCAATATTTTCTTTTCCAAAGTTCAAATAATAAATTTAAACTGTTCAACATAATCCCTATATAAAAATATACTTGTAAATCAAATTTTATATTTTTATTTTATTTTCTTACTATTTTTTTATATATGTACAAAATCACTTAATCTAAAGATTATAGACCATTGAACCTACATAAACAAAATAGATAAAAAAAAATTTAATATAAAATTTAGTCGCAAGTACATTTTCATATAAAAATCACATTGAACAATTCAAATCGATTATTTAGATCTTGAAAACAAAAAAAAAAGATTAATATGTAATACAAACCAATCTGCGCTCTGTATAGTGCCATAACCTCACTAACACTTTACTCATTGAAGAGATGATTGTATAATGTTTCATTTTTAATTTAAGGGTGCACTGAAGAAAAGTGATGAACACCTTAAAAAAAATTAGGATAATTTGGAATGTATTTTTTTCTCCTAAAACTTAAATTAGCATAGAATTAGGAGAGAGAGAGAGAGGTTGAATAAACTTACAAATACTATTACAAAAACAATGGTAAACTGATGTGCAACAAATATTACTACAAACAATACCAAAATATAGATATACCCAAAACATATGCAATAATACACTGTGTAATCCAAATCTATACTCGGCTTTACTTTGATAGCCAGTAAATAAAAATAAGAAAAGTACATACTGATGCCACTAAAGAAAGAATTATGGTATCCATCGATTTCTTCCTCCTAATTGCTGACAATATATTGTTTACCTACATTATAATAGCACAATAATATTAAGCATAACTACCTAAATACCCTTAAAAACCACAAATATTATATAATGTATAAAAAAATTATGTATCTCATATTAGCCCTAAATAGGGAAACCATATAATCAGTTCCTCTCCTAACCTAATTTCTGGAGGCAACAAAGTTTCTTAAAGAGTTAAATATTTATTGACTAAATGGAGGACTAAACAGGATTACTGCTCTCAATTTGTGTATAAATATACATGAGATTTATCCATGATCACAGTTACTAACTGGTACACATGAAACTGTTCCTTTGGAAAAAAAAAAATGGCACTAGCAATGGCTGTGACATACACAGTTCCATTTTCTTCCAATAATAACTGGTACACAAAAAAATTATGAGGGGCGTTTGTAAAAAATGTACCGTGGGTAGACGACTGCTGACATTAGTAATTTTAGAAGTAACACCACCAAATGTTGACCTCTGTGTAACAAGTGCACCTAGAGTTGCTTGTGCTTGTGAAATCACATTATCCATCTGTAATTTAAGTCAAAATAGTTCATACACAAGTAGGAGTAAATGGATAAAAAATTACCACTTATGACTTTATCCTCTTAATTCCTTTTGTCTTAATGCACAGTTGAATGCTAAATTAGTTGAGGACTTAGTACCATAGTAACAAGATTCAAAAATAATTCAAATTTGAGCTGTTGGCGAATTAATCCCCGTATTATTCGTTTTCCTGAATTTTTCCCGAACTTTTAGCGAAATATAATTCCCAACTATTCCCAAATTATATGTGAATTATTCCCGAATAACAAACTTTTGAGCCCGCTGAACCTTTCCCCAATCATTAGGTTGTCACTGTTGGGATAAACTCAGCAATACTGCACTGCTTTGTGCCAGTATGCAAAGGATTGAAGAGAGAATAATATTTTTCTGAATAGAAACAACGCTTTATTTCCTTTCTCTCTTACTCAATTACATAAAGTTATGCAGTATTTAAAGCAATACAATGTTCCTAAAATAACCACCCACAACTTCCCTAAATTAAGCACCCACTACACAACATGCTAAAAATAACTATGCTTAAAATAACCAATGCCTAAAATAACCAATGCAGTTTTTATGCTGTTAAAAACTGATTTGTACATGCTTTAATCAATTTGAATTAATTTTCAACACTCCCCCTTAATTCAAAATTGATTATATCAAGTTTGATTCTGAATTCTTCAAACTTTTCTCTTGGCAATGCCTTCAGTAAAATGTCAACCTTTTGTTCTTCAGAACTTGCACGCTTGATCTCCATTTTGCTGCTACCAATTCTTCTTGTAATGCTTGATGCCATGTTTCATTTCCTACTGCTTCTTCAAAGATTGTGGATCTTTGCCTTCCACCTGCTGTATACACCATGAAAAGCATGGGTTGCTCTTTATTTTTCTTCTTCACAGCATGCTTGCTGTTCTTCCCTTTGTTTTCTGAAACAATCGGCTTGCACACATCCATATCTGTTCTACTGGAAGCACTAGACATCTTTTTGTCGTGCTGAAACTCAAAACCGCCAAATCTACAATGGCCACGTCCACCTCTGCCTTGAGAGGACTCCTCCTTTCTGTAGAACGCCTTTAGCCTTTCTCCTTTGATCTAAACTTTGCTTCATGGGTCTGCAATGATCCCATCAGTTCATCAAAGGATAGGTTGAAAGATCCTTTAATTCTTCAATTGCTGCAACTACATGATCAAACTTGGGTGTTATGCTCCTTAACACCTTCGCCACCACCGTCTTCTCTTCCATGGTGTCTCCAAATGCTCGAATTTGGTTGACCACCTCTTGTACTCTTGAGAGGAAAATTTGCACGGATTCCTCCTTGTTCATCTGCAATGTTTCAAAGTCCCTACATAGGCCTTGAAGTTTGATTGCCATGACTCGAGTACTCCCTAGAAATGCTGTTTTCAGGGTTGTCCATGCCTCCTTTGCATTGGTCACTGCTGCAATTTTCGAGAAGATGGTGTCATGCACTGCTTGTTGGATGAAGAATAGCGCCCTTGCATCTTTCTTCTGATTTTCTTGCTGGTTCGGATCTCGATCTGGTGGACCGTTGTTAACCAAATCCCATAGGCCATGAGACTTGAACAAGGTCGTCATCTTGATGCTCCAAAAGGCATAGTTTTCTCCTTTGAAGAGAGGTATTGCCGATTGAGAAACATTCACCATGTTGTTGCTGTTTTCTGCCATTGAAAATGCCCCAATTCTCCAAGGTTGCACAACAATCAACTCTGCCATCAATTGCAACTTGACTCTGTCTTCAATTGCTTGCCCACCGAACCATCGGCTCTGATACCATTTTGTTGGGATAAACTCAGCAATACTGCACTGCTTTGTGCCAGTATGCAAAGGATTGAAGAGAGAATAATATTTTTCTGAATAGAAACAACGCTTTATTTCCTTTCTCTCTTACTCAATTACATAAAGTTATGCAGTATTTAAAGCAATACAATGTTCCTAAAATAACCACCCACAACTTCCCTAAATTAAGCACCCACTACACAACATGCTAAAAATAACTATGCTTAAAATAACCAATGCCTAAAATAACCAATGCAGTTTTTATGCTGTTAAAAACTGATTTGTACATGCTTTAATCAATTTGAATTAATTTTCAACAGTCACTATGCTTAGTACTAAGTTTCTGAACTAAAAATTGGGAAGTTGAAGAGAGATAGAGAGAGAACCTGTCCAGAGCTTCGGCCAATGGCAGCCTGTTCTTTGAGTAAAGCATCATGGTCATAATCGGGCCCCGACTCTAGATCAAAGTTTGATCGGTCAGAATCTCTGAAATCAAGGAGGGATGCATGCTCTCTCTTTGCTCTTAGGCTCGATTTCAACCGATTAAATTCCTGCACAGTGATCATATTTAACCCGTTAAGCCCCTTAATTGTTGGCTTCTGGTACCAAACTATAGAAATGAAGTTAAATTGAGACCAAATTAATGCACAAATGGATTCATAAAGACAAATCATGAGATTTTTTTTTTGTTTAGATAAGTGGGATCATGCCCATTGATTTACATTTTTAGAAACCATACAATGTTTCCTGGTACCATTACAACAGAAAAATAAAACTACAACGCATTCCGATGCCTTATAGTCAACTTAAAAAATTTAAAGCAAGCACATAACCAGTTTTTACTCAAAAAGCCTAAGTAACCACTACAAAAATTAGTAATGCTGAGCATCATAAGTTTTTATTTGAAAACTTAGTAGAAGCTACCAAGATTTAATATAGATGTAATTAGTACAACACTTCCTATCTTAATACATCATACAAATAAAAACATTAAGTAATAATGAAATTCCTTCTTCTATTCTGTTCTTCTAGCATCTGCTGTGCCTTATTCTTACCACAATACCGGCCCCAAAGAACAGCTTCTTCATTTGCCCTAGCTGCCACAATCCTAGTTGGCAACTTTGAATTACGGAAGATTACTTCATTCCGTTGTCTCCACAAAGACCACAAGACTGCCATAAATGCCGTAGTCCAAACCTTTTGTGAATGCCCAGTAATGACTCCACCGAGTGGGCGTAGTTTACCAGTAGCTGAAACCGACTCCATACTTGTTGAGCATTAGTACATTCAAAGAATAAATGATGGGCCGTCTCAACTGGACACTCATCACACATCACACATCGTATTTCACAATTCATACCTCTTCTCTCCATCACATCATGTGTCAGAATTCGATCTTGGAGCAACAGATATGAAAAGATTTTCACTTTAGATGGAGCCGCAGCAGCCCAAACCTCCCTATAAGGCCATTTTATCTTTCCTGCCGAGATAATCAAGTTGTAATAGGACGAGGTTGTGTAAACACCATGAGCTGACCATCTCCAGGTGAGCATATCATCATATTCTGACAAAACCGGTATCGTACCAGTATAGAAATCCAAAACCGGTGAAGCTTCAAAAACCGCCTCATGTAGCGAGATGAGTTGCGATTGCGGCCTTCCTTGCCTGTCCCTAATGGATCTGATAGGGTCTGAACACCAATTATCATACCAAAAGGAAATAGTTTTGCCACTGCCTACTTCCCAATGTGTACACCATTGAAACCGTGCTTGCATCTTGATGAGCTGTTTTCAGAAAAAAGATCCGTTAACAAGCCAAATCCTTGGTCCTTGCCTACTTGGTCTGAGTCTGTGTGTTCTAATTGTGGTTATAATCGACCACCATAAAGAGCCCGGTTGAGTAGTTTTCCACCACCATCGAAGCAGGATTGAATCATTCCTTAATCTCAGATTAGGGACCCCCATTCCACCAAATTTTTTTGGAGTACAGACAATTTCCCAGTTAATCAGTGACGCCCCTCTTCCATCACCATATGAATGACCCAAAAGAAAATTCCTACATACACTTTCAATCCTTTGAATCACCCATCTCGGCAGCACAAAGCATGTCATCATATAGATAGGCATGTTGGGAATTATAAAGGCCAAACAATTACGCCTTATCTAGAGATCAAACAATTATATCTCATCTACGAATCAAACACTTACATCCCGGGGAAGAATAAACAATCCCCACCTTAACCTAAAACCGTCCTATGTCAAAGAGACCCAAAACATAATATTTAGTGCGGAATAGAATACCTGATTCCATGTCGTTTGCCATGAAATATCAAATCCTAGGTTGGAGAAGCAACTGTCTCCGTGAGCGCGAGACAAGACTCTAGCAAGCTATTCCTTTCTCGCCCTTTTGGTTGAATATTAGATTAGGTCTTCCAAAGCAACAAGATCGCCCTTGAGAAATCATTTCCAAGTTTTTAAATGGATTTCTCCTCTCAATTCTTTGATGATGGAAGAAGGGAGAAGGCTCTCAGAATTCTATTTAAGAATAATCTCTTTTTAGGATTCTGAGTTGAGTTGATTATCTTGTGCCTTGGGGACCCATCTATATATAGTTATACACTTCTGACACCGCAAGTGCAGGTGCACTCTGGTCCAGTAGGGGTGAGCCACCCACACTGGGTCGAAACATGTCTAAGTAACCGCCTTAAATTTCAGCCCCAAAAATAGTCTGTATCCTGAGTGCCGGTGCACTCAGATCCAGTGCGGGTGAACCACCAGCACTGGGCTCAAAACAGAACTTCCAGAAAATCGACTAAGTCCTCAGTGCGGGTGGTTCACCCGCACTGCGCTCAGACTTTTTCCTGAAGTTCTCAAAAAATTGGCTAAGTACTGAGTACAGGTGCACTCAGATCCAGTGCAGGTGAGCCACCCGCACTGGGCTCCCAAAAGGCACCCAAAAATTGGCTAAGTCTTGAGTACGTGTGCACTCAGATCCAGTGCGGGTGAGCCACCCGCACTGGGCTCCCAAAAGACAGTTTTCTCAATTGCAAATTTCAGAATCAGTCCATCAATGATTTGATCTTTGCCCAAATTGTTCTACACACTTATGGACCACACCCTATTGAATACATTGATTGTCTAATATCTTAAATCCATATTAAATCACTTTAATTGTGACAATCATATATGACAGTAAACAATTCATAATTATATCACATATATGCTCAACGTTGGATTAAGATCCAACAAGGCACACTACATAGGTGATGGAAGAGGGGTGTCACTACGTTAAAGGTGATGGAAGAGGGGTGTCACTAAGTTAAAGGTGATGGAAGAGGGGTGTCACTGAGCATCGTAAGTTAAAGGGTAAACTATAGTACATTCTGGCAAAATTGGGTTTTTCAGTAAGACGTAATCACTCACTTATGGGAAAGTTTGTTCTAATTTTTAAATCGGGGAATTAGGTACAAAAATAAAGATTTGATTGATGCTATCTTGCCTACAAATCTTTCTTTCCAGGTTACCGGCATTTTTTAGGTGGTGCAATTTTCAACAATTAATTATAAAATACTATGTGAAAGGTTTTACCAATCAATCTTACCATATTAATTGTAATTATCATATCTAGTAACTGATACAATTAGTCCTCATCTTACCCTCTATACTTTTACTTGAGTACCCTCAAAAAAATATCTTTCATTAATTGTATGAACCAAAGACATAAACTAATGCTGTCATGCTATAATTGAAGGTCAATATATATATATATATATCAGATCGATGCCACCTTAACGGCTTAACCTTCGTGTAAATGCCAACTTCAACAAGAAACTTTCTCGGAATTTTTTTCGTCAAAAGTCAACACACTATATGCCAGGTGTCTCGTGTAAATACCATCATATAATTGAATGTTTTCTGTTAATATAAACATATTTATATATAAAAAATTAATGAACTTCATAACAGTGAATATCATTATTATAATTTACCACTAATTTTTTTTTTATGATTATGCAGATAAAGTATCCATTAACCAAAATAGCTCAATATAGGCGATAATAGCAGTCATCATTGCATTAAAAAAACTGGAGGGATCCACTTACACTATTTTTTTGAGGAAAATTTCCCATTTACCCATTCAAAATTTCAAAATAGCCAATTTCCCCATAAATACATCATAATATCCAATATGTCCATATAAACTTAACTTTCTTTCTTCTATCCCATTTCATTTATTTTATATTTTGTTTAATTATTTCAAAATTTGTATTGACTAATATATGTCTTTTTTCTAAAATGGAGGTGTCCATTAAGCTTCTAACAGTAAGTGATTCATCTTCCTTCCTCCACCTGTTTTCTTTGGCGTCTCTCTTCTCCAATGATTCGTACCTCCTATCTAAAACTGCAATGTTTATTACTCTTTTTTAATCCACACGATCTTTCAAATAATTCTCAATGAAACTTTAGAGGCCAAATTGGTGAAACCATGAAACTGCAAGGTTCAAGTGATGTTATCAAATCAGCTCAAGAATTCACTTTTCAAACTGGATGGAAGGATTTTGTAATTGCTAATAGTATCAAAGCAAACAACCTTTTAGTTTTTAAATACATCGACAATTTTTTATTTCAAGTCCAATTTTTTTTATCCAAATCAATTAAAATTCCCTCCGTTAATAGAAGATTAATTGGGCTCGTATTGATAGCTTCTGTCTCAGCTCACACCAAGAGCAAATTTAGATATATAGGTACGATATTAATTATTAAACCCATGAGAAGAGAGGAGAGAAGGAGATAGACATGAAAGAATGAAGGTTAAGCAAGCAAGGAAGGAAGATGAAGTGTTTCGTGATTTAGCTCTTATATGTCGGTATTCGACTTGCCGGCTTGGGTTATTAATGAAATTGATTGGACAAGAAATTTTTTGTGGCTTGGAGCAACCGTTGAGACTAGGAAAATTCACTTGGCAAATTGGCAACTGGTATGCACACCGAAAAGGCTAGGAGGGTTGGGAGTGATTGACCTAAAAGTCTTCAACCAAGCACTTTTAACTAAGTGGCAGTGGCAGTGGCATGACTCAAAAGATAGAGCATGGAAAAAACTGATGGAAGCACCGTATTGCACCGAGGGTAAGCAGCACATAACAAATTCTTTTCTATTCAACCACTTAAAAGAAACAGAAAAGTTGTGCCACTCACAAATACAGTGAAAACCCAGATCTGGTGATTCAGTAATCTTCTGGATATGTGACTGGGGCAAAGGAATCCTGAAATACCGCTTCTCGACATTGTATACGTACACAATTTCAACAGATGTCACACTCCAACAGGTCATATTATCAACCGATATCAAAGACCTCTTTAGACCGGTCCTATCATTGCAAGCATTAGACTAGCTGGCGGGGCTGCGAATTGAAATGCAAGAACTGAGGGATGAATATAGTAACCACCAAACATCACTGCCGGATGAGGTGCGATGGAAGCCGAATAGTAAAGGAAAATTCACTGTTTTATCGGCATACTATCAAATGAAAAACGGTACACAGGTCCATACCAACTTTCACCGAATTTGGAAACTCAAGGTCCCCCCGCGTTTCAAGGTTTTTGAATGGTTGTTGTAAAGAAATTAGATCCTAATAACAAACAATCTCAAAACTAGAGGATATAACTTGGCCGGTATATGCTATATGTGTCAAGCGAGCGATGAGTCGGTCGAGCATTTGTTTAGTGGGTGTACCTACAGCAATGGGATTTACATGAGTGTAATGCAAAGGGGAAACATACAAACAGTATCATTGCAACTGCATGGCATTAGAGCGACCATCGAAGGCAGCATGAGAAAAAAGGAAAGTCCTTGTTGGTGCTATCTCACTTTGTAATCTGGCGAGAACGGTGCAATAGAGTATTTAAAGAAAAACAAAAGAATCAAGAAGACTTAATTCAAGATATATTTGAAATCTGGCGAACCGTGGAATGCACAGCCCGAAGAGAGATGAATAGCAATAATCGTGAGAATTAGGAATTAGTGGCCCCTATTGTATTTTCATATTTCTTATCTTTCGCTTCTTTGTTTTATCATAAATACTTTGTTTTAAACCCGAGTTTCTCCTCAGAAACTCCAACTATGTAACCAATCGCGGTTAATGAAAATAGGGGCTTGACCCCTATTGTTTACTCAAAAAAAAAAGAATTTTAATGAACATCTCCAGTTTAAGAAAAGGGCATATTAGTCAATAAAAAATTAAAATAATTAAATAAAAGATAAAATAAATGAAAGGGGATAGAAGAAAGAAACTTAAGTTTGTATGGGAATATTGGATATTATGATGCATTAATCGAGAAATTGGCTATTTTGAAAGTTTGAATGGGCACACCATAATTTTCCCATTTTTTGTGACATCAGATTATACCTTATATTTTCAAAGTTCAAATATTCGATCCATACTGTTTAACATGTTGGATATATTAAAATATACTTGCAGATCAAATTTTACATGTTTTTGAATTTTTTTACTATTAATTAAGATGAGTACAAAAATTCAATGGTCTGGAAACAACGATTTTTGTAAAATACTGAATAAATAGTACAAAAAAAATCAAAAAAATGTAAAATATCATCTGCAAGCACATTTTAATATATCCATCATGTTGAATGGTTTGGATCGACTATTAGGACTTTGAAAACTTCGAAAATTTAAGGTGTAATCCGGTGTCACCAAAAAAGTGTGTAAGTGATCTCTCCTCTTAAAAAAAATAGTATTATTGTTCATATAATTGAATTTAAATTTTGATGATTAAATGAATATATTATGTGGTCATTAAAAATAGCTAAATCGCTCTAGTCAATCTTGGAAAAATATTAGTCGTTTAGAACGTACCACACGAAATTATATTAGTCGTTATCTTATACAGATGCAATGCATGAAAGCTCATGGAAGTTGCATGGTAAATGAAAGAATAATTGAATCATTGACCAAATCAAAGTGAGAACTTTCCGCCATTAGTTAAGCTAGGGACTCCAAAATATCAAATCCTGTAAACCAGACCACATAATTAAAATATCAACCATCAATGCATATCTTGCAATCCATTGACAATGAATTAACTTGACAAACTAGACAATTATCAGAATATTTTCTAATTTTGGAATTGGATATATAGTTGTAACATGATAAATGCATATACACAAAGAAAAAAGGATGCATGTTATACCATCGAATAACTGGAAATAATTTTGAAATTGTTTTACCACAGTTAGAAACTACGATACCATGGCCCAATAAAAAAGTGGTAACTATACCCTTTTTTGTATCAGTTGGCACTCAGAAGATGCACAGACTAATTTTTCCATTAAACAAGATACAAACCAGGCATGGTATCGGGGTTTCTAATAAATGCTTATGATATTTAATAGTGCATTTGTGGTACTTACAAGGTTTTCTATTGGTACATGTGATGAATTTCTATTTTTCGTGTTTCACATTTTGATAAAGTTGCCTGGCTTCACCGATACCATACTAATGCAAAGAATCCTTCACTATCTTACATATGTTGCAGGAGGACATGCTCAAGAGGCATTTAAAGGGAGGTCTTATGTAATGCTATCATTTATTATAATTTTTTGTATCTTAATTAAATAGATTGGCTTTATTCCAAAGATCAAAATTAAGTTTTCATTCTGATGTTTCAGTTTATTTTAATTAAATATTGCTTGTTGTGATTTAGTTATGTTGAACATTCAAAGGGACATCTCAAACAAACATAAATGTTTGTCTCCAGTGACCTAACTTTTTCAACGGTAATCTCATGAAAATAATAAATCAAACTATAAAATAATATAAACTAAATCAATAAATCATTTTCAAGATTATAGTGCTCCAGTATTTTTATAAGCCTTCAATATAAAATAATGTAAACAGTCTAACCAAAACATTTTCAATGGTGTCTCATGGAAATAATATATCTCACTACTTCCATATTATTTCCAAGCGCATGGCATGAGGTATTTCCATGAGCTATCAATAAAATATATTATTTGGTCTGTATAACGGTAATGGATCATGCAAAATTATTTCCAATGGTGGATAAGAAACATTTTCAAAGGCAGACAGATTTTCATGCGCTATTATTTCCATGAGTCCGCCGTTGGAAATTAATAAATGTGTCAGCAAAAGCTATTTTATTTCCAAGAGCACTTCCTCTCTTTGAAAATAACACATCATTTGCATAGAAAAAGAGAAAATTCTAGGAGTGTATTAGAGTAATTAAAATAGATTGGAATAATAGAGTAGTTTAAAGGTTTTAATGAGAATTAAATAGTTGATTTAGAAATTATGGTCATTTAATGGATTATAAATATGTTTTATATCAATAAAATTGTTTGTAGGCATTTAAAGTCACTAATTTTTAAAAAACTAATAGTCATCATTGTATTAAAAAAAGAAAAGGGATCCACTTACACTATTTTTTGCGACATCAGATTACATCATATATTTTCAAAGTCCAAATAATCAATTCAAACCGTTCAACATGATGGATATATTAAAATATGCTTGCAGATCAAATTTTATATGTTTTTGAAAAAAAAATTTACTATTTATTAAGATGGGTACAAAAATTCAATGATATGAACACAACGGTTTTTGTAAAATACTTAATTAATAGTAAAAAAATTATAAAAATGTAAAATTTCATCTATAAACACATTTTAATATATCCATCATGTTGAACGGTTTGGATGGACTGTTTGGACTTTGAAAATTTAGGGTGTAATTCGGTGTCACCAAAGAAGTGTGCAAGTGATCTCTCCTCTTAAAAAAAATAGTATTATTGCTCATATAGTTGAATTTAAATTTTGATGATTAAATGAATATATTATGTGGTCATTAAAAATAGCTAAATCGCTCTAGTCAATCTTGGAAAAATATTAGTCCTTTTCTTATCCGGATGCAATGCATGAAAGCTCATGGAAGTTGCATGGTAAATGAAAGAATAATTGAATCATTGACCAAATCAAAGTGAGAACTTTCAGCTATTAGTTAAGCTAGGGACTCCAAAATATCAAATCCTGTAAACCAGACCACATAATTAAAATATCAACCATCAATGCATATCTTGCAATCCATTGACAATGAATTAACTTGACAAACTAGACAATTATCAGAATATTTTCTAATTTTGGAATTGGATATATAGTTGTAACATGATAAATGCATATACACAAAGAAAAAAGGATGCATGTTATACCATCGAATAACTGGAAATAATTTTGAAATTGTTTTACCACAGTTAGAAACTACGATACCATGGCCCAATAAAAAGTGGTAACTATACCCTTTTTGTATCAGTTGGCATTCAGAAGATCCACAGACTAATTTTTCCATTAAACAAGATACAAACCAGGCATGGTATCGGGGTTTCTAATAAATGCTTATGATATTTAATAGTGCATTTGTGGTACTTACAAGGTTTTCTATTGGTACATGTGATGAATTTCTATTTTTCGTGTTTCACATTTTGATAAAGTTGCCTGGCTTCACCGATACCATACTAACGCAAAGAATCCTTCACTATCTTACATATATTGCAGGAGGACATGCTCAAGAGGCATTTAAAGGGAGGTCTTATGTAATGCTATCATTTATTATAATTTTTTGTAGAGTGAGTCTATGGTACTATGCATATCACGGGTTGGTCCGTCCTACGACTCAATATTTGAGTTTTCAAAATCCTAATGGTCGATCCGAACCGTTCATCTTGTTATCCATATTAATATGTGTTTGGAGATCAAATTTTACATTTTTTGAAATTTTTTTACTATTTTTTTAGATATTTAGAAAATCACTTGATCTGAAAATTCTGGACCATCCAAAAACAGTGATTTTCAATAAATCCAAAAAAAATAGTAAAAAATTTCAAAAAATGTAAAATTTGGTCTCCAAACACATAATAATATGGAGAACAAGATGAACGGTTCGGATCGACCGTTAATATTTTGAAATGTCGAATATTGAACCGTAGCACGGGCCAAATTGTAATATGCATAGTACCATAGACTCACTCTTTTTTGTATCTTAATTAAATAGATTGGCTTTATTCCAAAGATCAAAATTTAAGTTTTCATTCTGATGTTTCAGTTTATTTTAATTGAATATTGCTTGTTGTGATTTAGTTATGTTGAACATTCAAAGGGACATCTCAAATAAACATAAATTTTTATGTCTCCAGTGACTTAACTTTTTCAACGGTAATCTCATGAAAATAATAAGTGAAACTATAAAATAATATAAACTCAATCAATAAATCATTTTCAAGATCATAGTGCTCCAGTATTTTCATAAGCCTTCAATATAAAATAATGTACACAGTCTAACCAAAACATTTCCAATGGTGGCCCATGGAAATAATATATCTCACTACTTCCATATTATTTCCAAGCACATGGGATGAGGTATTTCCATGAGGTATCAATAAAATATATTATTCAGTCTGTATAATGGGTAATGGGTCGTGCAAAATTATTTCCAATGGTGGATAAGAAACATTTCCAAAGGCAGACAGATTTTCATGGGTTACTATTTCAATGAGTCTACCGTTGAAAATTATTAAATATGTCAGCAAAAGCTATTTTATTTCCAAGAGCTCTTACTCCCTTTGAAAATAATACATCCTTCGCATGGAAAAAGAGAAAATTCTAGTAGTGTATTAGAGTAATTAAAATAGATTGGAATATTACAGTAGTTTAAAGGTTTTAATGAGAATTAAATAGTAGATTTAGAAATTATAGTCATTTAATAGATTATAAATATATTTTTTATTAATAAAATTGTTAGTAGGCATTTAAATTCACTAATCTTTAAAAAACTAATAGTCATCATTGTATTAAAAAAAGAGAAGGGATCCACTTACACTATTTTTTGCGACATCGGATTACATCGTATATTTTCAAAGACCAAATAATTGATTCAAACCATTTAACATGATGGATATATTAAAATATGTTTGCAGATCAAATTTTACATGTTTTTGGAAAAAAAATTTACTATTTATTATGATGGGTACAAAAATTCAATGATATGAACACAACGGTTTTTATAAAATACTTAATTAATAGCAAAAAAATTATAAAAATGTAAAATTTCATCTATAAACACATTTTAATATATCTATCATGTTGAATGGTTTGGATCAACTGTTTAGACTTTGAAAATTTAGGGTGTAATTCGGTGTCACCAAAAAAGTGTGTAAGTGATCTCTCCTCTTAAAAAAAAATAGTATTATTGCTCATATAGTTGAATTTAAATTTTGATGAATAAATGAATATATTATGTGGTCATTAAAAATAGCTAAATCGCTCTAGTCAATCTTGGAAAAATATTAGTCCTTTTCTTATCCGGATGCAATGCATGAAAGCTCATGGAAGTTGCATGGTAAATGAAAGAATAATTGAATAATTGACCAAATCAAAGTGAGAACTTTCAGCCATGGAATTCAAAACGCCAACTCGGTGGTGCACTAGTATATATATATACACATGATTAGTCTTGCTGGACAGAAATCTCTCCTATATACCCCCTCCCCCAAAGTTACATATAACAGCATGTCATCTCTATTTGGATGGAAGAGTGAAAAAATAGAGAAGAAGACACCACCGCCGGAGAAGGAAAGTAAAATTACGTATCACGGCAAAGGCAGGAAGGGGGACCATGTCATTGGTGAACTAACAAAAGCTATAGCTGAGGCTGCAGCTTCGATTGGAGGTGACGGTGGTGGCAAATGTGACGGAGGTGGTGGTGGAGGCGGCAGCAGTTGTCGCGGTGGAGGCGGCAGCCGTTGTCGCGGTGGAGGTGGAGGTGGTGGTGGAGGCGGCGGCAGTTGTGGCGGAGGTGGTTGTGGTGGTGGATGCGGTTAGATTGATGAATTATTGTTATATTGTACAATTAGTATGAGGCCGGGAATGTTATATGGTTTAATTAATTAGTTGTATAGTATGTTAATCAATAAACAGTTTCAATTAGTATCAAAAATGAAAGATGGCTCATATTGGCTGTCAATTAATTTCGCTTTGTTTCTACGTATGGATATGCATGGAGGATGCAGTTACTTATGATCGAATTATATAGGGGGGATTTCACATATACCCCTCAAAATTAAGTATTTCTTTCTCTAAACTTTGAAATTACATATTCCCCCTCTAAACTTTAAAACTCACAAATTTATCCATTTTGTTGTCTTTCATATTAAAACATGTTCCAAATTTATAAAAATACTCATTTTACTCTTTTATTAATTAAAAGTACAAAACGCCCATCTAACTCAAATTTGAATCTGAAGGGTTCATCTACTGTCCGAACTTCTTTAAGATCCGTACCCGCTATATCAGCACGAATCTTGAAGCGAACATGCACAGATATTGAAGTAACGTGCAAAGATGTTAATGTGATATCAGCACGAATCTTGAAGTAACGTGCAAAGATTTTAATGCGATGCGCATGAATCAGAATTTCTTTGAGATCTGTGCATGCTAGATCAATACGAATCTTGAAGTGAACATGTACAGATATTGAAGTGATGCGCACAGATCTTAATACAATGCACGCGGATTGAACGGTAGTGGAACCCTTCATATTCAAATTTGAATCCGATGGGGCTTTTTATACTTTTAATAAAGGGTAAAATGGATATTTTATAAATTTAATGAGTTTTAATATAAAAAACAATAAAATAGGTAAATTTGTGAGTTTTTAAGTTTAAAGGGAAACATACATAATTTTGAAGGTTTTGAGGGGTATACGTCATATAAACACTTGCTTCCATTGCCAAAAGCTCCAAAAATTTCTATAATTAATAGTAAAACAAAACAAAAAATGTCAAGTGGATTGCCCTCAGACTTTGAGTGAGGCTATGGTACTATGCATATCGCGGGTTGTTACCGTGCTACGGCTCTATATTAGAGTTTTCAAATCCTAACGGTCGATCCGAACCGTTCATCTTGTTTTCCATATTAATATGTGTTTGGAGACCAAATTTTACATTTTTTGAAAATTTTTTACTATTTTTTTAGATATTTAGAAAATCACTTGATCTGAAAATTCTGGACCATCCAAAAACAGTGATTTTTAATAAATCTAAAAAAATAGTAAAAAAATTTCAAAAAATGTAAAATTTGGTCTCCAAACACATATTAATATGGAGAACAAGATGAACGGTTCGGATCGACCGTTAGGATTTGAAAACTCGAATATAGAGCCGTAGGACGGTAGCAAATCGTAATATGCATAGTACCATAGACTCACTCTCAGACTTTTCAAATAGCTCGTTGGAAACACAAAAAACTTGCAAAAAAAGTCATTTCGAGTCTATTTGGCCCAAAACTTCCTCATTTTAAATCCGAATAACCTATAACTAACTACAAATTAACCCAAATAAAATCATAAAGAATCTTAATCCAAAATAGATTGATATAGAGTGGCCTTCCCCTCCCCTGCTACTAAAGTTGTAATTTGTTCAGACAAATTAAGAGAGTTTAGATAAATTTTTAATACATAAATATATATTGTTTGAGTGAGATTACGTTACTATGAATAGCACATATTTCATATTTGTCCGTGCTATGGATCAATATTTTTCTTTTCAAAGTTCAAATAATAAATTTAAATTGTTCAACATGATTCCTATATAAAAGTATACTTGTAAATCAAGTTTTACATTATTTTTTTTTAATTTCTTACTATTTTTTTATATAAGTAGAAAATCACTTAATCTAAGGATTATAGACCATTGAACCTACATAAACAAAATATATAAAATATATATAGAGAGAGAGTTGGGCTACGGTGCTTCGTGAAGTAAAGCGACTGTTTTACTTCACACTCATATTTTGCGATTTTGAAGTTCAAAACGTCGATCTGAACCATTCAAGTTGATCTCCAAATTAAATTATGCTTGGAGACCAAATTTTACATTTTTTTTTTTTGAAATTTTTGTACTATTTCTTTAAAATTTTTGAAAATCATTGTTTTTGATGGTCCATAATTTTTCTGAAAACCAACAATTTACAAAAATTCTAAAGAAATAGTAAAAAATTTCCAAAAAAATGTAAAATTTTGTATCCAAGCATAATTTAATTTGGAGATCAACTTGAATGGTTCAGATCGACGTTTTGAACTTTAATATCGTTGTTTTTTATGGTCCAGATTTGTCTGAAAAACAACGATTTTCAATAAATATAATAAAATAGTAAAAAACTTCCAAAAAATATAAAATTTAGTCTCTAAACACATATTAATATGAAGAACAAGATGAACGGTTTGAATTAGTTATTTAGACTTTGAATCCAGTGATTTATAGTCCAATATACAAAAATGTCCATGCATTGCAATGTATGGTAGCCTTACTCCATATATATAAAAAAAAAAAAAAAAAAAATAGTTGCAAGTACATTTTCATATAAAAATCACATTGAACAGTTCAAACCGACTATTTTGATCTTGAAAACAGTTCAAATCAACTATTTTGATCTTGAAAACAAAAAAGATTAATATGTAATACAAACCAATCTGCGCTCTGCATAGTGCCATAACCTCACTCATTGCACTTACTTATTGAAGAGATTACCGTATAATGTTTCATTTTTAATTTACGGGTGCACTGAAGAAAAGTGATGTACACCTTAAAAAAAATTAGGATAACTTGGAATGTCTTTTTTCTCCCAAAATTAAAATTAGCATAAGATTAGGAGAGAGAGAGAGAGAGAGGTTGAATAAACATACAAATACTATTACAAAAACAATGGTAAACTGATGTGCAACAAATATTACTACAAACAATACCAAAATATAGATATACCCAAAACATATGCAATAATACACTGTGTAATCCAAATCTATACTCGGCTTTACTTTGATAGCCAGTAAATAAAAATAAGAAAAGTACATACTGATGCCACTAAAGAAAGAATTATGGTATCCATCGATTTCTTCCTCCTAATTGCTGACAATATATTGTTTACCTACATTATAATAGCACAATAATATTTAAGCATAACTACCTAAATACCCTTAAAAACCACAATATTATATAATGTATAAAAAAATTATGTATCTCATATTAGCCCTAAATAGGGAAATCATATAATCAGTTCCTCTCCTAACCTAATTTCTGGAGGCAACAAAGTTTCTTAAAGAGTTAAATATTTATTGACTAAATGGAGGACTAAACAGGATTACTGCTCTCAATTTGTGTATAAATATACATGAGATTTATCCATGATCACAGTAACTAACTGGTACACATGAAACTGTTCCTTTGGAAAAAAAAAAAAATGGCACTAGCAATGGCTGTGACATACACAGTTCCATTTTCTTCCAATAATAACTGGTACACATAAAAATTATGAGGGGCGTTTGTAACAAATGTACCGTGGGTAGACGACTGCTGACATTAGTAATTTTGGAAGTAATACCACCAAATGTTGACCTCTGTGTAACAAGTGCACCTAGAGTTGCTTGTGCTTGTGAAATCACATTATCCATCTGTAATTTAAGTCAAAATAGTTCATACACAAGTAGGAGTAAATGGACAAAAAATTACCACTAATGACTTTATCCTCTTAATTCATTTTGTCTTAATGCACAGCTGAATGCTAAATTAGTTAGAGGACTTAGTACCATAGTAACAAGATTCACAAATAATTCAAATTTGAGCTGTTGGCAAATTAATCCCCGTATTATTCGTTTCCACAAATTTTTCCTGAATTTTACGAGTTATTCGCAAATTTTTCCCGAACTTTTAGTGCAATACAATTCCAAACTATTCCCAAATTATATGCGAATTATTCCCAAATTATATGCGAATTATTCCTGAATAACAAACTTTTGAACCCGCTGAACCTTTCCCGAATCATTAGGTTGTCACTATGCTTAGTACTAAGTTTCTGAACTAAAAATTGGGAAGTTGAAGAGAGATAGAGAGAGAACCTGTCCAGAGCTTCGGCCAATGGCAGCCTGTTCTTTGAGTAAACCATCATGGTCAGAGTCGGGCCCCGACTCTAGATCAAAGTTCGATCGGTCAAAATCTCTGAAATCAAGGAGGGATGCGTGCTCTCTCTTTGCTCTTAGGCTCGATTTCAGCCGATAAAATTCCTGCACAGTGATCATATTTTAACCCGTTAAGCCCCTTAATTGTTGGCTTCTGGTACCAAACTATAGAAATGAAGTTAAATTGAGACCAAATTAATGCACAAATGGATTAATAAAGACAAATCATGAGCTTTTGTTTTTTTTTTGAGATAAGTGGGATCATACCCACTGATTTACATTTTAAGAAACCATACAATGTTTCGACTGATTTACATTTTAAGAAACCATACAATGTTTCCTGGTACCATTACAACAGAAAAATAAAACTACAATGCATTCCAATGCCTTATAGTCAACTTAAGAAATTTAAAGCAAGCACATAACCAGTTTTTACTCAAAAGGCCCAAGTAACCACTACAAAAATTAGTAATGCTGAGCATCATAGGGTAAAGGGTAAACTAAAGTAAAACTGGGCTAAGTAACAGTGGGTTGCAGAAAAATTGGACTAAATTAAGGCCGAATTGAAGTATAATTGAAAGATCAAGGGTACATTCTGGCAAAATTGGGTTTTTCAGTAAGACGTAATCACTCACTTATGGGAAAGTTTGTTCTAATTTCTAAATCGGGGGATTAGGTAAAAAAATAAAGATTTGATTGATGCTATCTTGCCTACAAATCTTTCTTTGCAGGTTACCGGCATTTTTTTGAAGAGGAAAGCTGGATGAGGATAGATAATTGCAATAATCCATTGCCTGACATAACAAGGTTATTTCATTATATGGATTACAAAACTGTTGATTTTGATAATAGATATATAGACTTTACTAATTGCATATTTGAGCAAATTTTTTTTGTAATAATTAGCCTCCAGAAAACCTCTTGTTTTGTTTTGTACCTTTTCTCTAGACTTTTGTGAGTAGTCTGGTACCAGTGGTTTGGTTCTTTCTTAATGAAATTGGACTCAGGAGATACTTGTACCAGTAACAAACTAGGGTTTAGAGTTGGTTGAGGAAGAATGCATCAATGATAAGTATTCCTCGATCGCTTCAACCAAGCACAGGATTTCATTGAACTTTTTGATGTTTTTCCGGTTGTATCGATGAATTGTGTACAATTATGAGAATAAAGGAAATACCTGTGTAAGATCTTGTAAGATCTCTTGATGGCGGGTCAAAGTATGAGAGAGAACCTCTGACCCGCCTGTCGAAACCCATGTTTGCATCTGTAAGTTGACTTGTTGCAACTGCTTTAACAATCTCTCTATGCTAGACTCGCTATCACTCTCTGACCCATCAGATTTCATCGATACCAACTTTCGGTACGTGTTCATCTGATCATCTAACTGTGCTTCTAGTTTTCTCGCCTGAAATGCAAATTAAAACAAAATTAAGGGTAATTATGGTCGTAATTTTACTAATTTTTCAATAAATTGCATCAAAATTACCGTTTTACTGTGCAAGAAATCGAGTTCAAAGTTGCATTCTTTGATTTGAAATGAGGGGTGTATACCTGTTTGCGAAGAGCGTCCCATGAAGACGCCTCCATGAGTAGAAATCAGGTGGCGAGATCGATCTTCCCACCAAATCAGATCTCTATTCCTTGCGCCAAAACTCGCGACGAGAAAGAGAGAAAGAAAGAGAGAGAGAGAGAGAGAGAGAGGGGTTTGGTAATGGTGGGTTGAATTCATATCTCCTGATGTAATAGAAATTTTGAGTTTAGATTTTAACCGTCCGATCTGATTAGGCACGAATATTAAAAGAATCCCATACATTCCACCTCCGTTCGGATCTAAACTCAAATATTATGTTACCATAGAGGAAACGGACTATGGTGGGGTTGGGGTCAACAGAGACAAAGAGGATGGTGGTAACGGGTTCGGGTTCTTTCATTTTCGCACTTGATAGGTAAATATTATTGACAGAGGGAATTTTAAATAATACAGCGCAAACTGCTGTTTTGATTCTATTATTTATGCGCTGCATGAATTAAAACTACTCTGTCAAAATCTTCACCCGAAAATTATTTGTACCTTTTTACTGGTAACGGGTCCGGGTTGTTCTTTAATTATCGCACTTAATAGCCAATGTTGTGAAATGTCGGGTAAAGATTTTAACAGAGTTACTTTGACTTCATGCAGCTCTCGAATCACAGAATCGAAACAGCGCTGTATTTGTTTTATAAGCTGCATGAAGTCGAAATTGCTCTGTTAGAATCTGTACCCTATGCTTCTGGACTGTTGGCTTTTAATTAAAAGAAGGCATTGCTTGTTCTATCAATTACGTTTAGGAATATTATAAGTACCTTTCAATTGTTTCTTACTAACTTTGAAAACAACTTAATAGACAAATATACATCGACGAAATATATAGTTGAGTATGCATTTGTGTAATATTTAAAGAATGAGGCTAGGTACGGACGGATCAAATATTTTAATTTTTAAATTTTTAAATAATTTATATGAATTGTTCAACGTTTTGCATTTTTTTAATTTTTTATTTTTTCATAGGTAGAAAATTACTACTTTTGAATGATCTAGAATTTTAGATCAAATAATTTTGTATATATTTAAAAAAATAGTAAACTTTAATTTTCAAGTACATTTTCATATGATGATCATATTGAACGGATCAAGATTGATTATCCAGACTTTAAAAATGAAGATATTGATTCATAGCAACAGAGATGACTTTAAAGCTTGTCATATTATGGTAATTGAAAATGATTATATTGAAAGTTGAATTGAGACTTTTTGCCTTTAATGTTTATGTTTTTATTCATTCTATCTATCATCACATTCCTGTCACAATTCAAGAGGAGGGATCGTCAGGCTGAGAATCATGGTGTATTGGGCCGGCCCAATTAGGAGGAATTATGCTGACGTACGACAGGTGCTCAAGTCTCATTGGGCCGGCCCAATAAATACTTTTCTATTTAAGAGACCTAATTGATATTTCTAGAATATAAATCTAATCAGGGCACCTGTATCTGAAATTTAAGAATATATTAAGAAGAAATCTAAATTCTATTTCTTCATAACCAATAATTAAATTCAAAATTTTGAAAATTTAACCACATAATCATTAAATTCTTAAGTGGTAGAAAAAGAATAAATAGTTTTTCAGTGTCTAATCTACTTAATCTCTAATACATGATTAATTGCCTAGTACAATATATTTTCTCAACAGTATTTCCTACAAACTTGTTATTGTGGAAGGCACATTCAAAATTTCATGACACAAACTCAAAAACAGTTCTCCAATTGCAGCTCCTCTCATTCAAGTCCTATAAAGAAAAGTTATCATAAATCACTTTAGCAAGAATTCTGAAAATGAAGATAAACATTACTAAAATAATACAACTGTGATAATAAAATGACACATATTAATAGTTTTTATTTAAGAGAGCTACAATAAAAATAAAAATAAAAAGGTTCACAAATCATATAGAAATTATGCAGCATTTTGTTTAATAAAAAAAATCATTCTCAGATTTTTTTTTTTTTTTTAAAATTTAGTTACATTGAGAGATTGATATATATTTGTTGCCACAATAATTGCATAAAAATCTGTAATTGACATATAATTTGATAAATCCAGCGATAAAGGTTTTAAGAGTGACTAACCTTAGTGGATCTTATTTCTTCAAATAAGACTCGATATTTCTTAGCCACCTAATATGCTCGGTTCTATCCTTATTAGCTGCATATTTGTGCAGAAATGCTGCCAGTTCATCATTTACTCCTCTCTCTTCCAAGTAATCCTGTACTGTTTTTTGCATCTCCTCATCCAAGTCCCTATCATGTAAACAAAAGGATAGTTCAACTGAATATTATAATTACGGTACCACCAAATACCAGTGCATTCCAATGCTGGTAATGGATTGTCTGTATACAAAAATATTTAGATAATGCAATTTCTACAGAAAAAAAATGAGATATGCACTCAAGTTTTTAAGACCGAATTAAGACACTAAATCTGTAGGTTCCGCTAAAAAAGCCCCCAAATGGCACACCAAAATGGTTACATATTTCATTACTCAAATGGTACAGTTCTGGTACCAGACCTCCATACCAGGCTGTGACCTCAACTAAACCCACAGAAAATTAGATTTCTGGTTGAAGAACCATACCAAGCTTAACTTCTTCTTTTAAGGTAAAAATAAAATATTAAATTTCTCAAATGTTACTTGAACGCTGGGCCCAGATAGGGCTTGATGGCATGGATTCCACGTGGGCCCGCATAGACTCTATCCACATCCATGGCATCAGGCCAGGCTGAGCACAAAAATTGCATTATAATACCACCCGAATCCAAATCTGGATTCAAATCGGAATCCTTCTTTGAAACCTCAACAGCAAGGGTGATATGCAACCGTTGATTTGAACCGTCTGAGTCTGCGACAACTCCTGATCGGGTCTCTGGAGCGGCCCCGTCAAATAATGTAGCGTCAATTTTGATCTCTTCTTGGTCATCAGATCGGGTCAGGCTGACCCACTGCTCTCCCTCCCGGGGATCAATTGTGAACGAATTGAAGTGAGTTTCAAGCTGAGACAGGTCGAAATGAATGCATTAATTTTATTTATTTCCCCCTCTAAAATTCATAAAATCATATTTACCATTCTAAATTTCAAAAACTCATAAGTTTACCTATTTTATTGTTTTTCTATTAGAACTCATTTTAAATTTATAAAGCATCCATTTCACCCTATATTAAAAAAATAAAAATTACAAAGTGTGTTATTTTTGGTATATGCTTGTGTATATGTAAGAAGTAGAGAAATTAGCTATTTGTCCTCGAAATTGACCAAATACATAATTTCGATGTTTTTGAGGGGTATACAGGAAATTGCCCCTATATTTAATTTGGTATGATAAGGATTTAAGGATTTACTTCTTCGTACCGCCAACTGGTACAGGCCAGTTCCTTTTATAAATTTATGGGTTGTCACTACAAGGTTATGGATTGTTAGTGCTGGAGTGCTAGCCTGGTACCGATCAGTACCACTTTACAAAGTTATGGATTTTTTGTGCTGGTGTACCAGTATCCTGGTACCAATCAGCACCACTTTACAAAGTTATAGATTGTTGTACTGGTTACCAGTACACTGGTACCCATCAGTACCACTTATATATTTATGGACTGTTATTGCTGGTGTACCAGTTTACAAAGTTATGTATTGTCAGTTCTGGTGTACAGTATACCGGTACCAATCAGTACCAGTTAACAAAGTTATGGATTGTCAGTTCTGGTGTACCTGTATACTGGTACCGATCAGTACCAGTTTACAAAGTTATGGATTGTCAGTTCTGGTGTACCAGTATACTGGTACCTATCAGCACCACTTATAAACTTATGGGTTGTTATTGCTGGTGTACCAATACCCTGGTACCGATCAGTACCAGTTTACAAAGTTATCGATTGTCAGTGCTGGTGTACCGGGGAGGGAGGGAGGTGACTGGACTCGTAGGAGATCTCAGAGCGGAGTGCACGGAGGAGGGTCTCTTTCAGAGCAGAGCGGCGCATGCCAGCGATCAACGACCGGGTTTGCGGAGGCGATGAGATTCGGGTTTGGATCCGACTGAAAAGACTCCGACAAGCATAGCGAGCCATGGCAACTACTAGTGCAAACTAGCAGGAACAGGAAGTGGGTTTTTGTTTCTGTATTGGTTAATGGGTCCACTGACCAGTCTCTCTGTGCCCAAATCTGAATTTATGGGGGACTGAGGGGGTAAAGGTTTTAACAGTGGAGTTCTGACTTCTTGCAGTACACGCACTATAGAATCACAACAGCTCTGCATATGGTTATTGTGGTGAATGAAGGCAGAAGTTCTCTGTTAATATCGTTGCCCGAATTAATGGGCCAGGGAGATAACTGGACGAAAGCCCATGGATCGGATTATTTTAGAATTCAGATCCGTAAGCCTAATGTTTTTACATATGGGCCCAAAAGTTCTTACAATTTATGAATTGTGAATTTACGGACTGGGCCGGGCTGAAGGTCTTTGATTTTGTACACATTATTCTTATTTTTACAAACAACAGGTCAACAGTAGTGGGGGAAAATAGTACACCGGAACGGAACAACACGACATGTGTGTCGGTTATGTATCATGACTCGCATGTTTCGTTCTGTAATTATTTACGTGCCATGATTATCGTCTAAAATTTTTGACACGGCACAGCTCACGCAAAAGATCTCGTCACAACAGTACGTAATTGCGCGAGTCACGTATAATTAGGTCCGTTAAATCTTGATTAAATGACAAATTTTGAATAAACTAATCTAAATTATAAAAAATTAGTTAAACGTGGTTAGTCATATTTAAATACAGTGTGACTATTTGCGTATCATTTACTCTTTGAATTTGGTCACGATTTGACCGAAACTAAAATTATGATCACGACATGATAATCACAACACAACGTGTTACATTCTTTTCACTTATTCAACAAGGCAATTTGTATACATTTAATTTGTGAGAGTGAAGTTTTGAATTTTGAATTTTTAAATTTGACAATTTTTCTACCACTTTCATTATACAATTTGTGACAGCAGCTCCCAGCAGTCCATTAAATATATAGTGATCACATATTTAAAATTTGATATGATTTATGCCTTGTCAATTTGTAGAAATTTGGTCATCTTTTCCATAAAAAGTTGGTTATTTAATTAAATATTCATTTATACAATGAATGTTTACTATTTTATTTGTTATTTTTTATTTTTATATGCTTCATATAGAATAGATGTAATTTCGTAAATAATTAAAACTGATAAAATTGTTTTTATTTGCACATGAAACAGAGCAAACGAGATAACATAAGAAGTCAAAATTAATTTATATTAATTCATATTAAAAATTGGAAACCAATAAAATTTATAACAATGGTTACGGACACAATTGGAAGATCAAATGATGGTGCAATTAAATTTTTATATCAACTAAAAAATGTGGATAATATTATCTAAAACATATACAAAAATAGCTTTCCCCTATGGAAAATAAATCTCTTGTTTCATGCATAAATTTTGGCATCTATCAATCAATCAATTTAATTAACAATTAATTGGATTTGTTGACTGTTTGGTCAAATTTTGGACCAAATTTTTGACCCACGTGAGAGACAATCCAGTCATTTCATAGCTTTAGGTCTCATTTTTGTAATTTCAAAATTCAAAAAAGCGTGTAATTTGTTATGTCAAAATTCATAAACCGTGTATTTGACTTCTACTTTTCAAACCGAAAAGGAAACAACATGCTCAAAAAACAAACACAAAATGACACAAAGGTGTTTTGTTTCAGTTATTAATTTTCTTGAGTATCATTTTTTTTCTCAATTGTTATATTTAAATTCAAGCAATTAAATGACCAACAAATTTGGATATAATATTAAAATGGATTGTTTTGCTGGAATTATATGGTCAAATATAATTATCAAAGATTTCATGATTTGCTGGAAATATATATATATATATATATATATATATATATAGAGTTAGGCTGGGGTGCTATGGATAGCATAGTGGCCTCTATGCTACGGCTCAATATTCGAGTTTTCAAAATCCAAACGATCGATCCGAACCTTTCATCTTATTCTCCATATTAATATCTGCTTGGAGACCAAGTTTTACATTTTTCTGAATTTTTTTACTATTTATTAAGTAGTTTACAAAATTGTTGATCCAACGGTGGCTGCACAAAACAGTAAAACCGTTGGATTAGCGATTTTCAAAGTGGCTTAATAAATAGTAAAAAAATTCAGAAAATTATAAAATTTGGTCTCCAAGCAGATATTAATATGGAGAATAAGATGAACGGTTCGGATTGACCGTTTGGATTTTGAAAACTCGAATATTGAGCCGTAACATAGAGACCACTATGCTATCCATAGCACCCAGCCTAACTCTATATATATATATATATATACACCAACTATCTGGGCAAAAATATATATAAAAAAAGGAGGATTAGATAATGAGAAAAAGGATCAAATGAGGCCAAATTTAGAGGCCCCACATGCTCACATGTGTTGTTTCTCACCCAAAATGATTGACCTAAGCACACAGAAAAACCAAAACCATCAATTCCTGTTTGAGAAAGAGAACAAACAAAAAGGAATTTTGTTAAATTTAAATTACTAATTAATAACCTTTTCTTCCAAAACTAATATAAAATAAGAAAAATATTCAGCAACAATTTTTATTGTTAATATGGTTGCTTGATAGGATCCGAATCTGCTGAAATCCGAGGTCGGTACTGTTCACTCTGAAATCCCTGCAATCCGAATCTAGCCATCGAGCTGTTCCGAGATACGTGCAAGAAAAAACCAGCTGTTTCGAGATGCGTTCTCAAAAAAATTCGATGGCTTGATTTCGAATTGCAGGAATTTCAGGGTGAACAGTACCCGATCTCGGAATTTCAGCTGATTTATTTCCTGCTTGATACTAGTTATCTAATCCTTATTGCAATCATATCCAAAATAAATTTTAAATCAGCTCAAAATAAATTTTAATATGCCCAAAGTAAATTTTAAATCAGGTAAATGTGAAATTTCAAACCGGTCAAAAATAAAGTCAAAACATGTCTAAAGTGATTTTTTTTAACTAGTGAAAGGTGGAACATTGCACGCTCAATCCAAATTTTAATTCAACCAAAGCTAATAATTAATATATATTTTTTTAAAGTGAATTCTAAATAAGTCAAAGGTGAAAAGTAACATTTCGAAGAATAAATTTAACTATGTAAAGATGAATCCTGATATGGTCAAATTGAAATTATAAATTTTTGTTGTCCACCGTTTTGGGAGAAATTTTTTTTTATAAACCATAATTAGAAAAAAAAAAAAAACAAATGAAACCAACATGATTATTTTTTTTTTTGTTTTTACAAAAAATCATAAGAACCGAAATGTCATTTCGGTCCCTTTTTTCATTTCAGTCCTAACTATTTTCACAGATTTCGAGAAAAAAAAATACGTTAAAAAATTGTAGATTTATTTCGGACCAAATTGCCATTTCGGTCCAAAAAAAAAATTCGGGACCGAAATAGCATTCCTTTTCTTATGATTTTTGTAAAAAGATATAAAATAAATAATCATGTTAGGTTCGTAAAAAAAAAAAATTCTAATTATGGTTTATAAAAAAAATTTGTTTTGGGATCCATAGATCTCAGCACAAATTGCGATGCGATGCAAACGGACAGCTAAAATCCGAAAATCTAAAGATAAAAAATGCTAAGATCTAATAGGTTCCCAAGAGGATCAGAAATCTTTTATAATCAGAATATATACTACTACATGACTGTGAAGCTGTTCTCAAGAATTGAATATGCATTTCATTTCACTGTACTAATTAAGTTACAGTTTAACTTAATTAGCTTAATATCACTTAGTTCTACTCAATTAGATCATGTATTTCCGTTCTATACATAAATTTGACTCATTTTTCTTGAGCCGTCTGAGGTGAAAATTTCATAGCCGTATGAAAACTCTATAACAATGCTTGGTTTTAAAGAGAAGGAAGACATCTTGGAAAAGTAGATTTTTATAATCCAATAAATAAATAAATACTTATTAAATTTTTTTTGCTAATCTTTTTTTTTTCCTTAAAAAAGATGCTCAACCTACATACTGTTCATGATGTTGCTTTATTGAGAAAAAAAAATTCATGAAAAGGAGTTCAACTATTTTCTATGACATTATATTGAAAGCATGAGCATCTAAGGAAAAGAAGTTCAATAGGTAAATAAGGGAGCGAAGTGGATTCGATGGACATCGTACTTAATTCGGTCTGATGCTTGATCTAGATCGTTTGATTTCCGTCAAAGATTAGATCGAGCATTTGTTTAGATTCACGGAGTGACTTATAATTTTAATTTTGCATGATCTCCATGCAAATTGAATGTTTCAGATCAAATATCAGACCGAATTTCATCTGATGCACATCGTATATCCCCGCTCCCATCAAGAAAAACCATCAATTATCTTAAGGGTTCAAAAGTTGGTTGCGACGTAAGAAATATATTAATCACTAAATATTAGGCAATTTTGAAAATAATAGCGTGTTAATTATGAAAGATTAATAGGAGGCTAATTCAAAAATCAGAGGTTATACAATTTTAATGTTATCATCTTTTCACAAATCGTTTTCAGAATTACAATATTTGTGGAAAGCATCACATCAACCTATTTGCTCATAAATCCTTCACTTGAATTGAAATAATAGAGATGATAACATTAAAAATAATAGAGATGCCATATTTTACAGTAGAATAACAAAAGTATATATGGATTCAAATAGGGAGGTGCAAAAAAATATTGGTTGAAAGTATTTTTTTTTTTTTTAATTTCAATTATGGTTGAATTTGTAATTTGCTACATCATAATTTACAAGTCTTTCTTATGCAATAACACGATTTTTTTTTTTTAAATAGAACCAATTTTAATTATTTTAAGAAAACAAGCACCATTGATTTGATTTTTATAAAAAACAGCTCCATCGATTCTAGGGATCGGTGGAGGGAGAATTCAAATTTTGTTATGAGAAATCTACATTAGTCATTTCTACTTATTCCTCCCTGTTTTTATAAAAATAAAATTAACGGTGCTTGTTCTGTTAAGATAATTAATATTTATTATATTTAAAAAAATCCAATAACACTAAACATTTTGGTGGTTTTGTATATAAATTACAAGTGATGGTCATTATCAAATATAATTTCCCTAAAATTGTGTTTTACACGTGAAAAATATTATTGATACATCATGAATCATGATATCATAACAGTGAATATAATATCAGTGACTAGTTGTTGGCACAACAAAAATGGAGAGGTGCAAATCTTATAATTTGACCTAATTATGTCTTATGTGGGGTTAAAGCATAGTCTTTCTCTTTTGCCAAAAGCTGCTTTTACCATACAAAAAAAAGGCAAATAAACAATGCTGTTCAAGATCTATATTTTCTTCTTTTCACATGCATTGCTTTAACCTTTCAAAAAGTTGTCCTTTTTTTTGGATAATTTTAGATGATTTAGAGATTGATGTGTAATCACAGAAAATAAACCAATGATCAATGTACTATATTGAAAATAAAAATTAAAAGTTAGCTGTCCATGACCACAACTCAACAAAAGAATCAAGCTTTTTTTTTATTTTATTTAAGTCCTTGGATCCAAACAAAACCTAACAGACATCCTTTTATTTTATTTTTATCAACTATTGTTTTTTGTTTTGTTTTTGGTTTCTTTTGTTTTGTTATTTTCTTTTTAATTAAGTGGGTTGTTGTCCTTGAAAAGGGGGGTAGATTTATAAGTTGACCAGATGACAACTATTTGGGAATTTCATATTTGCAACCACAAAATATGAACAAACATCCTCCATTTAAATTTGAGGCTTATTGATGGAGACATGCATAAACTAAGACAAGAATCTTATTCATACATATTTAAAAAAAAATACAATTGAATTTCAACAATTCTTAATTAAATAATATTTTCAAGATATAAAATAAATAAATACAGTTTGAAAGATGTAGCATGGAATTATCTAATAAATAATAGTTGTCAAAGAATGTTTCACTTTGCACATGGTTGTGGCAAATTTGACCTTTCAATTTTTATTGATTTATACCAATTGTAGAATACTGACTAATTACTTTTCAATTGATCCAATAATTACAACTAAAAGTTACTGCTTAATTCCAAATTAGGTAAAGTTGAAATTTCAAGTTGACAAATTTGACCACCAGTTAACATCATGATATCTCTGCTGTAAAGTTATCAGAGCACTATACACAAATACTGTTTTGAATGTGTTATATGATTATATCACTAGTTTATCAAATTCAAATTTGGGTAAAATAGTAAAATTCAATTATTTGAATGTCAACAACAAATTCAAATAATTGCCTTTCAGTTTCACCAAGTTTGTAGCCAACCCAATAATGCTGTTAATTTTGTGCTCAAACACCAAACTTCTCATAAAAATATTAACAAAATAATGGAATCCAACACTAGAAAACAACTTTGGTTGTATATCTTTCCTCTAAAATTAAGAATTGAAAGCTTAAAGCATTCATTGATGAACAATTTATTAAAAGCAACTAAAAAAAATTATCAGAAAGAATCCACACACAAGCACATAAATTTAATCTAAGAACAATGCAAGGAATAGTAATTTGATTATTCACATCTTGCAATTGAAAGGTTTGCTTTCATTTCCAATTCATTACATTACATTTTATTTTACTGACAAAATTACATATATATAGTTATATCCACATTACATATAAAAAAACCCAAAATGCAATTAAACTCACTCAAAATTAACAAAAAAATGAACAAAAATTTGAAAAAAATTAAATCTATTTCTCACCTTAAATGAAAAAAAAATGGCTATTTTTTGCTACCTCTTACAAGCATAAATTAAGAGAGAGAAACCCTCGGTGCGCCGCAACTCGACCTCCTCCGCACTCGACCAATCCATTATGGTCGACCCGCTACCGGATGATCCGTTAGAGGAGGTCGAAGAAGAACCCGAACCCGTTTTCCTCAGGCTCCCCTTTCTCCCCTTTCTTCTCCCCTTGCTAGAACCATTCTCACTCCAATTGCCCCAATTGGCACCCAAATTACCAAATTGCCCCCCTATCAATCTCCCCAAGCTGACCTTCTCCTCCTCAAAGCCCCAATCTTTCTCAAATTTGAACACAAAAACCGCATCCGCATCCAATTCGCCCGACCCGTTAGCAGGTTCTCGGGTCGGGAAGATCCAATTGTGCAAATCCCATGATAATTGAACCTTATCTCCATGATTTCCTCCTTCAATTGTAACTTTCTCACTGCCTCTAAATTTCCATTTTAATCTTTTCACTTGAAGAATTCTCTTTCCATCAATTCCAACCCAGAAACCGAGTTCACCTCTCTCCTTTCCGACCAATCGAATGGAGATGTCCATTTCTCTCCCCCAAACCCTCACTTTGGTCTTGTAACTTTCCCCCATTTCCACATGCTCTCTTCGAGATATCAAAATTGAAGGTTTCAACCCGCTAATGCAAATGGGTTTCTGAGATTTTGAAGCTCTGTAAGCTTCATCAACCATATCTCCAGCTACAAGCGCCAATTCACCATTAACGGATACCGATACAAAGAAGCCGGAAACCGGTTCGGGTCCCAACCCGAAACGAGCACGGGTGAGATCCCACGACACGTGAGCATGATGGGTTGGTTTCAATTGGATCCGCTTTGACCCACGTCGCTTCCAAAGAAGCAACGGTCGGATACGAAAGGAGAGAACTTTCTCTTTCTCTTCTTCTAAGTCGTCAATGGAGGAGAGGCGGAGTATGAAGCGAAGAGAGAGGCCGAGAAGAGAGCGGGACCATGACAACGCCGCGGGGCCCAGACGAGTGTCGTAAACCGACGTTGTTAGACTTGGTCCACCGGTGGTTGTCGGTGCGCCGACGTGGGAACTCTCAGATGTTGGTTCTGGCATGGCATCAACTATTCAGCTTCCCTTTGTCAGAGAAAGCTTGGATCTTGCTTTGCTTTCAAGAGAAATTCGAGTGGCAGATGGAAATGCGAGAGAGAGAGAGAGAGAGAGCTTGGTTTGAAGAAGAGCAGAAGAGGAGGTGTAGTTTCTGTGAAGGTCGCGAAAGGATGAGTTCACTTCTCCTAAAGTAACCCAATTTTTGTGTTTAGATCTTAACCGTCCGATTAAAGGGACCCTAGGCTCGTATTCGAATCGGACGGTCCTGATGTAAATTTAAAAATTTGGTTACTGTAGGGTATTCGATCTAGAAGACGAGACGAGAAGGTAGATTTGTTGAATAGTATTTTAGTACACCAGGTGTATTAAGTGGACCTACTCGATTATTGAAAGCGGAACGTGGGGTCCAGTAATCATAAAAACAATTAAAAATAGACCGTCTTCAGTTACAAATTCTTTCGACTTGAATTCTTCGCCAGCGATGAAAACGATATGGACATGGTTTGTACAATAGAAACTGAATTGTGGGTCCCGGAGAGAGAAATTATCGTAGACTAGGTGTAGGTAGAAATAACTGGGAGCGCCTTTTGAGAGTGTGGAAGGCTGGAAGCTGGACAAATGGAAGACTGAGTTCAAACATTAAATGCTTTGCGTTGCGTTGCGCTTTTCAATGTTTATCGAGTTTATAAAAGGTTCTTATTTTTAAAAGTTTGAATAATAAATTCAAAAAATTAATATAGATGTTGAAAGCTGTCAAAAAGTAATTTGACATGGTCACAAATACGTGACAGTTGTGCAATACAACCTCTTTACAAATAGGTTATAAAATTCTATTTTGATATGTCATATACTTTACAAATGCTTTTGACAAATCTTTTAACATACTCAATTTCAAATGAAATTGTCAGCACATGACACATGTGCATTAAAATTCTCATTCTTTTAGGGCCTGTTCGGCCGAATCACTGTTCACGTGAGAAAAAAAAAATTCAGTTCAACTGAATTTTGAAATTGTCAGCACATGACACATGTGCATTAAAATTCTCATTCTTTGCCTGTTCGGCCGAATCACTGTTCACGTGGGAAAGAAAAATTCAGTTCAACTGAATTTTTTTTTCCCCACGGGAACAGTGTTTTTCAGTTCAATTCCTGTGCCTGTGCCCATTCCCATTTGTCGGCCGAACAGGCCCTTAGGGGTGCGTATGAGAATAATTGAATATTTTTTTTATGGTTCATATTAAGGTATCATTTCTCCCAAGGTTTAATTTACTATATCTCCAAAGTCCAAAGTTTGTAATTAATTTTATTTTACATGACATTGTAATATTAGATGCACTGATTTTTGTCATTTGTTTAATAATGTCAATAATACGTCAAAGTATTTATTTTTTATTAAAAATATAAACTTTTTTTGTTACAAAATAAAAGGTTAGTATGTTACTTGAATAATATTAAATATATAACATGTCGTTCATATAAATTGTTAAAATTTGAGAATAATTCGAGAATATTATTCATGAACAAGATCTTGATATTGTTAATTTTGGATTTTATTTGCAAATTAATTAATCTCAGAGAAGCCTACGTGATGCTACAAAGACAAGCAAGAACAGCTTTACGTGGGTCCCACCATTTCATTATTGCCAATTTGCTATATTTTATATTTTCAACAAATATATATTCTATAAGAAAAAAAATGAGATGTTGATGTATGTAGCGGGTCATTGTCACATAATTTACATGATTCACCACATGAAACTCAATTTGTCTGATGCCACATGAATCGTTAAATGTCATTGATAACATAATCTATTTGTTTCAACAAATCCAGCTATATACTAAACGGCTGATTGATTGATTTTAGTATTATACTATTATATGATATTATTCCCCCAACTAATCATTAAGTTATAATTATAGCAATTATATATAGAGAAATATATTATAATTCAGAATTTTTGTCATAAGAGAGTAAAAAAAATAGCAAATCGGATTTAAATAACTAATGAGTTTAAGTTCATGAACTAATTCAATACTCAATAAAATAATATTTTAACTTATATTTTTCAATACTCCAACTTATAGTACTCTTAACTTATCATTCACCAATCATAATTCAAAAATTTATTTAATTTTAACTCTAAATTTAAGTCGAATTAGAAATTAGAAATCTGGAAGGAGGTAAAAAAAAATTAGGAAAGAACAAAATCAGTCGAGACCGATAGATCTCCCTGATCTCATGTGGGTGTGCCCCTGACTTGGGGAATAGAGTTATAAAAATGTAAATTTATATATTTCTTCATATTTTATTTAATGAATAAATGACATGTATAAATCCAGCCATGATCTGAATAATTGGTGAATGTACACACACACAAATAAGTGCATAAGAAAACAACACAAATGACAATTTTATTTCTATTTCGAATATAAATTTTGTTAATTCAGTTTTTATTTTTAGTGTTTTCTTGCTACATACAATAAGAGAAGGATTCATAATTTCAGCACTAATCGGATTCAAATAACTAATTAAGTTCAAATCCATTGATTTATCGTGTACACAATTACAACTCAATCCCTATAACTATGTTTATTATAAAATATATTATAATCATAGAATCGATTGACACAGCATTGAAATATTTTTAGTAAGCTAATTAGAAATTTGTTTGGCACAATTCAAACTAGGACTGTATTTAGCCAATTAGCAAATTGAAATCAAATAAAAATGTAACCGAAATATAAGTGTCGAATAATAAAAGACACAAAAAGTTCGGCCAATCCATTTCTTAGAATTGTAATAATAGGTTCCATCGTCAAATCTTTATTGTTCTCATATTCTCTTTCATTCTATTTACGAAATAAAGAATTATCTGAAAAACGAAAACAAAATACACATAGTCAATCAAAACTAAGAAGAAATTGATTCAAGAATCAGACTAGTTCGAACTAAGATTAGGCACTACATCAGATCAAGGATAGACATTAAACAATTAGTACTAGATCGAATTAAAAAAATTAAATCTAATAATAAACACTTGCCTATCCCAAATTGTACATAGAAGTGTCTATCCCAATTTGTACATAGATAAGCCAATGCATACATTGTATCCGAAACAAAGCAAGAAATTATGCATAATCACACTAATAATATTTAAAGATTACAAATTTTATGAAACATAAGTATTCAATCACGTTTTGATTCTATAAGCATGTTTTACAAACAAAACAAAAAATAAATTTTTTTTTGTCGTTGTTGTCAAAAAGCTTGTAAATAGCTTCATCCTCACCTCATCTGAGGTACAAAGAGGAACACTGAAAGACTCGAAAAATAGTTCAATTTTCTTTTTTTGCAACGAGCTGAGAAACGAATCGAATAAGCAGAACTTTGTCAAATTTGAATTTGGTAATAACAAATCAAGTCAAAATTGAACGAGCTAATTAATTAATTAATTATAAGTTTTTTTCAAACCAATCTTGAACGATTCATGAATTAGGAGCTTTTTTGAATTTTTTTTAGAAACCATAAATAATTTTTTTTTTACTAAATCAACTTAATTGCTTTGTTTTTTACAAAAATCATAACCGAGATGTCATTTCGGTCCCAACCGTTTTCACATATTTTGAGAAAAAAATACGTTGAAAAATTGTGAAAATACATGGTACCGAATTGCCATTCTAGTCCTAAAAAAAAATTCGGAACCGAAATGACATTTCCGTTCTTATGGTTTTTAAAAAAAAAAAGTAATCATGTTGGTTTCATAAAAATCTTTTTATTAGTTATGATTTATCTGTTATTAAATCAAGTATATGAAGAAATTGGAAATGTGAAGTCTAAGTGGGGAGTGATTAGCAATTCTTTGTGGGGGCAGGAGAAAATGTGACCACACGGTCAAAAGTATTTGTTGGATTTGTTGACTAAATGGGTCAATAAATGAATTGTCGGAATAAGTAATAAAGAGACCAAATCAAATGTGTTCACAGAAACATTCCTTTCATTTCTTTCTTTTACTTTCTTACTATTTTTTTTTTTTTATAATAATAATTAAACCAAAAGAGTATTATATGTAAATGATTTTTTTCTGGTGTATTTGTAATTAAAATGTCAACTTGTTTTTGTAATATAAAAAAGGAAAAGAACATTTCTCTAGATATGTGATTATCGTTATTGTCAGATTAGCTAACCAATTAATCTCAACTATACTAATTATATTTTATATAATTATTATATAATTATAATGTTTGAGATGGGGCAGAGAGGTTTCAGAAGAAATTGTCACGAGATTATATAAACATTAGATAATTAACTAGAATTTCATTCTAGTTAAATATTTTAGTTTAATTTGATTAAAATAAGTGAATCCCGGAATAAAAAACATTTGCTAAACCATCTCTATCATGTATATGAATACAAATTTCTTAATTAGCAAAATTGACAAAATTAAAATGAGAACAATAAATTTATTGTGCCCGTACGTTGCAGGAGACATATAATGAAAGAACAAAATAATTTTCATACAAAATAACATTTTCATAAAGAAATTAGACTATACGACAAATAATATTTCTTAAATGAAATATACACGCAAATAACATTTCTTAAATGACATGTTAAATAACATATTATATGACATACATTTTATTTTATCTTTTTGACATATTCATAATAAATTCAAACAAAATGACAAATAACATTTCTAAAATGATGTAAAAAAAATAAAGAAATGAAAACACGATCAACCAATTAAAATATTCTTTAAATGATATTAAAAGAAAATAGAAAGAAATCAGGACCAATAAAAAAGATAATACAATTTGCATGAGTATGCGGGACAAGTATGTATCTCAATTAATTTAGACTTATACACACAAAATAACATAGAAATTATACAAAGAATCATAATATTTAATCTGATGGTTGATATTTAATGTTGGATGTCAAATAAAAAATTATTTATGACAATTGTCAAGTTTTTATGCGTCTTCTCATATTTAAAATGAATTGTACAAAATTTATAATTTTTTAAAATTAAAATGATAAACAAACAATAATTTAGACAAAAAAGAGACAGATATTCCAAAGAGCACATGGATAGCATTTGCTTCTATTTTTTATTTTGTTCTTTATTGTATGTAGATTAATGTGAATAGATCCTTAGGAAATTGCACCTACTTTCTATCCTCTACACATCCAGTTATTAATCCACACTACTACTGCTACTGCTACTGGGCCACAATAAAGGTTTCTTTTCTTTTCAAAATGTCTCTTCTTTTAAGGGCATAAAGGTCCCTATTTTACTCCTATCCAATGAAAAGGTGCTTTTACTAGTACAAATTGTACAAACAAATGAACAAATAACTTATTGTAGAGAAAATCTTTTTTGTAGTAAAGGAATCCTTCTCATGCTCATATATCATCATACACCATTATTAATTAATTATCATTGATCATATGAGATCTTGGATCAATGATTCTCTTTAATTTGTATCATAGTCGACACTATGATGACTTATACAGAAGTTATTCATCTTAAATTAAAAATTCTAGGATTTAATCATTGCTTGACAATATAAACATAATTAGACAAACATAAGAGAAGCTTAATCAGGACAATTATTTTGAATATTAAGCACTTTTTTTATATTTTTTTTTAGAAAAAATCTAGAAATAGAAGCATATTTTAGAGAAAATTATCAGAGAAGACTCAATTTTACAATTTTTTGAATCTTATGTATACTTTTATAATTTTTTTTAACAGGTACAAAATAGAAGTATATTTTAAAATCTTTTTGGTCCAGATTAGATGAGTGCCCACCCCTTGACTCCACCTGACTTTGCCCTTGTAAGGTGAATACTAGTATCGTGTTTGTACATTGTAACGGGAATATATTATAAGAGGAAAAATCATACAAAATGATATATTTAAAAAGTTATTTAAATGACATTTAAAAATTGGAAAGAAATCAGGACCAATAAAAAAAAATAACACAATTTACATGTAACGAGTATGTGTCTAACTAAATTTGAATTTTTACACGTAAAAAAAAAACATAAAAAAAGATGCATAGAATAAAAAAAAAATAGATTACTTGATTAGAGGACTGATACTCAATCTGAAGCTTCATCTTTTAATCATAACTGTTGGTGGATTATGGCATCTACATGCTTAATATAAGAATGGAGATATACATAGTTATTTGTCATAGTATAATTTTTTATTTATTTTAGTGAGTAAGATATGCCATGACATATTAAACATTATTTTTGTTTAGAAACAGACATTAGATAACATAACACAGCAGGATAGCAAAAAGATGGGCAAGGAGAGGCAGCCCATGTGCAAAGGATTCCTGATTGTATGGTCCATGCATGACAAACAAATGCACAATGCTCCAAACATAAATATACATCCTAACTAAGACCTAGCTAGCTAGCCACTTGTATATGATCATAATATCATGCATGCTATCATAAGCTCCTTACAAGTTATGATAAAGCTCTGAACTGGCTTCTCTATCCATCTCTCCTTCTCAACCACCATTCTTAAAGTACAAAATTTTTTTAGCATTATATACATATATTTGATTTACTCTTGGAAGGATATAATTAAGTACTCGATCGAATAAAGCTAGTGTATACTATCTTCACTGAATTCGTATTTGATTTACTATCCTTTACTATCCTCGATCACTCGATCGAGTAAAGCTAATTAATGCAATATTTATCATTTTTTTTATCATTTTTTATCATTTTTAACCACTTTACTTTGTACTACATAAATTCGAAAATTTATATCATGTATCGCTTATAAAATAAATTAATTTCAATGATTTAAATCGTCATTTGAAATCAATTTAATAAATTTTAAAATTATATTCATCAAATTATCACACGCTAGCCTCACTTTTAAGAACCATGTATGTAACGGTAGCAATCATATTGACCACAAAAGTTACCCCGCGGCACCGCTCATGCCTCGCTTAGTCGTCCAATGCTCCCAGTTTGTTGCATTTATCAAAGTCCAGTCACTGACAATACCGAGCCCAGAAGCATATTGGGCCTTTTTGGTGATATTCCCTTGATGGGCCCTTAAACAACGCAGATATATATCAGTTCCTGCAGGGACTGAGAATTAATTGTTGGGCTTCATCAATTGCAAATCTGGACTTCATATATATAATTGATACTTTTCTGATATCATGTTTAGACCTATCGTAAACATGAAATCGCAATGAAACATAAACTAATGGATACTTTTTAATTGGATAGTTTCTACAAAGCTTGGTTTTAACACTATTTTGTTAGTCGATTCTCATATGTTAATTTATCATATATACTTCTTTATTTGTTTGTGTATGATAAACCACTAGGGGTGAAATCAGATAATTTTAGCATCTGATTTTAGCAGTATGATCAACAGTATCGGACATCGTTTTGTGATTTACTTTTTGGAGACTAGAATCTTCTTTTTCAATATATACTTATAAACATGACTTCTTCCTTCCTAGTGGGACTAAATTCAACCGTATGGTCCGGACATCCTTTGGTGATTTACTTTTTACAGACCACTCGTTCATTAATTTATTACAAAAGTTACTCTATTACGTACGATTCAGAGTGGTTCCCACACAACGTGCTCTCTTCTGATTTCTGCAATAGATAGCCACGGAATCAATATGTTTTATTAATTTATTGCAAAACGTGATTCAATCGAGTAATTAGATTCAATCAAGCACTATTTCCCTAGGTTTTGCATCGAACCACTCGTTCAAACGTGCCCAAAGTAAAAAAAAAAGCACGCGTCCAAAAATGAGCTCCAATATTCATACACTGTTTTAATAAAGAACCATGTATAAATTAACTCATGTCAAACAACATCCAATAGACAATAGACATACATAATCTCATTTATATTTTATTCCTTATCAAATAAATAAATAAAAAAAATTAGACATATATCCTCTAATTTATGACCTTTATGAGACATATATATAATGTCTTTCACTACATTTTGAACATTTAATTTCTTAGTCGAAGATTTGTAGAGAACAATCAGGATGATTGTAACTGTCGGAAGAAAAACGACTTCTCACAATCAAATAATAAATCTATAAATAATGTTGCTATAAGGATCGATCAAACTGAATCTTATCAAACCCATAAGTTCCCAAAAACATTCCTACAAAAATCCCCACAAAAGCACCAAGTTCAAAGGAGAGTATTATATCAAGGCTGGGGTGCATCTTTCTTTTGGATTGAAAAACCTGGGAAGAATTTGAAAGAAGGGCATTGCCGGTAATTATTACATTTACCCACCTATGAAAGGTTGGAACTGTACCAGCAAGATTGTTGTCTGACAAGTCCAAAAAGGTTAGAAATTGCAGAGTGGTTAAAGAATCAGGTACTGGACCTGAAAAGTTATTGTGTGATAAATCAAGAATTTCTAGTTGAGGTGAGTTGCTGAAGGAAGAAGATGGAATGGACCCGCTAAAACAGTTGTGGCTCAAATTTAGTGCTGTGGTGAGACTTGAAGGCATTTTTGGAATTGAGCCATTTAATTTGTTCTCTCCCAGTTGAAGCTCAATTAAAGACACCATGTTGCTAATTGTAGTTGGAATAGAACCACTTAAATTGTTACCTTGCAAATTCAAGTTTGAGAGCTTCTGTAAATCTAAAATCTGGGAAGGAATTTCCCCAGAGAGGGCATTCTGGCTGAGATTCAAAGTGTTTAAATTCACCAAATTTGATATTTGATTGGGAATTCTCCCACTAATCTTGTTCATTTGGAGTTTGATAACCACCAAATTTGAAAGGTTCCCCAGTTCTGGTGGAAGCTCATTTTCAAACTTATTTGAAGCCAAGTTCAACAATGCCAGATTCTTGCACCTTCCTAAATTCTTTGGTAGATCTCCACTCAAGTTATTCTCATCCAATTCTAGATGAAATAAACGAGAGAGATCTCCAATTGATGCAGGAAGAGTACCATTTAACTGGTTTCCACCCAGTCTTATCTGATAGAGGTTACGAGATAAATTCACAGGAATTGAGCCTGTTAGACTATTACTGGTGAAATCAATGGACTCCAAAGTAGGAGTAGAGAGGAGATCAGTATGTAGTTCTCCGGTTAAATTATTATAGCTCAAATCCAAGGCCTTTATGTACTTTGTCAGACCAACTGGAATCGATCCACTGAAATCGTTTTGATGAGCCTCGAATCGAGAAAGAGTTGTGAGGTTTGTTAGGCTTTTTGGGATGGGACCTGACAGATTATTTGCATTTAGAAGTAGGATTTCCAATTTGATAAGGTTGTTGAATTCTTCGGGTATAGACCCGGTTAATTGGTTATGACTTAGATCCAATAAAGTCAGATTCCCATGCTTAAAGATATCATCTGGGATCTCACCAGCGAATTTATTCCTTGACAACACCAATTCTTTCAAACTTTCTAACTGAGTCAATGGGTTCAAATCTATATCAGTCAGGGAATTGAAAGACAAGTCCAGGATCTCCAAATGTCCAAATTTGGAGAAATCAGGAATTGGTGAATATAATTCAGTGTTTCTCAGGTTAAGGTACTTCAAACCAGAGAGACCGGTACAGTTGGAGAAGAAGAAATCAGGCAAAGAGCTCAAGCCATTGCTTGAAAGGTCCAGATATTGCAAGGTATCGAGAGAACAGAGGTGATCAAAGAAGGCAGCGAGAGAGGAAGTGTTAAAAGAGGAGATGCCAAGGTCAAAGAAGGATAGCTTGCTTACCACCGTAGAGGCGGCATGTGAGACGCATGTGACACCAGTCCAGTTGCACGGATTGTTGTTGATACCGTAGTTCAAATGGCCACTAGGGGCATAGAAATCGGATCGAAGAATCTCGAAGATCTTTCCTAGGAGATTAGCCTGTGTTTGGTTGAGCTGCGCAGCTGAGGCTTGAGATGAGGTGCAGAGAACTGACAAAAGCAAGAAGGAGAAGAGAAACGAATACCGCCCCATAAATTTAGGAGGAGTTTCACTAATTTCTGAGGGAAAGATCAAAGATGGGGTTTAGTGAATTATGCCCAAAATATGAAACCTTCTCTCTTTATACCCCGAATGCGAGGACTTTGACTTGGAAGTTGAAGTAGTTTATGTAAATTAAATGTTCAAATCTCTAGGTTGGGTCCATTAGCACATTAATATGACGAGTCATATTGAGCCCCTGAATAATTCTTCTCCAAGATACCAATACTTGTTTTTTGGTAGTTCAATTCAAACCAGTCAGTATACATATTTGTATTACGAAGCATGTATCTTCTGTAGAGAATCTTTTGGTTATAAAAGGGGGCAGTGACTTTGACAAGTTAGTCTTCTCATATCATATCTTTTGGTTGCACCACCGAGTTGACTGCGACTTTAAATAGACTGGAAACTTGCATCTCAGCTAAAGTAGGAAAAATGGCAGACTGGAGCTAGGTCCATGCTAACACTTGTGTCGTGACTCGTGTGTTGTTACTCGTGTGTTGCGTGTCGGTAACGTGTCATGACTCGTGTGTTGCGTGACGTAATTATTTAGGTGCTGTGATCAATTCTCAGTAAAAAAAAGATACGACATAGCATGTCATGCAAACTGTGCGTCTTGATCATGGCACGTAATGACACGAAGATACGTGAGATAGACACTTTTTTTTCCCAACATTTGTTGCTCGTAGATAATCCTCTTTCAAGCTATTGAAAATTGCATGCATTTGTACTCACAAAAAGAAAGAAAATATAGAAAATATATGAATCCGAACTATTTAATATATAAGAATAATTTAATTGTACATTATGTCTTAACATGAATTTTCTGACTAAAATTTAAATCTAAAAATATGGTAACTTTCTTATTTAATATGTTTTATTTTATTTTTGTCGTTTATTTGATTAACAAATGGAAATAATAAAGCTACATCCAGTACGTTCCTTTTAAAGCCACAAGCAATGATGGCTAAGGGCATTTTATTTATTTGATAAGTAACTAATTAGGTAGATAAGGCTTAAGTGGGTTTAGCTTTATTATTTCCAATTCAATAAAGGCTTCTGTCTTTTATGAAGTAGAAATTTTATCTATAGAAAATTAATACAATAAGAGTTATGGAAATAGAAATAGTACTTTAATTGCAAAAATTTGGTTACAGAAGATTCCTACTGCCATCCCATCTCTTTTTGTGCCACAGAAGATGCCTTTTTTAATACAGGCATCTCTCCACAAAATTGGTTTGGTTCAACACACAAGCTGATAATCTAAGTCAAGAAACTCAAGTTTAGAGAAGGATAAATAAATCTTAGGACGTGTTGCAATGAGAGGTTAGTTTCAGTTTCTTCAATGACTGTCGAAATCAAGATTATAGTAATATATGGGCCGAGGCCCATTTAATTGTAACAGGCCGGGAGCAGTTTGGGCTGTAGATGTTTTGGTGATAAATGTCTATACTAGTTATTAGTTTAGATGTAGGTTCAAATGTTTTTTTTTTGTGCCTTCATTATATTTCTATTTTTAAAAACTTTAATAACTCAAAATTTAAAAGTCAAAATAAAACTGTTGGATATAATCTTCATTATTTTATCTATGCACGTGTAAAAAAAATATTAAATTTCAATTTTGGTTTGATTGTCATCAAGAGCTTGTAATAACGTACTAATATGGATAATTTCTAGACGTTAATTTTTCAACTTACTGATTTACATAAAAACAAAACCGAAATATGATTTTTTTTACGAGCACATAGAGAAAATAACTTATATCACATCTAATAATTTTATTTTGATGTTTATGATTTACATTTTTAGTTATGAGCACATAGAGATCACATCTAATGATCTCTACGAATATAGATCACATCTAACGATCGTTATGAGCACATAGAAAATAACATAGATCACATCTATCTGAATATCCGATATCTATTTGAAAATAACATAGATCACATCTAAATTCGTCTAGTTGAGGAAATATGAAGTTAGGTGGGAGATGATTAGCAATTCTTTGTGGGGGCAGGAAAAAATGTGACCACATGGTCAAAGTATTTGTTGGATTCGTTGACCAGAGGGGTCAATAAATGAATTGTCGGAAGAAGTAATAAATAAAGAGACCAAATCAAATGTGTTCACAGAGACATTCTTTTCATTTCTTTCTTTTACTTTCTTACTGTTGTCTTTTAAATAATAATTAAATCAAAAGAGTATTATTACTATTAATTATATGTAAATGAATTTTTCTGGTGTATTTGTCATTAAAATGTCAACTTGTTTTTGTGATATAAAAAAAGGAAAAGAACATTCCTCTAGATATGTGATTACCGTTGTCAGATTAGCCAAGCATTAATCTCAACTATACTAGTTATATTATATATCATTATTACATAATTATAATGTTTGACATGAGGTGAGGTAGAGAGGGTTCAGAAGAAATTGCCACAAGAAATAAATATTAGATAATTAACTAGAATTTCATTTTAGTTTAATTTGATTAAAATAACTGAATCCCGGAATAAAAAAAAATTTGCTAAACCATCTTAATCCTGTATATGAATACAAAAGAATCATATATATACACGTAAAATAATGTAAAAAATATGCAAAGAATCAAAATATTTGATATTCAATCCGATTTAATAAAAATGGGTATCTCACAGATTTCTATTTTTTTAATATCTCACAGATTTATATTTTTTTTATACTATTTCCTTGCATTTTATTTTATTTTTTGAATAAAAATGGGTATCTCACAGATTTCTATTTAGAAACCATAAGTTTGATGGATCGGTACCAAACTGGTACCAACACATGTATATTTTTTACAATGACCAACTAAAAACCATAAATGAACAAGCCTCTAATCTAGCAACTACTAACCCTAAAACGAACTTGCTAAGCAAAACATACAACCAGTATCTACTAAAATCCATTAAACCTAGACATAACAACTGCAAAACAGGAACATAGAACACAACTGAAAAAAACATGCAATTAAGCAATAAAGTCCACAAAAGTTCTAAAAACTAGAAACAACTCCTAAAGTCATATTCTGTTAAGCAGCCAAATGAACATTCCTATTTCAAACTAGCCTTCTTCAGTTAAACGTAGAGTTGGGTCTGATCCATCTATGGGAAACAGGCCCCTTATCATGTCACTCTACCTCCATAAGAAAGAAAATTTGAGGTCCATCCCTCGATCCTTCCCTGTACTGCTGCCAACATTGGCTGGAAATCCACCTTTTTTGGTTTCCGCACCGATAAGGGTAGTCCGAGGTATCTTATTGGTAGCGATGCTGATGACGAAGATAAGATAGACTGTATCGTCTGTATCAATTCCCTCGGAATTGATATCGGTACAAAGGAGCTTTTGTGTCTGTTTATTCTCAGACCAGTCAACTCTGCATAGACAGTTAGAACCTGGTTGATGATTTTCAGTGTATAAGGATGTGCCTAGCATAACGGTAGCGATCATATTGACTACAAAAGTTAGCGCAAGGAATAAAATTGATTACCCGTGGCACCGCTCATGCATTTATCAAAGCCCAGTCACTGACAGAACCGAGCCCATAAGTATATTGGGCCTTTTCATGATATTCCGGTGATGGGCCCTTAAACAACGCAGCTTCAGTTCCTGTAGAAAGTGAGAATTAATTGTTGGGCTTCATCAATTGCAAATATGGGCTTCATATATTTAATGGACACCTTTCTGATATCATATCAAGGCTTATTGTAAACATGAAATCTCAACGAAAGAGAAATTAATGGATATTTTAAACTTGGTTTCAACAGTATTTTGTTATTCGATTCTCATATGTTAATTTGTCATATATACTTCTTTATTTGTTTGTGTATGATATACCATGAATGCTTAATGCTAGATCAGTGAAAAATCAGGTTTGTTGTTTAATTGAGTTAAGAAAGAGCGGTACCATGCTTTTGCCAAAACCTAATTAATGAGATTTTAACTTAATTAACTAGGTCTTCTTTAACTGTTGTTTACCTTTAGTTATTCATTTATTTTTAGTTATTCATTTATTTTTCAAATATCTAAGAAATGTTGCCATTTGTATTGTTTTTTAAGACGATTAGCTTGATATTAATTTCAATATGGATATATATTAATTTTGAACGGCCTCTTCACTAAATGGAATGAAATTTAGAAGATATTGACCTCAGTTACTCAAATTTCAGACTTTGATAGAAATCTTCAATGCAACCTTTTTTTTGGTTTTTTTTCCCTAAAAGTAACTTAATAAATTTTCCAGAAAGTAAGGGAAGGAAAGGATGTTTGTTAAAAAGTTCAATTGATTGTCAAATGAGAAATGCTTTATTACCACACCTATGTTTCCCTACCATGGACTCTACCCAGTGGCGAAGCCAGCATTTTCATTAGCGTTAGGCAAAATTTAAAGAAAATAAATAAAAAATTAATTACTAAAAATGTTTCTGATAGTGCGAACAATATTTCTGATAGTACGAACAAACCATTTTACCGAGATCTCTTTGTACCCACTCTAATTATAAAATGGTTTTCAAAATTCAAAACCTTAGCAATTATAGAATGATTTTGAAAAATAGAATAAGGATGGTTATGAATTTATGATATAGATTAGCGTTGACCAACTTCACAAGTTGACATCATTCTTTGCTGTAAATGAATTGTAAAATTTGTTAATTACAAACTTATTATTTTATAAAAAGTGAAAAGCTGTATTTCAAAAGTGACGGGGATTTAGTGCAAAATATATGTGAGACACCTGTCAGTTATTATTTTATTATCTATTTACAACTTTACCAGTCATGAAACCCCACAACTTTATCAATTACTATTCTTTTATTATCTATTTACAAGTTTACTATGGATCACAGCTATGTACTCAAAATTCAGGGGGAGGCAGGCAACTACCTACCCCTGCTTCAAGGTGGCTTTGCCACTGACTCTACTGCCTCTCATAAGGTACTGAAAAATCATCTCAAAGGTCAAGTTAGGGCCACAATTTCTCAATTTCAAATTTTCTATCTTCTCTTGATCCCGTCATTAATCGGTGTTTTTAGCCGCTCTGACATGTGAACTACATACATAGTTAAGGAGAGAGAGCACAAGGGGGGCACTACTACAAAAATGCTAATCATATACGGTGCATCATATATGTTTTCTCAAAATTTCCATAAAACTGTGACCAAAGCAAGAAAGCACGTGTCCGAAAATGAACTCCAACATTCATACATAGTTTTTAATAATGAACTTTGTATAATTAAATCAACTCATGTCAAACAGCATGTAATAGACATATATAATCTCATTTATATTTTGTTCCTTATCAAATAAAAAAAGAAGACTAAATTAGACATATATCCTCTAATTGATGGCCTTTATTAGACATATAAACAATATCTTTCGCTACATGTACATTTAATTTCTTAGACGAAGATTTCTAGAGAACAATCTGACTAATTAACAACAGGAGATTGAAACTGTCGGAAGAAAAACGACTTCTCACAATCAAATAATAAACATATAAATAATATGTATATATCTAAAAGGATCGATCAAACTGCAGAATCTTATCAAACCCATAAGTTCCCAAAAAGATTCCTACAAAAATCCCCACAAAAGCACCAAGTTCAAAGAAGAGTATGATACCAAGGCTGGGGTGGAACTTTCTCTTGGAATGAGAAACCTAGGAATGAGAAACCTGGGAAGAATTTGTAAGAAGGGCATTGCCGGTAATTATTACATTTACTGAGTCATAAAATAAGGGGATTGTACCAGAAAGATTGTTGTCTGACAAGTCCAAAAGGGTTAGAAATTGCAGATTGGTTAAAGAATCAGGTACTGGACCTGAAAAGTTATTGTGTGATAAATCAAGAATTTCTAGTTGAGCTGATTTGCTGAAAGAAGAATATGGAATGGACCCGCTAAAACAGTTGTGGCTCAAACTTAGTGCTGTGGTGAGACTTGAAGGCATTTCTGGAATTGTGGCATTTAATTTGTTCATTCCCAGTTGAAGCTCAATTAAATTGACCATGTTGCTAATTGTAGTCGGAATAGAACCACTTAAACTGTTACCTTGCAAATACAACTTTGAGAGCTTCTGTAAATATGAAATCTGGGAAGGAATTTCCCCAGAGAGGGAATTATGGCTGAGATTGAAAATTCTTAATTTCACTAATTTTGATATTTCATTGGGAATTCTCCCACTGATCTTGTTCATTTGGAGTTTGATAACAACCAAATTTGAAAGATTCCCCAGTTCTGGTGGTATCTCTCCACTCAAGTTATTCCCATCCAATTCTAGGTAAGACAAATGAGATAGCTCTCCAATTGATATAGGAAGAGTACCATTTAACTGGTTTCCACCCAGTCTTATCCGATAGAGGTTACGAGATAAATTCACCGGAATTGATCCTGTTAGACCATTACTGGTCAAATCAATGGACTCTAAAGTAGGTGCAGAGAGTAGGTCAGCATAGAGTTGTCCAGTTAGATTATTATAGCTCAAATCCAAGACCTTTGTGTACTTTGTCAAACCAATTGGAATTGATCCAATGAAATTGTTTTCATTTAAAAGTAGGATTTCCAATTTGGTAAGGTTGTTGAATTCTTCGGGTATAGACCCGGTTAATTGGTTATGGCTAAGATCCAATAAAGTCAGATTCCCATGCTTAAAGATACCCTCTGGGATCTCACCAGCGAAGTTATTCTTGGACAACACAAATTCTTTCAAACTTTCTAACCGAGTCAATGGGTTCAAATCTATATCGGTCAGGGAATTGAAAGACAAGTCCAGGATCTCCAAATGTCCAAATTTGGAGAAATCAGGAATTGGTGAATGTAATTCAGTGTTTCTCAGGTTAAGGTACTTCAAACCAGAGAGACCGGTACATTTGGAGAGAGAATCAGGCAAAGACCTCAAGCCATTGCTTGAAAGGTCCAGATATTGCAAGGTATCAAGAGAACAGAGGTGATCAAAGAAGGCAGCGAGAGAGGAAGAGTAAAAAGAGGAGATGCCAAGGTCAGAGAAGGATAGCTTGCTTACCACCGTAGAGGAGGCATGTGAGACGCATGTGACACCAGTCCAGTTGCACCGATTGGTGTTGATACTGTTGTTCAAACGGCCACTAGGGACATATAAATCGGATTCAAGAATCTCAAAGAGCTTTCCCAGGAGGTTAGCCTGTGCTTGGTTGAGTTGTGCAGCTGCTTGAGATGAGGTGCAGAGAGCTGACAAAAGCAACAAGAAGAAGAGAAACAAATACCGCCCCATGAAAGAGTTTCGCTGTTTTTGAAGAAAGATGAAAGATGAGGGTTAGTGAATTATGCTCAAAATTTGAAACTTCTAGCTCTCTCTTTACCCCGAACGCGAGGACTTTGATTTGGAAGTTGTAATTTATAATTCAAATCTCTTGGTTGGTTAGATTAACACATTAATATGACGAGTCATTGAGCCCCTGAATAATTCTTCTCCAAGAGACCAAGACTTGTTTTTTGGTAGTTCAATTCAAACCAGTCAGTATACATATTTGTATGACGAAGCATGTATCTTCTGTTGGTGTAAATTTTTAGAATATTCAGATAGTTATAAATTAATTAAAATAAATCCAATTGAAATAAATTTATCCGGATCGTGTACGAAACACTTTCCTTAAGCGTATTCCGTCTCATCGTGCAAGATGGAACCGCAACCAAGATAATCCGGAGTTGTTGCTCCTTAGGCACACCATGGAAAAACTGACGATAACTCCTCAATATCCAGCATAGATCAGAATAATCAATCAAGATAAATAAAATATTATGTGGGAGAGAATCTATGTTTTTCCTTGGATACAAAACGAAGAGAAGGGATGTATACAAAATCAGATAGAGAGTGTAATTAATAACTCTATTTTTGTTTTTTTTTCCTGATCTCAAACAAAGAAGAGAAAGAGAGCTATTTATAATCATGAAGAATTGCACATCTTAATAACAGATGTTAACAAAAATAAAATTCAATTAATTATAGAGAATGAATAGAGATTAATAGCTTGTTTAATTATATTTGTTATCACAAAAAATACGGAAATAAATAGAGGCTTGATGGCACCTCTTCAATGTTTCCTTTAATGAATAACGGTTATAACAAGGAAGAACCTGAAATTGAATTAATTAGATATGAGGATTTTCATATTAGTCCTCAGCTTAATAAAATATTACAAACGGTGATTTTAACAATTTTGAGTTTTTAGAACTCAAGTTCCAACATCTTCTGCAGAGAATATAGCATAGATTATAAAGGGGCAGTGACTTTGACAAGTTAGGGTCTTCTCATATCTGTCGGTGGTCCCACTGAACCGAAATGGCTACAGCATGGTACAAAGTTTCTTACGCTAAATGGAAGGAACCCCTTTTTTTTTTGAGTAAGAATTAGAGTCCGGCTCCCATTTCATTATCCACAATTGGTTACAAAGTTTATTAGGATTTTGAGTAGTAACCTTATGGTATATTTACAATGTTAAAAAAAGAAAGGAAAGAAAAAATAAAAATAAAAATAAAAATAAGAAGGGGAAAAAGCTTCTGCTATTCTTATATGGATCGAAGGAAATTTTTAGAAGGTATATTGACCTCAGTTACTCAATTTTTAGATTTCAATACCAAATCTTTAATACAACTTATTTTTCCTAAAAATAACTTAATAATTTTTAAATTTTTCTAAAAGGGAAGTGCTATATTGAGGACATCTTTTGTGATTTTGAGAGCTAGGAGAATTTTTTTTTTTTTCTAAATACCGATTTTGTTCTCCACTTTTCTCTCTAATCAATTAATAAGACTAATTAATAAAAGAACTAATAGAGGAAAAAAATGATAAAGGAAAGGAAAATTTTTTTCTTCTCTGAGAAAAATCTCACCCCAAAAATTGTTCACCTAAGAAAAAAATTGCATCTAAAATATCCGAAGGAATTTGACAATGCCACAAATCTGCGCGCATGGTCAACTCCCTCCCTTGTTCCCCACTTAAGCCCCCCTTACATTAGTGATAAATATCATACATTTTTTAGACAGATAATCGTATCAAGTTAAAAACATGCACATCCTTGAGTAAAATTAAATAACAAAAAACCAACAAATATAAGCATACTACTACAATTCAATCAAAAATACTACACAAGTATTTTCTATGTCACAAACGCAATACTGGAAATGAAAAAGGTATCAATATGTTTCACAAACACAAAATTATTGTTAACAACAATACTGCACAAATATTTCATTTTTTTGAAATCAAGAAATAATTTACAATCTAAAACTATGGTCCCTCTAATTACAATGCAAAAATCGTATATTTTCTGGTTTACCACTGTGCGCCATCCCTTCACACATCCGAGTATCCAAACTATCGTCCCTCTAATTACAATACATAAATCTTGTATTTCCATTTTCACCCCCCTGTGCATTCTGCCTTTATACATCCAAGTATTGTCCATCACTCCTCCAGGCCCCTAACTTTCTTCTGAGCAAAATGAATCAGATGAAGACATAAGATCATATGAATCAGATGAAGACACAAGATCATATGTTTTTTTCTCAGTCCGGGTAGAATACCTTTGCGAATGCCACTATCTGCTTCAGAGACCTAAAAGAGCTTCAAAATGCCTCAAATCAAGAAGAAAATGATATAACTGAAAAAAAATAAGAAATTGAAAAATAAGAATTAGTATTAGATCAGTGCCACTATCTCCAGTGCCTTCGAGAATGTACATTTTCTAGTTAATTTGTTTTAGCTTGTTAACAAGTTTAAAGAATTAGAGATGAATTTGTGTAATTTTCATTCTGTTTTTTATATTTGAAAATGTTCTTTTAGAGATACATATATAGCTGAGCTTATTTTCAATTAAACAAGGCATCTATATTAACTTAAGTTAGACTCCATGGTTGATTGTTATTGGATTAGAGATCAACACATCATTCTGCTGCAGAGTGATAGAGAAAACTGATTTGAGCCTTGGTTTGTCAATTTGATCAAATGCTTGTGTAATTATGTAATCAATGAAAGAAATATATACATCCCTTATAAGTTACAACAATCCTCATTTTGTGCAATTAGTCGACATGGGAGGGATGAGGCAGTCAGGTGTGAAGGAATCTGTTGGGGACGCTTGATCTGATTTAAAAATTCTTTTTGTGAGTCAGGAACTAGGAGGATACATATTTGTTTCATCTCACGGAAGAAAGGAAGAGGGACTTTCCTTCATTAATAATTACTTTATTTCCTTTATTAGTTATTTTTATTAAATGAGTGAGAGAGAAGATGAAATGACAAAATTGGTATTTAGAGAAAAAAAAATTCTTAGCTCTCAAAACCACAAAAAATGCTCTCAATATAGCAGTACCCTTTCTAAAAATCTTCAATTTGAATGAAGATTGGGAACAAGTGAAAGATATAAAACAGCTAAAAATCCTCAAAATCGGGTGGAAGAGAACGTCAGATGCCCGCAAGACTTGTCAAATACAATGAAGTCTAGTCTTATCCAAATTAAGATGCTTCCAAGTTGCAAGTAGAAATTAGGTCTATATTTTCCACGTTAAAAATATATTTAGAAAATAGTACAGCGACATTTTATAAAGTGTTTTTTTCTTTATTTTTCAAATAGCAAAATCTTACATAATTTGAAAGTAGTAATTGGTACATATATAGTTTTAATTTCCTTCATTCGTACTAATTAATTAATATGATTTGCACTAATTTACAGTGAGAATAATTTGAGCATGATTCATGCTAATTAACGATGAACCTTGTACAACTATATACATACTAACTTTTAAAAAAGTGTGAACCATCAACCATGCATGAACCAGTGAGGACTAGAAATTAAATTAAAACAACCTCATAATAATACTCCAGCGGTTCATTATCTCACTTGAAGACCTTTTTTTTTAGAACTCCGAGAACTATTTCTCAAAAACTCCGAGAAAAGTTTTTTTGAGAACGTGTACTATTTCTCACCCAATACTAACACTAACACTTACTCTTCTTTTTCCCTCACTCTCCGTTTTTAGTTTTTTTTTTCTTTAATGAAAATGTTGGCGCTGGCAATAGCAAACTCGATCACAGGCAAAATCTTTCTGAGATATTTTCTTCTTTCATATTTAATTATTCGAAAGGGATATTTGAATATCTACTGTAAGAACTTTCAAAGGCTTCACAGTTCTACTCAATAAGAATACTAGCAACAAAATAATTAGGTTTCAAATCTCTAGATTGGTTATATTGACACATTAATATGACGAGTCATGGAGCCCCTGAATATTTCTTCTCCAAGAGACCAAGACATGTAGTACAGATTTGTCTTACGAAGAATATTTGTATCTTCTTCAGAGAATCTAACATAGTTTATGAAACGGAGCAGTGACTTCGAAAAGTCAGGGTCTTCTCATCATAGCATTTCTTTCCATGGCCCTACCGAATTTACTGTAACTTTGAACTTTGAATAGACTGGAAATTTGCATATCAGGGTTTTTAATTTCGCACCGATTTTTATTTAGCACATGCAAAATTTCAAATTTTAAATTTTAAATAAATATTAAACGAATTTTGGAATTTGGAAATATCGGAATTTAATTAATATATTGATCGATCATAAATATATATTCTGATATATATATGTATGTGATCAAGAAGGTTAAACTTTTAATAAAATTGGCGTTTGATTGTCCATCTTATAAAACAATCAGAATATCAACTCAGTCTAAACTCGCTTTTTTTATGTTTTATATCATAAAGTAAAAGGTTGGCATTTAAAATGGTAGTCCTTTGACAGAGACAAATTTCAAATTATGACGGTCTTAATTTGCATTTAAATAAAAGTCGTCATTAAGAGTTTAGTAGTGACTTCGGCTAGGGCTATCAATGACACTCTTTTACCCGTTAGTATTATCCGTATCGTATTGAAAAACACGGGTAAGGATAAGAATTTTTTTTTGTTAGCTTATCAGGTACGGATAATGATTTTTTTCCGTTATCTTACCCACTTTGGTATAATAAAACTTCTAAAAATAAAATATTTGTATGAAGATGATACATGATACAATAAAGTTATGTACTTTATTTAATTTTCATAATACAAATTAGTGGTATTCATTATTAATTTTTTTTTCTTGTTTTGAAAAATATTTTATTGAAACACAAATCGAAATGTCAATGGCACCTTTTTTTTATCCGTTTATCCAACCCGTATCATATTCGAAAAGACAAATAAAGATAATGTTTTTCGTTATCATAACGGGTATAAATATAAAAATGACTCCACCCGACCCGTATTATAACCATTCACACGTGACACCCCTAACTTCGACAAGTCAGGGTCTTATCATATCATATCATATCTTCCTGTGGCCCCACCGAATTGAATGTGACTTTTAAGTTTGAAATGACTGGAAACTGGCATCTGAAGGATTTTAATTTCTCACTGATTTTTGTTTATCAAATGAAACGTTTCAAATTATTTTTACATTGGCAGGTCCTAGTTTTTCATCTATTATTATTTTTGAGCCGTTGGTGATATATCTATAACATATGGTAAAACTTGGACTTGCCAATGGTTGAAAAATAATAACAGATAATGCTAACTAAAACAAAACTGATAGTGTCAAACACATTTGTCATCGGCTGATAAATACAACTGATGGTGTTAATTACATTCACAATCGGTTGCAAAACGAAAGAGATGACATTGAAAATTCAACACTGTGTCTTGGGTTATTTGAATCGATTGCATAAGCGCTCATGTGTGTACATCTTTACTATCGGGGCGAGAGTCATTGGTTCGACAATCAATGGGGAATTGTGATTTAAACCTACAACGAAGTGTTTTTCTGTAGTAATGAAAGTCATACATAATTTGAAAGTAGTAATTGGTTCATATATAGTTTTTTCTTCATTCGTACTAATAAATATGATTCACCCTAAGTAAGGATGAACCTCGTACAACTATATACATATTAATTTAAGTTTAAAAAAAGTGTGAACCATGTATGAATCCGTGACGTCTTACGTTTCATAATTTTCAATTGAAAAATTATCTGAAACCCAAATAATATTCTTTGAGGACTAGAAATTAAATTAATATAATAATTATTACATTGCTTTAATTACATTATCTCTCTTGAAGACCTTTCAACCCTCGTCAACTGTGACATGTCAATAGATCATGTTCTCCTATAAATAAGGCCACATATACATGTAGTCTGTTAAAGCAAAGAATCACACAACAGAAGCAATCAATGAAGTTATTATTGGCAGTAACGCTGCTGGTTCTGGTGCAGTACGTATACTGGCAGAATATATGTGTGAGTGGGTCAGATTCAGTACTGTGCAGGGAAGAGGAGAGGTCCGCTCTTCTACACATCAAGGCTTCATTGTCCTTTCCTATTCAGTCTTTAGATGGCAAGTGGGAAGGCAAGGAGTGCTGCCGATGGGAAAGAGTCACCTGCGATTCAATCACCGGCCACGTTACTCGACTTGCCCTCGGTATACATCCAAGCTATGATGACTGGATCGATTATAAACGGTGGATGTCCGATTACCAGCATCGACATATTTTACTAAATGCCACTTTGTTCTTGCCTCTTCGTCACTTAAGATCTCTGTCATTATCTGGATATGGCATATACAATTATACGGACGGTGCTGGTATGTATCTTCCTGCTTCTTTCTTGTTTAAGAATTTTGTATACCCGACTGTACAAAAAAATAAAAAACCTCAAAAATATATACTTACCTTAGCTTATTAGAATAACATATGTAATTAATTGCTATAGTCGAGGATAAATAATGACTATTGCCGAGGTTAAGTTGACATAAATTGTTATTTCTGAGGATATCACTATTACCGATGGGAGTATTTGTGAGGATACCCATGTTGTTAAGCACCTTTATCTTCGCAGATACTCTTCTAGTACTGATTAATTTGAGAGTTGTTCATGTTAAGAAGAGAAGAAAGAAATGAAAAAAATTCTAATGCAATATTTCATCATTCTTTTGCAGGACTTGAAACATGGTCCAATTTAACTAAGTTGGAGACTTTGGACCTCTCTGACAACAACCTGGACGGAAGCATCATATATGATTTAGCTGGTGTTCCATCACTTCGTACACTCGACATGAGTGGTAATAATATAAACAACAGTCTTCCCATCAACGGTAACAAAATTAAATTAATTAATGATCTATTTATAATTAGCTTACTTCTTTAATTGATTAATTAAGAAAGGTTCTCCAAGTATTCATGATCCATCTTTTGTATTGATTGACATATAGTACTTTATCAAATATCGCATATCGTCCTTTTGTCAGGGTCTGAATTGTGGTCCAACTTTACTAAGCTAGAGATGCTAGACCTTTCCGACAACTTACTTATTGCTGACATCTAACGTGATTCTAGGGAAAATTTCATAACAAATCAATTTATAGTAAATTAAGGCAGCAACCCTTTACTTTCCAATTGTATTCATATATGATAATACAAAAAAAAACCCTCAAAAATATATATTTACCTAATTAGCTTATAAGATTAACGTACGTATTTAATTGCTATTTCCGATGGTAAAAAATAACTATTGTCAAAGTTAAGTTGACAAAAATTCATATTTCTGAGGATATCGTTATTACCGATTGGAGTATTTGCGGATACACTTGAAGTACTGATTAATTTGAGGGTTGTTCATATTAAGAAGAGAAGAAAGAAATGAGAAAATCCTAATGCAATATTTCCTCATTATTTTGCAGGACTTGAAACATGGTCCAATTTAACTAAGTTGGAGACTTTAGATCTTTCTGGCAACAACCTGGATGGAAGCATCATATATGATTTAGCTGGTATTCAATCACTTCGTACACTCGACCTGAGTGGTAATAATATAAACAAAAGTCTGCCCATCAACGGTAACAAAATTAAATTAATTATCTATTTAATTAGCTCCCTTCTTTAATTGATTAATTAAGAAAGGTTCTCCATGTATTCATGATCCATCTTTTGTATTGATTGACATATCCCCGTAGGGGCGGAGGGAAGAAGAGAGAATGGAGGTCAATTGATTCCCATTTTTTTTTATGTATGATTTTCTATATAATATAGAGTAAAACGGCATGGTATTGTAAAATTGACTCTATTTTCTGTTAAATTTTTTTATATAACTGACCCCGTATGTATTTTTTATTTAGCATATATGTGAACTGTAATTGCTCCAATTTTAGGACAACTTACTTATTGTTGACATCTAACGTGATTCTAGGGAAATTTTCATAACAAATCAATTTATAGTAAATTAAGGCACCAACCCTTTACTTTCCAATTGTAGTCATATATGATAATATAAAAAAAAAATTAAAATAACCTCAAAAATATATATTTAACTAATTAGCTTATAAGACTAATGTATGTTTTTAATTGCTATTTCCGCTGGTAAAAAATAACTACTGTCAAAGTTAAGTTGACAAAAATTGCTATTTCTGAGGATATGGTTATTACCGATTGAAGTATTTGTGGATACTCTTGTAGTATTGATTAATTTGAGGGTTGTTCATCTTAAGAAGAGAAGAAAGAAATGAGAAAATCATAATGCAATATTTTCTGATTCTTTTTTAGGGCTTGAAACATGGTCTAATTTAACTAAGTTGGAGATTTTAGATCTTTCTTGGAACAACCTTGACGAAAGCATCATATATGATTTAGCTGGTGTTCCATCACTTCGTACACTCGACCTGAGTTATAATAATATAAACAACCGTCTGCCCATCAACGGTAACAAAATTTAATTTATTAATGACCTATTTAATTAGTTCCCTTCTTTAATTGTTAAATTAAGAAAGTCTTTCCCTATATTCTTGATTCATCTTTTGTATTAATTAATTGACATATACTTTATCAAATATCGCATATCGTCCTTTTGTCAGGGTCTGAATTGTGGTCCAACTTTACTAAGCTAGAGATGCTAGACCTTTCCGACAACGACCTACCTACAATCTTTATTTCATCCTTGGCCAAAGTATCATCACTTCGATCACTTTATCTGGATTATAATTATAACATGGAAGGCAATGTCCCTGTCAAAGGTAACATCTCATAATTGAATAATTTTATTTTTATGACAACAATAAACCTTCGTTTATTTTCTTATATCTGACAGAGCTTAGTGCACTGAATTTGGAGGTGGTTAGTCTAAGTGGATGTGGGTTTAATGGGAGTTTCCCCTATGTGGGACATTGGTCTTCTCTTAAAGCCCTTTCGTTGGCAGACAATAGTCTTAGTGGCACTTTAACATCAAAAGGTAATTATTTAAACTAAGCTTAGTTCTTGCAATAGGAAAGAAGTTATAATATTTTCAGTATCCCAACACCGGTAGATCATAGATGTTTGACATCATATATAGAATTTGCTCAAAATGGAAACATTGCAGTGCTCCTTGAAGACTTGCACCATTGCTTGAGCACTTTTCAAATATTCTAAAATATCCATCCCGATAAATTCTCTATTTGATATCTGAACAATCAATATATATTTTGACGTCACATTCAGTTCATAAACTATTGTGCATTGATGAGAGTTTCTAGAAAGATTTTGCTTTTTTTAGCTCATTAATTATCACGAGAATCAGAAAGTTGAGAATCATAAGTCATACCTAATGTCCATTAATGATAGTTTTATACAATAATGAAGAAACACTCTCTCCTAATTGACCTCACACGGGTTCACATGATGAGTACTCTTATTTGATGATCATTTTTGTTAATATTGTAGGACTATGCCGACTGAAGAATCTTGAAGAACTAGATCTTTTAGGCAACTATTTTGCTGGAAATCTTCCTCTTTGTATGGGAAATCTTTCCTCTCTTAAGCTAGTCGACTTGCGTTATAATCAATTTCAAATAAAATTTCCCTCCTCCATTTTTGAAAGGCTCGTGTCCCTATGGTTCCTTTCCCTATCCAAAAATGAGATTGAGGGGACTCTGTCCATGAGGTCATTTTGGAATCATTCTAATCTTGAAGTTTTACAGCTCTCAACTGACGGTTTTTTAAACTTTCGAGTGGAAGTTGTAGATTTGCCTTTTCAACTTGAAGTCCTTGAACTAGCAAATTGCATTCTTGATGTTGAACCCACTTTCTTGTGCTCTCAGCATAAATTACGAGTGTTGGACCTCTCTAATACTAGCTCTAAGGGTCCTCTTTCAGCTGTGTGGTTGTTGTTAGAAAACAATACAAACTTGATCACATTAGATTTGCGCAAAAACTCATTCACAGGGCCTCTTCATCTTCCCTTTTTAACTCATGAAAAACTCTCAATACTGGATATATCTGAGAACCATCTTAGTGGAGAATTACCCGCAAACATTACCACTAAGCTTCCAAATTTCATGTCCTTGACCTTATCAAAAAACAATTTTCAAGGCCCTATTCCTCTCATGCCTGCAAGCAATCTCAAAACTCTAGATTTATCTAGTAACAATCTCACTGATGATGTACAAAATAGTTTTTTGAGGATTCAGCCTTCAATCCCCTCTTTTATGGATCTATCAAATAATAAGTTCTATGGATCTTTCACTAACAACTTGAACTTTACTCAAGCTTCAATATTATTGTTAAATGATAATAACATAAGTGGAAAGATTCTTTCTAGCATTTGCAATACGAGTTTCATGGTGTTGGAAATCAGTAACAATGAACTAAACGGCGGTCTACCAGATTGTATTGGAAAAACAAAACTTTCAATGTTGAAGTTAAGTGGAAATCATTTAGAAGGATCTTTACCATTGGAGATGTGTGCTGTGGGAAGCCTTTGGTGGCTTGACCTTTCAAATAACAAACTTTCTGGATCACTGCCTACTTGCTCTAATCAGTCAGCCTTATATAATGTAGATCTGAGCCAAAACAATCTAACCGGAAACTTCCCGATAACATGGCTCAATATTTCTTATATAAGTGTCATAAACATTCGGGAAAACCATTTGTCTGGAGAACTTCCAGCTTGGATTGGTGAGGACTCCAATCTCAAAATGCTCCAAGCAAGTGAAAACCTATTTGGAGGACTTATACCAGAACAAATATGTCAATTCAAATATTTACGCATACTAGATCTGTCTTACAATGATCTTTCGGGACAAATACCATCATGCATTATTGATATGGGATCAAAGGACGATAGTTTCTCTTACTTTGAATTTGAGTCAGAATTTTTGAGTCTTCAATCACAAAAAGCTGATTATTTTAGCATGCTGAACTTCAGTGATGCAAATTTACTATTACATGTTTTTTATTATACTGACTCTCTTGATACCTGGGATGGCGTTGATACACAAACATTTGGATTGGAACTTATGTCAAAAGGAAGGTTAGATTACTATTGGGCAAAAAATTTACAAATCCAGGGTTTAATAGATTTGTCTTCCAATAAACTAGTGGGCAACATTCCCGAAGATATCGGTCAAATGAATTGGTTGATAACATTGAACTTGTCGAACAATCATTTAAGCGGCATAATACCGGATTCTATATCCAATTTGCACCACTTAGAAAGTTTGGACCTCTCTCACAACTCTTTGACAGGAGAAATACCGAGAGAGCTAACTAAACTAACCGCACTTGCATCATTCTCTGTGGCATATAATGGTTTATCCGGTCCTACATTAGGTGTAGAAGCACAATTTATTACATTTGATAAGAGAAGTTATGAAGGCAATCCAAATCTCTGCGGGCTTCCCCTGTCAAAAAGTTGTGTCCCTACTCCTAGCACAACACAACCTTCTCCGAATGAATTGAGTGACGACCAAAGGTATGATGGCACTGATTTTCTCATATTGTTCGGTTCTTTCTCCCTTTTCTTTGTGGTTAGTTTTTGGTGCTTCATAACTGTTCTTTATTTCAAGAGAAATTGGCGTTGTGTTTTGTTTACTTTAGTGGACCAATATGGGGATATTATATATGTGAAGATTGTTCTTTTGACTAGAAAGATTGGAGTTGCTCGAACTCAAAGGGTGTAGTAGAAGGAGCATTTGTTTAGTTTTTATTTTGGAATGATATGTTTTATTATATGTTTTCTGAATAAGTAAGTTCCTAATAGTTATGTATGATGTATTGTGAATCTTTAAGAACATTTGGCTTGAAAAATAGGTAAGACTAATTTCGTATATTTATTTTAATTATGCTGATGCATTTTTTTACGAATTTCTCAAGTGCCCTATAATTTTGACTACTTGTAAACTTTTTACCATTATGTGATATTATATGAAGTAGGAAATATTATATGATTCAATACACAATCCTCAGTTGCCCGATTTAATCCCAACACTAAAACCCAAACTAAAAACGGATGAAGAAAATAGAGCCTGATTTGAACTGGAGTTCAAATGGACAGTCCATATAAGGCCCAAAATTGAAAAGGAGGAAAACAAAATGAGAAGCTGATCTGGTAATGCAACATGCTATGATACTTCAAAGATACTTTTACCAGTAAGAATGAAGTTATGTTGAAAGATACCTTTGACTAGTCAAACTAAAGTTAGAAGGAAATCTTTTATACATAACAATAAATAGAGCTATTGGATCTGTTTAGAGCTACATCAGGTTGAATCAGCTATCAGCAGGTACTAATAATACTTGAGTTCACATTATTTAAGGTAATTACATTGATAGAGGATTTTGATTTGTTTGTTATGAATTTCAAATTAAACTGCTATAGCTATAGCTAAATAAACCTTATCTTGTTAACTTAATTATATATATATATTTTTAATAATAGTAGGTACCCACCGATTTCATTAAAAATGAAACCATTTAACAGAGAACTGGTACCAAACAACTGGTACCAGTCTCCGGTAATGTTCTTCCAACACTACCTAGGTATAGTTCATACAACACTACCTAGGTGTAGTTCATACAACAAAAATAAAAGCTAAAAAACACAACCTGATAAATACAACATTGGGCGAGATTCCCCTATTTGAAGACTAGTCAACTCCGACATTTTTGTAATAGTTTTCAAAATGTCACGTAAAACACACTTTTCCAACAGTGATGAGATTTCAACCAGTGCGTTTCTCCATACAGACATCTCTCCATAAAATTGGTCTGGTTCTGATACTCAAGAAACTAAGTTTAGGGAAGGCCGATATCATCCCAAGAGAACTGAATAAACTTTACAGCATTTCTTCAAATTGGGCCACCTCATATATTATAGTATTGGGCTGAAGGCCTTTTAATTGCAACAGGCCAGGAGCAGTTTGGGCTGTAGATGTTTTGGTGATAAATGTCTATACTACTATTATTTTAAATGAAGATTTAGTCATTTTTTAGATGAATATAATCAAGATTTCTGTAAAATATATATATATTTTTTCTATATTTTTACATTACCTCTTGAAACGAGGTTGTTTTGTAAGAAAACAAGATAATATAAAAGCAATTACATTTCATTTCAATTACATAATCAAGATTTCTTTCACAAGTATTTTATTCTATTTTACATCAAATCTTCACTAAGCAACAACGGATAGTCTCTATATATACCAAATTAATCCTTCATAGTGATAAGATTCGCGAATAATTAGTATTTGAATTGTTAGTGAATCAAACCGCGTATTATCCGGTTTTCCGAATATTTATTAGGAAATAATTTGCGAATTTTACAAACTTTTCAAATTTTACGAATTATTCGTGATTTTTTTTAGACTAAGATCTCTTATCTAGATTGAAGATATAATTTCAAATTATTTCTGAATCACAAAATTTTTACTCCGTCAAATCTTTCCTGAATTATCAAGCTATCACACCCTGAACTCCAATGGAATCAGAGAATGTGACGCTATACTTAGATTCTAAACTCCAATTTTTATATATTTATTTCGTAAAATATTCATTGAACTTTCCTATAGGTCTGGTCAGAAAGTGAAGTTTTAACATATCTAATCTGATGGGAGAGATCTATAATAGTTGGACAGTTGCACTTGACATCTTATTTATTTATTTATTTTCAACAAAAATTGCTATAAAATAGAGGAAAATAATAACAGCACGACAACAAGCTAAGACAATTGAATGTTTGAAATCAGGATGAAAAATTTATTTGTTGTAGATTATTTAAAGTTGGATGGCTTAATTAATTACCATTTGTCTTTAAAAAGAAATTAAAATTAACAACACTGATGAGAATAAGGCTTACATTAGTCTTGAAACAAAATAACATTTGTATAAATTCGATTATGGAGACAATAAACTTCACACCAGTGTTATAATTTTTTCGACTAATTGGTTGATTATTCTCGATTAATTGCTCGGCGTACACTATCAGTCCGACGAACACATACTGTTATTTACAATATTGTTTCACACAAGTGCTATGTAATTTATATTAAGCTATTCGTTTCATGTTTGACACACTATTTAGAATCCCTTTTTGCTCCAATAATGTCGAACCAATCTTTGTATAGATGACCTAAATACCTCAGAAGAATTAATTAAGAAATTGTTTTACACTAATATATCTAGCAAATATAATTGAAGAAATTTGTCTTATTTTTAGAATTATATAATGTTGGTATGTTACAGTTTTACACTTATATAACACTTTTTGCTCAATGTTGAACCTAGCTATATTTGTATAGATACTGAATAATCATTATTTGAAAACTACTAACAACCCACAGACAGCATCTACCTGCTGTTTCCTGTTTGGCATTAATTAGGCAGATTCATGTACGTTCCTCATTTGAATTTTTTATTTTAATGAAGTATTATTTTAATAGTAAATATGCGATGGGAAGGATATGTGCTTAGGCTTATGGGTGTCAATGATATTCTTTTATTTATGTATTCGAAAAGACTGATAAAAGTTAAATTTTTTGTTTTGTTAATTCATGCATGATTTATGAGTAAGAATGTAATTTGTTTTCATTATCATGATAGATAAGAAAACGGTATTATTATTTGTTATTTTATAAGATAATTTTTACAAAAAAAAATTATATATGTAAATAAATATTTGTACGAAGATAAAGTTTTGTATTTTATTAAAAAATTTATAATACAAATTAGTTGTATTCATTATTAATTATTTTTTTAATTTAAAAAAATATTTTATCAAAAATACAAATCAGAATATCAATGGCATCTTATTATTCATTTATTCAATCCGTATCATATTAAAAAACACGAATAAGAAAAAAAAAATTCCATTATCATAACCGTTACGGATATAAAAATGCTTCCATGTAATCTGTATATATTACATTGTTGACATCCTCTCTTTTTTTAACATGAAGTCCGTAAGCATTCGTTAACGAATTCAGATCCAATTCGGTACCGAACGGTATAACTTTTAAATCAAGACAGTTATTTAATCTGACACGAATCTCAAAACGAACCCTCATACATTCGCTGCACAAATCAGAATTGGATGTCTCCTCAAAAAAAAAAAAAAAAAAAAAATGGATTCTGTCTTTTAATAATTTTAGCGACCAAATCTGTGTAATTGAGTGTGTAACGAGCAAATATACATTCATTCAAACGGGTCCAACTGAGAAATACAGTAAGTGCATCTCATCATTTCAATACGAGGATCGGAGAGACTGCTTTTTCGTTTCTCTATGCAACCTTATCCATGCAGTCCCTTGTGTTGCAACTAGATTGTATTGCAACTAATGCCCAAAACTCAACCCGCAACAAACCTCATCATAAATTCTCATCTGTCTCTTCTCTAACAATATGAGCTTATTTATAGAAGTTTACACAATATGATTAAACATCAACAAAATTTATCTCTCATTGCTATGCATAATATTGGATTATTTTTCAAAATAGAACTAAATAAAAAAATTTAAACGAAATCAGTACATAAGTTTTGAAAATTACAAAAAAACATCTTCACTGTAGCAGTGCTACGGTGAAGCTCTTTTTTGTAATTTTTAAAAAGCTCTGTGCTGATTTTGTTTAAACTATTTTATTTAGTTCTATTTAAAAAAAAAATCCCATAATATTCTTCCTTTTAATTGCCTTTTTTTTAATGTTAATCTTGTGATAAGTCTATGGTTTTATGTGAAGAATATCTAATTAATATTATAGTTGGATAGTGCTCAGCCATTAACAAGATAAAAATGCAATAAATGTCTCATTGACATATATAAAATTATATTCATGTAGTCCAATTATTTGAAAATTCAATTGTAGAAACTCGTAGGCGTCATTATACAAAATTAATTGGTTTGAATTTGTCAACTTGATTACATCAATGAACAAAGAAATGCCAAATTCTACTTTTTTTGCTGGAGAAAAAAATTGAGAGTGACATATATAAATATAGAGATAGAAAAGTCGTACTATACCTCACTGTTAACTATTGTAATTAAATATTAAAAATCTTTTAAAATTTGAAAACCTTAATCTACATTTTATTAATTAAGTGAATTGACTGTATTCCCAAATTCAAACTGTTCAATTATTGATCATACAAATTACAATTGGACTATGTAACTATAATTAGAATGTAGCTTTGGTGACAAAATCGGCAAATTAATTACTTCTTTTTTCTTACAATTTCATTTCTATTAAAATTACCACAACTACAACTAAATAATTTTCAGTGATGTAAATAATAGTATGCAGTTATCGAACGGACAGGGGTACCGCCAAGTGATTAATCAGAAATAATCAAGAATAATCGGTCGACTAATCGGAAAAATCCGTAATAGTTTGATTATCGCCAACAACTAATAGACTGATTAATAGATCTAAACAGACGTTTTTTACAACAATGATAATTTCAAAGCTTGTATAATTTTTCTTTGAGAAAAATTGATGATCCAAACCTTTACTATTGAGATAAATTATTTATTATGCGCATAGCCATCCAATTAATTTTTTAAAATAAAAATAAAAACAAGTTCTTATCTTTAAATATGTACAAAAGATTTTCCATTTGAATTACTAATTACTTTTAGTTACTAGACTAAATCTTGTCTAATTTGAAGTTAATAAACTTGAAAAAAAATTAACAAAACTTAACACAAGGACTATATCATAAAATGACTGGATAAAAATTATAAGGCAGGTTGTGATTATTATTTTAAAATTGTTAATCAAAATCAATTATAGAAACTGATAAATTGACATATGAAAAGAACTGGCGGCGTAAATGAAAAGCATCTAATGCTATAATTGATGTTCTTTGCTCTTTAGAACACAAGGAGAGAAGACTTGTTCTTAATTTGTTGTCTGGTTGTTGTCTTGTTGACAAATTTTGTTAATACAAAACAGGATTTTAATATAAGGGGGAATTTCATGTTTACCCCTCAAAAAGTTGGAAATTACGTTTTCTTTCCCTCTAAAATTAATGATAACATTCTTATTCTAAACTTCAAAAACTCACAAATTTACTCATTTTATTGTCTTTCCTATTAAAATTCATTTTAAATTTATGAATTATCAATTTTATCCTTTATTAAGAAAATAAAAACTAATAGCATGTTTTAGAAATATATCAGTCTTCTAATTGGTTGGTTTCCAAAGGAAAATGAGTCATTTATTTACTTCTGACGCTTACACAATAATATCTAAATGGCACCGTGTAAGGGTAGTGAAATGACTAATTTTCCTTCAAAAACTGACCAAATAGAAGACTGGCATTTTTCAAAAACAAACTACATTTTTCTATTTTTTTAATGAAAGGTAAAATATGTACTTCATATATTTAAAATGAGTTTCCAAAAATAAATTAAAATTAGTAAATTTGTGAGTTTTTGAAGCTTAGAAGGACAAATTTGATATTATGAATTTTAGAGAGAAAAAAATAAGTAATTTCTAAGTTTTTGAGGGGTACACATGAAATTTACCCTTAATGTAATGTGGTTGTAATTAATTAGATTTGCAAACTTTAGAGATTATTGGATGGAACATAATAATTTGGTTAGATACGGTGTATCATAATTTAATTTGTTTTTGGTTCCTTTTCATAATGACACCACAAACTTTGAATTCCAAGCTCAGATGTCAGATTCTATGTCGCCATCATTTCATATCCATTTTGTGTCTTCATTGACTAAACTTTTATGAAATTTAGTTCTCATTTTATGTTTAAAAAAGTATCATTTATGATGTGATATTAAATTCAGTTGAATCCTAACATTTAATTACCAAATCACATCACTGAAATCTTCTACCGTGAGGCAAAGGATTCAATAAATTAAATTCAGATTAAATTCAGGAATATTTTTCGAATAATTTGAGAATATATGAATCTAAATTTGGGATCCACCGACGTGATAGAGGTTTTTAGATCCAAATAGAATCATATCAAATGTTATAGCTAAAACAGAGGGGTTGTTACTGTTCATTCTACAGTAACACCTCATCCAAAATTAAGATATTTATAATATCAAAATTTACAAAATATATGCATAACACAAGTAAATATAATTATATTATATTACATGAGTAAAACTAGGGTGTTCTTGAGCTCAAGGTGTTCTTAACTTCAAAAAATATTATATCGGTTTCAAACAACAAATTTAAGCCGTTGAAATCCATCTACTTCACAAGTGATGAATTTTCAGGTAAAGATTTTAAGTTTTCGAATTCTTTTAGTATAAAGTTAAGCAGTCAAAATTAGAAAGTTTATAAATTAATTTTAGTGCATTCATTTTTAACATCTTTTGACCACTTAACTTTAAACAAAATTAATTCAAAATTCTAAAAACTTTACATGTAAATTCATCACTCGTGAAGTAAATCGGTGCCAACGGTTTAGATTTATAGTTTGAAGCTAATCTAATAGATTTTGGAATTTAAGTTCACGAAACATTTCGGTAAGCTTAAGTACATCCTAGTTCTATATAGCTACTAATTAAGAATAATAACTTAACTTTTAACTAATATATATGATTAATTTTGTCATAAACATACATGCTATGGAACTTTGAAATAGCTCAAAATATATTAAATGTATTAAATATAATAATTCTTCTTTTGCTAAAAAATAATAATAATAATAATAATTCTTAATAGACTACAGATTCAAATCGGACAAGATCCAAATACGAATTTAATAATTAAAGTGAATTATTTTTAAAATTTTATATGTAATATGTAAATTCAATAAATATCGAATACATTTTTTATAATCCACAAGTGAATTTATTTATACAAATTCAGATCAAATTATCAAACTCGAAAGGATGAGCCGGTACTTGGAGCCTCGAACCATTTCTTAAGTCTCCTTTTTGGGGTTGAATAATTGTGACCTCTCCCAAATTGCCTATTTTGTACGGCAAAATTGGAAGCTAGCTTCTCTTTTTGTATAACCAAAAGGAAGAAAGATCCTTTTCTCAAAGAAAAAAATAATAATAAAATAAAAAGAAAAGAAATCTGAAATGAAAAAGGTGAAACCTACTAAAGTTATTTCTTCATGGTCTTTATACCATCTCACCACCACCAACTTTCTGTTTAGTTAAAATTAAATAAAATCTGAATCGCTTTAAAAGATAATTAGTATATACTATTCAGTATTGCAATAAAGTAAGATGTAGTAATTAAATAAAGTATATGAAATATGATATAATATATTAAAACTATGAAAAAAATATAAAAAATTAGAAGTGTATTTAAAGAATTGATTTGTCCAATTTCTACCAAATTATTTGCATCCTTGTTGCACATCATAAATATATATCTTATTGTGTGATTGTTTTTGTCTATATCTTTTGGCTATTTAAATTGTGTTCTCTTTTAGTCTATAAAAATACAAAAAATGTTCAAACCTAAGCATAATATAAACCATAAAAAATGTTCATCTTCAAAGGGTGCACAAATAAAATGTTGTTTAATTTGTTAGTCAAATTAAATCACAAAGGGGGCAAGGAAATTGATTCTTTATGGTAAGTGCAGCCGCAATTAATATTTTATTTTTACCAAAGTATGACTTCAATTAAAAAAGAAAGGAGCAGGACATTTTTCTCATTTTATTGAACAAAATTTAAGTTTGACATTGTTGGCAGTAACGACTATATACTTAGTAATGATTATTTTTAGGAAAAAAAAATTTTATGCCATTTCAAAACATGAAATTTAGAAACTTGTCACTGCAAAATCTTAAATCAGCTAATTGCCACAATAATACATATAATTCAGATATTTGATTAAAAATTTTCTGAAAATTCAACAAATTTTAATAGTGACCAAAATACTCCCGCTGAAGATTAACTCAGCGGGGGTTTACCAGAATTTGAATTTTGGTAACTGGACTTGCTTCTAGACTGCTCGAGAGTACTACTTTGATCGACATTGTTAGTTTCAAGGGATACATGAAGATCTGAGAACAGATAGAAAGAGCTTGGCAAGAGGCGGACACGTGCCAGGTTCAAGTACATGCATTTCTCCCCTAAGCTATATGGTATCAGAAGTGCTTCGGAAACTCACATTATCAGAATCCAACTCAAATTTTGATGAGCGTTGATTTCTTGAAGAGCTCCAAGCAACGTTGCAGGAATGGAAGGAATTTGGATAGCAGCAGATCCAGCCGCGAGTGAAGGAGATGGCCAGAATGCAAAGACTGTTGCCCGTTAATTCATCTCCTCAATCAGTATGTGGGACCCAATGAAAAACGGAAACTTTAGATAATAAGAGATTGGTTGGTACTCCGGCGATACTCTATTAGAATTGGATTATACAGAGACTGGAGAGACCAGTTGGATTTATGGGGTATGAAGGGTAATTTTAAAAAGAGATGGGCTAAGGTGAGTTGCCAAGTAAAGTGACTATTTTATTTTACACTTATATTTTGCGATTTGAAAATTCAAATGACTGATTCGAACCGCTCAATATGATCTCCATATTAAAATGTGCTTGGAGACCAAATTTTACATTTTTTTTGAATTTTTTTATTATTTTTAAGTTATTTTGAAAATCACTGATCCGATGGTCCAAAATTTTTTACTGTTCACATCAAAACAGCAGTTTTCAAAATTGCTTAATAAATAGTAAAAAAATTAAAAAAAAATGTAAAATTTGGTCTCCAATCACATTTCAATATGGAGATCACATCTAATGGTTCGGATCGGTCGTTTGGACTTTCAAAATGAAAATACGGTGGGAAGTAGAAACGTGTTTTACTTCGCAACTCACCGTAGCCCTTCTCTTTTAAAAATATTAAAATATGTTTTATTATACACTACATTTTAGTAAATTTTAATTAAATATCTGAATTATATGTATAATTGTGGCAATTTGCTAAATATAATGATTTTGGAATGACAATTAGCTAATTTAAGATTTTAGAGTGCCAAATTTCTAAATTCCATATTTTGGAGTGGCATAAAAAAAAATTCCGTTATTTTTATTAAACAATGAATAACTTTAGTTTTGAAGTTTATGTCGTACTTTTGTGTTAATTTGAACACCATAAATGATGTTCATATTTTAATAAAATTAAATTGAAAAATAATGAATAATATTGTTTTATAGAGTATGGCAAATATGTTTTTAGTAACATTTCGACTCATATGTTTTTAATTCAAAATTCATCTCATCAGCTTCAAATAAAATATTCAAACTGTTCAAACCGATCTCCTTCTAGAGAGCTTCTTTTACATATAAAAAAATAATTCATTTTTGAATTCATTTAGTATCAAGTCAAGGGTCAAAAAATGAAGATTTGTGTGTATATTGATGCATCGTTGGTATGTCCAAAAAGACTATCTTTTAAAAATAATAAAAAAATAGTAAAATTTGTATTCTACAAGTTTAATATATAACTAATTTACTGAGCTACTTAATTTGATGTTTTGAATGTAAAATTTTGAAATTTATTGCAAGTATTTCAATGGAAGTGCTTACAAAAACATATTAACCAATTTACTGAGCTACTATGAATGTCTTACAACACATACACCCTTACTAAATTAATAACGCATCTTTATTAATTAGGTACTTCTTTTGTTTTTACTTTAGTCAACAAATTAAATCTTTTTTTTTTAATAATAGCAAGAGAAAAAGAGAAAAATGATATGTGGAGATGCGTTTAAAAAAAAAAAAAAAAAAACCAATAGGACAACTATTACTATTTTTTTTACAAATAACAATGTATTTTTCAAGAAAAAATATTTCTCGATTTGTTGGGGGACAAGAAGTCAAGAACATTAAATGCCACCACCACATTAATAACATGGCAATTGTTACTTTTTCACAAATGTGATACATAACTTTATTATTATAAATATAGTCACAACTCAGACGGGACATTTGACTTTTGAATTTTATGTTTTGACCAACATTGCTAAAATGTTTTTGAAATATTAATTTGGGTAATAATTATTATTATTTTATTTTAGAAAAAGTAAGATGTTAATTAGTATTAGCAGTAAAGTTTGACAAAATTGATGAACATAGTCCCTCTATTTTGGTGAAGACGGGGTTTCACCTCCATTAATTGTTATAAATAAATAAATAAGTTGGTTAATAAAGTATGATTAGCAGTAATTGTTGAAATAAATAATATTCTTACTTAAAAGACATTATATACTTGGGAGATGATATGAGTACCCGCACTCTCATCCCTCCATTATACCCCCAATTTTATTTGTTCAATCTCGTCCACATTTCTCATAATCTATAAGGAATTTTGCGAATCTAAAATCACGAACATCTTCTACACAATTTTATCTTTCAAATGAGATCTATGATGACATACTTTCGAGTTCGTCATCACACAAGTATTTATACCTCGTCATTGAAGTATTTATACATAATATTTTTCACATATGACACTGCTGACATTTAAAATTATTAATATCAAGTATTACAAGTATTTATATCTATGCACTGAAGTATTTATACCTATGTGGTCAACTATTTTTGTTAGAGAAAGGTTGATGCAGGGATGATTAGGGAAATGTGATGCGGAGATGCGGGGTCCACGATTAGGGATAAATACTTACAAGTATAGGTATAAATACTTGTACAATGCGGTATAAATACTTGCACAATGAGGTATAAATACTTGTGTGACGATGAATCCGAAAGTACGTCATCATGGATCTCATTTGAAAGATAAAATTGTGTAGAATACATCCGTGGTTTTAGATTCGCAAAATTCCTCATAGAACGTGAGAAATGTGGAAGATATTGAAAAAAAGAAAAAAAAAAACTCACCTCTAAAAACATGTATGATTCTTCTCCCCATGTAGTTTGAGTGGCCTCTCCATATAGTTATACATGCAAGTATTTATACATGCAAGTATTAATATTTTAATTTGCAAGCATTAATTTATTATCTTCCAAGTATTTATACTAGTGTTTGAATAAATTTAATTAAATTAACTAGTTAAATTAGTTTATGGGAAGTTAAAATATGTTTAAGAGATGGGGGTATAATGCGGGTACTGGAGTGTGGGGATTGAAATAATTATTCTATATACTTATAGTGTAGTATAAAAAATGTTTAACATCTCGATATGACACGAAGTGTCGTATCTACATGTGTCCGTGTCGTGTATGATAATAAATTAGTATTGTTTAATGCGGCAGAGACAAGACACGTGTTAGTACGGTACAAGCTGATACGCCTAGACACGTATTAATTTAGCACAAGTTAACACTGCAAAAGAGGCCAAGACATTGTGTATAGTTCTGTTGTTGTTACTGTTGATTTAGATGGATGTTTTTGTTTTTGTTTTTATTTTTATTTCATTTAAATTAGGATAAATTTCGTTAGAGGTCACTAAACTTTATCATTTGTAATGAAGTCATTCAACTTTTATTTATTCATTATTAGTTATTGAAATTTTTATTTATTTTAATTAAATTACTTCATTACTTTTTTTTCATTCAAAATACTAACAAACTATTCAATTTGTTCATTATGGTTTGGATGCTCCATAGGCGCATGTGATAATTAATTATAAGGTCCAATGTACATGTTCTTTTTTATATCTTACCATAATTGCATACTAATTTGGCATCCAAAAATTCAAAATTGAAATTCAATTGATAAAAATCTTAAATGTTGTTCCTTCTAAAGTAATGTATTTATGTGAGTTCCTTTGTACTTGATTAAGACATGAAAAATAAAAAATCATTCAAAAACAGTACCAAAAATTTGATCGATTAACTTTAGCATGTTGATCATTTTTAATCGTTGGATGAGTAATTAATTATTGTTAAATTGAATTGCATGCTGAAAATTGTTATTTCTTTATTAAGAAATAATTATTATATTTGGGGTATATCAAATAATTCACTGTCATTATTAATTATTTTATTATGTATTTTGTAATTATCTGTTAAAATTTCTATAATTGTTTATATTATATTTTTTTAATAGTATTTCTCTCAATTAGAAATTAATTATTTTTCAATACTTACTTTTTGTTTTAAGATGAAACTCAGAAAGGTGACCAACTTCTAAATTATGAAGAATGATAAGCAAAAAAAAGTTACAATTAATTGTTTAGCATAAATCAGAAAAATAATATCTCAATTATCATCCCCTTTTCGTAATGAATCTTTTGTTAATTTAATATTATTTCTGCATTAAAATTAATTGTCTTAGAGTTAACAAATAAGCTTCACTATTGAAATAATTTTTTGTATAGTTTACACTACCATTATTTGATATGGAATCTACAAAATTTTTATATTTAGGTCACCAAGCTGGCGATTTTAGATGATATATTAGCTGTCTTTAATTATTAAACCAATAAAAGAAATATATAGCCTATATATTAAGGTTATACATTGATCATAATCCCCTGAAATTGACAATTAACATATTATAATTTAGATAAGTTAGAGGGACTTTTATTTATTTATTTATTTATTTTGAGATGTGTGGTTCTCATGAATTCTTTGAATCTTTGTTTTGGTCAATGAAGGAATCTAAATTTAAAATTTAAGAAGGAAAGAAGAAACCGGCTACCTATTTAATGAGTTCACCTAACGGGTGGAAAAAAACCCATTTAAAATTCTAAAAACAAAATAGTCTGAATTTGGTGCTATATTTGTTTTTGTATAGTCAACTCTTTGAATTTGTAAGAGGAAAAGTTCAATAAGACATCATGGCTACATCATAGGTTCGGATTATGAATATTTTTTATTATTATTTTTTAAATGTCTTAATTAATTTAAGAGGAGGGTTCAAATGCCTCCATGTTTTTGTGCCTCCATCATGCCTTCATCTCTCTCTATTATTTTCAAAATTCAAACAGTCGATCCGAACCGCTCAACCTAACCTCCATACTAACATATGTTTGGAGACCAAATTTTATATTTTTAGGAATTTTTTTACTATTTTTTTCGATAGGTAAAAAAATACTGTTTTTAGATGGTTCAGATTTACTGATTTTGTACCTATCTAAGAAAATAGTAAAAAATTTTCTAAAAATATAAAATTTGGTCTCCAAACATATTTTAGTATGGAGGTTAGGTTGAGCGGTTCGGATCGACTGTTTGAACTTTGAAAATGATGAAGAGAAATGGAGGCACAAAAACATGGAGGCATTTGAACCCTCTCAATTTAATGCATGTAGAGATGATCTAGTTGGGTAGTCTAGCAAGCTTGACATTTAAATTTTTTGAAATTTGGAATTTAAACAACATTCGAGGCATGTTGTTCAGTTCACATTTAAAACTTGGTTTGTTGCATTTTCCCAAAAAATTTCCAATTTAACAGGGACACAGGTACCAACAAAACCCTACATAAAAAGGTTTCTTTCCTATTTAGTAGCTTTATAGAGTTATTACAAGAGAACAATTCAACTTGTATTTTTTAAATACTAAATTATATAAACAAATATTATGTATTTTTTTTTTAATTTTTGAAATATTTTGAAATTATTTTTCTAGTCTGTTTTTGTCTTTACCTTCAGTCCTCTCCCCTCCTCATCTTTCTTAATATAAAGCAACCTCTCCTCTTACTCTCTCTATTTGCAGTTTTACACCAATCACATTCTCCTATTCTCTAAACATGTCGACTTGCTCGGCTAACCTGGCATCAATGCTTACCGGCGCCGGTAATGCGACTGGCGCCGCTGACTTGATATGTGGCCAATTCGACTCGGTCACGAACCAGTTCACCGACACGGCTTATGCCATCGACTCAACCTACCTCCTTTTCTCGGCTTACCTCGTCTTCGCCATGCAACTCGGTTTCGCCATGCTTTGTGCCGGGTCGGTTCGTGCGAAAAACACCATGAACATCATGCTCACTAATGTTCTCGACGCTTGTGCTGGTGCTTTGTTCTACTATCTCTTCGGGTTTGCGTTTGCATTCGGAACGCCTTCTAATGCCTTCATCGGTAAACATTTCTTCGGTCTCAAGAGTATGCCTGAGACCGGTTTCGACTACCCGTTCTTTCTCTATCAATGGGCCTTCGCCATTGCTGCTGCCGGTATCACTTCAGGGTCTATAGCTGAGAGGACCCAGTTTGTTGCTTATTTGATTTACTCGGCTTTCCTTACCGGGTTTGTCTACCCGGTTGTGTCCCACTGGTTCTGGGCTGCTGATGGCTGGGCCGGTGCCGCGAGAGGATCAAATCATTCGCTCCTGTTCAAGTCTGGTGTGATCGACTTTGCCGGTTCAGGTGTAGTGCACATGGTTGGTGGAATTGCCGGTTTATGGGGTGCGCTTATCGAGGGGCCACGTATTGGGCGCTTTGACCATGCCGGCCGTGCAGTGGCATTACGTGGCCACAGTGCGACATTAGTTGTTCTTGGTACCTTCCTTCTCTGGTTCGGTTGGTACGGGTTCAACCCGGGTTCATTCACTACAATCGACAAAAGCTACGGTCCATCTGGGTCAATCAACGGTCAATGGTCGGCTGTTGGCCGTACAGCTGTCACTACAACTCTCGCCGGTAGTGTTGCCGGGTTGACCACGCTTTTTGGCAAGCGCCTTCAGACAGGTCACTGGAATGTAATCGATGTGTGTAACGGGCTTCTCGGTGGGTTTGCGGCAATCACCTCAGGTTGCTCTGTGGTTGACCCGTGGGCCGCTGTGATTTGCGGGTTCGTCTCTGCTTGGGTATTAATCGGTGGCAATATGCTTGCTGCCAAGTTAAAATTCGACGACCCGTTAGAGGCCACTCAGTTGCATGGCGGTTGCGGTGCATGGGGTATCATCTTCACCTCTCTATTTGCACGTGAGAAGTACGTGAACCAGGTCTATCCGGGCCGCCCGGGCCGTCCTTACGGGCTCTTCATGGGAGGTGGCGGTCGGCTTTTGGGTGCACATATCGTGGCGATTCTCGCCATAGTTGGATGGGTGAGTGCAACCATGGCACCTTTGTTTTTTCTTTTGAATAAGCTCGGGTTGCTTAGGGTTTCGGCCGAAGTGGAGTTAGCCGGTATGGATCAGACTCGCCACGGGGGAATGGCGTATGTTTACACCGATGAAGATTCCGGTAAGAATAGAGACGGTAACGAAGGTGGCGTTAGCTTCATGCTTAGATCTACTCAGGGAAAGGTGGAGCCCGGTGAAACGCCGCCGACCGACGTGTAAGTGCCAGCTAATCAGCTGTTGACACGTGGATTTTTTTTTTGAAGGGTGTGGGGGGGGGGGGGGGGGGGGTCTAATTGGGTGATTGATCTCCAATTGTATGATAATAGAAAGAGGGGGTTTAGGGTCCATGAGTGTGTAAGTGGCTAGATTATGTGTGATAGATATTAATTCTCTTACAAGGTTCTTAATTTGCAATCAGAAATATTATGTTATGATCCTTTTTTTTTTTTTTCTGATGATTTTTAAACTTTACAAGAATTTTGATTTTCTTGTGGTGTTGGGATTTCTGGCATGTTGTTCATGAATCTTGCCACAGTTATTTGAAATCATGTAAATTGATGTGTTTCCTTCTTTTTGTCCTTTATTTCTTTAAATTTTTGTTTAGAAAGCTAATGATCTGTTGTGTATCTTGCATGATTTTGGCATCTTCTTAGTTTTTCCACACTTGCATGATGTGTTGTCTTTTTGTTTGCCACCACTATCAAAAAAATAATAAAAAAATGATTATTTAAGATTAAATCAACACCAATTGAGATGCATGTCCAGTGCTTCCTGATTGAGAAATTGATTGTTGCTATTGCTCAATGCTCCCCCTATGAGATACACATGATGTAGATAATTTATTTCAATATTTAAAGTAGAGCATTTTACCCCATGTGGCCAAGCTATTTAATAAAAATAATCCAACATATAAGTTATGATAATTGATAAGGCGCTGTTGAATTTTATTGTTACTTTTCAATATTTTACAAGTTTACTATGATTTCTAATCTCTATTTATAAGCTACAAAGCTCAAAAGAGCTGCTGGTACCTAATACCTACTTTTTGGCTATCTTGGTACCTGTGTAACAGAGTACCGTTTATTTCCTTTCAGAGTACTACTAAGAAGAACTAGTTCACACACTTGATGAATGAATCTGAGATAAATTATTTGCCCAAATATGGCCATTTTTTTAAACAAAATCAGACATCATAATTAACAAAATAATTAATGAAGACAATTGGAAAATATTAAATTAACTACAAGATTCAAAAAATATGAAAAAAAAAATATAGTATGGGAACATTTCATTAAGCAAGGAGATGCAAATATGAGGGAAATAAAGGGTATGGATGGTTCTTTGTATTTCTTTAAGTGTACCACTGACCAAAACAAAACCCAATTTAAAAAAAAAATATAATCTAGCATCATCTTCTCTCTCACTATTTCCAGCAGTGTCCTGTAAATATAATATCAAGAAATAAACAAAGTTAAAGAAATAAGCAATAAATAGATCAAAATAAGGTAAGAAAGAGAGAGGAAAAGTCTAGAAAGTAATACCATGAGAAATAAGAAGAAGAGGCCAGCAACCATGAAATACCAGTATAAATGGGAAGTAGAGCTACTTTTCATTTTCACGGAACCATTCCACAAAATTATCCAAAATCAGTGGCCATGCCAGATCAGAATCATAATTTTCAAGAGAAGGGAATGGTATCTGAAAAACAAAAAATTCTTAGAGAGAAAGAGACCATGGCATCTAAACTCATTAATTGTACACAGTAGTTGGATGAAGTACTTGACATATACTACTGTTATGGTATTTTGTTCTATAATTTGTCAATATATTAAAGTTTGGTGCAAAACCCTAACATATTAAATGAACAAATTGTGGAAAACATAAAATATTACCTCATGGCAGAACCTATAGAAGCCCATCCATTGGTCCATGTTTATCACCTTATACTCACTTTGGTTCTACAACACCCAATTTCGAAATTTAAAATACAGATAAAAATAAAAAACTGAAATATTACTGATAAAAGAATACTGAACAGAGAACTTTATGCTCTAATATGCTAGTCTAATGAAAATTGTACAAAAAAGTTCCACAAATGACCATCACTGTTGCATAGCACATATTGGTCCATACTATGAATTAATATTCTCATTTTCAAAATCCAAAGAGTCGATCTGAACTGTTTTGATCTTCACATAGAAAAGTACTCGTAGATAAAATTTTACATTTTTTAGATTTTTTTACTATTTTCTACATAGGTGGAAGAAAATCACTTGATCCAAATATCCTTAGACCATTTAAAAGTAGTGATTTTCTACCTTTCTAAAAAAATAGTAAAAAAAATTAAAAAAGATGTAAATTTAGTCTGTAAGTAGATTTTCATATGAAATCATGTTGCACAGTTCATATTGACTATTTCAACTTCGAAAACAAAGATATTAATCCATAGTACGGACCAATTTGTGCTATGCATAGTACCATAGCCTCACTCATAATACATTACAACAGATTTGCCATGAGCTAATGGCATCTAATTTTATTATCACACTAAACCACATTTGGGTACTAATAAAACTTCCATAGTCTTGAGTATTTAGGTAATTTAAATTATTCTTGTCTGGAATATATGAAATGAATCTTGCCACATTCCAAATCATATGCATAAAAAGGAGAAAATTTACCTTCAAATATTCAATAAATTTATCTACTTGCAGTCCAAATTGAAACCCTAAAACTAGGCTTAGCAATTGACATGCGCTCTCAATGTCGACGCACTTCTGCTTGTCCTCTGGAATTAACCAAAAGATTTCAAAATGTTGAAATACAAAAAATAAAATTATTATAATAGGAAGGGAAAGCACTGTACCTGTAAGACAATAGCGAAAGGAATATGAATAGAAATCAAGGAAATCACTTGGCCTACTGACCTGTTTAATATAAAAAAAATATGTATATGAGCATAATTTATAGCAAATTTTCTTAAAAACTGCATGTATATATCAGACCTGACAACCAAATACCAATTTGATCTAAAATTTAATAGCCTTTTGCTTAGATTCTTCTGTGTATAATTGGTTTTTTAAGGATAATGTAAAATTACAAACTTCTTTGGCTAATTCAGGTAAAGTCTTCTTTAGTTTGCTAATGGAATCCACTCTTAGTGCTTTCAAACCAGTTCTCCATTCCTCCTGTTAAACATAGAGAAACAATATGAATAAATAGACGAATCAATATATCAAGGAAGTTTGTAGTTTAATAAAATAAAAGTAGATATATACCAAAGTAAAGTAACCTTGCCTTTGGGCCCTCATTTTCCTATAGAAAAGATTAAAAAAGATATGAGGGGTATATACAAGATATGACTGTTACTACAAAATATGGCAACAGTTATTAATAACATTATTGAGTTAATTAAACAAGATAAAAATATAGGTATTCACCTTAAAACATTCAAACACAGAACAAAAAATGATCAATAAAATATTGGTAACAGTACCTGATCTGACTAGCATGGTACTAAAATAAGTGTAGTATACTTACCATGCAAGCATAAGAATTCTGACATCAGTATAATCAACCTCTAAACTGGAACAAAGTTGTTCTATCCCCTCTGGGCTGTTACGTAAAAAAAAAAAATACACATTAGAAAATGCTAAATAAAATTTTCCATGTCAAAGAGATACCTAGTATATAAAACATAACCCAATGTTTTAAATAATGATAAGCGGTTCTGTAGTGATTAAAATTAATATCATATCCTAATTCCATGAAATAAGATACTGAGAAGGTATAATAAACTATCTTATTTACTCTGTCTGCTCAATTTTGATCGGTAAAATCATCAAAAACACTTTGGTACCAAATTAGCATCAATTTTGATTGGTAAAACTGCTAATTATGCTTTACTGTTTCGGATCATTTAGTCTGAGATCCATCAAATTACCAAATACCCAAAATGTTTAAGAAAGTAATGGTAAAAATTATAATACTAAACAAATTGAAGCCAGTCAATAATTGTACCAGACTTTCATTTTTTCCCCATAATCTAAACTTACCTTATCACTATGTTACACCAAACATAATTAACCAGAAAAGAAGTTCAAACTCACTCAATTGTGCCAGAGGTTTTATCAGCATAGACATTAAATAGCTGATCAATTTTTTCGAATTCCTTCGATGCAGCTTTAGTTGAACCTGTCCAGAAACAAAAGAAGTATATTAAACTATTCAATAACATAATCAATTTCATTAATTACACTCAAATTAAAACCTAGTTTCAAGCACAAACCTCACCATACTTAAATCTAACTACTTCTAAACAAAGAACTAAAGTATATACATCCAAGTTCCAGGTAAAGATATCAGCAGATCAGTTTTGGCTACATGCAGCGCACGTACTATATAATCAAAACAGCAGGGCATATGATTCGTGTGCTGTATGAAGCCAAAACTGCTCTCTTAAAATTATTACCCCAAGTTCCTCCAAACTCACAATCACAGGAAAAATCCAGTCTAACCTATCTATCCGAGTAATTCCTAAGCCTACAACGAACAAAAGAGACTTCAAGCGTTTCACATGTACGGCGAAAATCTAGGTTTTAGCAAAATAGAAAGAGGAGAAGAGAATATACCGGCGGCGGCGGAGGCGGAGCTGGATTTCCGGTTAGAGGAGCGCCTCATCATCGCTGATTTCTAGAAGAATCGGCAAATCGGATCCTCGATCAAGCGAATTCGAATCCGATTAGTAGTAGTAGTTCTTGCCTCTTCTTCTTCTTCTTTTTCTTTTTTCTTTATCCTTTTTATATTTGCTTTGTTTGTTTTGTTTCTCGGCTGCCGCGAATCGAACTGGAGAACCGAGAGGAGCAGGAGGTTATATATATATATATATATATATATAACAAGCGTTAAGCGTTAAGGTTCAATATATAGAATAATATGGTATTTTTGATTTCTTTCATAATCCTAAAATAGTTATTTTTTTTAATAGCCTTTCATATTTTTTATTCTTTGTATTTTTCTTCTGATTTGGAAAAAAATCAAAATTAAAAAGTAGCAAATCTGGCATACCAATTAATACTCCTATAATTGCTTTTTTTTTTTATTAACTAGACTTTTATAATACTTTTTAAATCAAACTTTTATGTCAGTGTCTTCTATAAGAGGTGCATGCTAAGTTCTAAATTTCTCAAAATAATCTGTTACTTTTAATTATGATTTTTTTTTGTAATGCTAAGAATAAAATATTTGTTAAAAAAAGAAATCCATGATTTTCTATTTCCTTACTTATTGGGCTGGATGAAAAGTACAATTTCATGTAACATAATATCAGAAAAGTCCATATATATATATGAAGCCCAACAATTAATGCTCAGTGTCTCATGGCCCATATATTCCGAAATGCTTAATGGCCCATCACTGGGATAACTTGGAAAAGGCCCAATGTACTTTTGGGTTCGGTACTGTCTGTGACTGGGCTTTGATAAATGCATCAAACAGTCAAAGGTTGAGATTAAATTTTGAACATTGGATATTCCTTGCACCGTTCCGCTAACTTTTGATGTCAATTTGATCATGTTTATTTAAAATTATTTTGGGTAAAGAATCCGGTACACCCCAGAATCTTTTAGATGTTATTTAAAAAAATTAAATCTACGATCTCTATAGACAGACAGAATTCATATCACTGTATTAAATCTGCAGTTCAGTTACTCATGTTTATAATCCCCTGAACTCTTGCTTTATAGTTAAAATATATATAGGGTCCAGCTAATTTGCTGCCGGCAGCATTTTAGCCGGAGGTGCTGCCGCCCTTTTTTATTTTTGTGATGTCCAAACAACAAATTCAAACCATTAGATGTTTAATCTATATTATAATCTACTTGGAGACCAAATTTTACATTATTTGGAATTTTTTTACTATTTATTAAGTTGGTTTGAAAACCGCTGATTTCAGTAAATTTCTGCAGCATTGAAATCAGCGGTTTTCAAACCAGCTTAATAAATAGTAAAAAAATTCCAAAAAATGTAAAATTTGGTCTCCAAGTAGATTATAATATAGATTAAACATCTAACGGTTTGGATTTGTTATTTGGACATCACAAAATAAAAAAAGGCAGCAGCACCGCCGGCAGAAATGCTGCCGGCAGCAAATTAGCCACAGCCTATATATATATATATATATATATATATAATCTCCTACTCCAGTTCTCCAGTTCGATAAGGAAGTTTTCTATATAATGAAAGACACATGTGTAAAAGAAAATAAAGAAATGCTTGCTATTATTCAGCATTGTCCAAGAGTCAACGAAATACCAATTTCATCCAACGATCTAACTGGTAACATGATTAGTTGTCAGCATGTCAGTGCATTGACATATTAATTATAAATTCTTTATGATAATTTTTGCACAAAAACATTTAATAATTTTTCCTTAAGAATTGATTATTGGGAAAAAATGATTGATCATGCCTAGCAAGTTTTAACATGTATTACTTTTCTCTTTTTCATAAAAATTATTGCTTTCCTTTAATAATTGGAACCAACAACAACTAATTAATGAGCGTCAAAGTTCTACTTTCTAATAAAGGCCAGAATTTGTTTGGATGAAGATGCCCTTTAATAAAGTAACACTAATGGAGTTCATCTTTATTCGAGATGTTGTTTTGATTCCATTTAAATTGTATGTAATACTCTAAATCACAATATTCTTAACTACTTTTTCTGTTATCAAAACAGAATAACTTTCTCAAGACCCACAAAACTCAATTAAAAACATCATAATACTAACTATATTTGTTCTACCTAGATTTATTAAACATATAACTCACACTAAGTTATTAATGACAATAAAACTCTAAACCTACAAGTTCTCTTGAAACGCATGTTTGATCACAACGACTCTTGTTTCTTGAAAAACTCTACCATAAAAGTTCTTATTGTTTTTTTTGAGAGAAAACATTGATCTAGCCTTCCAAATTTCAATGTTCATAGGAGCCTCCCAATCCGGATTTCAAAATAATGATCTCTCATACAGATAATATTGTCTTTTGCCACAAGATCAAATGCTGGTTCTTCAAAACTTGAAAGTTGTAGAATTTTTTATAAAGTTTCAACAGAACTTTAAATTACATTACTTGGAGCTCCTATTAAAGAAGTTATGGTCAAAATACGATGACGTGTCATTCGGAAGCTTCAGCGACATTTCGTGTGTTTTTTACTATGTCATTTTGTTATGTTGAAGCATCCCGGACATATCAGGGCTTGTTGAAGCATTCCAGATAGTATTATAGCATGTTGTTGGAACGGTGAGATCTATCAGTTGAAGGAGCATCGTAACGATATAATTTAAATGATGTTAAAGACTACATGCTTTACTATCTTAATATCATATTTTGGAAATTATAAAAGCCGGTAGTACTAGATTCCTTAAAAAAAAAAATATAAAATAGTGAGTCAAATGGAAAACACGAGGCGAATAATAGAGAGATGAAGAAGAATATATTCATAGAAATGCAGAGGTGAATATTCGGATATTTGTCATAATTGTGAATGCTTGTAAACCAACATTTCGCAATCTATAATTAGTTGAAGTATATATTAAGTATTTATAGTGGAACTATTATTTAGAAATTTTTTATTTTATTAAACATGGGAACGATGGATGCATGTGTATGAACACGAACAAAATATGGCCGGAGTTGGAAAAAATGCTATGTAGGATAGCTTTCGCTATAGCTATGCTATTCACGATTGCTTTTTTTTTTTTAACCTTCCCGCGATGATGCGATAATCACTATTTATAACCTTGATATTAATGTTAACTTGATTCTAGTTTGCTTTTTGTGTCTAGAATATTTGGAGTGCGTATCCTCTGAGATTTATCAAATTTTACATGACCGACGTGTCCGGTGTTTATCCGGGGATAGCGTAGGGGATCAATTGCTTTGAAACTGATCAAATGGATCAATATCATATGGATCATCAAGTTGGAAAAACCTTTCATCAATTTCAACATTTGTTTCTGGAAGTTCTGATTAAACTATAAATGGATTTAAAAAAAAAAAGAAGACATTTTAGCAAACCTCCAAGATTCCTGGCGGTTCTATTCAGAAGTGAACCGCCAGGTAACTTGGTAGTTGGAAAGTTTAAAAATAAAATAAAATTGAGGGCATTTTTGCAAATTTTTTTAATTGAGGTATTAAAAAGTTGGAATTTAGCACTACTAGAATCCGATTTTATTGCATGCATCAGAAAGTGGCTTGTTGCAAGCGCCTAGCCTTGCAACAAGCCCGAAAATGCTTGTTGCATGCGCTTACTCTTGCAACAATAACCTTGCAACTACGTTCCTTACAACTACTAAGTATTTGCAAGGACACCCTTGCAACAACTATTTTCTGACTTGTTGCAAGCGCCTGGCCTTGCAATCACTACGCATGCTAATACTTTCATAGTTGACCCTGTTTCTAGTATTTGCAAGGCTAACACTCGTGGGTCCCACCTGACTATATGCAAGGCTAACTCATGTTGGTCCCACCTGACTATTGCAAGGCTAACACATGTTGGTCCCACCTTACTATTTGCAAGGCAAGGGAATGTGGGTCCCACCTAACTATTAGCATGAGAAGATGATTAGATTATTGCATGGATGATTATTTTTCAAGGATATGATTTGCATTTTTTGCATGCACAGTAATTACTATTTGCGTGGATGTACCAAAGAATATATTAACAGGAAATGGATGCAAATTAGCATGCTCCAATTCTACAATCCACCCTTCCTGTACCAATCTGGTACTAGCTCAGTGCTGTTTTACAATTTTCAGTTTCCCATTAATCAAGATTTACATAAAACACATTCAAAAATATATAGAAAGCAACTAATAAACATTGACCAACATAGTATAATCATCTTACATTGTATCCGAATTTTAAAAATAGTAAAACAAAAGTACTATACTGCAAGTACTTGTAACTTCTATATTTTCATATTTTCATGCACTGATATTGAGTTAATTTCCACAGTCGAATTCATGGCAACAAAAGCACTTTATTGCTCTTGTACTTCACTTGAGTTTTCATCTGAAACTTTGCACATAATAAATATGAATTTTAACAACCATTACATAAGAAAACTATTAAATTTACTAACCTCAACAAATTTCTTGTAAATAACAAATTTGCTTGCTTACTCTTGTTTCAATGGTTGGTGCTTATTGTTGTTGGATCATTTGTGCTTCAGATACATAATTGATCAAATATTTATCTAACTTTGTACAAGCAATTGTTGAAATAAGAGCATGAATTGGCCACACCTAATTTCCTGACTGAGCAAAACCAACAATTATTGCTTTACAGGAGAGAAATATAGCACATAATTACTGTAAGGGCCTATTATCACTTCACTTTAACCATAATCAGTCAAAGATAAAAAATAAAACAAAAAGAATATAGGAAATTGAACTTACCCCCAATTATACTGAGACTACTGCTCTTCACAATGGCAAGGCAATATCCAACCGCATCACCCTATATGTGAAGAATGACTTGTATTAAGTTCTGAAATTTATTTATACAATGAAACATGCAAGTACAAAAATAGTACATATTAAACATAATTTTGTTTTCATGTGGCTTCAGACCTAATGGAGAGAACTATTCAAGAAACACATGATATATCTAACAGCATGGGGGCCTTTAGAGACTTATGGTGAAATTTAGGGCTCTAACTTATGGCCTTTAGGGACACTTGAAGGTCATAAATAGGTGTACCTAATTTTTTTCCTTTTACATATTATGCTGATGTGTGTTGTTTAGCATTTCATACAGTGTTTTGTTCCTATATAGTAGCATGCATTTCAATTTTATTCTTTTATGAAAATAGAAGACATTGTAAAAATAAGACCTTTTTCTGTCAGAGGCCTCTTTGAGGGTTCATAACTCTTCCTTGTAAGTGGGAATAATATTACTACTACAAGTAATAATTCAACCACTAGGCGACCTTCATTTGAAAATGAAGCAAACAATTAGATTCATATAAAAGAATTAAAATATCAACATAGTTAATATACATGTACTGATAGCTGCACTTAGCACCATTTATCTTCAGGAAAATATTTGTTTTTTTAGGAAAACTAGTCAAGTGCCCACGCTACGCCGTGAGGATTGAAAATCTGTTTTAATCACTTTTTTTAAATGTGATTAATTTAAAAATTGATTGACTAATTATGTATTAGTCAATAATAAAAGCAAATGAAAACTTTAGTGTTTGACCCTAAAAATATGCCAAGATTACAAATTTTGAAAACAATGGTCCTTGGGTCATTCATATAAAATAAAAATAAAGAAAATCAACAATAACTAAGTACATGATCTACCAAGCACAGCTAACAACCAACCAAGTACACAGAAAATAACAAAGATAATCTACCAAGCACAGCTAACAAATAACCAAGTACACAGAAAATAACAAAGATAATCTACCAAGCACTGCTAACACAAAGTTATCACATAAATTAAGACGAATCCCTACCAGGGACCACAACAAAACAATAGTAAGTACTAATATTCATCATAAAAACAGCCATAACTTATCATGGCTTGAAGAGCCTTATGTACACCATAGACAGAGAGACTATTCCTTGGCAAAATAACATGGAGCTCCTCACCTTCTAATGGAGGCCTCAAGAGCCTCATATACACCACAGACAGTCAGACTATTCCTTGGCAAAATAACATGGAGCTCATCACCTTCTAATGAAGGCCTCCTCACCTTCTTAGACTATTATGTTAACTTAGCAAAAGAAAATGAGCTCTTTACCTTCTCATGGAGGCGAGGCAACTCCGGCACAGGTGCACCACCCCCAGAGTGGCCATCTTGGCTTGAGGATGTGTCAGACTGATAATCATCAAACTTCATGAATTGACCCACCTAGGTCGCAGCCAGATGAGCATAGCATATTGGAGCAACTATAAAAAAAAGGTTGTGTAAGCACCACACATAAAAATGAGGGTTCCAATGCCACAAATTATTGGCGTCACAAAATGCCACAATATTTTTATTTATATTTCAAAGTTTGAAATTTTAAATATCAAATCCAAACCATTGATCTTGTTCATTTTCATGAGAGATGTGTGCTCGTAAAATTTTATGATTTTTCAAGTTCATTATTTACAAGATCAACAGTTTGAATTAGACAATTGGATTTTAAAATTTGAAATAAAAAAAATTAGTTGGTGACTATTAACTTTGTGGCATTGGAACCCTCCATTATAGCTAGTCTGATTAAGTATATATTTCTATTCTATTTGCTACAATATAATGAAACCTCTAGCCAAGAACTGAATTCTAGAAGCAAATAATATCTATCTAATAGAGGAAGTTCACATAATAGTTATTCATACTATTTGACTTTGTGAACAACACAAGTTTTACTGGCAGCATAATTTTTTATTGCAAAAACCACCATAGTAATCCTTCAGCAAAGTTAAAATATATCTAAGAAATGAGAGTAATTTACCAACATATATGGCAGTCGTGCTCCTCTGATAGTTGTAATTTTTATTATAATTCAATAAATGGTTGGTGCAAATGCCCAAAAGTCCTTTAGAATCATACAAATTCAATTAATAACACATTTATAATTTTACTTTAACTTGAAAAATAATTTATTATTCTTATAAATTATAGAGATGTACACTATTATTAATATTATTGCAACTTTTTTTATGTTGACTTTTATTATTAGAAAGACTCTTAATTAATGTTGGTGTCACAGTAAACGAAAACAAATGTATCCATTTTGATAACCAGGAGTAAATGTGGCACATATTGAGCCTAATTGACGGTCCAATGGAATTACAGGCATGGGCTGTAATAGGGGTGTCATGATACCCTTTTAAGCACCGTCAACTGAAAAACTTACCTGTGATCAAATAATTTAAGCACCATCAACTGGAATTACAGCCTTCTCTTTCTGGAAAAACTTACCTGTGATCAAATAATTTAAGCACCATCAACTGAGAAAATACAATCCCAGACCCAATGCTGATGTCCTGCATAATAATTAAAAATAAATTTTGTAGTTAAAAAATCACCAATTTGCGAGTTCTAATTTAACAAGAACTATCCAATAAGTGTTAAAACCTCAACCTTACTGCTATATTTAACAAGAACTATCCAATTAGCCTTCTCTCTTTGTTCCCATAACACAAAATTCGAACAAACAAGCAAGGCAACACTTAAATGAGCATCAACATGCTTTGATAAGCTATTGACAGCTCAATTTCGAAATAACAAGTTTGAGGTGAAAATTTTAGGGTTACCCGAATTAAACCAGAAACTATAAAACTAGTAATTTCCAAATTAATTACTACCTTGTTACCTGATTTGGAAAAAATCAGTTGGTTCACACTGTACCCGACTGGATGTTCGATCTAACCTTCCTCTAGACCTGAATTGCGCCAGAGAAAAGAGCCAGAAGCTAGGTTCTTAAGCCTAAGAGCGAAAGGTCTGAGGATGGTCTAGAGATCGATTTGATCGGGTTTTGAGGATGGTCTAGAGATCGATTTGATCGGGTTTTGAGAGGGTAGCACTTATGAGAGAGAGAGAGGCGTAAAACGAGCCACTTTGAGAGGGTAGCACTTCTGGGGTGAACAAATAAAATTGAAATAACAAGGTGGCTGGCAGGGAGGGTCATTTGCGGGAGAGGGGATAAGTTCTAGGGTTTTTTGTCTGGGTCCAATGTCTCTAAAGTAACTTGAATTGTGACTTTAGATATGGACTGTCCGATTAGGATCTGGTCCGAGGTGAATGCACAGATCTCTTTAATATTCGTGCCACAAAATATCGAATGGTCCGAATCTGCACTCACAATTTGAATTACTTTATGGATCCGAATTGCTAAGGGGTCAAAGTGGGAGGGAAATGAAAATTGTCTGGGACATAAACCAAATTTCTGGAAATCAAATTTCTAGAGATCAATCATTAACAGAGCAATTTTATGGAATGGAATTATATATGATTGGAATTATATATGGTATAATTTTATGGAATGGAATAATATATGATTGGAATTATATATGGTATAATCGTTAATAGAGCAATTTTTAGTTATTGTTGCAATTAATTGAATATGATTGGAATTATATATGGTGTAATTTGTAATTGTTTTTTAATTATGGAATGAAATTAATTTCATTTGAAAACTTTATATGGTTTAATTTACGTAAGAATTGAAAGTTATACATTATATGATTTGGTTAGATATTTAGTATTTTTTTAGTGAACCGTGGCATCATTAAAGAATGAGTTATATTTTTGTGAACAAATTTTATTTATTTGGAACAAATTTTATTTATTTGGAACAAATTATAACGAAATTAATTAAATTAATGTGGTAATAAATGGAAGAACATGTTTTGTGAATTACTGAATGATTTGTAAAAACAATTACACAGCATACCATGCTTGTTGCACAAATAACTCACACCCTTCAAGTATCAACATAGAACATGAACTCTTGTAATGTGAGTTAATGAAGACCCATAAGTATACATTGTCCAACGGTCGATCGGAACCGTTCAAATTGAAGAATATCATATTCATTTCGTTGTAGTGAAGTTTGATGAAATTTTATGTTCATTTACTAATCTATCAAGCTAACGGAATATACAAACATCGTAGGGCTATAAATACTTCGCATTGGATCGAAGCCTCCACATATCGAAACTTCAAATTTTTTTTGTTGGTTACGTTCAATGTTTTCTCTTGATCATTTAAAAAACTAATTTGAAATTATTTAATTGCAGATCCACCATTGATTGATCATACAAAAATGAACGGTCCATAATTATTGGCTCAATTTTAAATGGCAAATACTGATGAAATTATATGAAATTCATAATTACAAGCATTATCTGGTCAAAGGATATGTATAAATGCCGAATTGATTTTTTTAGGAATTTATTCATATTATTTTCTGTACAATAATCATTAATTTCATAACAGATATGAGCCATCTGATGCCTGTCAGACCGAGCCACACAAATAGTTGTATGGCCTTGCCTCACTTTTTTTCTCTCATTTGCTCTCTCTTCCAAGTGGATCCCACCCCAATAAAATATATTTCATCTCTTTCCCTTCATTTCCTTCATGGAGAAGACTAACCCGCTCCATTCACAATTTTGGTCCAAAACTTCCAAAATTTCCAAACCAATTTTTTTCATTTCGCTCCAAAACTCTAATTTTCATTTCCCTCTAAAACTCCTGTACTTTCAGTAACTTACCTCTACATTTTCCCTCCACATTTTTGGCAGCCGCCAAACAATTTTTTATGGTGTTATCGACGATTAGTGTTATTTCTACTGTCATTCTATTGAGAGACCGTCGAGAGGGGCAATCAGATTCGGTGCTAGTGTGTCGCTACGATTAGTGTTATTTCTATTGTCTCTCCACACCAACGATTGCGTAGTGATCTCCAATCAGTTTAAACGGGTGTCTTTGGACTCTTCAATGTTCTTTCCAAATTGTAAGACTAACTTTGTATCATAACTAATTTTTGTGATAAGAACTGACTTCAAGTCATAATTTCAACATTGTTAAAGGTACTTGATGAATTGTGATTAGAAACTGACTACATGTACCTTGCGTGAAAGGTGTTTGATGAATTGTCTGACTAACGCAAAGTTATTAGTTCAGATTTTTGTTTGTCATATTGATTATTGTACTCTATTCCAACATGTCTTTCATCAATTAATTAAAGATAAGAATAGTTACAATAAAGATTTGCAATTAAATAGGTTTTGGAATCTTTTTTATCTTGCCATGCATACAAGGTTTTTGTTAAAATGCCTGCACATATAAGGTTACAACTAACTACCTTTTCATTCCACAGCTAATGGTGACAGCTTTACAAAGCGACATTAGGAAATTATTTATTGATTTTTTAACCTTTTGTGCCAGTGACTACAAATCCAAAAAAAAGTATGATTTATTTTTTATCTTCTCTAATTTAAGTAACTATTTTCAATTCGCAGCTCACCAATTGGAACCATGATTGATCACTGATGGGTTAGTTTACTGCTTATCAAGGTCGGCAATCGATTTAGAGATGGGACTCGGGAGGGAAGTTCACAAAACTCTAAATTCTTTGACAAATAGATCTTTCACAAATATCATTTCCATATCATGAGTTGGATTTGGTTCTGCCTATGTTTTACAAAATAAATCATGAGTATTCCTTCATCCACTATCCAATCTTCGGATATGTTTTAGAAAAAAACAAACAATTTCTTTGTTGATTGCAGGGCATTTTAAGAAAATAGGCAATAAGATATAGTTGATTATTTATATCTTTTAAAAAAAAATTCAAGAATAAATAACTAATACATTTGCATCTATGCTACTGGATTGAGTGTGAGACTCATATTAAGTTCATATCAATGCATAGCGCAAAAGCAACATGTACTATGGGTTAGTTTGTAGTCTCCTTGATGCTCAATTTGATGATTTTATCACAAAAATGTATGCACAACTTACCCAAAGACCTTCATACAACCTTTGTGCATGTTTTCTTATTTTTTGCAATATTTTTAACAATTTATTTCATCACTTTTCAGTTTGTGAGGTGCAGTTTGGATCATTCTGACATGTTGTTTTGTTATTTTTGTGTAGAACAAACCATAGATCCAAATTAGATATTCTTTGTTTCTAAAATTTCAGGAAGTCATGATCTACACCCACTATTAATTTCAACTCATTGTATTGCCTAGAGCTATGCCAAACTTAAGTTTTTCTCAAGATCAGTTCTGTACCAGATTTTATTTTCTGACAAACAGTTTTGCATAATTTGTACAAGACAAAATACAGCTCCAAATTGAGTGTTCTTGGTACCAAAATTCTCAGGATATTAAGATCTTTCACCATGATTTATTTAACATTTTTATGGATTTTGTAACTGAGTTGAATTTGGGGTTTCTGTATAGGGAAGTTCTGCAACAGCAGCACTATTGTACCTGTTTTTGCATTTTCAGAAGCTAAACTTTAAGAATTCATTATAAATCGTAGAAAATTTCAAAAATGGAAAAATTTGTTTCTGTTATAAGACAATAATCATCTTGTATTTTTTTTTGAAAATGTTGTACCAGTAATTACAAATTTTCGTTTAACTCTTATAAGAATTGTCTACTTTCAAGTTGAAGATATCAATATAATTATTTGTTTAATTTATTAATTTATTTTACATGGATAGGTGGATGTTACAATCTCGTCAGAAGATAGTTCTTGTATTGAAGTGATATTGAACAAATTATTATGAATATATATCTGTTATTTTGTGCTCTTGAATATTTATGTTGCCCATGTATAGGTATATATTTAGAATAATATTCCATGGTGATGAGAAAAAAGAAAAATTTAATGAGTGTTTGTTCTAACTTCCAAAATTTAAGTTATCAAAGTATTGAATTCTTATAAACTAATATTATTCATGTTGTTGTGATTTATAATAAAAATTTTCATTGAAAATAAACAGAAACAAATCTGTCTCCAGGAACTAAACAGTTGCAAGGGTAGTCTCATGCAATTGCATGAGAAAATAATATAAACAGGAGCTTCATTAAAATATAATATAAACAAGGGGATAAAATATTTGCATGGGCATGGGGTTAAGTAGTTGCAAGGCCGGTTAATAAAATATAATATCCACCATGTATTTGAGTAGTTGCATGGGCAAGGGGTTCAGTTGTTGCAAGGACCTCCAATTAATTATAATATATGATTTCCAAAACGTAATTGCAAGGGTAGGTAGAAAACAGTTGCATGGTTGCACATCACACATTTGCATGCGATAGGTGTTGCAAGGGACTACCCTTGCAACAAGTTTGAGGAATCCAGAAATGCCATTTCTGTTGCAAGGGCCATCCTTACCTTGCAACAAACTAGACCTACGCATGCAATAAACCCAGATTCTAGTAGTGTAGAATGATAAATATGAAAATTCAATGTTTTTAGACAAAACTGTTTTGTGAACAATTCATTTATCTACTTGTAAATTTACGAATAATTTAGAAAAGTTTTGAGGCCATCACTGGAATATATTAATTATGTAAAGTTTATTCAAGAAGGTTGTTAGAATCCTTGAGGACATGTTAATAAACCTTCTCATCAACTTTACAATCCGAAAACTACACGATCCAGATGCAAATATTAAAAAAAAAAAAAAAATTCCAAATCAGATACAATTTGTGATTTAGTGAGTTTTGAAGGAACTAACTTAGCTTTTAGTTCATTCTTTGTTCTTAATTAGATCTTTTCTAGTCTTAATTCATGTTCTAAGGAATCTTGCTATATAATGAAAGACACGTGTAAAAGAAAGTAAAGAAATGCTTGCTATTATTCAGCACTGTCCAAGAATCAATGAAACACCAATTTCATCAAACGATCGAACTGGTAACATGAATGGTTGTCAGCATGTCAGTGCGTTGACATATTAATTATAAATTGTTTATGACCATTTTTGTACAAAAAAAATTAATAATTTTTCCATAAAAATTGATTCTTGGTAAAAAAATGATTGATCATGCCTAGGATTTCGCAAATTAAGAGTATTTTAATTGCAGTAAATCTAGCTAGCAAGTTTTAACATGTATTACTTCTCTTTTTCATAAAAATTATTACTTTCCTTTAATAATTAGAACCAATTCAAGAACTAATTAATGCGCGTCAAAGTTCTACTTTCTAATAAAGGCCATAATTTATTTGGATGAAGATGCCCTTTAATAAAGTAACACTAATGGAATTCATCTTTATTCGAGATGTTGTTTTGATTCCGTTAAAATTGTATGCCATACTCTAAATCACAATATTCTTAAGTACGTATTTTTTTATTATCAAAACACTAACTTTCTGAAGACCCACAAAACTCAATTAAAAACATCATAATACTAACTATATTTATTCTACCTAGATTGAGTAAACATACAACTCACACTAACTTATCAATGACAATAAGATTCTAATTAGAATTTATTGCCAACGCCTTTTGTTTCTTGGAAAACTCTAACATAAAAGTTCTTATTTGTTTTTTTAGAGAAAGACAGAGATCTAGCCTTCCATATTTCAATGTTCATAGGACTCCACAATTTGAATTTCGAACTCATAATTTCCCACACAAAAAAAATTGCATTTTGTCACTAGATCGAAGAATTGTTCTTCAAAACATGAATGTACGTTGTATAATATTTTGTAAAGATTCCACAGAACTTTGAATTATGTTACTTGGAGTTTCTATGAAGAAGTATTGACCAAAACACAATATATAAGGTGTCATTTTGAAACATATTATTTAGACGGTGTCAAAGACTATACATGCTTTACTATCTTAACATCATATTTTGGAAATTATAAAAGCGCCGGTAGTGCTAGATTCATTAAAAATAATTAAAAAACTAGTTTGTCTAATGAAAAACACAAGGTGAATATTAGAGAGATGAAGAAGAACATATATTTAGAAATGCAGAGGAGAATATTCGGATATTTGTCATAATTGTGAATGAAAAAAATAAATCTAAATGCTTTTAAGCCAACATTTCTCAATCTATATTAATAATAGAAGTACAAATAAGTATTTATTGGCATTAATTACGCATTTTAATTTGGAGTTTTAGTAGATGGATATTAAGATAGTGTTTCTAAATGGTGACATTAATGAAACAATTTATATGGTGTAACTAGAAAACTATGTGTCAGGAGACGCAGAGTCTATGGTGTGCAAACTTAAGAAATTCATCTATTAACTAAATAAAGTGTTTCAACAATGGTATTGCGAAATCATAGTGAGATTATCTCGTTTGGTTTTGAGATAAATTTATTGAATGAATTTATATACCTTAAGTTTTGTGAGAGTGAGTTTGTATTTCTGATTTTATATGTGGATATCATATTGCTTGTCAATATCGATATAAATATATTGCAAGAAACTAAAAACTTTCTAATAAAGAATTCAAAGATGAAAGATTTTAGTAATGCATCATTTAGCCTAGGGATTGAAATATTAATAAGGGATAAGATCAAAAAGTATTCTAAGTTTATCCCAAAGGAATTATATCGATAAGGTTATCCTTAAGTATGACAAGTAAAACTATAAACCAGAAAATAAATCTCAATAGCGAAATGAGACAAATCTAGTCTCAACAAATACCCCAAGTATTATTCAGTTAATGGAACAATGCTAAAGTAAAGTAAAGAATAGAAAAGAGTACAGAATGGTGAATTGAAAATAGAACATGTAGAAACAAACTCTATGTTAGCAAATCCTCTTACTAAAGGATTGTCATCGGCTAAGTTTAAAGAGCATGTTGCTCATATGGGTGTAATCTTTATTGCGATTATTCAATTTTAGTGGGAGTTTGTTATCTATAATTTAATGTTCTTTTTTTCATTGTAACTTTGGATATGTAACTTGTGACATGTAATAAGTGTTATATATATTATAAAGTTTTGACATTCTGTTTCTCGTTTATGCTTGAATATTCAGTTAATTTATGAAATTCAGTTTCAAGATTTAAGTAGGAGACCAAGTTAGAAATAGGCATGTGAAGATCACAATTGCATGTAATTTATATGCTACACATCTACATCATGATTCATGTCATTCAGCTATATTAGTGATGTGATTATAGAGGGTTTAGTTGCGAATAAATGCAACGAATGCCGCTTTATGCATAATTAAAAAGTCATAACATATTGCTCAAGTGGGAGATTGTTAGATTTATTGCCAACCTCGTTGGATTTATTGCCAATATTGAGCATATATGTAATCTAATTATGGATTATTTACTGTCATATATGATTGTCAATTAAAGTGATCAAATTAGGTAATAGACAATTAATATATTCATTAGGGTATGGTCCATAAATGTGTAGAACAATTTAGGCAATATCAAATCATTGATAAATTGATTTAGGAATTTGCCATTCAGAAAAGTACATTTTGTAGAACAATTAGGCTCTCTCAAGGGAACATAGGGTTGAGAATTGCAAAGGATGCCAGCTAGCTCACTTTAAACAATCCTTGTGTGTTTATATTTTTATTTAAGTCACTTTATTCCCTATTTTAATCATTTTACAAAGAGATTATGAGGGTTTTATGAGCAAGGATGCCAGCTGGCTCACTACACTCATCTTAACCTCCAATCAGTTTATAAAAAGGATTAAGGGAGGCAGAAAAGAAAATAAGGCAGAAAAATAGAGAAAATATGCTAAAAGGTGGTTTTTTATGAAAGATTTGCACTAAAAATAGTAAAGTTTGGTGTTTTAAATGTTTATATATATTTTTATATACATTTTCATGATTTAGAAGAAGGCAACAAGAAAGAACAGAAAAGAAGAAGGAAATGCAAAAGAAACCAACAAAATTCAAAGGAAAAAGCTTTATTCACCAAGTAAGCTTACATAACTTGACCCCTAAGGGTCTTACATTGTATCTTAGTCTTTAATTACCTAGTTTTTACAAAGAAAGAGGGAGAAAGAAGCTTTCTAGGCTATCTGGTATGCTGATATGACAGTATATCAGTGTATATGGGTCTTTTAGTATATCTGGCTGCTAGAGCTTGTAACTTGGTCCCCTTTTGAGCTTCATTTAACATGTATATATAGCCATCAAGGCATGAGGGGGTGTAGGGTTTGACAGCCTATGCTGGCATGCATCTGTGCCCTTCAATTTCACCAATTTGATTTCAATGGTCTTGATTTGAGCTCCAGCCTTCAATGCATCATTTGTAGAGCTATAATCCAATCAATTTATGCCATGCTGGCAATCCATGGAGTGGTATATGCATAGCCCTAGATTTAAATCACTTAAAGGGCTAAGATTTGAAGATATGGGGTCATGATTCTCCTCAGGCATGGGAGGGAAGATTCTTTTATTTTGTCATGTTATACAGGTATTATAACAGCTATATATAAGGTTAATTCAGGTGTCAGACCCTTCTCAATGTTCAATTTTCATCTTTGATGCATTGTGCCCTATCTTTCAGGCTTGTCAGTGTACTAGTAGTTCAATTCAGGTAATTCTCTTAAATACACATTAATTACTCGGCTGCAGGGTCTTATACGATCCCTATAAACCACCTCTATCATTCAGAGAACCCGTAATTTCATGTGTTTAATTTCAATTTCATTTCAACCCTAGCTGTTACTGTGCTTTAGTAAATTCAGCTTATTGGGCTTTATTTCCCATCAAATTGTTCATTCAGGAGGTGTCGCCTTGAGGTAAGAAGCATCATCGTGTTTTCAATTTTTCCTTTCGAGCTTTATTTCCACCTGAGTTGATGTTCTCCATTGCCGGAGAAGAGGGGAAGGAAGAGAGGAGGAGATGAGAGGCTATCGGGTGGGGCTTGCAGTACAGCTCTCATCTGCCAATGCATTTCCTCCTTTGGTTGGTCATGGTATAGCATAGATCGTGCATAGGTTTGATTGCAGCGCACAGAGCACCGGGTGCATGCTCATCAAAGGGGTCAGAGAACGCTGAGTTAAACTCAGCGACTCTGGGGCTCCTTTGTGTGCTCCAAGTGTATGGTGAGCCGTGATGCTGACGGCTCGGTATATGGAGCTCATTCCTTATGCTCCGGGTTTACCAAAGTTCACAGTCCAGCGAAATTTCCATTCATTCACTGACTAGTGGGCCCAGGGAATCAGGTTTAGGCTTAAGTGTTCCAAACTGCACACAGAGAAGCTAGGGTTATTGCTATGGGTACCTAGAGCCACGTGGCAAAGTTCATGATTTTGCATATAGAATATTATCATGAATCCTAACATGCCATTATCAAGTCATCTTGGATAGCCTTCATGCATCTTTGGCATTTTCCAAGTGTTTTAAACATTGCCAATTTCCATTTATTTAATTTGACAATAATTTAGGGTACAACAAATATAAAACACAATATTATACTATAGAATAATCTAGAGAATTTAAGAACGATCTTGTATACCCTTCATAATTGTCCTTAGATGTTTCTCAAGGTAACTCTCATGCACCAAGGACCACATGACAAAACTTTGTTTCAGTCCTCCGATCTGATTGATAATCAAATTATCAGTTTTTCCATTTTCTGATCTGTTTCTTCTGTCATTGGTAAATTATATGGTTTTCTCTCCAACAGCATTTCTATCTTCTTTAGTTGACAAAAGTAATTTGATTTTTTAAAGGTAGTTTTATTACGTGGAGATCAAACAAGAAAGAACAAAATAATTAAACTTTAGATTGATAGAAAAACAAGTTCTTGTTCAGCTTTGTTCAGTGTTATATGTAAAAAGTACTTGCAAGTATAAGTATAAATACTTGCGTAACGACGAATTCGAAAGTATGTCATCATGAATCTCATTTGAAAGAGAAAATTGCGTAGAAGACGTTCGTGAATAGGTATAACTCCCGTTCTTAGATATAAATGCTTTCGTGCATGAAGATTAATACTTTAGAAGAAGAAAAATAAGTGCTGGAGCTTTTGTGATTCCGAAGATAGTTATGAAAGTTAAGTGTAAGAATAAATTATCAGGATCCTAAAGAAAAACGCTTATTTCTTTGTTTAGTAATCTTGGATATAAATGTGATGTTTTATATTCCAAGACTACTTAACAAAGACTACTAAACAAAGAAGTGGACTTCCTATATTTTTCTTCCTTGGCCCATGGTGGTTCTATCGATCTCCGTAGTCTTCATACTGTTGTTGGCATTAGTTTGGCATTATTTTTTTGGTTTCATAATATTATGGTGCTGTCGTTGGTATCAGAAAAAAGGAGGAAGAACAAAATAAGTGACTGCTGAATGTCTCTAAAGACACTAATTTATCTGTATTCAACACGAACTGATGCAAAAGAAAACGAAAAAAAAAAAAAAAAAACCAATTACGAAATAATGCCATCTGCTCAAGAATGCAATATGGTTGATTAAATTGTGCAAATTAATTAATTAAGGGTCGGGTAAAATCAACCGAAAAGAGGTTTCGCAATTCTGTAAGATTTTTTGTGCGCATGAATTTTTTTTTTTTTTTCTGTGCTTTAAAGTTAAATATGCAATAAATGAATAAATAAATTGAGCAGTAATTCATCTCTTCACCAAAATGATATTTTGTTAATAATTTACGAAGAGAGATATTTTGTTGATTTGAAAAAAAGAAAGAAGAAAGAGTATATTATCCTATTTATATATATACTGTCAACAAGACTAGATAAGGGACACCGCCTCCATTATTTAGCACCATCCATTCATACCAAGTTAAAAGAACTTGATAAGCCAAAAAATGGTGCAGGTAACGCAATCCACCATAGTAACCCCATCAGGTGAAACCCCAAAGCACAAAATCTACCTTTCGAACCTTGATATAGTTGCAGCTCGTGGCTACACACCGACAATCTATGTGTACCCTTCAACCGGCGAACAAGATTTCTTTCCCGCCGAGGCATTCAAAGCCAGTCTGGCCAAGGCACTGGTGGTCTTCTACCCACTGGCCGGTCGGCTGAGCCGAGACCCAGAGACCGGCAGACCAGAGATCGACTGCACCGGAGAGGGAGTACATTTTTTCACGGCTGATTTGGACGCAACGGTTGATGATTTCAAGGATTTCACACCGTCAACAGAGATGAGGAAGAAGCTTGTACCGGTGGTCGATTCCGCAGACCCTCCTTGCATCATAATGGCGATCCAGGTTTGTTCATATATGATACTTTCTACTTCCTTTTTTGTTCACCTTTTTTTTTTTCTTTTATTTTTTGAACAAACACTGCCGTAAGTATCAGTGTGCCAGTAATTAGTAATACAACTTGTAAGTTAAGTGGTTCATATTAATGGAATGGACAATCTTGCTTTGTTATAAAAAAAAATAGTAATACTAGTCTTTGAAATGTATTTAGATGGACTTTCATATATGGTTTGGAAAATCGGCCGATTTCGAGTTGACTCGGCCGAGTCGGACCGGAATCGGCCGGAGACGATCTGATTTTTTCCGAGTTAACTCGGGTATATAAGTTATATACAGAAAATTGACAAAATTGAGGCTAAATCGAAACAATGAACTGAATTTTCATTCATTAATTCTCTTCTTTCTAGAGCAGAAGTACATTGTTTTAGTTATTCAATCGGACCAATTTTGGAATTTTTTGCAATGACGAGATGATTTGGGGAAATCGCGACTCAGAACGAAGGAGGAGGTTAAATTCTTATATTTTTTTTTTGAAATCCAGGTAGCGACTAGGTTAAATTCTTATAAAATATTGAATAGACTTGGTGTACGTATGGTATACTGTATTGTTTTGAAAATATAACATGGTTTACGGTGGACCATGTTCAAGCCGATTATAAAATATGAAAGAGTGAAATCAGCGGATCGATGCACAAAATGTCATATTAAGCACTAATGCTATTTTTTCGTTTATACCAAACTTACTATTAATAAATGCTGTCCCATTTAATTTAATATTGATCATGCTATTAAATAGACAGTAATTTATTTTATTATTATTATTATTATTTGACTAAAGTAAATAGTGCATATAGTTGTTGACAATAGTAATTCATTTTATTTTATTTTTATTTTTACTAAGGAAAATAAAATATTAATTGTTTATGAAATAAAATATTTTCTATGAAGATAAGTTAATGCATATAAAATAAAGGCAAAGGCTTCTATGGACATAGGGACCTATTTGTAAAATGAACATATTTTTATTTTCAAAGTTCAAACAGTCGATCTGAACCGTTCATCTTGTTCTCCATAATAATATGTGCTTGGAGACCAAATTTTACATTTTTCTGAATTTTTTTACTATTTATTAAGATGGGTACAAAAAATATCAAATTCAGACCATTGAATTTTGTACCCATCTTAATAAATAGTAAAAAAATTCAGAAAAATATAAAATTTGGTCTCCAAGCACATATTAATATGGAGAACAAGATGAACGGTTCGGTTCAGATCGACTGTTTGAACTTTGAAAATAAAAATATGTTCATTTTACAAATAGGTCCTTATGTCCATAGAAGCATCACTCTAAAATAAAATATGGAAATGTAAAAGATAAAATTAAATAATTTATTTGTCTTTTGTGGATTTATTAAGCTTTTTTATTATTTTATGGAATAGTCTATTATATTTAATTTCTAAATTAGATAAATATTAATTTTATAAGTAATACACTATAAATTTGATTGTTATCCGTTCAAATTTAATTATTATGAGTGTTATAATGTGTTATTCGACAAATTTAGTACAAAACGTGCTTTTGGCAAAAAAATGCGAGTTTCCGTTCCGATTCGGTCAATTCTAACCGATTCATCCGATTTCGATTCCCTAGTCAAATAACCGATTCAGATTCCGAGTTTCAGAACCATATGCTTTCAGTGTTGTTTAAATTTTCTTGCCTGAACGTCCGTCTATATATTGTTCATTAATTTATTGATTGTTTGCATTTTTCCTCAATCTTCTTAATGTTAATTATGTCTTGTTTGTTAATTTTTTTTTTTTTTTCAGTTTTTATTGTTTGTTTGCACTTCTCCACGATTTTCCTATGTATGTATGTATATGTATGCAATATTTGTTTAGTAATATATATATATAAATGTAACTCACCAATCTGTTTTCTTCTTCTTTTGCAAAGCAGATGACTCGCCTCAGATGCGGCGGCATAATCCTTGGCTTTGCAAACCACCATTACATCATTGACGGCCGCAGCGTCATCCTTTTCATCAAGACATTATCTTCCTTTGCCCGTGGCGACGCAAGCACCATCCCTACGCCCTCCTTTGACCACTCCCTCCTCCGGGCCCGCTCCCCTCGTTCTGTTTGCTTTGAACACTCCGATTACACCCCAAAAGTTAACCAATCGAAAGGTCCGTCGTCAAACACCTCCTCGCAGGTCGTATGTTCCAATCTCAAACTCACCAAAGAACAAATCCACTTATTGAAAATCCTCGCGGGAGGAGAGAGGGTTTCTACTTTCCGTGCAGTAGTTGCACACTTGTGGAAATGCACCTGCATTGCAAGGGGACTGGCCTCTGATGTAGAGACCCAACTCATCCTGCCTGTTGACATAAGTGGCCGCTTCAAGCCACCACTCCCCGTAACTTACTTTGGTAACACAACGGTCCGTACCAAAGCTGTAGCTAAGGTCAAGGACCTTATGTCTAACACGCTTGAATTCACTGCAAATTTAATACAAAATGCGGTCGACAACATCACTGACGAGTTTGCAAGGTCACTTATCGACCACCTGGAGTCAACAGATTTAGAGGTTCCAGGCAAGAGTAGTGCAATGAGTAACACGAGCTTGACGGCAATAAGTTGGCTCAGTTTTCCCATGTATGATGCTGATTTTGGTTGGGGTGAACCAACACTAATGGCACGTGCCGAGATGTACGGAAGTGGGTTCCGGCAATGGATGGCAATGAGTTATCTATCTAGGGTTCCGGCAATGGATGGCGGGATATCGATGATGGTCGGACTGGAGCCTGATAGCATGCAATGCTTCAAGAAAATATTGTACGACGAGATTGAGGCTCCAAAGTCCTACTAGCTACATTATGCACGCAGCCTAATTTAGGCTAGAAACTGTGTACATTATTGGGCTCCTTTCGGCCTTGTACCTATGTATTAATGGAAATAAAAAACCGAATCAACTGAAATATAATCTGCATTGTATTTCTTTTTTGGGAAAATTTCTAGTGTGCCCATGTACAATTTTGAAATAGCCAATTTCCCCATCAAACTACCATAATATCCAAAATCTCCATCGAATCTTAGCTTAAAACTTGAATTGACCAATATGTCCTTCAATTTTAAATGGAGGTCTTCTCTACTCCCAATTATCTTTCTTCTCTATACTTTATATCAGATATTTACTCCTCCAACGGTAGTTTCCTCTCATTCCTTCCCTCCAACAACAGTTCTCAAGTCCTTTGTCATTCTCTTCAATATTATTCTTTTTTTCTCCCTCGATTTCTGGTAAAAGGGAAGTTTCAGTATAACATCTCCAGCATATCCTGACTACTATAATACCACACAAATATTTTTGAGATCCAATCCTCTATTTGTCCAGAGAGAATCTGGGCCGTTGATTTCATAAATCTCAGCCGCTCATCAAAATAGATCTCAATCTCAGCCTTTAATAAATAATTATGATTTTATACACCTATTTCATGTTGTCAAGCGTGTAGAAATCTAACTTTAATTAAAGTCATATCCACTACATGACATAGTAATTCAAGGATCTCCACGTGTTTTGCTTTCTCTCCATGCTCTCTACGCGTTTTCCCTTCTCTCCAGTCTCCACGCGAATACCCTTTCATTTTCCGACGACGCCACACAGAAGAACTCTTTTGGTTGTCCCGAAAGCCACAAAAAAAAAAGAAAAAAGAAAAGAAAGAATAACACCGCCGCACCTCCGGTTCTTCGATCTCTGCACCTCCTGTGCTTCGTTCTCGCCTCTAAAAAAAGAAAACAATTATCCCGCCATTCCAAGTTCAAACGATGTTGGTTCTTCGATCTCTCCTCCATCAATCTGACCGGTAATTGTCCCACCCTTGCAATTTCAATCGAACCGAATCTTCTATCTTTATATATCAATCAAATTCGCTCCTCTCAAATTGTAAACTTGATTTTTCATTTGTCGATTTGCAGTTGCACAATCGGCCTCTTCACTCAAACCCAATGTTGCCCCTAGAATTTTACTGAAATCAGAGATAGGGGTTCTACAATTAGCAAAGAAGCTCAACCAGGTATTTTCTTTGTTAACGTTTTGAAGAATTTTAATTTTAGTTGGTTACATTATAGTATTTGGCCTTACTATTGTGCAGTTGAAAACCAAAAGATATGTATGGATTTCATAGGATTTTCTACAAAATTTGCCAATTTCATGTCCATTGTTTAATAAATTGAAGAACTTTGGCCTTACTATTGTGCAGTTGAACTTTGGCCTTACTATATGTATTAGATTATTAACTTTGGCCTTACTATTGTGCAGTTGCAAAACTTCAATATTTCTGTTTAGTTTCATAGGAAGAACTTTGCAGAATATTAAAGAACAAAACAGAAATATTGAAGAACAAGAAACTAAACATAAATATTTCTGTTTAGTTTCATAGGAAGAACTTCAATAGAATTGTTTCTTTCGCTTATTTAATATGTTCCTTTTCACTTATTTAGTATATGTTTTTACTTTTTATTCACCTGAAATTTTAGTATGGAGGTTAGGTTGAGCGGTTCGGATCGACTGTTTGAACTTTGAAAATAATGGAGGGAGATGGAGGCACAAAAACATGGAGGCATTTGAACCCTCCTCATATAGAATATATTAAACTCTAGAGGGGTAAATAAGAAAACCAAAACAAGTTGAGGGGCATATGAGAAATTAACCCTTCAAGAAAACTAGAAAGACCACAACTAGCACATGTAATACCAACAAAGTATTTAATGGAGTGTAATTAATACATAGTGATGCAAACAGATAGGATAATATCCGATCGTACCCGGATCCGTTTCCGAAAATATGATACAGATATCTGATATTGAATATCTGTGCGGATACGGATACAGATACAGATATGGTTTTGAATTTTAATTATCTGTATCCGAATAGTAGATATATATCATATACTTTAATATATATTATGAAATTATTTATGTATATATCTACAGATATCCGATATCTGATCCGTATCCATACACATCCGTCTAATATCCAATTTGTATCTGTATCTGAAAAATAAATATATATATATGGATATAGTTTTACCACTATCTGATCCGTATCCGATCCATTTGCACCCCTACTAACACTACAACTATATTATATTCTTTTTTTGATATAGTCATCATAGAAATCATACAATAATTCTCAGCTAATGCTACTCTCTGATTCTATCGTCAAGAGTATGTTAATTATAGAGGGCTAAACTATAATGATGACGAAAAACTAATCATATTGTTCAAAACCAGCATACTTTTCTTTTGTCCAAATCCATAGAACTGGGACCATTACAAATTTTTCCAAACCGTGTTGTGCAATTGAATTTTTTGCATCTCAAAAGTGACTTCTTGAAAGCTTCTTCAGATTATTCTTCAAATTAAAGGCTATTTAGACTTGAGAGTTGAGACTGTTTTCTGTGAATATTACGTCTGACTTTGTCTAACTACTTTTCAAACTAGTTATTTATTTTATTTTTTTTGAAACTGATGTTTATGTCTGTACATGCCTGCAAATTTAAAATTTGCATATCACCCCACATTATGGACTACAGCTTGAAGAAACTTGAAATTGTGGATATGTGGTTGAAGATATTTTTAAAAAGATACTTATAAGAAGCTTGAAGATACTTTTAATTAAGAAGATTAAAAATATCACTACCACATGTAATTCCAACAATTGAATATGTGGTTGTCACCCTGAAGTGTTCCTAGAGTGCAACACAAAAACCAAATTTTTTTTCTCTACTCATAATATAGAGTTAGGCTAATATGACACTAGTGTTATATCAAACTAAATAACACCACATCTTAAACCCTTAGATCTGCTTTAAGATTCGTACAAAATGAAGTGCTTGAACAGTAAAAGCGGATAGTACGAATCTTAAAGCAGATCTAAGGGTTTAAGATGTGGTGTTATTTAGTTTGATATAACACTAGTGTCATATTAGCCTAACTCCATAATATATAGAATCTAGTTCAATATTTAGTACTAATTTCATCCTAGAAGTTTCTTCTCAAACAAGAATTTCCTGAAAGTCTGTTATCCACGTGTAATACACCTCTTTAAGAGGGCTATGATGTAAAATACAAGACAATTACCTGCATATTTATAAGAAGAGACCCTTCACTGTTTGTAACACTCATTTCCATAGGGGATAATTTTTTTTGACATGATGCGCTTTCAAAATATAATTCTAGCCTCAATAATCGTGCTTCTTACAGTCGGTTTCATGTTTATCACTCAAGCTCAAGTAGTACAAGCTGGCAGAGTACCAGGTACTACAGGTTCATTTATCATTGTTTGGTTTCTTTTTTTTTTGTGAATAAAACTGGTTGTTATATTATATCAGTGTTTCAAATATTATTCGTTCGGCTAATGAGATGATAGCATAGTTTTATTAACTAGTACACTAGCTATAAATTTAATTACATCAAAATTTTAAAACAATTGGTATATTTATAATTCGATTAATAGCATATTACTTGGTTTCTTCTCCTAATTAAATAACTATCATTTGGGAAATCTCTTACGGATGACTATTTAGTTTAACCACTCTCCACGTAAAATTCGTTCTATGACCTATTTATTTGCTTTAATAACTATATATCCCCCATTTTAATTTTTTATAGTGGGAGCTGGACAGAATCCATCACCGTATATATATTCCTCCCGACCCTGGAGTGGGCCACTAAAAGGAAGGCAGGAATTTGAAGGAAAGAGAAAACATTGTTTCACATTTTTTTTTTCATAAACACCAACAAATCTTGTTTCTATTTTCTGTAGGGAGGTAGTAGGTGGGGGACCATTGTATGGAATTTTTATGATAGATAATATGGTTTGAGATAACACTGGTCTTAATTAAGGTGTTCTCCATTCTATAGAATATGAGGTTAGTGGTTTGAGATGAATAATTTTCTGTTTCATAAAAAACTTCGGATGAAATATTCTCGTAGATTTAAATTATAATTCTAAAGGCTCGATCCCTTATTTATTTAATTATGCAGTTCGTAGGAGATGCAAAAGAAAACATCAATTCTAATTCACAAAAAAAATGATTGATCATTTCAAGGGGACAGATCCTATTTTCTTTACTTGTCAATCAATCTTATTAGAATGAATTATACAACGGCTGTTTTTTGAGTATAGGCTAATAAAAAATAAATATGTGTTGGAGAAAGTGAATTAGACTTCTTTGCTTACATAAATATTTTATAGTTATTATTTTTTATAGATTCAATCTAAAAAAGTATGAATAGATTAATAACATGATCGTAAAATCTATTCAAAGTTGAAAAAAATTATACACACACACATCCATAAAATTAGAGTTTTTTTTTGCATACAAACAATAGTCAGCAAAATAAATTCAGAGAGAGTTGCTTCTGCTCATGGCAGCTAAGAAAAAAAATCTCACAACCACCTACCTCTTCTCAGTCTCACTCGTCAGATGATGACTCTTCTTATGAGAGCAATTTGTTACATAGCGTGCTCCTTGCCATGCCGAAACCATTAAGCATAAGGAATGAGCTTATCATGAATGCTGTCAGGGAATTAATTATAAAACAGGTGCTGACGAACGGGTCCCATCTGACCTTATTAGTTCGGAACATTCACAACAATCTTCACTGGGATCGCCTATTTATAAAATGGCTATCTATATATGTACCATGTCGGAATAATTTTCGCCATTATTGTTTCTCCGATATCCAATTTTCCAAAATTTTCTCAATTTGCTCGATTAATTCTAGTTCTGTCAATTACCAGTTTAATTGAGGTCCTTAGTGCTACAGACAAGTGTTATACATAACCGTATTATTTTTCATAAAAATTTCATACAATTGTCCCACATCCGCTGAACCTCTACCAAAAGGAGAAACAATGTTGATTGCTGTTTTCTTATAATCATATTAAAAAAAAAATTGAAATGGTAATGTTTTCTCTTTTCTTCAAACTATTCAGGCACCGGGGGCACGTTCACCCCTGTATTTGAGTGATTATCATACGGTGGAGGTGTAGCTTGAGCTCCATGTACTATTAAGAATTCAAATGGGAATATATAGTTAGTTTTCCTTATAATTGAAGTTTAATAAATAAGAGGACATAGTAATAAAATTGAATGGAGACTGGTTAAATTAGTTCTCTTTTGTGATTTATACAGTAAAAATTAAATAGTGAGTCCATAGAAGATAACCAAATGATAGAAATTTAGGCCAAGAAACCAAGTATATTATTAAATTTTAATGCAAATTTCTGAGGTACTAGTTAAAAAAAACTATGTTATCATCAGTTAACTGTTAAGAAAAATATCTGTTTCAACTGATATAGATGGACCTCAAGTACCTGATACTCTGGCAGCTTGCACTACTTGAGCTTGGGTGATAAGCATTAAGCCAACAGTAAGGAGCACCATTATTGAGGCAAGAATTATATTTTGAAAGCACATCATGTCGAAAAAATAAATTATCTCTTCTTCTTATTAATAGCAAGCTTGTGTTACAAACAGAGAAGGGTCTTTCTTCTTCTTATAAAGACAAAATATATGCAGGGGAAAAAACAAAATAACAGTCAAAGTTTAGATAGCCTTTAGTTTAAGCCTTTTATTTTGCAAAGCAATCTGAAGGAACTTTAAAATTTTGGTCCCCTGATTTATAGTCTAAAATATGACTTTTAAGAAAAAGTCACTTTGAACTCAATTCAATTCCAAAATATTATAAAAGATGCTGGCAAACAGGAAAATAAACAATAGCTAATACTTGACTTCATTTAAAGGGTGTTATGCATAATGACCTAACTAGTTAATTAGTACATAAAATGTTACATGATTAGCAATTAGGAAACTTGAAATATTTACGTCCTTTAATTCTAGTCTTTTCTCAGAATCAAATGCATGTGAACTGATCATAGATTAGCTAAATTTTGAAACAAAAATATTGCTGAACTGCTACAGTTGAATAGGGCTGCTAAGTGCAATCAAGCAACCAAGTCAAACAATGCAAATAGCTTGACTTTTGACTTCAAAATACAATTAAATTTTCTCTGGTTTCAACTATCCATTCTTGCTTTCAAACGAAGTACCCACATTCTTCTATTTGAGAAATGAGAAACTTTCAAATAATTATTTAAAAAAAAAAATCTAAATTTCAAGGATTTCAAGGTTTAAAAGAGCCGGAATACAAAACTCCAATCTATACACATTTTCAGTTGAAATAAAATTAATAAAAAAAATAAAGATATGGTTATGAAAATTCAGCCCTTGAAGGGTAGCTTTGAAAATCCGGATTTTGAATATACAATCTACAAAATAAGGTATGGGCTTAATGGCTCTTCCTACAATATTACAAGTGCTCGATCTGGTTCAAACAGGAGATGTATTGCACAGTTTAAGTCTGACAATGTTAAAATGGTTTTGAAGCAAATGCAATTGTTGTGGAATGCACCTTGTGAAACTTTGATAACCACCTTTGGTCTATGATTGAATCAAATGAGATATGCTCCCATGCATAGATAGGAAATAACTTTTATTAATTATTTAATTCTAGTCCTTCTAATTTATTGATAATCGTCTACTTGGAAGCTCTTTAGGCAGAGACTAGAATAGTGCTGTGTAGCCATTCACCTTGATCGTGTTACAAGTGCTTTTGAACATAACAATTCAACATAACAAAAAATATAGTGAGGTGGATCTAAACCCATTAGCTAATTGGGTACAATTCAACATAACAAAAAACATAACAATCAAAGCATAATTTATCCTAATTTACTTCAAGTAGACCTAAACCCTAATTCAAGTGAATTATACTTCAATTCAATTTATCCTAATTGAATGAATTCAAGAAAATTATGGGATTCGACTCAGAGAAGATAAAAGAAGAGCGATATTCTAACTTGGAGCTGGAGTCCGCCAGGCAAGATTCTCAATTTCTCACTTTGTGGTTGCTTCGATTCAGTCAGTCAGAGCTGGCGGCCTTGATGCATTAGTGTTTGCTCCTGCGGTTGGGCTTGTGATATATGGGTGGTAGATCTGTGGCGATTGGAGGATTGCTAAAGGTACTCATGTTGCTTGAACTTGAGGTTAGCTTATCTTCCGTTAGGCCTTATTTAGGAGATGTTAATGTGATGTTTTCCTTGCAGGGGACAACCTACAAGAGGAATATATCAAAGTACCTTACTCCAAAAGATAGAAAAGTAAATAAAGAAAAAAGTATTAAAAAATAAATGTGCTGAAAATAAAAGTTTTGAACCTAATATTAGTTACTATGTTGACACCTAATGACAACGTAAGACTTTCTCACAAGGAGAATTCTTACTCTATTCCGGTAACGATGTCAAAAAGCTTGATGTGTCAAATCGTGACTACTACTTTTAGTATAAATTAATAACCTATTTACCCTGCATTTTACTTGCTATCGGATTACAAGCGCATAATCCTATCACCTAGTATAGATTGAGGTATTGATCCACAGAGATAGTGTATTAGATTGTTAACAATTTTCACTAGTTAGGGTGTTGGTTTATACGGGTTTTCTTTAGATTTGATGCGGTGGTGCTAATCGAATATAAGCGTTAAGTTAAATTATTAAATAGAGAGCCTCTAAGGTTCAAGTTTACTATCCTTCTAATTACATAAATATAAATTCAGACTTCACTCTACCCCGCATACGTGGCACTACCGTGTGCAGCATAAATTGTCCCATAGATTACCCCGCATACGGTGTTGGGATAAACTTAGCAATACTGCACTGCTTTGTGCCAGTATGCAAAAGATTGAAGAGAGAAGAATATTTTTCTCAATAGAAACAACGCTTTATTTCCTTTCTCTCTTACTCAATTACATAGAGTTCTACGATATTTATAACATTACAATGTTTCTAAAATAGACACCCACAACTCCCTAAATTAAGCACCCACTACACAACAGGCTAAAAAGAACTAACCACTATGCCTACTCTAAATTTAGCACCCACTAATATGTCCTTGCTATTATAAACATATCCTCAAAATAACTTAGCACTACTAACAGTTATTCTGAAAAACGTGCTCCTATTTTTGGATCAATTTTCAACATACGGTACTGTCACTACCTCTTGACCTAGACTTAGAAATAATTGAAGTATTTCCTAAGTATTCAACCTAACACAAACATAGTACTCAATTCGTAGCATTTGTACTTGGTGAATTTTATAAAAAAATATAAACCTTTGCATTCACAACACCTTGACCTTATTTTGAAATATCTTGAAAACAAAACATCTCAGTATTATTATGGTAAAATAAATCCTAAAATTGATCAATACCGATTTTTCATCCCCTTAAATTTTGTATCCCTTAAGCTAGAATTTTTATAGACTAAGTGTGTTAGTAGGGTACAACTCTATGATGAAAGTAAATGCAAGAAAATAATTACACCTTACCCAATTTGGTTTTACTCTTCTAGCATATAGATACAAACAAGAGGTTATGTGTTTTGAATATATCTAAGGATTTCATCGGGTGATTCTTCTAATGCATAGATACAAATGAGAAGTTATGCGGTCCGAATGCACCGAAGGATTTCATTGAATTCCAAATTGGAACAAGGTGGTGGGACCTATTTTACATCCTCTTCTCATAATTAGTATTTTTAAATTTTTGGTGGGACTTATTTTTATGTCCTCTTTTATTTATTAGTTTCACCTATTATGAATACACACAAATCTTTTATATATTTGCCAATTTATCAGGGTCTCAATTTAAAAGGATGTATTATTGAAAATATTCTCTACCTTATTTATTAGTTGCAACTAGCAACCTGCGATACCGCTTGAAGACATTATTGAGTGGCTCAGAAATGTTGGTAGTCATAATCATGATACTGATTGAAGACATAACCGACATCACGAGTTTGGTACACCTTCCATGGCTTTGCTAGCTCTGCAACATCATCCTCCTGATATTTGTCGACCGTCTTTAAGGGAGTACAAAGTAGCTGGATTGATACTACGAATTGCCTCCATGCCTTCTTCAAATTTCCTCGGTTTTTATTTTTAATCAGAATCTTGAATCGTTTAATGGTGGATTTATCCTTAGTGTTATTTTTTTTATATTCTCTGCTATGTGTTGAGAACATAACCGGTAAACACACTCCATGCCATCCTCATTCCAACTCATGAGATTATCCTTTCTTAACACAAACTTGTAAGTCAGCGTAGTCCTAGTCCGTGTGCCACTCTTAAAATCCATGCAAACAAGATATGTGTTCCAGCTAAGATCCAAAATTTTGACAGTTAGTTGCCAACTCTGGATATAAGATGCCAACTAAATTTTTGGGAATATTTAAAGACTGATACAGTCAATCGATGGATCTCATCTTTTCGATTTATGTACTAACAAATTAAGAATATTTTAACTGCAAGTGAATCTAGCTAGCAAGTTTTAACAAGTATTACTTTTCTCTTTTTCACAAAACGTATTACTTTTCTTTAATAATTAGAACCGACAACAACTAATGCACGTCAAAGTTCTACTTTTTAATAAATGCCAGAATATATTTGGATGAAGATTCCCTGTAATAAAGTAACACTAATGGAGTTCATCTTTATTCGACATGTTGTTTTGATTCCGTTTAAATTGTAAGCAATACTCTAAATCACAATATTCTTAACTACTTTTTCTATTATCAAAACAGAATAACTTTCTGAAGACCCACAAAAGTCAATTAAAAAACATCAATACTGACAATATTTATTCTACCTAGATTGATTAAACATACAACTCACACTAACTTATCAATGACAATAAGATTCTAAGCATATAAGTTCTCTTGACACGCATGTTTGATCACAGTGCCTCTTGTTTCTTGGAAAACTCTAACATAAAAGTTCTTATTTGTTTTTCTTAGAGAAAGACAGAGATCTAGCCTTCCATATTTTAATGTTCATAGGACTTGACAATCTGGATTTCGAACTCACGATCTCCCACACAAAAGAAACTTGCCTTTTGCCAATAGATCAAAAATTGCTTCTTCAAAACATGAATGCTGTATGATATTTTGTAAAGATTCCACAGAACTTTGAATTATATTACTTGGAGTTCCTATGAAGAAGTAATAGCCAAAATACAATAAGGTGTCATCCTGAAACCTATTATTTAGACGGTGTCAAAGACTACATGCTTTACTATCTTAACATCATCTTTTGGAAATAATAAAAGCGCCGGTAGTGCTAGATTCACTAAAAATAATTAAAAAAATAGTAAGTCTAATGAAAAACACAAGGCGAATATTAGAGAGATGAAGAAGAGCATATATTTAGAAATGCAGAGGAGAATATTCGGATATTTGTCATAATTGTGAATGAAAAAATAAATCTCAATGCTTCTAAGCCAATATTTCTCAATCTATTAATAGAAGTACAAAATAAGTATTTATTGGCATTAGTTACACAATTTAATTTGAAGCTTAAGTAGATGGATATTAAAACAACGTTTCTAAATGGTGACATTAATGAAACGATCTATATGGTACAATTAGAAATCTATGTGTCAGGAGACACAAAATCTATGATGTGCAAATTTAAGAAATCTATCTATGAACTAAAAACAGTGTCTCAACAATGGTATTGCAAAATTATAATGAGATTATCTCGTTTGGTTTTGAGATAAATTTATTGAAAGAATTTATATACCTTAAGTTCTGTGGGAGTTTATTTGTGTCTTGGGTTTTATATGTAGATATCATATTACTTGCCAATATTGATATAAACATGTTGCAAGAAATTAAGAACTTTCTGATAAAGAATTCAAAGATTTAAGTAGGAGACCAAGTTAAAAATAGGCATGTGAATATCACAATTGCATGTAACTTCTATGCTACACATCCACATAACGATTCATGTCATTCAGCTATATTAGTGATGTGATTATTAAGGGTTTAGTTGCAAATAAATGCAACGAATGTCGTTTTAGTCCTTTGCTAATATAGTTGATGGACTGAATTGGTTTGGGAATATTTAAGGAAGACAGTAAAGAAATGTGCGCACATAAGGAACATAATGCATAATTAAAAAGTCATAACATATTGCTCAAATGAGAGATTGCTGAATTTATTACCAACCTCGTTGGATTTAATGATAATATTGAGCATTTATGTAATCTAATTATGGATTGTTTACTGTCATATATGATTATCAATTAAAGTGATCGAATAAAGTAATAGACAATTAATATATTCATTAGGGTCTGGTCCATAAAAGTGTAGAACAATTTAGGCAAAGATCAAATCATTGATAGATTGATTTAGAAATTTACAATTCAGAAAAGTACATTTTCAGAGGTCAGAAAATACCTTTATGGAGGGTTGTGCAGTTCACATGGATATCGATGCATTCACACCGTTTTTTGATACGTTAGCACGATTTTGATGCACAACACATTATACCTTTTTTAAATTGGCAGATAACCATAAATGTTATGATATATAAGAATTGGCCCCTAAGACACAAGGTAACAAAAAAAGTACATAAACTAAACATACATTTTTTCTTAAGAAAAATACAGATCTGTGTGCCTTCTCTTCTTCTTCTTCCACCATCAAAGAATAGAAAAAAAAATTCATTAGGGAATTTGAAGATGATTTCTCAAGGGCCACACCTTGCTGTTGGTCCCAAAGGCACCTAGAGGGGGGGGGGAATAGGTCTTTTTATATTTTTTGGTCTAAGTAATAATATTCTAGCGTGTCTATAAGTTATTCTTGACGGAAACTAGAATAACTTTGTCCTAAACTAAATGTAAAGTGAATAAATTAAATAGTAGAGTTTAGAGACACTTGATATGAGAGTTGTTTACGGAGTTCAGCACTAACGCCTACGTCTCTAGGGCTCGTGACCTTCTAGATGGCGCGCCTTTCTTTACCCAATGAGAAATGATTACAAGGTGGAACCGGTGAGCCCTTATAATCTTCTGGAAAGTCACACGGCCCTAACAAGACAATCTGATTTGCGAGGACTCAAGGATTACTAGGTGAGCATAAGGCTCGAAGTAGTAAATAATTCGATCATGCATGATCACTCTAGGAGTTGGTTGATTGATTGAATAAGCTTGAGATTGATTGTGTATATTGAAGTTTGAGTACACAAGCAACAACGGCTTTCTCTAGATTTGTAAATACGAAATATTGAAGTTAGAGGCAGCTAGAGTTATTATCCAAACCTTGGTATAGCTTCTATTTATAGAAAGCTGATAAAAAGAAAGTAAGTGGTGCTGACCGTTGCAACGGTACAGGGGACTGTTACAACAGTAGGTTAATCTGAGCCGTTTGGAGTATAACAATGGTTACTGTTGATAACGATCAATAACCGTGACAGCGGTTTCCACCACGGTAATCCTCTAGAAGGGTTAGCGTTCGGTGACGCTAAAACCTATTTTATGCATCACGAGATTTGTACATGATTTATTTATTCATTTGTAACGGTCACTGGACCGTTACAACGGTAGGCCTCACTTAGGTCAATCTCAGGCTTATTTTACCAATCTTACATATATGTTGTCCTTAATCTTGAGTTAATGCGTTTGCTATCCAGTTTCTTGTGCTTTATGATTACCTCCTTGATGTTGTATTGCAGTTAACTAATTCATCATTGATGTGTAATTACTGATCTTTCACTTGTCATGAACTTGCACAAATACTCAAGAAGAAAAATTGTAAAATGCAATTATGTATGTTTTGCAAATCCAGTCAAACGGATAGGTCGAGGGCTCCCAAGGCCAACACTTGCTGTCTTTGAGGACTTATTCCTCGATCCGGCGACAAAAGGCGAGAATGACTTTTTTTCCATTGAAGACTTGTCTCGTGCTTACGGAGATGACTTGCTATACTAAGGCTTTGGATATTCCATGATAAATGATATGAAATCAGGAATTATGTTCCGCACTTCTGATTTATATTTTGGGTCTATCTCTTTGACATAGAATTGTCCTTAGGTTAAGGTGGGGAACTGTTTCTTCTTCTCCGGTGTAAGTGTTTAACCCCTAAATGATAGGTAAATGTTTGATCTCTAGATAAGTCATAATTATTTGGCCTTTATGATTCCCCAACAAAATTATGATATTAAATTTTTTTTTTGTGAACATTGATGAAAAGTGTGGCTGATTATTTTGACGATTATTACAAACTGGAGACATTAAAAATAGTGATATGAATGTATGGATGGCTAGCTTGATAATTCTTTTTCACTCTATAATTAAGAGCGTCATTTTGAAGAGGTCATTTTGGAATGGTTTAATAGTATTATTTTACTTATTTGATTAAATTCATAACTTTTTTGTTCTGCACGAAATAAAATATTTTCTATGAAAATAAATTACGCATACAAAATAATAAATGTAAATATAAATGTAGCAATTAAACATATTATTTGTCTTTTGTGAATATTATTGATTTTTCAATTATTTTATGGAATAGTCTATTTTATTTTTAAATTAGATAAATATTTTTTTTTTTAAGTAATCACACTTCAATTTTTTAGACCAATTATATAATTGTAGTTCTTGTAGTAATTACACTACAATTTAGTAGATTATTAGTGAAATATTTTGTCTTAACATAATTTTTTTGACAAATAAAATTTTGCCAAATATTTCCTACTTTTATAGTGCAAAACAAGCTTCTGATCTAATTCGACCAATTTAGACCGATCGGTTGATTCTGATCTAATGGACAACTATCAGCTAATTTTTGCAGTTGATTTAGGAGACTGATAACTGGATAGCCGGCTAGGGACCAAATTTTTATTCATATCCTTAAGAAACATAAGACTCTTGCACGGTTAACTAGACTGTATATAGATCTCCTATTTTAATTAGCATTTTTTTTGTGAAGATCTAGCACGGATAACTTGTAGTAACTGTGTATGTAAATTATATATAAACATGGTTCTGAATCATGTATAATTTAACGACACTTTCATACACGATGCCCATGGACACATTTGCTCAACTGTGTGTCATTAGCATTTCCAAGTATGTAGAGTCGCCTTTTCTGTAGTAGTGAAGTATTACTTTTTTTTGTCAATTATTAGACCCAACAACTAATTATATGCGTCAATGTTTTACTTTCTAAAAAATTTCCTGAAGATTCCCACTAATAAAGTGAAACTAATGGAGTTCATCTTTATTCGAGATGTAGTTTTGATTCCATTTAGCCGTTCAATATTCTCAACTACTTTTTCTATTCATAAAACACATTAAATAAGTTTCTTCGGAAACACAAAAGACATTTCAAAACACCAGAATATTAACCATATTGTTTCTCCTTGACACGTCATAAGTTCTCAATCTATTAGTGGAAGTTTGAAGTACAGTTGAATTATTATTAAGGAAACAAGGTTATTTATACTTTTTATTAAACATGGGTTCAACGCATGCATGCATGTGCTTATACACACAACGAAATTACTACAGCGTGGGGCTTAATCAAGGTTTAGGGTTTAGGGTACTAAACTTAGCCATTGGAAAATGTTTCTCGAATTATATTTTAACTGATATAGCTACATATATCATAGTTGGGAATAAATCTGCTACAATCCTTTATGAGTGAATGGTAACCCAACAATCCCTCCTTTTCCGAATCCAATCATTGAATTGTTTCGAGATATGTGCACATAAAAGTTTTGAAGAAAGTTGCTTTGAGATTCGTTCTTTAAAAAAAATAGATGGTTGGATTCGGAAAAGGAGAAATTATAGGGTTACTGTTCACTCCAGAGGATTGTAGCAGATTTATTTCTATCATAGTTTCATTGTACTAAACTGACTATATTTCCATATCGGGTTGACACGTGTCGTAAACAATAGCAACAGTGAATTTGGTGAAGATTCGTTCTGTAATGAAGTGAAATTACTGGAGTTCATCTTTATCGCAATGTATTTTTGATTCCATTTAAATTGAATACAATACTCTGAATCACTTAGCCGTTGGACCATTAAATATTATAAACTACGTTTTCAATTCTCAGAACACACTTGTTAAAGATATATTCATTAAAATTATTGAAGCGAGTAGTTCTAGATTCATTAAAAGAGATGAAGAAAAATATTTATTTAGAAATTAATTTAGAAGAGATTATTAGGATTTTTTGTAATTTTTGTGACTGAATTTTTTTTTTTTAAATGCATGCTTGTTTGCCAACATTTCTCAATCTATTCTTTAAACTTCGGATCGATTGATGAATGCATTTGTATGAACACGGTGAATTTAATATGTTTTCGGGTATTGATCCCCGGCCAAGTCCCAAGTCTTGGTCTTTGCCATGGGATAAGGTTTCCATCCCATTATCCGATGTTGTATCCACACACGACATATATATTCCAACTGATAGCACCTACTCAACTTTGGAATATGAAGTTGTGCATATGTTTTATATATAAAGATCGTCGAAGGGCAGTAATGGAGCATCCATCCATTGATAGAAACTAGATAAAACATTAGTGGATTACTTTTTAACTTATATGATGAGCGAAACAAAAAGGAACTCGTTTAAATTAGTACGTACCTTATACACTGTATCGCCAATGATATTAATCCAACTTCTCCTCCTCCTCCTGCAGTTGAGAGGTACTGCATTAGCGAAGAACACCGTCGCTCTACCTGGATGCCCAGAAAGCTGCAGTGGAATTCCCATCCCTTACCCTTTCGGCATTGGCCCAAACTGCTCCCTGTCTGAAGAATTCAATGTCGTTTGTGACCCAAATCCATTCTTTGAACTAAATTTTGAGGTTGAGATTCTGAATATAAGCCTGTCATTGGGCCAGGTACGTACAAAGAACGTTGTATCTTCACAGTGCTACCCTGAAAAATCTAACTTAAGGTATCATGCCCTTAACCCAAATCGATTGGTCTATGGTGACACACCATTCCAGTTCAACACCGAGAAGAACAAATTTACAGTCATTGGGTGTAATACACTTGCCTTTCTTCGTCTTGACTCCCATAGTAATTACTCAGTAGGGTGCCTTTCTATGTGTGATAGCCTTGATACCCTGATTAGCTATGGATCCTGCTCTGGAATTGGTTGTTGCCAGACAACTATCCCCAAAGATGCACACCGGTTTGAAGGTGACTTTGACCCATCGTACACCAACTCGGAGGTATATAACTTTAGCAAATGCAGCTATGTTATGGTGGTGGAGGAGGCTGCGTTCAAGTTTAGTACCACCTACGTCACCACTGACGAGCTGAGTAATGCTACTTTGCCGATGGTGTTCGACTGGGCCATAGGAAACATGACATGCGAAGAAGCACAGACTAACAAATCGTCCTATGCATGCATTAGCAATAACAGTGTGTGCAGAGACGGAGGTCATGGTTATCTCTGCAATTGCTCCGATGGTTATCAAGGCAATCCTTACCTTCATGGAGGGTGCCAAGGTCTTTCGATCTTTAACTCTCTCTTGCCCTTTATCTCTTTTTTAATTTTTTTTTTTCATCTTTTATAATCTTTGTGGTGGCTGACACGCCGAATGGCAAGGCAAAATTGGCCGATTCCGAATTGACTCGGCCGAGGCAACCCGGAATCGGAGACGACCAAGCCGATTCTAATCTATTCATCCAATTCTGATTCCACAGTTAAGTGACCGATTCCGATTTTGCCTTCTATGCTGTCCAGCATATACAAAAAAATAAACAGAGAGAATTCATAATTATGTAGGCTTATAGATGTTGTGTCATATCCATGCAGACATAGACGAATGTGCCAACCAAAATGCATGCACCAAGCCAGGAAAATGTCACAATTTACAAGGAGGATATCGGTGCTCTTGTCCTTCCGGTTGGCGTACTAATCATAACAATCCAAGAGAATGCAATCTCAGCATCGCACTGGTTATAGGTATGTTATTACTTTTTCAGGATAAATAACTTTCATCAAGTTTTGAATGTTGTTACAAGTATATAGAGAAGGTTAGAGAGCAAGGATTGCTTTTCAGGATAAATGAAAAATAAATACAGTTTGCTGAAACCATAGTTCAAAAAATCGGCCGATTCAACTTGGAATCGGACAGGACCAAGCCGATTTTTGTCCGATTCTCGGGTTTGTGCGATTTTTTTCAAAAAAAATTGATGAACAGTGACGGAATTGGCCAATTTTCCGATTTTCCGGCTGAGTTACACCGATTCAAGTCGATTTAAAGCAAATTGAGCCGATTTAAAGAAAAAATATTTTCAATCTACTAACCTGTGCCGATTCAAGGCGGAGGAGAAAGAGGAAATAGGGTCTATGCGATTCTTGGGTCTGTGCAGCAAAAGTATATTGTTTTAGTACTTTAATCGGGTCAATTTTGAATTTTTGCAATGTCAGTCGAAGAATTTGAGGGTGTGGCGAAAGGATTTGGGAGAGTCGGTACATAATTATAAAATATTGAATAGACTAGGTGTATGTGTGACGTACTACTTTGTTTTGGAAATATTAATGGTTTATTGTGGACCATGTACAAGCAGATTGTTAAATAGAAAACAACTATTCTGAACGCATATTCAGCGCTAACATATATAGTATGCTAACATAGTATTTGTTTTATTAATACCAAAATTAATGAAAACATTTAATGCCACATTTAATATTGATTATGCTATCTAAGGAAACATTTTATGTAATGGTACAAATTTGGACAAACTCCTTTAATTTTGTAAAGATCACAATTAAGGATAGGAAAGTTTTGTTACTGTTATCCGTTTATACAAAATTAACCAAAATCATTTTATATATTGATAATATTTACTATTTTTGTATTACAATATAAAATACTTCAACAAATTTACATATTATTTAAATTATAAGAACAGATTGAATTACTGTGTATAATCATACTATATGAAATTAATTATCTGCAAAAATATTATTAATTAATTTTATTATAAATGCTAATATATTTTTATTGTATTATATTATAATAGTGTATATTTTAGTGTAATCTTGTTTTAACATTATTTTATGAAAAATTATTATTTTTATTAATTTTCTGATTTTTTAGTACAAAATAAGTTTCTGTCAAAAATATCCAAGTTTCCGATCCGATTTAGCCGATTCCAACCGATTCCAACCAATTTTTCCGATTCCAATTCCATGGTCAAGTAACCGATTCCAATTCCGATTCCGATTTTCAGAACCATGGCTGTTACTATATTGCCTACATAGATTGAGGCGGAAAAATCTGATCGCAACAACCCATCTGACACACTCGAAATTTAATCATATATTTTTTCTTGAAAAGTCACTCACCCAAAGTCTGAATTACAAAATTTGGGGTCAAATTAACTTTCCAACCATCAAACAGCAATGCCGTGAACACAATTATAGCAACACCAAGCACCATTAGCTCTTAAAGTCTTTGCATGATCTCTCTCCAGTGCCTGTTTAGAGACATAAATAATGTTACACTTTTTTGGCAGTGTAGCATTTGGAGACTGGTAACTCTATGTGCCACTTGAACCTGCAATTTAGAAATTCGAACACTTATTTTTACCATTTTGTTCCAAAAACGACGTACTGTTGTTAATATCACAAAAAACAAATAATCATATCAACAAAAAAAAGTTTACGTTGACAACAGATCATTAACAATTTAACATGATCTATCAGATCGTCATTTGTTTTCTTTTTTGGATTGAGTGAGCTAATGAAAATAAAATAGAAGTTCAGTTACTGATAGGATCGAGTTATGCAACTCCTTTTAACGTAGCGCATAGTTTAATAGTTTAGTCACATATGAAATAGTTCATATATAAAAGGATGGAAAATAATTATTCCTTTCTTTCTCTAACTTGCTTTATTTATGTATGCAGGTACGACGATAATGCTGGGATTTATAGCTGCTTGTAGCATTATTTTAGTATATTTTGTTATAGCCAAGCGCATCCAACTGTTTGAAAAGAAAAAACAGGAAAAGTTAAAACAGAAGTTCTTTTTTCAAAATCGGGGGTTATTTCTACAACAACTACTTGCTTCGAATGAAGATACAACCGAAAAAATGAGAAATTTTAGATTACAAGAGCTGGAGAAAGCAACAAACAATTTCGATAATGCACTCATTATTGGTCGAGGAGGTCATGGAGAAGTTTATAAAGGTATTTTGTCCGACCAACATGTTGTGGCCATCAAAAGGTCCAAAATTGTTGATCGGGCTGAAATCGATCAGTTCATAAATGAAATGGTCATTCTCTCACATGTCAACCATAGGAACGTTGTCAAACTCTATGGGTGTTGCTTAGAGACCGAAGTCCCATTGCTTGTTTATGAGTTCATTTCAAACGGCACACTTTTTAACCATCTCCATGTAGAGCGACATTGTTCCTTGACATGGAAGCATCGGTTAAGAATTGCTCTTGAGGCTGCAGGAGCAATTTCCTATCTTCATTCATCAGCCTCTATATCGGTATTTCACAGAGATATAAAATCGTCAAACATTCTATTGGATGATTATTTCACAGCAAAAGTGTCAGATTTTGGGGCCTCAAGATCTGTACAAATAGATCAAACTGGCGTGACCACAGCTATCCAAGGTACATATGGGTATTTAGACCCCGAGTACTATAGTACTGGCCGGTTAACCCAGAAAAGTGATGTCTACAGCTTTGGTGTCATTCTAGCTGAATTGCTAACAAGACAAAAACCACTAATCTCCTCTAGGGTGTTTGAAGGAGGTAGTTTGATTGCATATTTTAATGCTGCTATGAAAGAGAACCGTCTCTTTGAGATTTTAGATCCCCAAGTTGTGAACGAGGGGCACCGAACAGAACTTGAAGCTGTTGCCAACCTTACAGAATTGTGCCTGAGATTGAAAGGAGAAGAAAGGCCAACTATGAAGGAAGTGGAGGTACAGCTTGAGGTATTGTGGCAACACAACCGACATCCAAAACATCCATCAAGGTCTCAAAGTTTGGAGGATAGGCAGCTTATGCTACATGACGACAACACAGGGATTGATGCAACGTCCATCCAATGTAGTTTTGATCAAGAGCCCCGGTCATCATCAGATTTTCCTCTCAGTAAATGAACTCTTTTTATTATAAATAATGTGAGTATTTATCCAATTTTAGTTACAATGTAAGTTGCTCATTACTTCATAATTGTAGTTCTGTATCTTTTCTTATATTCCTCAATAAATTGTGTATTATTGTAAATTTTTTTCTTTCTATGATACAATGTAAGTTGCTAATGTAATTTGAATATTTTGTTTGAGTAATTTTGAATCTTCTTTATTCTGAGTGTATATATTCCTAATTATTCATCAATAATGAATTTTAAGCAATATTAATGCTACAATCTAGTGGTGGATCTGTAATAATTCAGGCTTGGAGCTTAACCCCACAAACTCCAATTTAGAGTATTAAGCCTTGCTTTTACAGTTCAATCAGAGTTATGTAGGTACCGGTACAAACCACTGGTACTGAACCTGACAGAAGATATCCAAGCCTAAACCCTAGGTACCTACATAACCCTAAACCCTAAACCTTGGAGTACAAAACCCCAAACCCTAAGTATCTACAAAACCCTAAACTCTAAACCCTAAGGTCAATATCAAACGAAACCCTAAACACTAGGTACCGTTTGGAAATTCATATCAAATAACGACTGTTTGTAAATTCATATGCAAATATTAAAAAAAAAATTCCAAATCAGATGCAATTTGTGATTTAGTGAGTTTTGAAGAAACATTTTTAGCTTTAGTTCATTCCTTACTTGTTCTTAATTAGATCTTTTCTAGTCTTAATTCATGTTCTAAGGAAGCTTGCTATATAATGGAATTAAGACACGTGTAAAAGAAAATAAAGAAATGGTTGCTATTATTCAGCACTGTCCAAGAATCAATGAAACACCAATTTCAAAACACGATCGAACAGGTAACATGATTAGTTGTCAGCATGTCAGTGCATTGACATGTTAATTATAAATTGTTTATGACCATTTTTGTACAAAAACATTTAATAATTTTTCCTTAAGAATTGATTCTTGGGAAAAAAATGATTGATCATGCCTAGGATTTCGCAAATTATGAATATTTTAATTGCAAGTAAATCTAGCTAGCTAGCAAGTTTTAACATGTATTACTTTTCCCTTTTTCATAAAAATTATTACTTTCCTTCGATAATTAGAACCAACAACGAACAAATTAATGCGCATCAAAGTTCTACTTTCTAATAAAGGCCAGAATTTATTTTGATGAAGATGCCCATTAATAAAGTAACACTAATGGAGATCATCTTTATTCGAGATGTTGTTTCGATTCCGTTTAAATTGTATGCAATACTCTAAATCACAATATTCTTAACTACTTTTTCTATTATCAAAACACAATAACTTTCTAAAGACCCACAAAACTAAATAAAAAAAAAAAATCAAAAACTCTTAACCTACAAGTTCTCTTGAAACGCATGTTTGATCACAATGACTCTTATTTCTTGAAAAACTCTACCATAAAAGTTATTATTATTTTCTTTTTTGAGAGAAATCATGGATCTAGCCTTCCAAATTTCATTGTTCATAGGAGCCTCCCAATCCGGATTTCAAACTAATGATCACCCATACAGATAATATTGTCTTTTGCCACAAGATCAAATCCTGGTTCTTCAAAACATGAAAGTTGTGCAATATTTTGTTAAGTTTCAACAGAAATTTAAATTACATTACTTGGAGCCAGGGGCGGAACCAGGGGGGTGCAAGGGGGGGCCAGGCACCCCCCAACTGAGGCGGAAGTGCTTACTGGGGCGGTTATTTTTATGTGGTTTTTTACAGATGCATATTGATTGGCACCCCCCATCTAGTTGTTCTTCCGTCTTTCGGCAGCTCGGCCCCCCCCAAGTTCAAGTCCTGGTTCCGCCCCTGCTTGGAGCTCCTATAGAAGTTATGGCCAAAACACAATGACGTCTCATCCTGAAACATCGGCGACATTTCGTGTGTTTTTTACTATGTCATTCTGTTATGTTGAAGCATCCTGGACGTATCATGTCCTGTTGAAGCATTCCATATAGTATTATAGCATGTCGTTGGAACGGTGAGACCTATCAGTTGAAGGAGCATCGTAACAATATAATTTAAATGATGTTAAAGACTACATGTGCTTTACTGTCTTAATATCATATTTTGGAATTTATAAAAGCCGGTAGTACTAGATTCATTAAAAAAATATAAAAATATTGAGTCAAATGGAAAACACGAGGCGAATAATAGAGAGATGAAGAAGAATATATTCATAGAAATGCAGAGGAAAATATTTGGATATTTGTCATAATCGTTAATGTTTGTAAACCAACATTTTGCAATCTATTAGTTGAAGTATATATTAAGTATTTATAGTGGAACTATTATTTAGAATTTTTTTATTTTATTAAACATGGGAATGATGGATGCATGTGTATGAACACGAACAAAATATGGCCGGAGTTGAAAAAATGTTATGTATAACATTGATATTAATGTTAATCTTGATTCTAGTTTGCATTTTGTATCCAAAATATTTGGAGTGTGTATCCTCTGAGATTTATCAAATTTTGCGTGACCGATGTGTCCGGTGTTTATCCGGGGATAACACAGCGGTTCAATATTATTTGTGCTTTGAAACAAATCAAATGGATCAAATCATATGGATCATCAAGTTGGAAAAACCTATCATCAATTTCATCATTTGTTTCTGGCAGTTCCGATTAAACTATAAATACATTTAAAAATTAAAAAATACATTTTTAGCAAACTGCCAAGATACCTGGCGGTTCTATTCGGAAGTGAACTGCCAGGTAACCTGGTAGTTGGAAAGTTTAAAAATAAAATAAAATTGAGGGCATTTTTACATTTTTTTAATTGAGGTATTAAAAAGTTGGAAATTAGAATGATAAATATAAAAATTTAATGTTTTTAGGCAAAACTGTTTTGTGAACAATTCATTTATCAACTTCTAAATTTAAGAATAATTTAGAAAATTTTTGAGTACAGCTTGAGGTAAATATTAATTATGTAAAGATTATTCAAGCAGGTCGTTAGAATCCTTGAGGACATGTTAATAAACTTCTTATCAACTTTACAATCTGAAAACTACACGATCCAGATGCAAATATTAAAAAAAAAAAAAAATTCCAAATCAGATGCATGCAATTTGTGATTTAGTGAGTTTTGAAGAAACTTTCTTAGCTTTTAGTTCATAATTCTTTGTTCTTAATTAGATATTTTCTAGTCTTAATTCATGTTCTAAGAAAGCTTACTATATAATGAAAGACACATGTTTAAAAGAAAATATAGAAATGCTTGCTATTATTTATCACTGTCCAAGAATCAATGAAACACCAATTTCATCAAACGATCCAAACTGGTAACATGATTAGTTGTCAGCATGTCAGTGCATTGACATATTAATTATAAATTGTTTATAACCATTTTTGTACAAAAACATTTAATAATTTTTTCTGAAGAATTGATTCTTGGGAAAAAATGATCGATCATGCCTAAGATTTCGCAAATTAAGAATATTTTAATTGCAAGTAAATCTAGCTAGCAAGTTTTAACTTGTATTACTTTTCTCTTTTTCATAAAAATTATTACTTTCCCTTAATAGTTAGAACAAACAATTAATTAATGCGCGTCAAAGTTCTACTTTCTAATAAAGGCCAGAATTTATTTGGATGAAGATGCCCTTTAATAAAGTAACACTAATGGAGTTCATCTTTATTCGAGATGTTGCTTTGATTCCGTTTAAATTGTATGTAATACTCTAAATCACAATATTCTTAACTACTTTTTCTATTATCAAAACACAATAGCTTTCTGATGTCCCACAAAACAAAACTCAATTAAAAAGATATAACTCACACTGACTTATTAATGACAATAAAACTCTAAACCTACAAGTTCTCTTGAAACGCATGTTTGATCACAACGACTCTTGTTATTCAGAACTTTAGTGATTAAACCTTCACAAATATGATGGCTGAAAACAAAATGAAAAGTAGAGTGAAAATGAAGAGACAAAGCAGAAGGTGAGAAGGTGAGCACAGTGAGGGGGGCAATTGGTACAACAAATTAATTTTGAGCAGACTTGGTTGAAAAAGCGAGAACAAAGACTACACAGTTTGAAACTATAAATTTGTGTTTGAAGATTAGTGATAACCATACAAATTGAATACTGAACAGTGCATGTTACGAATGTTGGTGACAAACCATGTACCATTATGTACTATCATTCAGTATTATAAAACTGTGAACAAAAATTGGTGACTTCCATACACGGTTTGTTACTAATGGACCGTGTGGGTACGTATGAGCTTTTTTCATGCAAGCACCTCTTATTACACTGTTAATGTGCATTTTTTTCTCGTCCATGTATGATATACCGTATGGTCACATTTTCTGTACTAGTGTTCCAAGCTTAGTTATGACAAGTACATTTTTTTTTGGCATCACATGTTTTTCATTTTAATTAGAAAAAATCTCTATGATTTCCAGTAGGGCCCACAAATGACTCAGCTTAGACTAGTATACGAGTCTAGAATTTTGTCTTGCAGTGTGGAGATAGTCCAGAGATGCGCGCAAACGAAATTTCAAGGATAACCTAAGGCATTAAATTCAGTTGACATTATTTGTGGGTAATGAGATTCCTTTCATTTGGACAGATGATTCAATTTTTTTTTTACTTCTTTATTGATAGTGTGGTAATTAGTATGAAGTTACCTGACCTGAGGTCGATGGTGTATATCTATCTCAAGTTGGTGAATCAAATTTTTATTTTTCTTAAATATTGAAAAAAATTGTGAACATTGTGTTGGGGTTAAATCTAGAAATGCAGAATACCTGTACACCCCGTACCAACTACAAGAAACACGCAATAGACCCAATAAACCGTATACCAAGTATAACTGAGAAATTAGAGACAAATGTAACTTTGCATATAACCAAGTATAGAAAAGATGTTACCGCGAGATAGATTGAGTCCAACAAGCATATGAGAGAAGAAAAACAATGATAAGGTGGTTCGGTCGAGCCTACTCCACCGGGAGGAACACGATCAACAAACTTCACTGTTAAACAAGAAATTACAAGGAATACAAGCAGGAGCAGAACTAGAAAACTTTATAATAGAGGAGGTTGAAAATTAAAATTCATAAATGTAGCAAATGAAATTTGAACCCAAGACCTCATCTACCGGATAAAGTTCTAACCACTAGACAACAAGTAAACATTTGGTTATTATTGAGAGAGGTTGGACTATATAAAAAGTTCTAAAAAAAATAAAATTTAATTAAATTTCAATAAATATAACTAAAATTTTAAAATCATAGGGGTGGCTTTGCCACCTTTCCAATACACTAAGATCCGCTCCTTGATACAAGAGTGTTTCAATTATTAGCACAAACAATCACTATATCTCACAATCTCTCTTCCTTTCTTTCTCTCTTTCTCACTTTCTGTCTTGCACAAGGAGTAGCCACCACTGATCAGCTTAGGTCACAAGAGATATAAAGAGAACAGTGAGGGAAATTGGACGGGACTGATTGGGCCTAATAAACCCAGCACATTGATGAAAAGTGTGCTGCGATTATTATTACAAACTAGTAACATTAAAAGTAGTTTGGAATAATTAAAACGAATAAAAAGCAATATTGACTCGTCATTTTGATAATCTTGGTCAGTCCATTATTAAGCGCGTCATTTTGAAGAGGTCATTTCGGAAAGCCGTAATTCATAAAGACTAGCAAATAGGGATTTAGAGTTGTGGTCCACTAAATAATTGACTCATTAATTTATTCAATTATCCACGTGAAAATATATTCTTTATAAATAGTGTCGAAATGCTGTAATGTGACATCGATCCATTAATATAAACTAGAAAAAATATTAGTAGATTTCCCGTTTATAATGGCGGTGGCAATGATAGTAACCCAATTTCTTCTCCTCCTCCACTTCAAAACTGCTGAATCTGCGAAGAGCACCTTTGCTCTGCCCGGTTGCCCAGACAACTGCGGTGGAATTCCCATCCCTTACCCATTCGGCATTGGCCGAAATTGCTCCCTGTCTGCAGAATTCAATGTCAATTGCCAACCATCTCATGATTCTAACACTACTATAATTCCTTTCCTTTGGGGTTGGAATTACCCCATTCTGAATATAAGCCTGTCCTTGGGCCAGGCACGTGTAAGCTTCCCCACAGCATCTCGCCAGTGCTATAATAGAAAGGCAAAGAAAGAGCAGGGCATGTGGTACGAAATAGACACTAGTGACTCATCATTCCGGATCAACACTGAAAAGAACAAATTTACAGTCATTGGGTGTAATACGCTTGCCTATCTCCGTCTTGACTTTACTACTAATTACTCAGTAGGGTGCCTATCTTCGTGTGATAGCCTAGATACCCTGAATAAATATGGATCCTGCTCTGGAATTGGTTGTTGCCAGACAGCTATTCCCAAAGAAACAAACAGTTTTTATATCCATTTTGATGATAGATACAACAACTCGGATGTGTATCATTTCAATCCTTGCAGCTATGCTATGGTGGTGGAGGAGGCCGAGTTCAAGTTCCAAACCAATTACGTTACCACTATGCTGAATGAGCATGATATCGATAATAAACTATGGCCTATGGTGTTCGACTGGGCAATAGAAAACACGACATGTGACATAGCACTGAAAAACAAATCCACCTATGCATGCAGAAGCGATCACAGTAGCTGCTTTAATGTCAGTGGTGTCGGCTATCTCTGCAACTGCTCCGTTGGTTATGAAGGCAATCCTTACCTTGATGGAGGCTGCCAAGGTCACACACTCTCTCTCTCTGATACAGATGCATGCACAATCTCACTCTCTCGTGCTTGTGCTTTCTTTATCTTTTATTTTTATTTTTACTTTTTTATAATACCAGAGTTGGCACCCTCAACGATTGCCTATCATATTAAAAAAACATAGATTATTCATAAATATGGTACAGTAATATGTAGGCATCTAAGATAATGTGGCATATATTATCTCTTGCAGACATCAACGAATGTGTCAACCAAAATGCATGCTCCAAGCCAGGAAAATGTCACAATTTTCAAGGAGGATATCGCTGCTCTTGTCCTATCGGTTGGCGTAGTAATCATAACAATCCTGGTCCGGCAGAATGCGCTCTCAACATTGCACTAGTTGCAGGTTTGTTATTACCTTCTCAAGATACATAACTTCCATGAATTTTTGAAAGTTGTTACAAGTATAGAAATAGAGCCAAACGAAGAAATTATTAATACCCTCAAAAATGAAAAAATTATCAAATTTGCTCTGATCGCTCAAACGTGGGATGATCAGCTTTATTCACCAGCTGCCCTGTCTTTGGGCAGTCACCTTCTTTTTTCTTTTTTATTTTTTATCAAACCAGCCAGTGGCAGGGCAGTCAGATACAGTATTTTTTTTTAGAGACCTTAATAATTTATATAAATAAAAATGAGAAATAAAAAATATTCAATTTGATAGCAAACATTCATTTCGAACAATTCTTTAATTTATAATCTTAACAATTTTGAAAATCTTTAAAAAGAAAAATTTAATTTAAAATCCGATGTTATAGAAGACCTATATTATCCATATATCATGTCTATAAAAAAAGAAGTAATGAGATTTTGTACATGCTTCACTGTATGCCAAATGATTTGGGATTTTAGTGATTTAAAAATAATATTTTTCTTATTTTACAAGTCATCTTTTCTTCAGTAATTTGTTTTGGAGACGGACCGAAATTTTAACAAAATTATCAAAATTATAATGATTAAAGACAGTTGGATAAGATACCAATCTATCTGTGATAAAGTTAGTTTATTTTTTAACATAACGATTCATTTTCATCTCTTTTTTAGCACAAGATCATGAATACTAAAGTTTTCAAATCACTTTGCATAATAAATATTGAGTTTTGAATAAAAGACAATATTTTTGGTACCTACGCATTTTAGGTTAAATTATATAAGCTATTAGTTTATTCAATAATTATGTATAAACTGTTAATTTATTTGATAATTATGTATAAGCTATTATTCAATAATTATATTTAAGCTATTAGTTTATTCGACAAGGATTTCAGACATGATTGAGGCATGAAATTAAGACGAGGTATTTGAGCCTACGCATTTTAGCTTAAATATATAAGCTACTAGTTCATTCAAGAATTATTAGTTATTCATTTCGTTATCCGTTATCTAAACAAGTAAGAATAGAATAGAATATATATATATATCGAGTAAGGCTACGGTGAGTTGCGAAGTAAAACACGTTTTTACTTCACACAATATGTTCATTTTCAAAGTTCAAATAGCCGATCGAAACCGTTAGATGTTTAATCTATATTAAAATATGCTTGGAAACTAAATTTTACATTTTTTGGAATTTTTTTTACTATTTAAAAATTTCTGGACCGCTGGATCGGCGATTTTCAAAGTGGCTTAATAAATAGTAAAAAAATTCCAAAAAATATAAAATTTGGTCTCCAAGCACATTTCAATATGGAGATCATGTTGAGTGGTTCGGATCAATAATTTGAACTTTAAAATCGAAAAATATGTGTGTGAAGTAAAATAGTCACTTTATTACTTCGCAACTCACTGTAACCCAACTCATATATATATGATCATAACTTAACAAGTAATAGTAGGTTAAATTATATTATGCACACAAGCATGCTTATCATTGTAATTTTTTTTGGTAATTCTGCTAGATGTGAGTCCAACCCTTTTGATATTTACTGTTTTGTTATTTATAAAAATATTCCGGATGTAAATATTTTTTTGGTATAAATAACTAGACATGTCTGCTCTCATAAATATTTCATACGAAAAATTTAATGTTTATATCTGATTTATAATAAAAGAACATTAATTATCAAAATTTAAACTGTTACAAAATTATATTTTTATTATTATGTAATAACAAGAGTATAATGTTATGAGCGAGTTAATTTATAGCTCCGTCGATGGAAAAGTAGCATACACTACTAGTATCTATTTTATATTTTATTAAGGTGGATATGATAACTTAACAGTGTTGGTGTTCAGGGTAATAATTCTCTGCAAGATAACCATTGTCCTAGGGATAACTTACCCGGCCCGACATTAGTCATTTCTTTATCCATGGTTTTAAAACAAATTCTAGTGGTACTAATTTAGAATAACAATTTAATACATTCTAACTTTTCAAATATGAAAACTAATTTGAGCCGCTATCATTTCTTCGGCTGCCTTCTGTAGACTAGCTCCATGCACTAGTTAAATTTCATATTTTCGTTGATTTCGTACTTCCGTTAATTCTTTAATGTTATATCGGTCAAATTTTGTTGATTTCATATTTTCGCTGATTTCATATTTTGTTGATTTCAATTTTAAAAACAAAATTATATCACAAACGTGAGGAAAATTTGTCAACATCCTAAAATATAACTTTTTTATTTACAAAATTATATCACAGGCATGCAAAACTATACCGCATATCAACAAAAAAATATTTGAAGTCTAGTAGTGATTCTCCATCGTGTTACAAAAACATTTGATCGTCCCTGCCGAGGAAAAAACCAGCAATCATTAAACTTCCACTATTTAATATTATAATTAATTAACATCCAGGTATGTGAAACTTTTAAGTTCTTTCGATTGACAGTCGACATATGCCTACTTAAAAATATTGAATAAATGCAACACAATTGACGTCTACAACAATGTAGGAGAGAGAACCTTGACAGCTTCTGTCAAGTTCTCAAAAAAAACAATGTAGGAGAGAGAGAAACAACAATGTGACATTCCACTCAATAAAAAGAGCGAGGGAGAGGGAGATTGATCAAGGTCTAGGAGCATATCCAAATGTTTAAAAACAGAAGTTCCATAACAGGTTCCCTTTAATTGAAAGCTAAAAGATAACACATATATACCACAAGGTATGACATTGACCAGAAATGAAGTTATATACATATACAAGTATTAACTAGGAGCAATAATTATAAATATTCCAACAGAAGATTAAAGCAAGTCTACACTAAATAATGTAGGAACTGCTGCCGGTATTGCTGCTTTATTATTTCTTGGGGTTGCCATATATGTGTTCCGGGAGAGAAGAAACCTTTCAAAATTAAAAGAGAAATACTTTCAACAACATGGGGGATGGATTCTGTTGGAGAAGATTAAATTAAACCAAGGGTTTGGTTTTACTATCTTCACGAAGCAACAGGTAGAACAGGCAACAAACAATTTTGCCAGTGCAAATATTCTTGGCTATGGAGGCCATGGCACTGTCTACAGAGGAACTCTAAGAGATCAAACAATTGCCATTAAAAAGTGTAAGATAGTCGATGAGAGAAAAACGAAAGAATTTGGAAAAGAGATGCTTATTCTCTCACAAATTAACCACAAGAACATTGTAAAAATCTTAGGTTGTTGTCTAGAGGTCGAGGTTCCAATGCTTGTATACGAGTTCATCCCAAATGGTACCCTATATCATTATATCCATTATAAAAAACAAGGATCACACATTTCTCTTGAAACCCGTCTAAGGATTGTGCATGAATCTGCAGAAGCACTTGCTTACTTGCACACTTTTGCATCACCTCCAATTATCCATGGAGATGTGAAGTCTGCAAATATTCTTTTGGACCAAAATTACATGGCAAAGGTGTCAGATTTTGGAGCCTCAATACTTGTTCCGACAGATGAAGCACAATTTGTTACACTTGTACAAGGAACGTATGGGTACCTAGATCCAGAATACATGCAATCTGGCCAACTGACAGACAAGAGTGATGTGTACAGCTTTGGTGTAGTTCTGTTGGAGATTCTAACCAGCAAGCCTGTAGTTGATTTTGATGCACCGGAAGAAAAAAAGAATCTTTCGTCTCGCTTCCTCTCTTGTATGGAAGAGAACAAAATGCAAGAGTTTCTAGATGATGAAATTAAACATGAAGATGATATGCAATTAATCAAGGCAGTTGCTGAACTGGCTAAGGAATGTCTAAGTATGAAGGGGGAGGACCGACCTATGATGAAAGATGTAGCCGAAGAACTTCTTCGAGTAAGCAAGCTCAAGCAGCATCCTTGGGGCCAAGAGTACAATACCGTAGAAACAAAGACTATGCTCAGTGAACGATCCCAACCTGACATAGAGATTGAGCATACAAGCATGGAAGTGGAGGAGATCATTTCCATCGGTCGTTAATTAACGTTCATTTCTTCAAGTGTTGTCCTCACAATAACGCATACATCTCTTGTCCTATTTATGTCGGCTGTGTATTTTATTCTCAGTAATTTCTCATTATTATCAAATTTCTCATTATGTAGTAATTTGACTTTTTGTATTGTATCGTATTAGGTTGTTCCGAATGCTTTCTCTTGTATTTTATGGCATTGTATTGTATTATGTTGTAACTTTTGATTTTCTTCCTGCTTGAGTTTGTATAATTCTGTCATCTTTCTTCCAATGTATATAATCATATTAGGTACCAAGATATGTAACTGGAAATAAAATTAATCCTAACAAAGACTACTTCTTTACTAATATGGTATTATGATGTAATGTGATTGCTTGTTACCCTTGCACAGAAGTATCCATGAGCAAGAAAATATCAGATTTCAAGCTCTTCGAGTGGACTAGTAGTGTTATTAATTTTCTTAGGTGAATTACTGGAAGGGATGGATGTAAAGAAGGGTTTGCTTTCTAGGAGGAGAAATGGGAATACCATATTACTGTAGACAACCAAATTCAGTCGAGTGCTATGGCTATTAGATGTAAATGAGACGTGTTATCATTTGGCTTTCCATAAACCTCTAAGCCAACCTATTTCAATTCCTGTCAAGTAAAATTCAAAGTTCACAATATAGAGAATAAAAAATAAAGGTATTGAGTAGCTGAGAGCTTATACTACTACATATCCAGTAAGGGAATTGTGGGGAAAAGGATAGAAATAAGGTTTTAAGTAGCTTGTAATGATTTTATTTTTTTTGTATTGATATAGTACTGGACTATATGGCCTTTTCATTCGAAAAAAAATGAGGATCGTAACTAGAAATTTTCAAATATCAAAATCTATGCCATCTGACAAACTTTTGTATAAGTCAATGCTTGTTGTTTTGGTTTCTATTGGAACAGATTAGATGTGGAATTAACAAAATTCATTTTATAGTAACTCAGATTGAAGGGGGAAAAGTTTACCAAAAATCTGACAAGGCAATGTCAAAGACCGACCTAGTTTGTAAATATGTGATGTAAGGAACATGTCCCTATTATCTAAATAATTGTTTCCTCACATTTTCTTCTATTTGATTTCAGAAAATGGCATGCTTGTAAGTTATTTTGGTTTTAATCATCCTCAAATGAGAATTTAAACTGTACTGCAATACAATCCTACTAGAATATATTTATCTTTATACTTTTTGGTGCTTAATAATTTGTAATTTGCTGAAATTTTACTTGGAAATAGCTATAAATTAGGTCCTACTTAAGCTCCCAAAAGAAGCATTTATTGTTTGCTCCTATTTCCGGTCAGTACGAGATGGATGAAATGAGGAAGATAAACACAATAAGGTTGTTACGGTTGATGTTATTTTTGTGCTTTGCAATCTATATGAAGTTGTACTATGTTCATGTTCTTAGTTTATCATTGTTTGGTGGATATAATCTGTATTGCTTTTTAATTTGTATAATAGGATCTGATATGTTACTGTGATTAAGATAAGAGATATGCTTAACTTACGGAGTTCTGGTCAAAAATGCAATTTAGTTTGGATTTCACATCTATTTGCTTCAATAGCCAATAAGTGATGCATTCTCTTTTTCTGTCTCTCTTTTTTTATGCTTTATTCTAAGTAAATAGATTCGTTCTCTCTTCTTTTTCTTTATTCTTTGCTCAAAGGAGTGGCCAAATAGAACTTTAATTAGTGGAAAGTGGAAACTATATTCCACTAAAATGGGACATGTTCTTTGCTTCTCCTTTTGATTTCCTTAGTTGCATGAAGATATTGTAGTTCACTTTTTACTGTTTTCAAGTGCTTCTCTTAATGAGGCGATTTTGACATCAAACTTGAACTTCATATGTTGATATGGCTGTCAATCTGCAAGTACATTTTCATGTAAAGATCCTGTGAAATGATTCAGATTAACTGTTTAGACTTTAGAAACGATAGAGATGCAAATTTAGTTTTTCGCAAAAATAAATAAAAGAATGTTGGAATTAGGATAATTGAAGGAGAGATGGTATGGAAAAAAAAATACACTCTCCATCTTTCAAATATTGGTATCTTATAACCTCCAAAATAAACCACAAAAATGGTAAAGAATAGTAATCATCATTGCTCTTATTCCACCTTCTCTCCTTCCTCTCATGAATATTTTGAGCCTAAACTTAGCCGACAAAATATACTTGTTTCAATGAAAATCTGAAATAGGGCTTGACTGTAAAATTACCAATGAGACAGAGAGACTGACAGATAAGGATTTTGTATGGTTTGTGTTGCATCGAAAAATACCTAATGCTAAGAAAATATCCTCAATAAATAGATAACCCAGATTTTCTTCTGCTATTTTTTATTCATAGCGAGCAATTGTTACATTCAATCTGGGCAATTGTTACATTCAATAAATAGATAACCCAGATTTTCTTCTGCAATTGTTCGATTCAATATGAACTGTACATATTAAACAACCTTAAGTTAGTGTAGGATAATCTTAATTCTATACATCAGCTATCCAGACACGAATTGTGGAAGATGCGGATATGTGCTCTAAGAATAAATAGATTCTGTCTTTTCCTTTCTCTCACTTTATTTTTATGCTTTTCTCAAAGGAGGGCTAAAGTGGACTTCAATTGGTGGAAAGTGGAAACTATATTCCACTAAAATGGGATATATGCTTTTGCTTACACTGATTATTATCTCCTCTCTCTTTTTATACCTAACTTTTTTTCCCATAATTGTACCTAACTTTTTTTTTCCCATAATCTAAACTAGCTTTGTCACTCACTACGTTACACCACACAAAATTTACCAGAAAAATTTGAAACTCACTCAATTGTGCCAGAGGATTTGTCAGCATAGACATTAAATAGCTGATCAATTTGCTGATCAATTTTGTCAAATTCCTTCGATGCAGCTTTAGTTGAACCTGTATAGAAACAGAAGATGTATAGTAAGATATTTAATATCCAAATCAATTTCATTAATTACACTCAAATTAAAACCTAGTTTCAAGCACAAACCTCACCATACTTATATTTAGCTACTTCTAAACAAAGAACTAAAGTATATACATCCAAGTTCCAAGTAAAGATATTAACAGAGCAGTTTTGGCTACATGCAGCGCATGTACTGTATAATCAAAATTACCAAATTACCAGAGTAGATATGGGTAAATCTGCTTCAATAGCTGCTTCTGAGCTGTACATACTCCAGATTTTCTTCAGCTATTTTTTATGCATAGCCAGCAATTGCGACGTTCTATCTGGGCCATTTGATTTGATCGATCGGTCCAGCCCGATTCAATATGAACTGTATAGATTGAACACCTCAAGTTAGAGTAGGATAATATTAATTCTATACATCAGCAGTTAGGTTGCATGGTTCGAACTCATGTGGGATGACTCAGCTATCCAGAAACAAATTGCTGCAAATGAGGCTATTTGCTCTAAGAATAATAGATTCTTTGTCTTTTCCTTTCTCTCACTTTATTTTTGTGCTTTTCTCGAAGGAGGCTAAAGTGGACTTCAATTGGTGGAAAGTGGAAACTATATTCCACTAAAATGGGATTTGTGCTTGCTTGCATTGATTATTATGTCCTCTCTCTTTTTCTTTCCATGTGTTTATTCTATGCTTTGCTCCCGAGCATCTTTTCTATTTTTCCCTTTTCATTTTCAAATATAATAGTGGCCCCACTAAAATCCTAGTAATCAAGGAAACAAACAATTCAGACCTGATTGTCATCACATGTGCCAAAGGATGCTATAATATTACTTCCACACCATCTCTTTAGTTCGAAAACACCAATTTTCAACTATCCCCATTAATTCCAATCTCCCTTCCTCTAACAACTAACTTCAGCTCTCACTCAAACAAACATGGTGATGATACTTGATGCCTTCCTATCAAAGTTTAGCGCATTTCTCGGTCAAATGGTGAACGATGAGGTGGGCATGCTGCTTGGCATCCCTGGCCAGATTGAGAAGCTCAGCGAGACCATTCGTGACATTCAATGTGTCCTTGCCGATGCTGAGAGAAAGCAGAGGAAGGGCAGTTCCATTGAACGCTGGCTCATGCAGGTCAAAGATGTCATGTATGATGCGGATGATGTAATCGACCTCTGCCAAATCAAGGCAAAGGAGAGCCTTGCCAGCTCCAGTTTGTATTCCTCTTCAAATGCTCCCTGTGGCTTCCCTTTTCTGTCTTGCTTCCGCAACCCCTTCTTTGCTCATGAGATTGGTTATAAAATCAAGGATATCAATACGAGGCTAGAGGGGATAGCCAAGAGAAGGGCTTATCTGGGTTTGGCAGAATCAAAAATCTTTCCTACTCCTTCCGGTCGAGTCCGTCAAGTGGACTCAATCATCAACCGCAAGACTGATCCCTCGATTGTTGTAGATGATATTGTGGGAGAAAAGATTGAAGAAGATACTGAGATGCTAGTAAACTTTCTAACCGAAGAAGAGAAGGGGGTGAGAGAAAATGTTTGTGTTGTTGCTATTGTGGGGATGGGCGGAATAGGCAAGAGCACTCTTGCCAAAAAGATCTTCCGTGATCTGAGAATTCAAGATGAATTTCCGTTAAAAATTTGGGTATGCATCTCAAAGGAGGTGAAAGTAGTAGAATTGTTGAAGTGTGTGATCCGTGAAGCAGGAGGTGAGCATGGTGATGCCAATGAAAGATCAGAGCTGGTGCCTTTACTCGAGACGCTCGTCAAGGGAAAAAAGTTCTTTCTTGTTCTCGATGATGTTTGGGAAGAGAGCCGAGCAGTTTGGGACAGCCTGTTGCGGATTCCCATGAGTAGGGGATCACATGGGAGTAGGTTACTCGTTACCACTCGAGATGAAAGAGTTGCGAACAGAATGAGGGCAGCAAAATCACATCGAGTGGAGAAGTTATCAACCGAAGATGGCTGGTCCTTACTAATTAAACAGGTATTGCTGAAACTAAGATGCCACTTTATATTTTTCTCCTAATTTAAATTAAAATTAGATGTGCTAACTTGTTCAGGTTTTCTCTATTTTTGTTCTTAACTGCATCATATTTTTTTTCTTGACTTTTTGGTATTTGAAGCCGCAGGCCCGACTAGCTTTTCTAAAAGTATAGTTTTACATGTACTTGCAGTCAAATATAACATTCTTTATAATTTTCCAACACACAACATTAGTTTTCAATCATTGCAGCTAAACTAGGTTGTTCGTTTACTGTAAAATTCACCGTTTGCTAATGATGGAGGGTGTTGGGTAATTCTCTAGGCTAGGAGGTACATTTTAAAATTTTCTAGTCATCTAGAGATGATCTTACGATAGACCATGCAATCAAACCCAAACAGTTTAGGGATCGTGCCACACGCATGATCTAGCAAAGTGTTATAACACATACCTCTCCAACAAGTGGAGGGAGATAGTTGCCAGCTCCATAGTCACCTTGATTAGTCGCCTCGCTAGTTTCCAAAACAAAAAACCTCAAACTTCGCATACCACGGTTGAGTCGAGAAAAGAGGAGATCAAATGCTAGTTCTACAATCCTTTTTCCTTATGAATCCTTGAGCTTGTCTCACGACTTCACAGCTAGTTGAATCGATCTAACGCAAGCTCGTTCAAAGCTATCAACACACGCCTAAGTGCTATTCCAAATCTCAACTCGAAAGGAGGTAAGGAAGAGGATCAATCAATCACAAGGTTGATCGGCCTCCTAAGAGCAACGATGGTGATCAAGAACAGGCGAGATGATGCGGCAGTGACACTAGGCGCTCAGCCACGTGAGGAGGAGCATCCACAAGTCTGAATCTGAAAATATATCAGATTACATCTCTTCAAATAATCAAGTCTAGCTCGATCTAAAAGAAGCGGAAACAGCTGACCCGAACCCGCATGACTTGGGTGGTTCGGTTATGGGAGCGGCTCACGGCCTAAAGGCGGCTCAAACAAGGTGGGCAGCATCGAGTGAAGGCACACGACATGGTCCAGATCTGATCCACATCTTCATCTAGGCGATTGGATCAAGATCCCCAAGCTTCAAGCCGATCGGACCTCCTAAGGGCGATTGGTTTCGGTTGAAGCGGCAGCTGGTGGGTAGAGCGGCGGATCGGCTTGGATCAAGGTGAGGTCAATGTGTCCCTTATGGTCCCCACTATGACTTTTTCTCCAAGCAAACACTTATCTCTTCATTATGTTGACCAGGTCAACATAACTCTCATCCTTTGGTCAATCCCGCAGTTGATCAAGTTTGACTTTCGTCAATGTTCCTTCTTTTGGCCATATCTTTTGATCTACAAGTCTGTTTTGCACATTTCACATATCCATCCTCTATAATTTGATACAATATAATTGACCAAAATAGCAGGATTAATTTATATCATATAATCAAAACACTATTTGTACAACTAGTTACAAATTGCTTTGATTATGTGCTCATATCTCTCGTAATGTTGAACTGTATAATAACTCATATTATTTGATGAGGAGGGCTCAAATGCCCCCATTGCTTCATGCCCCAATAGTATTCCAACATCTTTCTCTTCAATTTCAAAGTTAAAATGGACAATCCGAACTGCTCAACATGATATCCATATTAAAATATGATAGGAAACCAAATTTTATATGTTTTGAATTTTTTTACTATTAGATCCAAATGGAGTACATAAAAAAAAAAAAAAAAAACGCATCGTACGTTTATAAAAAAAAATGAGCTGACTTCAGACCATTATTTCCACTTGTTGGGGAGGTGAAACAATTATAGCTCATCTAGAAGTCAAACACTTCGATCCGAAGAAGGAGAAACAATTACCCACCTTAATCCTAAGGACCATTCTATGCAAAAATCAACTCAAAACTTCAATAACTGCAGTGTGGAACTTAATACTTGATTCGATAGAAGATACTATGGAACAAGTCGATCTCTTGATAGATCACCAACCATCTCCGTGAGCACGAAACTTATTTCTAATCGCAAGTAGCCCTTCTTGCCGTGTTTGTCATGTGAATATGTTTTCCAAGACTACAAGACTTTCCCTTGATAAACCCTCCAATTTCCTTATGGATCTCTCCAATATTTTCTTAGATGGTGCAAGAAATAGAGAAGGCCACAAATCTGTATTCTATAATGTATTTTCAGTTTCAGTGTGTTGGATTCTGATGTCTTGTTCCTTGGGGTCCAATAACCTTGAATAAGGAAACAAATTTTGGCAGCACACCTGCGGCCAGCACTAATTTTGTGTGACAAACACTACCAAAGATACACATGAGAACCAACATACATAAAACTTCAAGAGCATTGTACGGACCGCACAACTCTTTGGAATTCGACTAACTCAATCTGTAATTTCTAGATTTAATTGTGCAGCCCACAGGAACTCACGTGTAGCTTGTAGGAATCCTCATGCGGCCTGCACAACTCTCTAGAAATTGCCGGATCTACTATGTATATATGTGATTCTCCTTAATTGCAAATCTCACAATTAGTCTATCAATGATTTGAGCTTTGTCCATATAGGTCTACACATTCATGGACCACATCCTAACGAATACATTGATTGTCAAATATTCTTAATCCATAGAGATTAGTTTAGTAGGACAATCATATATGACTATATACAATTCATAATTATATTACATATATGCTCAACTTTGGATACTATGATCCAACAATTCAAACTATAGTTGTTTTACACATATCTAATGATCAGCATATGATTACAACTGTATCACAACTAGTGGCCTAATTTGAACTTAATTCTTTAATATTTATAGCTGAATTTTTTTAATACAATTGGTGTTAATTTTGAAGACTTCAGATATAAAAATAATCGAAGTTACTAACTTCATGTTCATATCATTATATGATAGGTACTTCCAAATGGGATTGACAGTGAGATTCAAGAACTGAGGGAAATTGGGATGCAAATTGTTGAAAGATGTGATGGTCTGCCCCTTGCCATTAAAAGCTTAGGAGGTGTACTTTGCACAAAAGGTAACTCCAGAGAAGATTGGCAAGCAATTCTTGGAAGCAACGTGTGGTCTATGGATGGACTACCAAAAGATATCCATCGTGCAATCTATTTGAGCTACGAGGACCTTCCACCACCTTTGAAACAGTGCTTCATCTATTGCTCCCTCTTTCCTCAAGATTTTGGGTTTTACAAATTTTCTTTAATCTATATGTGGCTAGCGGAAGGCTTTTTGCAAGATAATGATGATTTCTGGGAGTTAGGAAATGAGTATTACACTGAATTATTGCATCGCAATCTTTTGGAAGATACCAAGGCATACTATAATCAAGGAGAATGCAAAATGCATGACCTTTTGTGGTCTTTTGCCCGTCAATTAGGGAAAGATGAGAATTGTCTATTACGAGGGGGCCAAGCTTTATCTAGGTCTGACAGTTCAATGAAAGTACGAAGGCTATCAATAGAAGGAAATGAGGTAAACATTGATGTCATTAAAAAAGAAAAAGGATTGAGAACATTTATTTCTTTTGAACACAAAATTCCACTCGATGAACTGTGTAAAGCCTTTACAAACCTTCGCACCATAGATATCGGTCGGTCCAAATCCAATTTGTTAAGCCTACCTGATTCCTTGTGTGACCTTGTGCATCTAAGATACTTAGATGTGAGTAATTCAGAGTTAGCATGTATTCCAAATTCCATAGGAAATCTAAGAAATCTAGTATATTTTGGTTGCTTCTGCTGCAAAGAGTTGTCACATGTTGCACCAAGCATTGGTAATCTACGGGAACTGAGGCATCTTGATTTTCGGCATACAAAGGTAGAGGCAATCCCAACGGCATTAAATAATCTAGGAAAGCTCTCCCATCTATTTGGCTTCGTGCCATACAAAAATAGTTTGGAGGGATTTAGTAGCCTAGATGGGTTAGAATCTTTATCAAATCTCATTTGTCTTACGCTAGAGAGATTGGAGAGAGTATCTGATAGGAACATAGCAGAAAGAGCCAACCTTAGAAGCAAGAATCTGTTGCGTACCTTATACCTTAGGTACACCTCATTGGGCTCGGAAGAACAACTTTCCCAAACTAATGAGAAGACGAGAACAATAGAGGATGTTTTAAATGAGCTTTGTCCTCCAAGTTCTATACATTGTGTTACAATTGAGGGTTACTTTGGTAGATACCTTCCTAATTGGTTGAATTTGGGAGCAGCCCTTCCAAATTTGCGAGAGGTTGAAATTTGTGATTGTGCTTGCTTTGAGGTGCTGGCCATGTTAGGCCAACTCCCCAACTTGTATAGACTTCGAATAAAAGGTGCATATTCAGTCGTGAGGGTGGGAGAAGAGTTCATGCTGGGAGATATCAAAAGCAGAGATCCAGTAGTCCATACAATGAGTTGTTCTGCTATACCAGCTTTTCCCAAACTAAATGATCTAACCTTTAATGGGATGCCCAATTGGAAAGAGTGGCAGTGGAATGAGGGACAGCCGGCCATGCCGAAGTTGAAGAAATTATTTATTTCAGCTTGTCCCCAGTTGAGATCTCTTCCAGAGGGTCTTTTACTCCATGCTACTTCTTTGGAGTACCTGAAAATATATGGTGCTGATAATCTGATTACCATAGAGAATATCCCATCACTCAAAGATATTCGGGTTCTTAGAAACCCAAACTTGGTGAGGATTTCAAATTTGCCCAGCATCTTGCATATTAAAATCGAAGACTGCCCAAATCTAAGGGATGTTATGAACTGTAACTCTTTACGGACCATGGTGTTAGGTGATTATAAAATAAAATGCCTACCAGATTACTTGACGACCTTAATGACACATAAGCTGATAATTGGGTGTCATGAGAAGCTGTTCCTGAACATTGCAAACCAAAGAGAAAGTTGTTCTGAGTGGCACAAATTCAAGCACATTTCCAAGGTGAAGATTCACACAAGGGATGAATCCCTCCATGCTACCTATCAGAAGACACCATTCAGTTTCACCACCAATGCCAGCACAAGCTCAGTTCAGATGAACTGACAAGAAAAGTAGAAGCTTGATCTTGGCATATTTATTCAGGTATATTGTTCCTCTGCTTGGTCTAACTAGCTTTATCATATCATGTATTCTATTGGGATTTCTGATTCATTTGTCATATTTATAAAATGTCCATGATACTTCTATTGCATCTGGGTAGCCAATTATATGAGCTAATTTATTGTTTTTATTTCGTGCTTTATTTGATTGCAAATTCAAGAGATCTTTTGATAACCCATGGAGTATGGTACTAATAATTTAAATTGGTCTGGTCTGTTACTTGGTATGTACCATTAATACGAAGGAATCACTGCAATTTCCATACATTTGAATAAGTCTGGTCTATTACTTGTCCTTAAAAAAAGAAACTTATTTTTTTTTAAATTGTTTGTCATTCAAGAAAAACATTAATTTTCCTTACCTAACAATAGGAATAAACTCTTTAAAGGAAATGAGTATACAACCAATAATATTAGTGTACAACCAATAACACATGTTTGTTACCATAACATGTCAACCTCATTGATAGTAGTTTCAAAATTCGATAACCTTATCAAGTCAATTTAGACTGTAATTGATAGATCATGCCACATACTGGATGGATGTAATCCCAGGAAACCACTTTAATTTTGCTACGATTTATATATCTTCACCCTTGTTTTGTGTGTTGAGTTAAGCTATAAGTGAGAAATTAGGATATCTAAAGCTAGGTAGTGTAAATATAAAGTTCCATAAAAGAAACAAAAAGAGATTAAAGACTTAGAAGACTTGAGTAATTTAATTTGAAAATTTATCAGCCTAATATAATTACTGTGGAATTAAATTAATTCACAATATACAAAAAGTTCAATAACTGAAATTTCTGACCTATCTTCTGTTTGAGTTTTGTAGATTTTGCAATAAAAAGGAGTCAAAGCTTGAGAACTGCACAAGAAAAGCAGAGGTGGGGGTATCATGAAACAAACATAAATGAAATTTAATAGAAGGGCTATATATATTTCTTTCAAATGTTTGTTCTGCTTTGTTATTCCCGTTTGTAATTCTTTGGCCAGCGTTGTGCCTTCTAAATTTTTCATTTGTCATTTTCTTTGTTTTTCCTTTTTCGTATTTGTATGTGAAAATGGAGTTTTGTAGCAACTCTTAGTTGTTTTTTATTTATTTTTTCTTTTGTAAATAAACACCTTTGCAAAAATAGTGCTTGCCTGCCAGTAGAGTTATGTAAGATTTAGTTTTTCAATTATTTTCCATGCTATATATTTTGTTGTCATGTTGACTAAGGATTTACTACATATCAACTCTTTGAAAGAATTTTTGAAAAGATAATGCCGGTGATATGTGTTTTTGCAAACCCGGTATTATCTTTTCTCCGTATACCATTTTGAAGGCTTTCACATCCTCTCATACCGAAATTCAAAGTATATATCTTAGTTGCAAAGACACATGACAGCCATCTTGTTGTGTGCCGGGAAAGGAAGTCAATGACCATGACAAAAAAATGCGTCATATGGGTCTGTCCAAACTGCGAGACACACAAGAAAGCAGCATACATCGCATCAAGTTGTTAATACAGACAAGCAGGCAACAGACATACTCACAAAGGCATTGTCACGAGGCAAATTCGAGCTATTCCAAATAGCACTTGGCAACTTTGAATCAAGGGGGAGTGTTAAAATTGATTAAAGTTTTTTTTTTTTTTAGGGTAAGGTTGCAACTTGCTGTCTTACGGATTTTCATTGATAAAAGAATATTTATAGGCCCAAGTGGCCGGTTCAATTAGCAAAAAAAAAAAAAGAAGAGAGAAATTCATTTACAACTCGGTCGCCTACTATTGTTAATTTACATCTCGTCTTCAACATTTTTTACTCCATTGGTGAACTTTGCCGACAGTTTCTCTAGCCAATATCAATGTTGGCTTGGACTGTTGGAAAAATATCCTTCTGTTTCGTTCGCGCCATAAGGCCCAAGACATGCCGCCCAAGCAGTGTCCCACACAGGTGTTGTGTATTATGAGGCCTCAATTGCCATAGCTGAATGTGGTTTAATGCAGCGGGAGGTATGGGCCCAAGCTGCACTAACAGGAACAGGGTCCACCAGAGGGCCTGAGCATAAGGGCATTCCCATAGGAGATGGTCTGCAATCTCCATAATATCTCGTCCGCGTAGAGTACAGCCCGAGATGGATATGCAACCCCTCTTTAATAAAATCTCTCGTCAAAAGTTTATTTTGCAACATTACCCAAAGAAATACTTTTACCTTGGACGGGGCCTTGATCTTCCATAGTCTGGTGTAGAAGGGTAATGCGACTCCACTATTGTGTAGTGCTTTGTATGCTGATAAGGTTGAGAAAAATGTAGATGCCTCCCACCTCCAAGCATCCGTGGCCGAGGTCACCGAGACATTATACTAAATTGATCAAAGTTGCTGTCATTAGCATTTTTTAAATCAGTAGTCAGAAGTAGTGGTTTGACACTACCCCAGGCGGGCAGCCTGTGCCCGGTCCGCCCGTGCCCGAGCCCGGGTATAGGTCGGGTACACGGGTAGGGGCATAAAACGGGCAGGGTACGTCTTTTCGGGAAAAAACCCGACCATACCCGTATACCAATGTGCCCGTGCCCGTGCCCGTATACGTATACCCGTGTACTTTTTTTTTTAATTCAAAATTCAAAATTCCCCCCACCCCACAACCCTACCCGGACCCGCTGTCCCTACCCGATTTGACCATTTTTTTTTCAATTTTTTTTAAAAAAATTCAAATTTCAATTTTCAATCCCTCCAAACAAAACTCTATAAATAAACACTCATCCCTCACAAATTATCACATCTCTATCTCAATATTTTCAGAGTGAGTCTATGGTACTATGCATATTACGATTTGTTACCGTGCTACGGCTCTATATTCGAGTTTTCAAATCCTAACGGTCGATCCGAACTATTCATCTTGTTCTCCATATTAATGTGTTTCGAGACCAAATTTTACATTTTTTGAAATTTTTTTACTATTTTTTTAGATATTTAGAAAATCACTTGATCTGAAAATTCTGGACCATCCAAAAACAATGAGTTTCAATAAATCTAAAAAAATAGTAAAAAAATTTCAAAAAATGTAAAATTTGGTCTCCAAACACATATTAATATGGAGAACAAGATGAATGGTTCGGATCGACCATTAGGATTTGAAAACTCGAATATAGAGCCGTAGCACGGTAACAAATCGTAATATGCATAGTACCATAGACTCACTCATATTTTAATCTCTCATTCTCTCAACCTCAATCTCAATATTTTCATTATTCTCTAATTTTAATTTTATTATTTAAAAAATTATAGTTGTTAATTTAATTCATTTTACAAATACGCAAACGCAAACGGAATTACGAATGTATTCTTGAAGATTTTCCTGCGATATTAAAGGTTACATTTATTTCATGTTACATTAAATTTTGTTAGATTGAAATATTGAATGTTAGATTTATTTTTGTAGAGTAATTTAAATTGGATGTTACATTTAGTTTATGCTTGATTTATTGAATGTTAAGTAATTAGATTTGTTAGATTTATTGAATGTTAAGTAATTAGATTTGTTAGATTTATTTTATGTTAGGTTTGTTAGATTTGTTAGATTTATTGAATTTGTTTAGTAATATTGAGATTTATTTTGAATATGTTAGATTTTATTTTTGAAATTCGGATTTATTTTTAATATGTTACAAAAATAGGTTAGATTTATTTTTGTGAATATGTGAAGTAATTAGATTTGTTTTGAATATGTTAGATTTATTTTTCAAAATGTTGGATTTATTTTTAATAGGTTAAAAAAATTGGTTAGATTTATTTTTTTGAATATGTGAAGTAATTAGATTTGTTTTGAATATGTTAGATTTTTTTTTAAATTCGGAATTATTTTTAATAGGTTAAAAAAATAGGTTAGATTTATTTTTGTGAATATGTGAAGTAATTTGATTTATTTTGAATATGTTAGATTTTATTTTTGAAATTCGGATTTATTTTTAATAGGTTAAAAAAATGTATTAGAATTATTTTTGTGAATATGTGAAGTTATTAGATTTGTTCTGAATAGGTTAGATTTTATTTTTGAAATTCGGATTTATTTTTAATAGGTTAAAAAAATAGGTTAGATTTATTTTTGTGAATATGTGAAGTAATTAGATTTGTTTTGATTATGTTAGATTTTATTTTTCAAATTCGGATTTACTTTTAATAGGTTAAAAAAATTGGTTAGATTTATTTTTTTGAATATGTAAAGTAATTAGATTTGTTTTGAATATGTTAGATTTTTTTTTGAAATTCGGAATTATTTTTAATAAGTTAAAAAAATAGGTTAGATTTATTTTTTGAATATGTCAAGTAATTTGATTTGTTTTGAATATGTTAGATTTTATTTTTGAAATTCGGATTTATTTTTAATAGGTTAAAAAAATGTATTAGAATTATTTTTGTGAATATGTGAAGTTATTAGATTTGTTTTGAATAGGTTAGATTTTATTTTTGAAATTCAGATTTATTTTTAATAGGTTAAAAAAATAGATTAGATTTATTTTTGTGAATATGTGAAGTAATTAGATTTGTTTTGAATATGTTAGATTTTATTTTTCAACTTCGGATTTACTTTTAATAGGTTAAAAAAATAGGTTAGATTTATTTTTTTGAATATGTGAAGTTATTTGATTTGTTTTGAATATGTTAGATTTTATTTTTGAAATTCGGATTTATTTTTAATAGGTTAGAAAACGATGTTAGATTTATTTTTGTGAATATGTGAAGTAATTAGATTTGTTTTGAATAGGTTAGATTTATTTTTAATAGGTTAAAAAAATTTGTTAGATTTTTTATTTTTGAATATGTGAAGTAATTAGATTTCTTTTGAATATGTTAGATTTATTTTTTTAAATGTTGGATTTATTTTTAATAGGTTAAAAAAAATGGTTAGATTTATTTTTTGGAATATGTGAAGTAATGAGATTTGTTTTGAATATGTTAGATCTTTTTTGTGAAATTCGGAATTATTTTTAATAGGTTAAAAAAATAGGTTAGATTTATTTTTGTGAATATGTGAAGTAATTTGATTTGTTTTGAATATGTTAGATTTTATTTTTGAAATTCGAATTTATTTTTAATAGGTTAAAAAAATGTATTAGAATTATTTTTGTGAATATGTGAAGTTATTAGATTTGTTTTGAATAGGTTAGATTTTATTTTTGAAATTCAGATTTATTTTTAATAGGTTAAAACAATAGGTTAGATTTATTTTTGTGAATATGTGTTACGTTACGAAATTTTTACAATTAAATTGAAATGATTTAAAAGGAAGAACCGATAAATTGTGTTAATAAAATGGAAGTTTAAACCTTAATTAAGGTTTCCCTAAATAAGTAAGTTAATTGTGAATTGAAACCGCGTCGAAATTTCGAGATTTCGGAACCTTATGGGCTCAGTGCGGATTAGATTGACCGCAGTGCGGATCAACCTCATCCGCAGTGGCTCAGGATTTTTCTGGAATTTTGACAAAAATATGACTAAGTAGTGAGTGCGGGTGAGGGATCCGCAGTGCGGATTAGTTTAGCCGCACTCATGAATTTCTGTATTTCACTGAATTTTCCTGAAATCGACTAAGTAGTGAGTGCGGGTGAGGGATCCGCAGTGCGGATTAGTTTAGCCGCACTCATGAATTTCTGTATTGCACTGAATTTTCTTGAAATCGGCTAAGTAGTGAGTGCGGATGAGGTTGAACCGCAGTGCGGATCAGGTTCATCCGCAGTAGGCTCGGACTTTTCCTGGATTCGGCTGACAACCGACTAAGTCTCGAGTGCGGATTAGGTAACCCGCAGTGCGGATTGGCTAATCCGCATTCAGGGTAATTTTAACCCTAAAACCCAAATTAAACCTTCTCTCTCTCTCACTTCACCATTATCCCCATTTCTAAGTTATTTTCGGTTAAGAGAGAAGGAAAAGATCCCGTGAGTTTCCGTTTCTTCCAGACTCCCGATTGTTGCGAGAAATCGAGTTTGGAACCGAGAAAGCAGCCGAGGATCTCTCAGAACCCTTCTATTTGGTATTTCTTTCTCTCCTTTTTACTTTCGAAACCTCGAATTTTCTCGATTTCTCGGATTCTCGTTTTAAACCCGAGATTTGTGCTCGAATTGCTCGAGGACTAGTTCCTCTACACTTCTTACTAGTTTGTTTGTCATTCTTTTTCCCGATTTCTTCCGATTTATGAAATCTGATTTCTAGGGTTTCGTGCCAAAATTGAAAGTTGGCCTAATCGTGATTTGATTTGCTTAACCCGACCAATTAGACTTGTAATCGGTAGGGTTGCCTCCTGATCGTGAATTTTTAGAACATTTAACAGCCGATTTGAGGTTTTGACCAAATTAGGGTTAACCAAACGGTAAATTGAAATGAACCGAGAACCAAGGTAGTGAACCGGTGATTGATGGTCACCAAATGGAGAGTTGTATGGTCCCGAGGACCTAGAGGATTTTGGTAAGAAATAATGAACCGAACGAATTGATACCAAAAACATAGAAATTGAATAGGGAAGGTATAAGCCCTAGCACCACTCGATTAAACTCCTCGATCCTGAACCAATGTTAAACCTAGTATACGTATAATATAGGTGTAGGCTCGGTCGAGCAAGAACTTGCGAGACCATACGAGACGTCCGATCCTTAGCTTAAGCGGTACGCTCGTCATAATAAGGTGCGGGATTCTTGGACTTGTTTGATACTTTATTTTCAGGAATTAAACTGTTTATTCGTTTGTCATGTTGAATGATTAATTGTTGCATATTTTGGAATTCATACTGCATATTGATTCTTGCATAAATGAGAATGATTTGAATTGTTCGGTTAAGGTTAATTGGCATGTTGGTATGGTTATTAATTGTTTAGTTCTATGAATTGTGCTTGTTGTGAATGAATCTGCCAGGCCGACCTGTTTAGGTGGCTGGATAAGGTAACGGTGACCTATCCGTTGACCTGTGTTTACAAATTTGCCAGGCCGACCTGTTAAGGTGGCTGGATTCAGGTGACGCTGCTGACTTATGCGTCGATCTGTAGAATTTGCCAGACCGACCTGTTTAGGTGGCTGGATTCAGGTGACGCTGCTGACTTATGCGTCGATCTGTAGAATTTGCCAGACCGACCTGTTTAGGTGGCTGGATTCAGGTGACGCTGCTGACTTATGCGTCGATCTGTAGAATTTGCCAGACCGACCTGTTTAGGTGGCTGGATTCAGGTGACGCTGCTGAATTATGCGTCGATCTGTAGGATTTGCGAGACTGACCTATATGTGTGGCTTGAGATATATTTGCTTGAGATTTAGCAAAGTTGACCTGTATAGGTAACTTTGAGTCCGTGTGTTTGCATATGTGTCAAGTTGACCTGTATTGGTGACTTGTAACCGGACCTTAGGAAATGGTTAAGCCAAACAGCAATTGCAGATGGGTGTCCGATAAAGGGTCCAGCTTGGTTGGCCATCTGTAGGCGCTTGTAACCCTACAGATGTGGGTTTGATAACGGTTCAGCTCGAGAGAACATCTGTATTTGCTACAAGCCCTAATGAACTGCGTTAGGAATCGAGTTAAGCCAAAGTACATGTTGTGTGTTGAAATCCATATTGAAATTCCGTAAACTGTGTTTCAGGTTGATTAACTGTTGTCGAGTAGTGGCATTCTGTTATTTATGTTTTCTTATATAACTGTTGCATTGTTTATTGTTTGGGTTTCATCTTTGAATATAGAGTTTGATTGCAAGTCCAATAATTCATATGTGGCAAATTCGCACTGAGAATTTTATTCTCACCCCCACCCTCCCGGTTATTTTACAGGTACAGGTACGATTGATTCCGGAGAGGCACGCGAGTAGTGGGCCATAGTAGCTGACCATCTCAGGACCCTAGATATGTTGGTTGTATAGATATAGGGTAGGCCTCATGGTTGGTATCCGGATGCGATACTTTCGTTGTATTATTACTATCCAGACTGTGTACTCTGATTTTATATTAGAAACTTGTTTTGAATTGCGTGTTGTTTGGTTTAAATTGTGGTTAGCCTTGTAAGCATACACGGCGTTGTATGCTTACGGCGGGGGACTGTTACTACCCATGGCCGCGGGGTGTGACAATATGTGAAGTAATTAGAATTTGAAAATAATTAGAATGAGAATTTGAAAATAAAATAAAGTGACTCGTGTAAAGAAATAAATAAATACATTTGTACTTAGCCGAATAAAGATACAAATTTTCGCATGAATAATTTTTATATATAAGTTACAAATTTTATTTATTGATATACACTATTTGATATTGAACTATTCTGATTTTAAAAGTCGAATTATAAACACGTAATAATATTCGTACAACACCGTAAAAAAAAAACAGAAAGAAAAAAAAAGGGACCTGCCCGGGCTGCCCCTACCCGGACCGCCCTGCCCCTCAAGGGTACGGCGAGCAAGGGTATAAGACGGACAGGGCACGGTTTAAAAAAAAAATCCGTGATGCCCGGCCCGTGGTACCCGTCTACCCGTGATATCCGTACCGGATCCCTACCCGTGCCCATCCCCGGATATGCCCGGCCCGCCTTGCCCCTACCCGACAGCAATACTCTAGTCAGAAGCATGACGTGTGTCAATTTGTATAATTAGCATATTTCTATATTTAGTGGAGTTAATTCAGGCAGTATGTATCAATTTTAGAACATTGTGGAGGTAGTGGAGGTCTAAAGATATATTTTGTATATTAATTTTGTAAGCATGAGATGAATTGTAATAGATATATTTTGTATATTAATTTTGTAAGCATGAGATGAATTGTAATGAAAAAAACAGAGTTAATGAAATAGTTTCTGATTTTGAGCAGTTTAGAAAATCAATTATTTATTTGTGTGAATCATAAAGCTTTTTGTGTAATAATTACATGCAGTTGGTCTAACGAAGCTCTCAAAGTTTTTGGTTCATATAAACGATCTCTAAAACTTTTTAATCTTAGTAATTAATGTTTTTAAAAATAGAGGCATGATGGAGGTACTAAAATGGAAGGCATTTGAACCCTCCTCTAGTTCCATTCAGTTCTTAATTAGTTGGTTGCTTGATTAACCACTAAATTAACATTATAATATGTGACTTTAGAAATATCACAAGGAGTAACGATAACATGAATATCTATATAAATAAATCGGTCCTTTATATGACCTAATGTTTTAATGTTTCCAAAAGATAACATAATTTATGCATTTTTTTTATGAGTCTGAAACAGAGAGGAGCGGGAGATTATATATATAAACTATAAAGCAAGCGTAAATAGAAGTATAGCATGGTATTTTTTTGGAAATTCACAATTATATAATGATTAATTTTTTTTTTTTTTTGGTGAAATTACACTTTCATATTATATTTGAAATCTAGCTTTATAGAAGTGAAACTATCCAAAGAATGGGTTCAATTTCATGTTTACGATAGCCCCTAATTAATATAAAAATCCGAAAAAAGATGACAGATTAGGAAAACTGTCCACATACCTATAGAAAAAGTGGCGAATATATTAAAGCACAATATTTTCTCTGACATTTTCATAAGAGTATACCTAAAAGTTTTAGGCTAAAACCTAATAAGGCATTGACAAGGAACCACCGGTGATGCGGATTCAAATTTACCTAAAAACTGATAAGGCACTGACAAGGTACCACCGGTGAGTATTGTTTGGTAGAAATAAAAAAAAAATTCTCAGGAAAATTATTGATTGCTTTTTTCTTCAAGAAGTGCAATTTCACCAAAGAACATGCTAATGAAACCGCACCAATGTTCCGGTCTCATTCGTTTACGGATAAACCTATGGTCAATATGGGGTTTGACAACTTAAAACAAGGGATAAATCTTTGGTCCCAGGCTAAACCCAATGTAATTGTATCATTGGTGCGGTTCCATTAATTTTTCAAAGGAAGAATTTTTTTCTTTTTCCGTATAATTAAATTTGAATTTAAAAAAAAAATCACGAGAGAGTTGATTCTATAGATTAAACTGCAGATTAGATCAGGAGTCTTTCAAACTGTGTGAGATTGTTCCTTTGGAATATTTTCTAAAGAAAAGTCATGTGCACGTGGCTTTCACGCGATAAATATAATCTTAATTACGAACTTTATATTGTAGTGTAAACAATATGTTACAAACTTTATGTAGTAATTTTTTGTTGCTAGCCCCTGTGATATTTCTTAATTTCGTACTTTTAAAAAGAGAATTGTTATAATTATTTAAATTCATATATTTTCAATTGTAAATAGAGGATCGAGGGTTCCACTTACACCCTTTTTTGGTGACACCGGATTACATTCTATATTTTCAAAGTTTTCAAAGTTCAAACAGTCTATCCAAAACATTCAACATGATGGATATATTAAAATGTACTTGTACATCAATTTTTTTTTTTGAATTTATTTACTATTTATTAAGTATTTTACAAAATCGTTATTTTCAGACCATTGAATTTTTGTACCCATTTTAATAAATAGTAAAAAAAATAAAAAAAATATAAAATTTGATATGCATGCATATTTTAATATATTCATCGTGTTGAACGGTTTGAATCGACTGTTGGACTTTGAAAATATTGAGTGTAATCCAGTGTCACCAAATAGTGAACTATTTAAAAGTTCATCATTGACAATAGTGAACTATTTCCAAAAAACATATATATATCACTACTTGTAAATAATAATTATATTGAAATAAATTTATTTCAAGAATGTTCCTTAATTTCGCCATTATGATCATGGTCCCAAAATTTTTATTAATATCCAAAATATTTAATTTTTTTTTCAAATTCTACCTGCTTTTCTTTTCAGTGGAATTTCGGAAAATACCCAAACCAATGAGAATCTCACCGGTTCTATAATCTCTTTCCGGTGAGATTCGCACCAGTTTTTTGTTTTTTTGTTTTTTTTACAAAACATAAATTTTTTTTATTGTTTGTATGAAAATATTAGAAATGTTTAATATATTTCTTTGAAAATAGATAGAATACAATATAATTTGATTTATTATAAACACTGCGACCAATAACCCGAATCAATATTTTTTCGGGTAGGATTTTTCTCGACTATAAGAAATATGCTTCGAATTTGAGTTATTGATTGCGGTTTAAAAGTCACTTCTAGATAATACAAGAAATATTGTGTTCTTTCTAGTACATTTAATTTCTATAAAGTTGTATCTATTTTGAAAATTATTTTTGAATAACAATCATTAAATAATTTAAAGTTTTTGTTTTTTTCAAAAATAGATACAACTTTAGAAATTAAATGTACTAGATGAATGATAATATTTTATGTATTTACTTAGAAGTGACTTTTGAACTGGAATCAATAACTTAAAATCCAAGCATTTTTATTTTTTATTTCGAATAACACAAAGAAATATATTAACTTTTCTTACCGCCGGAAAAAGTCCGACCTGAAAAATGTTAATCCAAGTTATTTGTCGCAGTCATTCTAATAAATTAAATTATATTGTATTACATCTATTTTTAAAGAAATATATTAAACATTTCTAATATTTCAATACAAAAATTAAATAAATTAAAAAAAAACTGGGTAGAATATTTCAATACACAAAAAGATTATAGAACCGGTGAGATTATTTGAGCATTTTCCAAAATCCCGATGCAAAGTGGGTTTAATTTGTATTTTTTTAGTTTTTTTGGATATTAATAAAAATTTCGGATCATGGTCCGTTTGCTGAATTGTAAGGTTTTTTCTAGCTTTAAATTTAAGTTGACTTGAGGAGGTGACTTCATATATTCACTTTTATTAATTGTTGTCCATCTGACTTTTGGTTAATGATGAAAACAACCAAGAAAATATCTCAGATGCATGTTGATGTTTGAATGAAAATAAATTATCGATAAGGTGACTTTTGATTCGAATTTTTTTATTGACAACTTGAAAGGAAATTTTTTGTAAGATATTTTCTTCTTTCAGTTTGAATTCAACAAGTAAATTTAACAACCCAGTTGTCTTTAATACAAGAACGTTACTTTCAAAGGCTCCACGCACACAGTTCCAGTCAATACGTGTGCGGTTGATAATGAACGTATGGACATTGAGATTGAAAACAAAATAGTCATAAATGCGTGGCTGATTATTTTTCAATTATTATTACAAGTAAACATTGACTCTTTCCAAATAGTGATATATATGTGTTTATTATAATACTTTTTTGAACAGGTCATCATTTTGGAAAAAGCCTTGAACTGCAGTAATGGTGCATATATTTTGTTGGTAGAATCTAGAGAAAATATATAGTGATTACTCAGTAATTAAGGCTATTTATGAATATGATGAAGAAAACAAAAAGAAACTCGTTGCAAGTAGTACATACCTTATACAGTACTTCGGTGACAATGATACTAACCCAACTTCTCCTCCACATCAAAAGCACTGAATCTGGAAGCATCATAGCTCGGCCTGGATGCGAAGAGAGCTGTGGTGGAATTCCCATCCCTTACCCTTTCGGAATTGGCCTAAATTGCTGCCTGAATGATGCATTCAATGTCACTTGCCGCACAACTGACAACAATGGTACACCTACACCTTACCTTTCCAGTTCACCAACTGACAATAATGGTGCACCTACACCTTACCATATTTTTTTTCCGATTCTAAATATAAGCCTGTCCTTGGGTCAGGCACGTATCGGCAGCCTTGTAGCTTCCCAGTGTTATAACACCACGACAAAGAAAGAGGATTACAATACTTTGGGATATTACTTTGGTTTGTCAGTCTGGCTGAACACCGAGAAGAACAAATTTACAGTCATTGGGTGTAATACACTTGCTTATCTTGGCCTTGACTCGAGTACTAATTCCTCAGTAGGGTGCCTTTCTTCATGTGATAGCCTAGAAATCCTGAATAAGTATGGATCCTGCTCTGGAATTGGCTGTTGCCAGACAGCAATCCCCACAGAAACATCTTACATTAACGTCTGGTTTGATGAGAGGAGAAACAACTCAGAGGTGCATAACTTTAGTCGTTGCAGCTATGCTACGGTGGTCGAGGAGGCTGCGTTCATCTTCCAAACCACTTACATCACCAATGAAGAGCTGAGTGCTCTTGTGCTCCCCAAAACTAATGGTGTTCGTCAACTGGTTCGGTATCAGTCTCAATCACTGCCGGTGTTGGTCAACTGGGTCATAGAAGGCACAACATGCGACATCGCACAAACTAAAACATCCTCCTTTGCATGCAGAAGCAATCATAGTATTTGCTTGACATTAACTGATCATGGTTATCTCTGCAACTGCTCCGATGGTTATGAAGGCAATCCTTACCTTCACAGAGGCTGCCAAGGTCTTGCTCTCTTTTATTTTTATTTATATTTCTTTTGATCTCTTTTATTTTTATTTTTACTTTTTTATAATCCCTGCGGTGGCACCCACAACAGTTGCCCATCATATTAACAAAACAGATAATGTGGCATATACTAATTCTTGCAGACATCAACGAATGTGTCAACCCAAATGCATGCTCCAAGCCAGGAAAATGTCACAATTTTGAAGGAGGATATCGCTGTTCTTGTCCTTTCGGTTGGCGTAGCAATCATAACAATCCTGGTCCGGGAGAATGTGATCTCAACGTGGCACTAGTTACAGGTTTGTTATTACCTTCTCAAGATACATAACTTATAACTTCCATGAATTTTTGGATGTTGTTACAAGTATAGAAATAGAGAGAGAAGGGATTGTTTTTAATACAAGTACTCCGTCAAACTAAATATCGGCTACTTGGCTCGACGCCGCAAAAATTCAATCGTACCTATACAATTTTCTTAAAAAAATACTCACCCAAATCCCATTAACCCCTACCTCAATTGTTTTGTTGAATGCAAATGGGACAATTTGATAAGAATCGACGGACTCAAACAGGTAGATTTTTTTTATATTAATGTATTTTAAATAAAACCAATAGAACAAAACCAACGCCACTGGTACATTTTTCTCATTTATTCCCCAGCGAGCCCCCACAGTTCCAAATATTATCGAATCAACAATTGTCGTTTTCTCAATTGTCACAATAAATGTTAGAAGTTCCAGAAGTCAATCGTTGATTCGACAAATTGCTGTTATAAATACTACCTCTTAATTCTCACACAATCTGTCGGATCTGGTCAAATCATGGCATGTTAACTCGATCCGTAATGTACATCCATTTAATTTAAACCATTTTTTTATTGGAGTACTGTCAATAAAATACTTATACCCATTTATCATATGTATTTATCGTATTCAATAAAACGGGTATGAATAAGGGTACAAATAAGAACAACTTTATATCCTTATAATGTGTAATGTAATGTACTACATGATAAATTTTTTGGTTGGTGTAATTATATAGGGACAAACTAATTAACCCCCCCCCCCCCTTCTGCCAAACTCAATCCTCGTTCCGAAACTATCTTAGCGTTATGCCCATTCCTTTAAAGCTATATCTACAATCTTTTAAAGTACTACTTTAAACATAAAATCTAACTAGTTCAACTTATAAATATTTTATCTCACAATTTGTCTGCAAACCAACAAAAAAATATTTCTTTCACCCACTTTTTTTTTCCTCCAATAATTCTCATCTAGTTTTCCAACGATCTATGATAAATTTTCAAACTAAATTTCTCTTTCAAATTAGATCAATGATGTTGTTTTGAGTATATTTGTGACGTTGTTTTATTTTTTTATAGTAAAAATCCGTAGGAACTTTAAATTTTGTTTCTCAAGCCTTTAAATCTATGTATACAGCCATTTAAAGTATCAGTGTTAAGCCTTTAAATCTTGCATTAAAAAAAAATTATAGTCAAGTCTTTAAATATTTTGTTTCTCAAGCCTTTAAACATTTGTCTACAACTCTTTAAACTACTCATGCCAAGTCTTTAAACCTTACATGTAACTTATCAACATTTTTTGACAATAAAAGTCCGTAGGCACTTTAAAATTTATTTCTCAAGCCGTTAAATATCTGTCTATAACTCTTTTTAGTATCAAGCCTTTAAGCCATATATGTAACTTATCAATAGTTTTTTGCAGTACAAGCCCGTAGGCACTTTAAATTTGGTTTCTCGAACCTTTAAACCTTTCTCTACTACCATTTAAAGTATGCATGTCAAACATTTAAATCGTACATGTAAGTATATTCCTTATCAATTTTGTTTACAGTAAAATTTTATAGGAACTTTAAATTTTGTTTGTCAAGTTTTTAAATATATGTCTACAACTCTTTAAAGTACTTGTGTCAAGCCTTTTAACCTTGCCAGTAACTTATCAAAGTGCAGTATGTATACATAGCAAAATGAGCCTTTAAACCTTTGTGTGCAAGCCTTTAAAACTAGCATATCAAGTTTTTCTGCATAACATATCTCCAGAAAAAAAAAATAGCGACACTAATATAACTCCAAAGTATAAGATTTTCATAGTTTTAGACTCACAAAATTCATCACAGGTTGTCGGGATAATGGACGATAATGATCGGAAGAAAAAAGGGGAGTCGTTGAAAGCTTGGGGGACAAAACATTTTCTCAATTATGTAATTCGTGCTATTATAACTATTGATTATAAAACTTGATTGATAACTACCGCTGTCTACCCTAGCTGTTATATAAGTGAGCTGCTAGAATTATTGTTATATAATGTTGTAATTTTCAATGATAATTGCGAAAATTTACTTGCCAAACTTCAACTTCTATTATTACAAAAAGATCTAATTAAAAATTATTCGACAATATTAATTTTGATATTTACTGGTTTGCTATTTATAAAATAAAAATTGCGGAATTAAATATTTTTAATGTACAAATAACTAAGCATGTCTGCTCTTATGAATATTTCATACAAAAAATATAATTTATATATCTGTTTTATAATAAAAGAACATTAATTATCAAAATTAAACTGTAACAAAATTATATTTTATTATTGTGTAATATATAATGTTATGAGCGAGTTAATTTATAGCACCATCGATGGAAAAATACCATACACTATCAGAATCTATTTTATATTTTATTAAGGTGGATATGATAGCTTAAAAGTGTGGGTATTCATGAGGGTAATAGTTCTCTAGGAGCAATAATTATAACATATATACCACAAGGTATGACATTGACCAGAAATGAAGTTAGATACATATATAAGTACGTATTAACTAGGAGCAATAATTATAAATATTCCTACAGAAGATTAAAGCAAGTTTGCACTAAATAATGTAGGAACTGCTGCCGGTATTGCTGCTTTAATATTTCTTGGGGTTGCCATATACTTGGCTATGGAGGCCATGGCACCGTCTACAAAGGAACTCTAAGAGATCAAACAGTTGCCATTAAAAAGTGTAAGATAGTCGACGAGAGCAAGAAGAAAGAATTCGGTAAAGAGATGCTAATTCTCTCTCAAATTAACCACAAAAACATTGTTAAAATCCTAGGCTGTTGTCTAGAGGTCGAGGTTCCTATGCTAGTATACGAGTTTATCCCAAATGGTACCCTGTCTCACTATATACACGGTAAAAAGCAAGGATCACGCATTTCTCTCCCAACCCGTCTACGGATTGCACATGAATTAGCAGAAGCACTTGCCTACTTGCACAGTTCAGCATCTCCTCCGATTTTCCATGGAGATGTGAAGTCTGCAAATATTCTCTTGGACCAAAATTATATGGCAAAGGTGTCAGATTTTGGAGCCTCAATACTTGTTCCGACAGATGAAGCACAATGTGTCACTCTTGTGCAAGGAACATTTGGGTACCTTGATCCAGAATACGTGCAATCTTGCAAACTGACAGACAAGAGTGATGTGTACAGCTTCGGTGTAGTTTTTCTGGAGCTTCTAACCAGCAAGCCGGTAGTTAATTTTGATGCACCAGAAGATGAGATGAGTCTTTCGTCTCGCTTCCTCTCTGCTATGGAAGAGAACAAAATACAAGAGCTTCTAGATGATGAAATTAAAAATGAAGATGATATGGAATTAATCATGGAGGTTGCTGAACTGGCTAAGAAATGTCTAAGTATGAAGGGGGAAGAGCGACCTACGATGGAAGACGTAGCTGAAGAACTTCTTCGAGTAAACAAGTTTATGCAGCATCCTTGGAGACAAGAGCACGATCCTGAAGAAACAGAGACCCTGCTCACTGAACGATCCCAACATTCAATAGAGATTGAGCTTATGAGCAATTATTTTAATACAGATAATGAAGCGGAGCAGAGCATTGCCATCGGTCATTAATTACCATCATCTCTTTTCCTATTTATGTCGGTTGTATATTTTATTTTCTCATCATTATCACCTTTCTCATTATGTAGCCATTTTGGTTTCCTACATTGTATTGTATTGTATTAGATTGTGGGAAATGCTCTCTTGTATTGTATTGTATTGTATTGTATTGTATTGTATTGTATTGTATTATGTTGTAATTTACGATTTTCTTAGTACTTCAGTTTGTATAATTCCGTCAGCTTCCTTCTAATGTATAATAGTATTGGGTTCCAAGATATGTAACTGGATATAAAATTAGTCCTACTCCTAATAAAGACTAATTCTACGATAATATGATATTGTGATATTGTAATTAACTTGTTTGTGACCCTTGCACAAAATTATCCCTGAACAAGAAAATATCAAATTTCAAGGCCTTAGTGGACTAGTAGTGTTATTATTCAGGGATCGATATTATTGAAAGGGATGGATACAAAAGAGTAGAGCGGTTTGCATTCTAGGAGCAGAAATGGGAACACCGTAAATCATACTACACCTTGTGAGAATGGACAACCTTTATCAGATAGTAATTACCACCATATGTTGTGTGCTCAACAAACAACCATCAATCGGTCAGATGGGATTGATTACATAGACTCAACTGCAATTGTACAGTCTATATACCTCTGTATCCACCAGGAGACGATTAATAATACCATATACCTCTGCATCCAGCTACATGAATGACATAAGGACGATGTTGTATGTAAATTATTTCTCAATTTTGTGTTAAACACTGGTGTCTAAGACTTAAAGTGATCCGTTGAAATACCTTGTCTACTCTTTGTTCGTCTTAGAGAGAGAACAGAGAGAGTAATGTTTGGATGAAGAACGAAATAAGAAAGCAACAAGGTGGTTGACCTAAGATTTCCACACCAAAGGTAACAGTACCAGAGGCAACTGTATCGTACCAAGCTGACATGGTACAACACTAATGAGGTTTCTTTTTTTGCAGTATGGGCATAATTCGAAGCATACCTAAGTTGGTAATGAACATTTCTGGTTCTGACTCAATTTGCTAAAAAACACAATAACAATTTTTAAAACGAGACAATAACAATTTACTTCGTGCTGATATTTTCCTATAGCATAAATAAATAATAAAAATAAATACGTTTTTAAATTGTAAATTTTTTAGATGTAGCACTACTTTTACAGTCTGGGTCAATTCTGAAGCCATTTCAAAGTACGACAAGTCCCCTTTAATGAGCTTCCAAATTAAGCAACTTTCAGTACTGATATTTTTTTTGGATTTGTGAGAGCAGTACTGGCGTTTTTTTTTTTGAGAGAGAAAGATAAAAGTTTTAATTTTTTTAAATTTTAATTTGTAAAGTATTTACCCGTGCTGCAAAACTGAAAGTTGTTTTTCAATTTTATAGCTGAAAACAATCATATGCATTTAGTCTTGTTAGGTGAAGACCACATCTCTTTGTACAAGTTTTAAAGGAAAAAGTCGCATGTGCCATTATTATATCCTAAAAATTAAATAGTGCATATATCCTAAAAAATCCCAGTGGCACTTGAACTGCAAATTAATTATATGCCATTATTATTATTATTATTGGTTATATATGTTCATGTTGCACGATAGCAAAATGAAATATACAACTTCTGCTTGCTAATATTTTATATATGTTTTAAAATACACAATAACTGTTGAATATTTGATAATTAGATTTTGTTTTTCAATAATAATATGTCTAAGATTATCAATGAGTATATTCTTATAATTATCGTAAAAAAGAATTACCATAATTTATAATAATATTAATAATAATAAGTTAATGGAGTAATAAGTTCATCTTAAAATATTTTCCTCTCTCAATTTAAAATCGAAAGGGAAATTAGTTGCCAAGTATGGATCATTGACTAAGGATTTTTCTTTGATTTGACGCGGAAACATTATTTATTTTTATTTTTATTAAAGATCTCCGGGACTATCATCAGGGTTCTTTTAAAGAGAAATTTAGATATATATCCATCATAACTTGTTCAATTAGATATTTCCCCATTAAAACTTTAAAATTAGTTATTTCCCCATCTAAATAGAACTATATTATAAATATACCCATATCTCAATTAAATCAACTAAAAATAATAATTAATAATATTAAAAAAAATAAAAAGGCAGTTATGCCCATCCCTCATCCCTTTCCAAATATGTCATGATGCTAGAGCTTTTTTTGCAAATTTGATAGTAGCTCAGATTTTACTATCCATTTTCTTCTTTTATGTATCTTACATGACAAGAAATTCTTGTAAATTGTTAGTCATGCTATGCATTTAATTTGTGAACTTGAAATTGATCGCAAGGATCTATTTTCTTATTTTGAAATTACCGAATGTAATGCACTAAGACATCTAACATTGATTGAGTTTTTGTAAACTTAGCTGCTATTTAGTTTTCTGTTTATACAACTTTTTCATATATTGCACAATTATGTGAGATGTTATTTTGCTTAAATACTCTGAGATATGTTGTTATTTAAGCTCTGATTATCATATCTGATAATAACTACATTAGTAATTTATCCTGTGCCAAATCATGTCATGTGAAATTAGATGCCAAAATTTTTCCAATTACAATAACTTTTTAAAGTTTTATCAAAATTGAGGAGCATTGATCCATTCAATATCAGTCTCCCACATGCCATGGACCTAAGGAAAAATGTGGAGTTCGAGTTAGATTTTTAATCTATACCTTAGCTAACATTAAATTTTTCAAAAGTATTTCCTAACCAGTAAATCTACAAATAAAAAAACAACGGATGTACTACATAATGAATTGTATTAGAGCTCCAAAACCTGACTTCTCCATTTTCTGGTACATTTTTAGTTCTAATTCACAGCAATTTTGATCAGTCTAATACCAAAAATGAAAAATTGCAAAATAATTCAGGAAAAAAAAAAAAACGCAACTTACAGAGATATACAGTCAAAAGATATTTCAGCAAAAAACGAAAAGGTCATGAACCAAAATCCTAGGTTAGAAGAGTTTCATAAATGCACCAACAAATGGATCATAAAATGCGGTAATAAGGTCTATGGCTGAGGCCTGGAATCAAGCATAAAAGGCCCCAATACCTGCTTGAAGCTTGGTCTTGGCCTTGACGCTGATCAGAGTTTCATCACAAGAGAGGATCACTGCTCTCACCCTCGAGGATTCCTCCAACTCGTCTGGAGGAGGAACTGCATCTCCAATAGAGGGACGAAAAAGGAGGGAAAGAGAGAGACAGTACTTGGTGTCAAAACAGATTGAGAGGGAAGGGATGAGGTATGGGTATAACTGCCTTTTTATTTTTTTAATTGATTTAATTAAGAAATGGGTATATTTATAATATAGTTCTAATTAGATGGGAAATAATTAATTTTAAAGTTTTGATGGGAAAATATCTAATTGAACAAGTTATGATGGGTATATATCTAAATTTCTCTTTTCTGAATTGATGTTTACCTACCATACAAATTTTTTATGCCTATTTTGATTTGCAACATACACGTACCTTACCAGGTTTATTAAATATAGATTTTTATAATGGACAGACTAGTTCGTTTGCCTTTCAATTACGATTAATAATATTTATGGAAAAAGGTTTTGGATACTTGGCCTTTGTAGTTCTAGCCAGTCGAGGTCAAATTAACAAATTGAGATTTTAATAAATTTAATTTATCGTAATAAGAACTAACCCAGATCTGAAAAATTAGAATATATATATATATATATATATATATAGAGAGAGAGAGAGAGAGAGAGAGTAAAGCTATCATGCTTTCCAAACTAAAGTGAGTGTTTTTATTTGTACTCATATCTCTAGTTTCGAAGTCCAAATAGCTGATCCAAACCGTTAGATGTTTAATCTATATTAAAATGTGCTTGGAGACAAAATTTTATATTTTTTTGGAATTTTTTTTACTATTTATTAAGATGGTTTGAAAATCGCTGTTTTTATTAAAATTCTGCACCATTAAAAGAGTATATGCTTTAATCTTAATATCATAATTTAAAATTGGTAGAAGCTTGTAGTACTAGATACATTAAAAAAAAAAAAATAGTCAGTGTAATGCAAAGCAGAAGGTGAATAATGAGGAGATAATTAAGAAGAACATTCATTATTTAGAAATTTGGAGGATACTATATATATTCAAATATTTGTAATTTTTGTGATTGAAAAATAATCTGAATGCATGTACCACAACATTTCTCAATCTATTAGTAGAAGTTAGAAGTACAGTTGAATTATTATTAAGAAAACAAGGTTATTTATACTTTTTATTAAACATGGGTTCAACGCATGCATGTGCTTATACACACAACGAAATTACCACGGCGTGGGGCTTAATTAAGGTTTAGGGTACTAAACTTAGCCATTGGAAAAAGTTTCTCGAATTATAATCCAACTGGAGTAGAACTAGGGTGTTCTTAAGCTCACCAAAGTGTTCGGTGAACTTTAACTTCAAAACTCATCAAATCGGTTTAAAATGACGAATTCAAACCGTTGAAATCTGTCTACCTTACGATTGATGCGTCTACATGTGAAAATTTTAAATATTCAAATTAATTTAGTATAAAGTCAAACAGTTTAAAAACATTCAAAAAATAAATGCAGTAAAATTAAATTATTAATTTTCTAATTTTGACAAACGATACGAAAATATAGTCATAGTTTCATTGTACTAAACTGACTAGTAACAGTGAATTGGGTGACACGTGTTGTAAACAATAGCTAGCAACAGTGAATTAAAATTGTAGCGCACTAAAGTAATATGTTGAAGATTCCCTCTAATAAAGTGAAATTACGTACTGGAGTTCATCTTTATCGCAATGTATATTTTTGATTCCATTTAAATTGAATACAATACTCTGAATCACTTAGCCGTTGGACCATTAAATATTATAAACTACGTTTTCAATTAATTCTCAGAACACACAGACACACTTGTTAAAGATATATTCATTAAGGGAAAGGGGAGGTAGCACAATTGACTAGAAAAATGTGCTAGAGTTGTTGTACCTAAAGGTCGAGAGTTCGATTCCTCCTCACGACTTTGCAGAGGCGCCTCTGCGAAGGTCTAAAAAAAAAAGATATATTCATTAAAATTATTGAAGCGGGTAGTTGTAGATTCATTAAAAGAGATGAAGAAAAATATATATTTAGAAATTTAGAAGAGATTATTAGGATTTTTTGTAATTTTTGTGATTGAAAAAAAAAATTAAATGCATGCTTGTTTGCCAACATTTCTCAATCTATGCTTTTAACTTGGGATCTATCGATGCATGCATTAATTTGTATGAACACGGTGAATTTAATATGTTTTCAGGTATTGACCCCCCGGCCAAGTCCAACGGTATACTAAATTAATATGTTTGTATGAACACGGTGAATTTAATATGTTTGTATGCATTAATTTGTATGAACACGGTGAATTTAATATATTTGTATGAACAAAGGTAAATTAATTTATTAACTTTCTAATTTTGACCGATTGACTTTATACTAAATTAATTCGAATGTTTATAATTTTCACATGTAGACGCATCACTCGTAAGGTAGGCGGGTTTCAATGATTCGGATTCATCATTTGAAACTGATTTAATGGGTTTTGAAGTTAAGCTCACCAAACACTTTCGTGAGCTTAAGAACACCCTAGTTCTACTCTCAGATTCCGTACTAATTGTGCAACCTCTTTCGACTTCAATAAAATAATATCAAAAAGCTCAAAATCACTCTACACTAATTGTGCAACTTTGTACTAAATTGAAATTCGTTCATGATACCACGGTTTCAAAATAAAATATGGTTGCATACAAAAAATTAACAAATGGTAAATAATATGGTGTTAATTTAACAAATTGCAAAATAAAGTGTGCAACACTAAAGTACTAAACACAAAACAATATTTTACGTGGATCAATGGTAATTAAATGTCTAACAATTTGTACCGGTTTTCTTTAAAAAAAACCAGGTGGAGAATAATCTTATATTTTTTCATTGGTTATATACTGAAAACCAATGGTGAATGTGCTATATTCACCATCGGATCTATCGATGCATGCATTAATTTGGATGAACACGGTGAATTTAATATGTTTTCAGGTATTGACCCCCCGGCCAAGTCCCCAAGTCTTGGTCTTTACCGTGAGAACTTAGCGTTTAATAAATTAATTAGCCTAGTCAGAATCTAGGGGTGGCAACGAGCTGTTAAAGAGCGAGCTAGGTCACACTCGTACTCGGTTTGTTGGTGTATCAAACTGAGCGAGCGAGTTTGGATTTTAGGTCCCGAGCTAAAACTATTGCTCAAGACCGACTCGTAGCTTGTCTGAGCGAGCCGAGCTAGCTCATTACTAGCTTGACAGATTTATAAATTTGTATATTTGATTTCCTGCTATATCTTAAATTTTCATAACACATCTTATCAATTATGGCTAAAATAAAATAATATTTATATGACTAATTACTGAAGAATACTCTTAACTCAATTGTAATTAACCAAATCAACTACTATAAATTAAGTTTATAGCTAAATTCATACATACAAATATATCAAAATTCTTAATTCATACAAACATATTCACTGAATAAATTCATGCATACCAAATCAAATAAATTCATACAAATTAACTTAATTGCTTATATAATTAATTCACACATATGGATGTTATAGCCAGTGTTATGGTAATTTTTGAATGTTTTTTGACCGCTTAACTTTATACTAAATTAATTCGAATGTTTAAAATTTTCACATGTAGACGCATCACTCATAAGATAGGTAGATTTCAACGGTTCGGATTCGTTATTTGAAACCGATTTGATGGATTTTGGAGGTAAGCTCACCAAACACTTTGGTGAGCTTAAGAACACCCTAGTTCTACTCCTGCTTTTAGCTCATACCTAACTTGCACCAATTAATTAATGCGAAACAAATATTCTCTTTTCTGGTAAAGAAAAAAAAAAGCAATTGCAAACCACCTATCATCTATTATAATTGAAAATAAAGTTTATTTGTTTATGCAAATATGGGGTCACTTTCCAGCCAAGAAGGTTCATACCGCATTTTGAAATGTGGAAACATATATTGTGGCTTTTTGAATTCATAGAACCGTGCAGGACAACTGGTTTGGGTCAAGTCCTCCCCTTTTAATTTTAATTTTCTATTTATTTGCGGTTGTTATAGTGGCAGAAGATATAATTATGTGATAAAATTTTCAATAGTCAATTAATAGTATATATCTGGAGGGTTCCACTTCTCGTCTCTAGTGTTGGACTTGCTTCCGTGAAAGTTCAAAGTCCCCGATCTCTCTACCTCTCTAGATCTCTCTCTCTCTCTCTCTTAATATCATATTTTGGAAATTATAAAAGCCGGTAGTACTAGATTCCTTAAAAAATATAAAATAGTGAGTCAAATGGAAAACACGAGGTGAATAATATTGAGATGAAGAAAAATATATTCATAGAAATGCAGAGGAGAATATTCGGTCGGATATTTGTCATAATTGTGAATGCTTGTAAACCAACATTTCGCAATCTATTAGTTGAAGTATATATTAAGTATTTATATTGGGACTATTATTTAGAATTTTTTTATCTTATTAAACATGGGAACGATGGATGCATGTGTATGAACACAAACAAAATACGGCCGGAGAGAGGGGTGGGTGGGTGGTGGTGGTGGTGGTGGTGGGGTGTGGGGGGGGGGGGGGGGGGGGGGGGGGATGGGGGATGGTTTGATCAACAAGTCCTGGTCTTCGTTGGGAGGACTTAGCCTATATTTTATTAAATAATAGGACTGATGATTATTATTTTTATATATTTGACGATCGAGTAAGGTTGAAATGCCTCATGTCTTGCATGCCTCAATTGCTTCTAACATCTTTATCTCCGTTTTCATAATACAAATAGTCAATTTAAACAACTCAATATAATATTCATATTAAAATATGCTGGGAGTAGGGGTGTAAATGGAGCCGGATTATCCGACGGATATCCGCTCCGAATCCGCTTATAATCCGAATCCGAATTAAACGGATCCGGATACTTTTGGATACGGATCCGAATAATTATCAAATATCCACAGAATATCCGGATTCGGATACGAATACGGATAGTAAGTATAAAACGGAGCGGATATCCGAATCATCCAGAACATGATCGGACCCGCTAAGAACCCCATTTGATGAGGCGGACCTGGACCCTCTAGGCGAACCCATTTGCTGAGGCGGACCCGCTAGGAGGACCTTCAGCGCTAAAATAAGTTGCTTGAGCTGGGATTCAAACCTTTGTCCTCTAGTATCAAGGCTTAACATCAAACCACCACACCACTTTAACTTTTGTTACCATTCTTTTATTTTATATATATAATGTATCAATAGATCATCTCTTATCTCTTCAACATTATAATTAATATTTATATTTATTGTTTTAATTAATATTTATATCTTAGAAGTTAATATATCTTAATTATCCGACCATTATTCGTTTTATATCCGTATTCGAATCCGTATCCGTGGACTATCCGTTACCGTATCCGTATCCGTTTAAGGCGGATTTTGTTTTGAATTGTGACATCTGTTTACTATCCGTATCCGTATTCGTATCTACTCATTATCCGACGGATGCAGATATGGTATTAGCATTATCCGCTCCGTTTTCACCCCTAGTTGGGAAACAAAACTTTTTTTAAATAAGTACAAAATTCATACTTGAGAAGTCAATTGTTCTTACAACAATAAAAGAAGACAGAAACAACGATGTGACCTTGCACGATCAATTTTTTTTTGTCCCATAACTATGAATAATTAATTACTATTTGGTTAGCAACATCCAAATCTAAATAATTACAAATCAGACAGACCTAATATTACATTAGCACTTCCAAGGAAAATACAGAATAGTACCAGAGATCTTGCCAAAATTATATTTTTGGTCCTAAAAGAAAATTATGCAATATCAGAATCTTAATCGAATAGTGCCAAGTGCAGCTCAATTGTTCTAACAAAAACTATTAATTTAGCAAATATATAAAGGTAAACTATTAATTTAGCAAATATATAAAGGTGGCATGAAGGTTGGACATGTCGACGCCATCACGTACTATTAATTGACTATTGAAAATTTTATCACATAATTATATCTTCTGCCACTGTAACAACTGCAAATAAATAGAAAATTAAAATTAAAAGGGGAGGACTTGACCCAAACCAGTTGTCCTCCACGGTTCTATGAATTCAAAAAACCACAATATATGTTTCCACAATTCAAAATGCGGTATGAACCTTCTTGGCTGGAAAGTGACCCCAAATTTGCATAAACAAATAAACTTTATTTTCAATTATAATGGATGATAGGTGGTTTGCAATTGCTTTTTTTTTTACCAGGAAAGAGAATATTTGTTTCGCATTAATTAATTGGTGCAAGTTAGGTATGAGCTAAAAGCAGATTCCATTCTAATTGTGCAACCTCTTTCCACTTCAATAAAAAAATATCAAAAGCTCAAAATCACTCTACACTAATTGTGCAACTTTTGTTTTCCAATTTATAAAATAGTAAAGAAAAGAGAGAGAGAGAGATGCAATTGGGATATTTCCCATTTCAAACAAAGTAACACCGGTTATTTATTTTTTATTTTTTGAAAAAGGAATGACAGAGGCTGCCATTGTTTTATTGATATGTTCATGCATCGTACATGTAGGTTGTGACACCCAGTAACACCGGTTATTAAATTAAAACCGGAGCATATAATTTTATGACGCTATCTTTTTTTATATATAAACCGATGAACAATATTAATAAATTTTGAAAATTGAAATTCGTTCATTTTACCATGGTTTCAAACTAAAATATGTTTGCATAAAAAAAATTAACATCAAACATATTAATAATCGTCAAACGCCATAAACTATACAAATATATTAATAATATCAAACTAAAATAAAACATCAAACACTGGATGAGGTGATCATGCAAACTGGAGATAATCGTCAGATCAAATTTTATCTAGAAACGAGTTGTGTCATTATATTCTCTCTGAGTATTGAATGTTCTCACCTACTGCCCTCCATTATTGTACTTTTTGATTATTTAAGTTGCAACTTGGGTACATTTTCTAAAAGATGCGCAACTTGTACTTCTAAATAAGAAATCTGACTCATATTGTTTCTATAGAATGTGCTCATAATTGTCTAAGATATATGGTGACAGGTGCCTAATATATTTATTTATAGTGTTTTGATATGAATTATTGGATTTATTATTTGTGCAATTTATCTTTTTTCTCGAATTAAGTAACGGGTGAAGTTTATTTTTCTCAGATCTCAAAGAGAGAGAGAGAGAGATGGGGGTCTACGAGTAGGTCCAAATATTATGAAAAATGTTGGTTCCATAGTATGTCTTCTCAGAACTGAAGTTATATAAATATACATGTATATGAAGCAAAATCTAAAAATATTTATACAAGAAAAAAAAGCAATTTTGTGCTATATATATTGTAGGAACTGCTGCTGGTATTGTTGCTCTATTATTTATTGGGATTGTACATGTTATATATGTGCTTCTGGAGAGAAGAAACCTTTCAAAAGTTATACATTATTAATGTTCATACAAAGAAACTTTTTTAATTGCCACTAGATTAAAGATTGGTTCTTTGTAAGACTGTTAAGTTTCATGGCAATGAAACGGGCTTTTTAGCCTTTTTTTAAAAAAAAAAAAAAAAAAAATCAAAGATTGATTCTTCAAGACACGAATGTTGTATAACATTTTGTAAAGATTCCATAGAACTTTGAATTATATTACTTGGAGTTCCTATAAAGAAGTAATAGCCAAAATACAATAAGGTGTCAATGACTATTATTTAGACGGTGTCAAAGACTATGCTTTACTATCTTAACATCATATTTTGGAAATTATAAAAGCGCCTGCAGTGCTAGATTCATTAAAAATAATTAAAAAATAGTAAGTCTAATGAAAAACACAAGGCGAATATTGGAGAGATGAAGAAGAACATATATTTAGCAATGCAGAGGAGAATATTCGGATATTTGTCATAATTGTGAATGAAAAAATAAATCTGAATTAATGCTTCTAAGCCAACATTTCTCAATCTATTAATAGAAGTACAAAATAAGATTTATAGTTGAACTATTATTTAGAAAACAAGCTTATTTTTATTTTTATTAAACATGGTGACCTAGAAGTCTCCAAATATTTGTCTTTGCTGGGAGGATAGGGTTCTGGCGTTTTTAATTTTGAAAGCGGGCCTCTTTAGTAATTAAAATGTAATAGCATTTCATAGGTTATGCGACCATTGTTGGCGCTGGGCCCAATGTAAATGCTCTTTTTTATAAATATGTCTTTTAGTGGATCTTTTCCACTAAACTTAAAAAAAATAAAAAATAGGATCATGTAGATTTGCCTAGTCAGAATCCATTGAAAAAGTTATATTCCCCATTTTTTTAAAAGAAAGATGAAGATTAAGCTTTCAAATGATCCATTAATCAAGACATCACAAGTGTAAAAAAATAAAAGATAAGAAGATAAGATAAGAATAAAATAGTATTACATTTTAAATTTTCATGGTATTCAACTTACTATATATATATCCGTTCGGACTGACCTGTGTGTAGAGACTAGCAATAGGGAGTAAAAGTTGAGGGGCACTAAATAATGGACTCATTTAATTAATCAATTATCAATGTTATTTGTGCTTTGAAACTGATCAAATGGATCAAATATCATATGGATCATCAAGTTGGAACCTTTCATCAATGTCAACATTTGTTTCTGGCAGTTTTGATTAAACTATAGATACATTAAAAAAAAAAGGGAAAATTGGTTGTTTGCCACTCTAAAACCTTCAAATTGTAAATATGTCATTCCGAAATTTGAAATTGTAAAAATGTCACTCCAAATATTTAATGACTAAAATGTCCTCCCTTCTTCTCCTGCCATGGCTAGTGTAATTTGAATGAATATACATGGTATATATAATTTGAAATGCAATGCTGGTGTTTGACGAAATGCCTCAGCGGAATTTGGCTAGTTACACCTCTTTAATTTCGGGATATTGCTTCAATGGATTGTTTGAATCAGCCATTCAAGTTTTTCATCAAATGATGCAAAGTAAAATACAGCCAAATGAACATACTTTAACTAGTGTATACTGCATGTGGGTCCCACCTAGGCAAACAACTACATAGTTTCATGATAAAATTTGGAACTAGTGACAGTGTCTACTGTGGTTCTGCCTTAATCGATTTTTACTAGAGAAATAACTAGCATGAAATGGCTGCAAAGGTTTTTCAAAATCTAAGGAGAGAAATGTAGTCACGTACTTGGTGTTCTATAATATCTTCATGCATTAGAGGTGACCGAAGGGAGGGTACTCGCATCCTAAAAAAAAAAAATCAGCCATGGCAGAAGAAGAGGAGGAGGCAGGAGAAGAAGGGAGGGTATTTTAGTCATTAATTATTTGGAGTGACAAAATTACAAATTAATGAAGTTTTGAGTGGCATTTTTACAATTTCAAATTTCGAGATGGCATTTTTACAATTTGAAGGTTTTGGAGTGGCAAATAACCAATTTTCCCTAGGTATTAAAAAGTTGGAATTTAGAATGATAAATATAAAAATTCAATGATTTTAGACAGAACTGTTTTGTGAACAATTCATTTATCAACTTCTAAATTTATGAATAATTTAGAAAAGTTTTGAGGCCATCACCGGAATATATTAATTATGTAAAGTTTATTCAAGCAGGTCGAGCATCTCCAATCTAGCAATTGAAATTAATTGCTAAATAACAATTATAGAAATTTTAGAAATTAAGCAATCAACTACTACATTGCTACAATCAACCAAACAATTGAGAATTAAGTACTTGACCAATAAGAATTAAACATTTGGCCAATTCATCTTTAGAAAAAAGATTTCTTATTAAATAATTCTTTTTAATAATTGCTAAATAAGCAATAGCCATACAACCCAGCAATTACAAAAACAATTGACACATCAGCATAAGCAATCCATAAGCAATCACCATCGGAGATGCTCTTAGAATCCTTGAGGACATGTTAATAAACCTTCTTATCAACTTTACAATTTGAAAGCTACACGATCCAAATCAGATGCAATTTGTGATTTAGTGAGTTTTCAAGAAAGTTTTTTAGCTTTTTTTGTTTTGAGTAAAGGTTGGAAGTCAAGCCACCCAACTATTTAATAACCTTGTAATACAACAAAGAATTTATCCCATCTGGATTTTGAACTCGTGACCTCTCATATAGAGACCATGTGCCTTTGCCAATAGACCAAAGGCTAGTTCTTAATTATTTTTATTTTTTTTAGCTTTTAGTTCATTCTTTGTTCTTAATTAGATCTTTTCTAGCCTTAATTCATGTTCTAAGGAAGCTTGCTATATAATGAAAGACATGTGTAAAAGAAAATAAAGAAATGCTTGCTATTATTCAGCACTGTCCAAGAATCAATGAAACACAAATTTCATTAAACGATCGAGAGTACGTACCAGGGTAACATAGCATATTAATAACAATTATAAATAAGAAAATACTAATTATATAATATTAATATATTATAATATTATTATAATAATTATTTAATAAATTGTAAATATAGGATATTAATTTTATAATTATATATTAATAATAATTATTAATAATAATTATATAATATTAATATATTAATAATAACTATAAAATATTATAACATTATTATAATCATTATTTAATATATTAACAATATAACATATTAATTATATAACATAATAATTATATAATTATATAATTACGTATTTATAATAATTATTAATAAAAAGGTATTAATTATATAATATTATTATAATAATTATTTAATATATTAACAATATAAGATATTAATTATATAATTATATATTAATAATAATATACTAATTATATACAAATAAAATATTATTATAATCTTTCAAGTTAAACTACGAGGTGGAATAAAACGATAAAACGATAAAAGCAATATTGACTCGTCATTTTGATAATCTTGGTCAGTCCATTATTAAGCGCGTCATTTTGAAGAGGTCATTTCGGAGAGCCGTTATTATTGAAAGAGTTGTGGTCCACTAAATAATTGACTCATTAATTTATTCAATTATCAACGTGCAAATATATTCTTTATCGGTTGAAGGAGCATCGGAAGAGTGAGATTGAAATGTTGTCAAAGAGTATATGCTTTAATCTTAATGTCATAGTTTAAAATTGGTAGAAGCTTGTAGTACTTGATACATTAAAAAAAAAAAAAAATAGTCAGTGTAATGCAAAGCGCGCAGAAGGTGAATAATGAGGAGATAATTAAGAAGAACATTCATTATTTAGAAATTTGGAGGTCACTATATATATTCGAATATTTGTAATTTTTGTGATTGAAAAATAATCTGAATGCTTGTAACACAACATTTCTCAATCTATTAGTTGAAGTTCGAAGTACAGTTGAATTATTATTAAGAAAACAAGGTTATTTATACTTTTTTATTAAACATGGGTTCAAGGCATGCATGTGCTTAATTATATATACACACAACGAAATTACTACGGCGTGGGGTTTAATTAAGGTTTAGGGTACTAAACTTTGCCATTGGAAAAAGTTTCTCGAATTATATTTCCATATCGGGGTGACACATGTCGTAAACAATAGCAACAGTGAATTAAAGTTGTAGCGTACTAAAGTAATTTGGTGAAGATTCCCTCTAATGAAGTGAAATTACTGGAGTTCATCTTTATCGCAATGTACTTTTGATTCCATTTAAATTGAATACAATACTCTGAATCACTTAGCCGTTGGACCATTAAATATTATAAACTACGTTTTCAATTCTCAGAACACACTTGTTAATTAAAGATATATTCATTAAAATTATTGAAGCGGGTAGTTCTAGATTCATTAAAAGAGATGAAGAAAAAGATTTATGTAGAAATTTAAAAGAGATTATTATGATTTTTTTGTAATTTTTGCGATTGAAAAAGAAAATTAAATGCATGCTTGTTTGTATGAACACGGTGAATTGAATATGTTTTCGGGTATTGACCCCCGGCCAAGTCCCCAAGTCTTGGTCTTTGCCGTGTGAACTTAGCGTTTAATAAATTAATTATTCTAGTCAGAATCCATGGGAAAATGTTTCTCCCATTATCCCAGGGCAAACACCAAGACTAGCAAATAGCGATTTAGAGTTGTGGTCCACTAAATAATTGACTCATTAATTTATTCAATTATCAACGTGCAAATATATGCTTTATAAATAGCGTCGAAATGCTGTAATGTGGCATCGATCCATTAATATAAACTAGATAAAATATTAGTAGCCTTCTCGTTTATATATTATGGCGGTGGCAATGATACTAACCCAATTTCTTCTCCTCCTACACTTGAAAACTGCTGAATCTGCGAACAGCACCATTGCTCTGCCCGGTTGCCCAGAGAGCTGCGGTGAAATTCCCATCCCTTACCCTTTCGGCATTGGCCCAAATTGCTCCTTGTCAAAAGCATTCAATGTCAGTTGCCAACCATCTCATGATTCTAACACTACTATAATTCCTGCCCTTGTTTGGGGTTGGAATTACCCCATTCTGAATATAAGCCTGTCCTTGGGCCAGGCACGTGTAAGCTTCCCCACAGCATCTGTCCAGTGCTATAATAGAACGGCAAAGGAAGAGCCGAGCATGTCGTACGTAATAGACAATAGTGGCTCATCATTCCGGATCAACACTGAGAAGAACAAATTTACAGTCATTGGGTGTAATACGCTTGCCTATCTCCGTCTTGACTTGAGTAATAATTACACTACTAATTACTCAGTAGGGTGCCTATCTTCGTGTGATAACCTAGATACCCTGAATAAATATGGATCCTGCTCTGGAATTGGTTGTTGCCAGACAGCTATCTCCAAAGAAACAAACAGATTTGATATCTGGTTTGATGATAGATACAACAACTCGGATGTGTATGATTTCAATCCTTGCAGCTATGCTATGGTGGTGGAGGAGGCCGAGTTCAAGTTCCGAACCAATTACGTCACCACCAAAGTGCTGGGTGACTACAATAATTTCCTGGATAATGGTAAAAAATGGCCTATGGTGTTCAACTGGGCAATAGGAAACACGACATGTGACATAGCACTGAAAAACAAATCCACCTATGCATGCAGAAGCGATAACAGTAGCTGCTTTACAGTCAGTGGTGGCGGCTATCTCTGCAACTGCTCCGTTGGTTATGAAGGCAATCCTTACCTTGATGGAGGCTGCCAAGGTCACACTCTCTCTCTCTCTGATACAGATGCATGAACAATCTCACTCTCTCGTGCTTGTGCTTTCTTTATTTTATTTTTATTTTTACTTTTTTATAATCCTTGAGTTGGCACCCTCAACGATTGCCTATCATATTAAAAAAAACAAAGATTATTCATAAATATGGTACAGTAGTATGTAGGCATCTAAGATAATGTGGCATGTATTATCTCTTGCAGACATCAACGAATGTGTCAACCAAAATGCATGCTCCAAGCCAGGAAAATGTCACAATTTTCAAGGAGGATATCGCTGCTCTTGTCCTATCGGTTGGCGTAGTAAACATAAAAAATCTGGCCCGGGAGAATGCGATCTCAACGTGGCACTAGTTACAGGTTCGTTATTACCTTTTCAAGATACATAACTTCCATGAATTTTTTTAATGTTGTTACAAGTATAGAAATAGAGCCGACATTTTTATTAATACCCTCAAAAATGAAAAAATTATCAAATCTGCTCTCGCATTTTTATTAATTTTAAAAATGCCCTGACTACCCAAACGTGGGATGGTCAGCTTATTTCACGAATCCGCCCCGCATTTGGGCAGTCACCTTCCTTTTTTTTTTTATCAAACCGGTCAGCGGCAAGACAGTCAGCTACAGTTTTTTTTTTTTAGAGACCTTAATAATTTCCATAAATAAAAATGAGAAATGAAAAATATTCAATTTGATAGCGAACATTCATTTTGAACAATTCTTTAATTTATAATCTTAACAATTTGGAAAATCTTCAAAAGTAAAAATTTAAGTTAAATTCTGATGTTATAAAAGACCTATATTATCCATATATCATGTCTATATAAAAAAAAGTAATGAGATTTTGTATATGCCTCACTCTATGTCAAATGATTTGAGATTTTAGTGATTTAAAACTAATATTTTTCTTATTTTACAATTCAACTTTTCTTCAGTAATTTTTTTTGGAGACAAACCGAAATTTTAACAAAATTATCAAAATTATAATGAATAAAGACAGTTGGATAAGAAACCAATGTATATGTGATAAAGTTAGTTTCTTTTTTAACATAATAACTCATTTTCATCTCTTTTTTAGCATAAGATGAATACTAAAGTTTTCAAATCACTTTGCATAATAAATATTGAGTTTTGAATAAAAGACAATATTTTTGGTAATTATACTAGATGTGATTCCAACCCTTTTTATCTCCACATTTATATATTTCCATGTCATTATTTTTTTTAGAAACATATATATTTTTTTTCTCTTGTAACTATAATATTTTATGTAAATTTAAAATTTGGAGGGTTTGCACTTGTGATAAAAGTATACAGGCCAGGTACATATTAATAAAAATAATTGATATGTTTGATCTATTTATATATATATATATATATATATATATATATATATGAGTAAGGCTGGGGTGCTATGGATAGCATAGAGGCCTCTATGCTACGGCTCAATATTCAAGTTTTCAAAATCCAAACGGTCGATCCGAACCGTTCATCTTATTCTCCATATTAATATCTGCTTGGAGACCAAATTTTATAATTTTCTGAATTTTTTTACTATTTATTAAGCCACTTTGAAAATCGCTAATCCAACGGTTGTACTGTTTTGTGCAGCCACCGTTGGATCAACAATTTTGTAAAATACTTAATAAATAGTAACAAAATTCAAAAAAAATGTAAAATTTGATCTCCAAGCAGATATTAATATGGAGAATAAGATGAACGGTTCGGATCGACCGTTTGGATTTTGAAAACTTGAATATTGAGCCGTAGCATAGAGGCCTCTATGCTATCCATAGCACCCCAGCCTTACTCTATATATATACTCTATATATATATATATATATATACTCTATATATATATACTCTATATATATATATATATATATATATATATATATATATATAAATAGATCAAACATATAATTTAGATGCACGAATCTCAAAAATTGATGAATGGATGGATTGGGAATTGCAGAATCCCTGTGATAGATTCTCCAGAATCACAGCAGATTTATTTCCACTCAAACACGTAGATTTTATATAAAGCCAATGGAACAACCGCAAACCAACACCACTGGTACATTTTTTTCTCATTTCCCAGCGATCCCCCCATAGTTCCAAATATTATCGACTGTCAAAAATAAATGTTAGAAGTTTCAGAAGTCAACCGTTGACCCAACAAATTTCTGTTATAAATACTCTTTCTTCTCACCCATAATGTACATCCATTTAATTTTAAGCACTTTTTTATTGGGGTACTGTCTACAAAACACTGAGTAAGATAAATATATGGGGATACTATTTTGTATCCTTATAATGTGTAATATAATGTAGGATAAATATAATGTTCTACATGATAATTTTTTTAGTAGGTATAATTATATAGGGACAAACTAATTAACTGTCCCCCCCAACTCAATCCTCGAAACCTTGGAACTCTCTATTCAGCGTTCTGTCTAATCCTTTAAAGCATCGTCTACAATATTTTAATGTACTAATAGAAAACTTTCAAACCTAAATAAAAAAAAAAAGATTAATTTCTTTCGTCCACTTTTTCTTTCCTACAATTATTTTCATCTATTTTCTTAATGACCAGTGATAAATTTTGTGAATCTAAAACAACGAATATCTTCAACTTGATTTTCTTTTCCAAATGAGATCCATGATGACGTATTTTTTATTTATTCTTATGTTGTTGTTTTATTTCTTGACAGTAAAATCCTGTTGGCACTTTAAATTTTGTTTTTCAAACCTTTAAACTTCTATCTACAACCTTTTAAAGTACTTGTGTCTAGTCTTTAAACGATACATGTAACTTATCAAATTTTTGGACAATAGAAGTCCGTAGGCACTTTAATTTTTTTCTCTCAAGACTTTATATCTCTATCTAGAACTCTTTAAAATATTTTTGTTAAACTTTTAAACGTGACTTGTAAGTTATCAACTTTTTTTTTACAGTAAAAATTCGTAGGCATTTTAAATTTTGTTTGTCAAGTCTTTGAGTCTATGTCTACTACCCTTTAAAGTATTCTTGTCAAAACTTTAAACCATACATATAAATATATAACTGATCAAATTTTTTTTTAATAAAAGTCTATAGGAACTTTAAATTTTATTTCTCAAGGCTTTAAACATTTGTCTATAACTTTCTAAAGTACTCTTGTCCAGTCTTTAAATCTTACTTGTAACTTATCAAAGTGTAATCTTTATACATAGAATATGAAGCCTTTAAAATTATGCATGTAAGCCTTTGAACCTAGGATATCAAGTTTTTATGTGTAGCATATCTCCAAGAAAAAAGCAGTGACACTAATACAATTCAAAAATAGTTTATCACGAATCTCGTTTGAAAGATAAAATTAAGTAAAAGATGCTATACTTTTAGATTTACAAAATTCATAAAAGATCATCAGGATAATAAATGAGAATGATCGGAGAAAAAAAAAAGGTAAAATAAATCTTTGTTTTTGGTATAACAAAATAGTTAGAAGTTAACGTAGTTGGGGGACCGCTCAGGATTGATTATATAACTCAGATTGATAACTACCGCTCTCTACCCTAGCTGTTGGTATTGCAATTTGTAGCTCCTTTAAAGATAACCATTGTCAATGATAATAGTATTTTATATTTTTTTAATTATTGTTATAATTAAAATATGGTAATTTTCAATGATAATTGCGAAAATTTACTTGCCAAACTTAAACTTCTATTATTACAAAAAGATCTAATTAACAATTATTTGACAATATTTATTTTGATATTTACTGTTTTGTTATTTATAAAAATATTGCGGATGTAAATAATTTTTTTGTATAAATAACTAGACATGTCTGCTCTCATGAATATTTCATACGAAAAAAATATAATGCTTATATCTGTTTTATAATAAAAGAACATTAATTATCAAAATTTAAACTGTTGAAAAATTATATTTTTATTATTATGTAATAATAACGAGTATAATGTTATGAGCGAGTTATTTTATAGCACCGTCGATGGAAAAATACCATACACTACTAGAATCTATTTTATATTTTATTAAGGTAGATTTGATAACTTAACAGTGTGGGTGTTCAGGGTAATAATTCTCTTCAAGATAACCATTGTCTTAGGGATAACTCCATTCATATATACACTTACCCGCAACGTTAATAATAAAAGAACATTAATTATCAAAATTTAAACTGTTGAAAAATTATATTTTTATTATTATGTAATAATAACGAGTATAATGTTATGAGCCAGTACATCAAGGTGGTTTGTTGTTGGATCTGTGCGCATCTGCACGTGCTCCTGCAACCCACGGCCAAGGCATTAAAAAAAAGATAAAAAGAGCATATCCAAATGTTTAAAAACAGAAGTTCCATAACATGTCCCCTTTAATTGAAAGCTGAAAGATAAAACATATATACCACAAGGTATGACATTGACCAGAAATGAAGTTAGATACATATACAAGTATTAACTAGCTAGGAGCAATAATTATAAATATTCCTACAGAAGATTAAAGCAAGTTTGCACTAAATAATGTAGGAACTGCTGCCGGTATTGCTGCTTTAATATTTCTTGGGGTTGCCATATATGTGCTCCGGGAGAGAAGAAACCTTTCAAAAGTAAAAGAGATATACTTTCAACAACATGGGGGATGGATTCTGTTGGAGAAGATTAAATTAAACCAAGGGTTTGGTTTTACTATCTTCACGAAGCAACAGGTAGAACAGGCAACAAACAATTTTGCCAGTGCAAATATACTTGGCTATGGAGGCCATGGCACTGTCTACAAAGGAACTCTAAGAGATCAAACAATTGCCATTAAAAAGTGTAAGATAGTCGATGCGAGAAAAACGAAAGAATTTGGAAAAGAGATGCTTATTCTCTCGCAAATTAACCACAAGAACATTGTAAAAATCTTAGGCTGTTGTCTAGAGGTTGAGGTTCCAATGCTTGTATACGAATTTATCCCAAATGGTACCCTATATGATTATATCCATTATAAAAAACAAGGATCACACATTTCTCTCGAAACACGTCTAAGGATTGTGCATGAATCAGCAGAAGCACTTGCTTACTTGCACACTTCTGCATCTCCTCCAATTATCCATGGAGATGTGAAGTCTGCAAATATTCTCTTGGACCAAAATTACACAGCAAAGGTGTCAGATTTTGGAGCCTCAATACTTGTTCCGACAGATGAAGCACAATTTGTTACACTTGTGCAAGGAACGTATGGGTACCTAGATCCAGAATACATGCAATCTGGCCAACTGACAGACAAGAGTGATGTGTACAGCTTTGGTGTAGTTCTGCTGGAGATTCTAACCAGCAAGCCCATAGTTGATTTTGATGCACCGGAAGAAAAAAAGAATCTTTCGTCTCGCTTCCTCTCTTCTATGGAAGAGAACAAAATGCAAGAGCTTCTAGATGATGAAATTAAACATGAAGATGATATGCAGTTAATCAAGGCAGTTGCTGAACTGGCTAAGGAATGTCTAAGTATGAAGGGGGAAGACCGACCTATGATGAAAGATGTAGCCGAAGAACTTCTTCGAGTAAGCAAGCTCAAGCAGCATCCTTGGAGACAAGAGTACAATCCTGAAGAAACAGAGACCCTGCTCACTGAACAATCCCAACATGCAATAGAGATTGAGCTTACTAGCAATTATTTTAGTACAGATAATGAAGCGGAGGAGAGCATTGCCATCGGTCGTTAATTACCATCATCTCTTGTCCTATTTATGTGGGCTGTATATTTTATTTTCTCATTATGTAGCCATTTTGGTTTCCTATATTGTATTGTATTGTATTAGATTGTTGGAAATGCTTTCTGTTGTATTGTATTGTATTATGTTGTAATTTACAATTTTCTTAGTGCTTCAGTTTGTATAATTCCGTCGGCTTCCTTCTAATGTATAATAGTATTGGATTCCAAGATATTTAATTGGATACAACTTAGACCTTAGGAAATGGCTAAGCCAAGCAATTGCAGATGGGTGTTAGATAAAGGGTCCAGCTTGGTGGAATGTCTGTAGGTATCAGTAACCCTATAGACGAGGGTCAGATAAAGGGTCCAGCTCGAATGAAAATATGTAGTTGCTACAAGCCATAATAAGTCGAGTTAATCCAATATGCGTTGTGTTTGAACTTCATCTTGGAAATTCCGTTGATTGTGATTCATTGGATTTGTTGGTTGTCGAGCATATGTATCCCTTTTATTATGAATATGTATTTGTCTGAATTGATATTGTATGGGTTTCATTTTTTAATATAGAATTTGATTGCAAATCCAATAATCTAACTGTGACAAATTTCGCACTGAGAATTTATTCTCACCCCCACCCTTTAGGTTATATTACAGGTTCTGGTGCGACTAAATCCAGGGAGGCACGCAAGTAGTAGGCCTTTGGTAGTGTTACTTCTATGACCCTAGATATATTTTGTGTATAGCTTTAGGGTAGGCCTTGCGATTAGTATCCGGATAAGATATTTTTGATGTATTAAACTCTGATCAGATTATGTACTCATATATATATATATATGAACTTTGTTTGATATTATTTTGTCATGAATTTCTGAGTGTATGTTGAACTGCCTTGTAAGCATACACGGAGTTGTATGCTTACAGCGGGGGACTGTCGCGACCCGTGGCCGCGGGGTGTGACAGAGCTACACAGATTTATACTTAAAAATCCGTGTAGAAAAGTTATTGTAGGGTTTTGGTTATATAAAAGGCCTTCTCCTTCCAGCATCGTTTTGATCAATTAATACTCTCTCTGTGTATTGAATGTTCGTCTGATTTCTACGCGCAAGGAGGCCGAATCTGAGATCTTTGAAGTGAATTTGTATCTCCTCTCTATCTTGCTAAGGTTAGTCAAATATATATATATATATATATATATTTCTCTTTTCTTCCTCTAATTTTCTGTTACTTATTATTGCTTATTTATATTCATTATTAATTAATGCATGCATGCTTGATTTGTTAAGATAATATAAATAATTAGTGTATTTTGGACCATTTTTTGAACGTGACAAGTAAAGAAAACGCCTAAGGTCTTGTAACACCACGTGAATAAAAATATTAATTTAAGATACATCATAAATAGTGTATGTAATTATTTATTCTCCTATGTCATTTTCTTTCTTTCATTCGCTTAATTTAACAAACTACCTAAATTAAAATGTCATGAAAAGAAATTAATAGGTTCCGACATAAATCATGATGTAAAATGTATATATAACGGATCGTTGCAAATATTGTAGCATAATATACAACCCAACTAATTCATCAGCCAACTTCTATTCTGTGAAAGGTTAAGACATAAAAATTGAATTCATAACCGCTCAAAATAGCCAGCGCCCGATCCCTGATCCAAATTAGAAACCGCTCTATCTATATATGATTAAAACCACTGGTTCGCATCTCTCTATCTCCTTCTCCGCATCTTCTTGTCATTTCTTTAAATTCTTTTTCATTCATATACTCTATGGGAGAACCAATCCGTACCACAACAAGAATGAGACACTTTTCGCGAGGATAAAAAAGTGACTTTTTGCGACGGACTACTTCCATTGTTCAGCTTTTTCTTTTTGCAACGGACGACCGTCGTAAAAGCACTTTTTTCCTCGCAAAAAGTGTCTACTTTGTTGTCATGCATCCAAACCAACGTTTTTTCAATTTTCATTTAATTAATATTTGTTTGAGTTGTGTTTTGTTTGTTCTTTTTTGTTGCATTCATTTGGAACTTGACTATCTTATACTATATTTACATAAACATGCCTTACTTTAGATAGTCAGATACGTTTTCAATTTTTTTTATTTAATTAATGCAGAAACTTGTGTCGTTAGTTTTTTGTCTGTTTGCATTTGGATTAGAATTGGATTATTTTATACTACTTATATATAGATATACATGCCTCCTACATATTATGGCTCTTTTGTCTTTTTCTGTTTCCTTTCGGTTTGAAATTGAGTATTTTATATTATATGCATATATATATATATATATGTACGGCTAAATTGCTGTCAGCAGCATTTCAGCGGAGGTGCTGCCGGAGCAATATCGTAATTTCTGATGTCTAAACAACAAATCCAAATCGTTAGATGTTTAATATATATTATAATCTACTTGCAGACCAAATTTTACATTTTTTGGAACTTTTTTACTATTTATTAAGCTGGTTTGAAAACCGATAATTTCAGTAAATTTCTGCAGCATTGAAATCAGCGGTTTTCAAACCAGTTTAATAAATAGTGAAAAATTCAAAAAAATGTAAAATTTGGTCTCCAAGTAGATTATAATATAGATTAAACATCTAACGGTTTGAATTTGTTGTTTGGACATCATAAAATAAAAAAAGCCCTGGCAGCACCTCCGGCTAAAATGCTGCCGGCAGTAATTTAGCCGTGCCCTATATATATATATATATATATATATACAGAGAGAGAGAGAGAGATGGGCTATGGTGCATTGCAATGCATGAACCCCCTTATGCATTGCACTATAAATCACGGATTTAAAGTCCTAACGACCGATCTGAACCGTTAGATATTTAATCCATATTGAGTTGTACTTGGAGACCAAATTTTATATTTTTTGGAATTTTTTTACTATTTATAAAGCATTTTTGAAAATTGATGTTTTGCTGTGAACAGTAAAAAAATTTGGACTATCAGATCAGCGACTTTCAAAATTGCTTAATAAATAGTAAAAAAATTCCAAAAATGTAAAATTTGGTCCCCAAGCACATATTAATATGAAGAACAAGATGAACGGTTCGGATCGGTCGTTTGGACTTTAAATCCATGATTTATAGTGCAATGCATAAGGGGGTTCATGCATTGCAATGCACCATAGCTCATCTCTCTCTCTCTCTATATATATATATTAGTTTGATAATAGTCAGATAGTCAGTTTGGAATTCGACTATGTTATTAAATTTGTTTATATAAGTCAGATTAAATGACAATAAATATATTTGATTATATCTTGAATGACAATCAAATGAAAATATATAAGTACTAATTTAGAAACCGTGTTACATGGTCTACGTCTGAATTTTAAAGTAAAAAGTGGAGAAGAAACGGTAGCGAACTACACCACAATAGCAGGTACGGGTTTCCTGGACATTGTCAAATTGTTACTTGCCATTTTGTTTGCATTTATTTATTCATGAATTATACATGTTGAATCGAACGATCTTTTTGGCTTTGTTTAGAGAATATTAGGATAGGATTATTCGTTTGATCAACGAACTCATAGGAATCTTTAAACATAATAAATGCTTAACTTTCAATGTAATTTTTCAACATGCGATGTATCTTTGCACGAATATTATCTGATAATAGAGCTCGATGTCAACAACTCAATTAATATTCGAAGTGGTTCAACACTACACGTTACCCAATATAATATAGTTATGTACAATAAACACTAAATTATTGGATGAATATGAATGTGCATATGTTTTACAAAGAGCCTCGAACTGCAGTAATGGTGTATGCACCGATCAATTGATAGAAACTAGATAAATTAGTGGAATACTCGTTTATTATGGCAATGACTATGATGAACAAAAGAAAAAGAAACTCGTTCCGAGTAGTAGATAGCTTTTGACCCGTTCAATTGAGCAACATGTTAAGTATTTTTTTTTTTTTTGAGTAAAAATAAGAATCAAAGTCCTTATTTGATTATATTGATTCCATAGCAAAAGAGTTTGTAGGTTTCCTAATAGAAACCTATATGAAAAAGTTACAAGAAAGTTCAATATACATTGAACCACAGTTTGCAGAGAAAAAAAACTAAAATTTCAACAAAAAAAAGATAAAACTCATCTTGAGTAAGTACTTACAATTGGTATTTACAAATGGGTACATTTACCAAATTTTGGAGAAGCATCCTCTCTGCCGTTGTTGTCAATATGAACTTTGGGAACTGACGTCTTTTATAACTACTTTTAAATTGGGGACTTCAACTATGCATCCCTAAATAGGCACAATGCCATGACGTATAACCTTGGAAAGGGCGTGAATTTAAGTGATTAGCTGTATTATATTATGTTTTATTAAATATTATAAATTGGATAGCTTATGACAAGTTCTATTATTTTGAAAACAATTTACTTACAGGATTTCTAAGTCCAGATGTAAAATATCAAGAAAGTACTTGCAACATCATATTGATACTGGTGCAGATATATGCAGAAACCTCCGCCTTGGAAGTGGAGAAGAATGGGGAGCTTTTTGCCGGCATCTTACTCGGGCAGGTAGAGTGATGCCGGCATTTGATTTTGCATTTTTAGCATTTTTTTTGCTATTTTAAATGTCGATCTAAATCTCATCTTTTAAAAATATCATGTTGTATGTCGATATTGAATTGTTGTACAATATGTGATATTAGTTTTGAATCGAGTTATTATGTATATTATAAGAAAAGTAGTTATTTAATATTAGATTCGAATTGAAATATTATTTGAAATTATTCATACTTAAAATACAGAATCATCACATTATCAAATTATTATAAGAGATCACAATTCAATGTAATTAAAAATACATTATCATATAATTATATTCAAATATCATGTTCCTCAATTTTTGAATAATTCTTAATTTTATTGAATATTTTTTTCATAATTTTTTTTTCTCTTATAGTATGTCCTGTTGCATCGCACGGGCACGATACTAGTAACTTATGGTATATAGATTTCATTTATGTATGGAATCAAAAAAAAAAAAAAAAAAACAGAGAGATTACTTCATAGTATAAGCTGCTTGGGTCATTTACAGGATTTTCTGTGACAATGGTTTGATGCTAAGAATGCAGATAATTTATTGATTAAAAATTCAAAATCCCTAATATTATGATTCTTCAAACCTTATCAATAGATATCTTTCGTGGCAAACGAGTTACTCACTAAATGTACATGGGTAAAATCCATAGAAGATCCTCCATAATAACAAAAGGAAAGTTATGCGGCCTCCTGCTCACAAGTGGGACCCATGCGTGATTGAGGATATGAGTTAGTGGGGTTTGGGATTTATTGTGATTTATTTCGTGCGGCCTATCAATTGAAGCTAACAATATCTTCTTACATATCACCACCTCATGACAATATGCACATCTGAATTGTACTTGTAATTTTGTTTGCTAGCCCCTGTGATAATTCTTAATTACAAACTATATTTAAGAAGAAAATTATTATAACTTTTTCATTTATATGTTTTCAATTGTAAATACTTTATTGGAGTAAATTTATTTCAAAAGTGTTTGTTTAGTCAATGCCATCATAAGGAGTCAAATATTAAATTACAACTACTATGCTCACCATGTCAGGAATTGGAGATCACAACTCCAGTAAAATTAATTTTAAACGACAAATTCAAACAGTTAAAATTAATTTGCATCATCGTTTGAAACCATAGAAGCTTTAGATCCTTGTTAACGACAGAAAGTAAGATGACACGTGTTACCCATCACACTGTCTACTGTCTGTTGGGGTCTACTTTCCCTTTCGTCATTATGAGCTTAATAGGTCCGTTTGCTGAATTATTGTAAGGTCTTTCTCTAGCTTTAAATTTATGTTGACTTGAGAAGGTGATTTCATATAGACTATAAGTGTTAATCATCAGACTGTTAATTTGGTTAATAATTTAAGACTATCAAGAAAAAATCTCGGATGCATGTGGATCTTTGAAAGAAAGTAAATTATTTATAATTGTCAATCTTGATTCCAAATTTTTTTTATTACATTTTCTTGTGTGGAACTGATTTATCATAGGAATGGTGTCTGGAAACATGTATATCAACATCTAAATATATATGAGGAGGGATCCAATTACACAATTTTATGGTAACACGTCTTGACACCATATTTTTATAAGTCATTTTGCAAGTTCAAAATTCAATTAGTCGATCCGAACTGTTCAACGTAATGTTCATATTAAAATGTGCTTGGAGACCAAATTTTACATTTTTTGGAAATTTATTACTATTTATTTAGAATTTTTTAAATTGTTGTTTTTCAATGGTCCAAAATTGTTTGAAAACAACAATTTTGTACACATCTTAATAAATACTAAAAAAATTCTAAAAAATGTAAAATTTGGTCTCCAAGCATATTTTAATATGGAAACCATGTTGAACGGTTTGGATCGTCTGTTTAGATTTCAAAATCATAAAAACAACTTATAAAAATATGGTATCAAGATATGTCACCATAAAATGGTGTAATTGGATATATATATGCCTGAAGCCGGTATCAAATTGTGCCATTTCCAAATAATTGTCACTACACTCCTTGACCGTTTAATTTTTTTTCCTTAGATCACTTCCTATAATCCAAGTATCGTATGTGTAATGTATCATTAACTAGGGTTCATATCCACTACGGGATGCTTGTACGTATGTATACTTTCGCATCAAGCAAGTTCCATGCAATTTCGCCCATATATTATACGGTGTTTTTTTGTTTCTGATAATATTATTCCTCATGAGGATCTCAGAATTCTCTATTTTTCGATTCTGATCGTCTGATCTAAAATAGATATATCTATATATCATTTCTTTATGATGTCATAACCTCCTAAATGATATCAACAAGTCGATAAGAAATAATGATGTATACACGGATTTATGATGTCGGAGAAGCAAAGAGCAAGGGAGAATTCATTGAGCTTTCAATGACTTGCTATGATATCATGTCCTGTTTTGCTCCTTATCCAAGATTTTTCTCATTTTAAGTAGAAAATCTCTATGATTTCCAGTAGGGCCCACAAATTATTCAGCTTAGACTAGTATAGAGTCTAAAATATGCGGTTGCACTGTTGTGATCGTCAATAGATCACACATTATGATATTCCCCGGATTACCTGAGGATAATGAGATTTATTTCACATTTTTGATGGATAATGAGATTTATTCCACATTTGAACAGATACACAGCAGATATTTCAAAAAAAATTCTACCTCTTGATTCATAGCGTGGCAATTAGTATAAATTTTTCCTGACCTAACTTGCATGGGGTATATATATTTCAAGTTGGTTAATCATTTTTTTCTTTTTTCACAAATATTGAATGATCAAGTTATTAGTTACTAGAGATAAGAGCTCCACTAAAGGTAAAAGAAGGCCTCTAATAACGGTTTTCCTACCGCTATTGGTCAACACGAGAGAACAAATACTTTCAAACTGCTAGCAGAGGAGGAACATCATTTGTAAGAGTAGTAACTTTAACAAAACTTTGATCGGCCATAAGTTTTTGTAAGAAACTCTGTTTTCAACCTTCTTTACTAATTTCGGAAGCTCATGAGGAGATGATATCGATTTATCACGGGCATAAGTCGCCTTTGACGGGAAGCTGGTGCATTAAGAATTGCAAAAAAAAAAATATCATTTGGGGCTTCAAAACTGCAGTTGAAGTTTCTAATTAATAACAGTAAGTTATAAAACTAATTTCAACAAAAAAAGTACATTCATTATGACAACGAGTAGCAATGTCACACTATTTCAAAAGAAAAAACTGATTAGACAAATAGTCCTTGTAAGTTATAAAACTGATTTCAACAAGAAAAAAAATTATCTTCATTATGCCAACGAGAAGAAAATGACACACTATTTCAAAAGAAAAAAAAACATATGAGACAAATAATCCTTGTAAGTTTAAAAAACAGAGCTCAAATCGACCTACCTTTACCAAGTTGTTGAAAGACCGAAATCAGGGAGAACCGGCTAGCACTCGAGAGAATCAGATCTAAGAGAAGCATCTAGCGTTTGTGAGAAACGACTAGAGTTTTTGAGAATTGGAGGCGAAAGAAGATAGGAGGCGAGAAGGGTCTGGTTGTCAGGATTGGGAAGGATGCAGCTGTAGGAGTTGAGGGAAAAGACGATCTAGACGAGGAAGTGGGAACGGTTTATGTGACGACTGGGAACTTAGTGAAAATTGCAGAAATTTTGTTTTAAGCTAGAATTCAAAATGGTCTTCTTCTATCGATTCTAAGTGTAGGACCGATAGAAAAAGTTGACAAACCTATTATATCGGTTCTATAGTAAAAAAAAACCGAGAAAAGAAGGTCATTTTCTTATATTGGTTCTAAGTGTAGAACCGTTAGAAGAAATGTGACACTTATTATATCGGTTCTACAGTAAAAAACCCGATAGAAGAAGATAACCTTCTTGTATCGGTTCTAAGTGAAGAACTGATAGATTAAATGTGACTCTACTTCTATCGGTTCTATAGAACAACCCAATAGAAAAAAATTGAACATCTTCTAATGGTTCACAGTTTAGAACCAATGGAAGAAACTGGACAATCGTTTTTATCGATTTTTTACTATAGAACGGATAGAATAAATATTGAATTAATTACCAAACTTATCACAAAACATATATGTACTTTCGGTTTTGACCAAAAAATTGCTTCAAACTGTAAGAAATTGAGCATTAGAAGAATCCATTTTTGTAGTAGAGTTTATATGGGAAACCTCAATTTTCGTTTAATATAAACATAAAGTTCGAAATAGTTTGTAAAAATACAATTATACTAGTATAAGTCGATTAAAAAAATTATTTTGAAAATTTACAAGATAACATATGATAAGTAATCAGATCCTTGAGACTTCTGCATTATCATCCAATTCGAGACTAAATAAGTATCAGATTCATCTCTCTTGTAATGTATTGGACAGGACATAAAAGGATCAAGCATGGTGTTAAGCAGGAAGCACGAGCTTGGCTGCCAGATGAGGAGATTATGGATTGCATCCCCCTCAGAGTTATGTTCCCAGGAGAAGATGATGTGTATTCCTTACAGCTTGCTGAAGAAGAATCAGCGCAGGAGAGTGTTACCAATTAGATAGGCCCATTCGGGATACCTATGTCTACTTAGTGCAGTGTTTTTTGCTTTGTTATATCTACTACTGTGATGTTTTGACACGGTGTTACTAGTAATGTGTTGTGCTAGGAAGTCACATAGACTATGATGGGGTATCCATAATGTAATGACTGAAACCGTTGTTTCATTTTGATTAATGAAACTGGGCCGTAGGCCTTTTTACCAAAAAAAAAAAAAATTATCAGATTAGCTGAAATGCGTTATTTCAATATAACTTGTGAATAGTCGATGAAAAGTTCCAAAGTAATTACAACGTTGCACCAGAAACAGAAATTTTCGGCTCAAAAATTTGTGGCTCAAGAAATAAGAGTTCCTGCTCAATATTACTCTCCCCTTGAGAAGGAAACTCATTATTTTAGAAATATGACTCATCTTCTAAAAAATCAACATCCATTGTTATATATGTTTGGTTTGCAATGGGGTTGTGGCATCTATATCCCTTTTGATTTGTTCCATATCCAAGGAATACACATTTTTCTGCACAAGGATCTAGTTTCGTTCTTTTATTCTTGTGGATGTGTATATAAACCATACAACCAAAAAAAGGGGGAGTCCTACTGGCCTCGATATATGGATAGACTTAGGTGATGAAAATGTACAATTTTTCCCCTCTCAACCACAGGGCCCATCTCCTGAGGTAAGTGCTCCTAACCCTTCGACAAAGTTACCGATTAGAACCAATCGTGGAAAGGCTCCACTGCGGTATGCTCCAAAGTTTCCGTTTAATTTGTTGGAGCTCATTTATACATGGTTAAATTAGCCACATCTATACAATTTTTTCCTATCATACACAGTTGCTTAATAAAACCGTGTAAGAATGTTCAAGCACAATTATAGATTGTTGGAGCATATTTTCAGATGAACTCCTCCTTGATTTACACACAAATTTAGTGGAAGTTTCTCCTACCCGTATATGATGTACCGTGTATGATTAGCGTTTTTGTAGTAGTGTGAAACATATTAATTTGATTTTGTCTCCTATTCTTTTTTGGACATTTTCCATATTTAATTTTTTCAATTATTTTACACAGTTTCGGAAGGATTTCAAAAAACAAAAACACAACACGACTCTATTTCGACACGGCTAAACGCAGGGTGTGAATCTGTACCGTACTAATATCTATATTGTGTTCGTGGACCTAACATTTGCTCACACGGCAAGGTAACATTAAAAGTGGATTGGAATTATAAAATGGAACAAAAAATAAACATTGACACTTTCAAAATTGTTGTATGGGAATGTATGGCTGGCTGGTTTTGAGCCTTTGATATTGCTTTTTCATTCTATTATTAAGAGCGTCAACTCGAAGAGGTCATGATCATATTGGAAAGGTCAGTATAAAATTAAAAATAATTCACAAAAATTAATTTAGTATAAAGTTAATTGGTCAAAATTAGAAGGTTAATAAATTAATTTTAGTGCATTTTTTTTTCAACGTTTTTTGACCGCTTGACGTACTTTATATTAAATTACTTTGAATGTTTTAAATTTTCACATGTAGACACATCACTCATAAGGTGTCAGATTCTCAGCCGAGGGTTAATACTAGGTGGTGCACATTTTGGTTTGTGATAACAATCTCAGATTCTCAGCTCAGAACCTGAGGCTGAGATTGTTCCTTGGAATATTATTCAAACTTCAAAGTCATATTTAATTCGGTGGGGGCCACGGAAAGTAATGATATGAGAAGACCCTGACTTTTGAAAGTCACTGCTCCGTTTCATAAGCTATGCTAGATTCTCGGCAGAAGATACATATATGCTTCGTAAGACAAATCTGTATACATGTCTTGGTCTCTTGGAGAAGAAATATTCAGGGGCTCCATGACTCGTCTTATTAATGTGTCAATATAACCAATCTAGATTCTTGAAACCTTAATTTGTTGCTAGTATTCTTATTGAATAGAACTGTGAAGCCTTTGAAAGTTCTTACAGTAGATAATAATCCAGTTGTTCAAATATCCCTTTGGAATTAAATATGAAAGAAGAAAATATCTCACAAAGATTTTGCCTGTGATACTTCTCCCTTTAATTTATCTCCTTGGGGTCAAAATTTTTCTGAAAAAGATTTCCTCTTAATTTATATCACATTGCCAACAATGTGTGTGTGTGTGTTCATAAGTTATATTGAAATGACGCATTCATGTAATCTGACTTATTTAATCTCAAATTGGATAATTAAAATGCAGAAGTTTCAAGGACATTATTACTTATGGTTTTCTTGTAAATTTTCACCAGAAAATTTTTACGTGACTAATGGTAGTATAATTATAATTCCACAAACTATAATTTTGTACTTTATGGTTATCTAAAATTGAATCTAAGGGAAATACCTATTTTGTACTTTAACGGGACATGTGGTACCGGTTTGTAGTTGAGAATGTTGTACCTGATGCAATGATTTTTTAACATGGTTCTAAATAGCTAGCTATAGCTACACGTACAATAGCTGCGTGCTATAGCTTTTTCGGATCTCAAAAGCTATAACGTTATTAACTTGCTTTCTTTTATAATGATTCTAAATAGCTAGCTAGCTGTGGTTGTACTATAGCTTTTTCGGACCTTAAAAGCTGTAGTGCTATAATTGCTATTTAGAACCTTGATTCTTTAACATTCTAATGCAATTGATTGGCAGTACCAACATTTAAAAGAAAAAAAAAACAAATTGGAGAGAGAGGAAAAAATAAGAGTTAGTGTTAGTATTGGGTGAGAAATAGTTCACGTCCTCAAAATAACTTTTATAGTTGGTCATAAATGGTGAGTTGGACCTTCATGTGACATTCTGTTAGTATTCTTGATGGAAATATTAACTGAGTCACTTATTTGGAACAAATACAAAGTTCAGTGATTACGAAGGGATAAATAAAAACTTGAGTAACCAATTCGTGACAAAGAAAAAAATTCAGTGGCCTCTGATGAAATTTACCCTAAAAGAATATCATATATTATACACAGAGGCGACCCGCGACCCTCTACGTACTCTGAAGTAATATGTCGTTTTTACTTTCTCATATCCAACACAAAAAGCAGAAATCATTTTCAGAATAATTTTCACCTCGAGAATAAAAGGGAGAGGATGCTTTTGGTCCAATTTATTTCCTTCTCAAGATTAACCCTGCTATAATGACAACTGCGAAGGAAAATCTTTGTAAGATATTTTCTTCTTTCATTTTGAATTCAAAAAGGAATTTTAACAACCCGATTGTCTAGAATATAAGAACTTTCAAAGGCACCACACAGTTCCACTCAATACGTGTTTGGCTTTAACAAAATAGTGATAAATGTGTGGCTGATTAGTTTGTGATTAGTATTACAAGTAAACATTGACTCTTTCCAAATAGTGATGTACATTAATGTATGGTTGGCTCCAGCTGGTATTATGAGCCATAATTTATGGCCTGTCACTTGAACCGTAAAATTTATCGGTTGAAGGAGCATCCGAACAGTGAGATTGAAATGTTGTCAAAGAGTATATGCTTTAATCTTATGTCATAGTTTAAAATTGGTAGAAGCTTGTAGTACTTGACACATTAAAAAAAAATAAAAAATAGTCAGTGTAATGCAAAGCAGAAGGTGAATAATGAGGAGATAATTAAGAAGAACATTCATTATTTAGAAATTTGGAGGATACTATATATATTCGAATATTTGTAATTTTTGTGATTGAAAAAAAATCTGAATGCTTGTAACACAACATTTCTCAATCTATTAGTTGAAGTTCGAAGTACAGTTGAATTATTATTAAGAAAACAAGGTTATTTATACTTTTTATCAAACATGGGTACAACGCATGCATGTGCTTAATTATATATACACACAACGAAATTACTACGGCGGGGGGCTTAATTAAGGTTTAGGGTACTAAACTTTGCCATTGGAAAAAGTTTCTCGAATTATATTTCCATATCGGGGTGACACATGTCGTAAACAATAGCAACAGTGAATTAAAGTTGTAGCGTACTAAAGTAATTTGGTGAAGATTCCCTCTAATGAAGTGAAATTACTGGAGTTCATCTTTATCGCAATGTACTTTTGATTTCATTTAAATTGAATGCAATACTCTGAATCACTTAGCCGTTGGACCATTAAATATTATAAACTACGTTTTCAATTCTCAGAACACACTTGTTAATTAAAGATTCATTAAAAGAGATGAAGAAAAAGATTTATTTAGAAATTTAAAAGAGATTATTAGGATTTTTTTGTAATTTTTGCGATTGAAAAAGAAAATTAAATGCATGCTTGTTTGTATGAATACGGTGAATTTAATATGTTTTCGGGTATTGACCCCCGGCCAAGTCCCCAAGTCTTGGTCTTTGCCGTGTGAACTTAGCGTTTAATAAATTAATTATTCTAGTCAGAATCCATGGGAAAATGTTTCTCCCATTATCCCATGGCAAACACCAAGACTAGCAAATAGCGATTTAGAGTTGTGGTCCACAAAATAATTGACTCATTAATTTATTCAATTATCAACGTGCAAATATATGCTTTATAAATAGCGTCGAAATGCTGTAATGTGGCATCGATCCATTAATATAAACTAGATAAAATATTAGTAGCCTTCTCGTTTATATATTATGGCGGTGGCAATGATACTAATCCAATTTCTTCTCCTCCTACACTTCAAAACTGCTGAATCTGCGAAGAGCACCATTGCTCTGCCCGGTTGCCCAGACAGCTGCGGTGGAATTCGCATCCCTTACCCATTCGGCATTGGCCAAAATTGCTCCCTGTCTCAAGAATTCAATGTCACTTGCCGACCATCTTATGATTCTAACACGACTATAATTCCTGTCCTTGAGAATATAAATGATTGGGGCACTTTCACGATTCTGAATATAAACCTGTCCTTGGGCCAGGCACGTGTAAGCTACCTCGCAGCTGGCCAGTGCTATAACAGAACGGCAAAGAAAGAAGAACGTTGGTTTCCCCCAATAGACAATGGTAACTCATCATTCCGGATCAACACTGAGAAGAACAAATTTACAGTCATTGGGTGTAATACGCTTGCCTATCTCCGTCTTGACGATACTACTAATTACTCAGTAGGGTGCCTTTCTTCGTGTGATAGCCTAGATACCCTGAATAAATATGGATCCTGCTCTGGAATTGGTTGTTGCCAGACAGCTATCTCCAAAGAAACAAACAGATTTTATATCTGGTTTGATGATAGATACAACAACTCGGATGTGTATCATTTCAATCCTTGCAGCTATGCTATGGTGGTGGAGGAGGCCGAGTTCGAGTTCCAAACCAATTACGTCACCACTATGCTGAATGAGGATGATATCCTGAATAAAAAATGGCCTATGGTGTTCGACTGGGCAATAGGAAACACGACATGTGACATAGCACGGAAAAACAAATCCACCTATGCATGCAGAAGCGATCACAGTAGCTGCTTTAATGTCAGTGGTGTCGGCTATCTCTGCAACTGCTCCGTTGGTTATGAAGGCAATCCTTACCTTGATGGAGGCTGCCAAGGTCACACACTCTCTCTCTCTGATACAGATGCACGCACAATCTCACACTCTCGTGCTTGTGCTTTCTTTATCTTTTATTTTTATTTTTACTTTTTTATAATCCCTGAGTTGGCACCCTCAACGATTGCCTATCATATTTAAAAAAAACAAAGATTATTCATAAATATTGTACACTAGTATGTAGGCATCTAAAATATGGTACAGTAATATGTAGGCATCTAAGATAATGTGGCATATATTATCTCTTGCAGACATCAACGAATGTGTCAACCAAAATGCATGCTCCAAGCCAGGAAAATGTCACAATTTTCAAGGAGGATATCGCTGCTCTTGTCGTTTCGGTTGGCGTAGTAATCATAAAAAATCTGGCCCGGGGGAATGCGATCTCAACGTGGCACTAGTTACAGGTTCGTTATTACCTTTTCAAGATACATAACTTCCATGAATTTTTTAATGTTGTTACAAGTATAGAAATAGAGCCGAGATTTTTATTAATACCCTCAAAAATGAAAAAATTATCAAATCTGCTCTCGCATTTTTATTAATTTTAAAAATGCCCTGACTTCCCAAACGTGGGGTGGTCAGCTTTTTTCACCAATCCGCCCCACATTTGGGCAGTCACCTTCTTTTTCTTTTTATCAAACAGGTCAGTGGCAAGACAGTCAGCTATAGTATTTTTTTTTAGAGACCTTAATAATTTCCATAAATAAAAATGAGAAATAAAAAATATTCAATTTGATAGCGAACATTCATTTTGAACAATTCTTTAATTTATAATCTTAACAATTTTGAAAATCTTCAAAAATAAAAATTTAATTTAAAATATGATGTTATAGAAGACCTATATTATCCATATACCATGTCTATATAAAAAAAAGTAATGATATTTTGTATATGCCTCACTCTATGTCAAATGATTTGAGATTTTAGTGATTTAAAACTAATATTTTTCTTATTTTATAATTCATCTTTTCTTCAGTAATTTTTTTTGGAGATAGACCGAAATTTTAACAAAATTTTCAAAATTATAATGAATAAAGATAGTTGGATAAGAAACCAATGTATCTGTGATAATGTTAGTTTCTTTTTTAACATAATAACTCATTTTCATCTCTTTTTTAGCATAAGATGAATACTAAAGTTTTCAAATCACTTTGCATAATAAATATTGAGTTTTGAATAAAAGACAATATTTTTGGTAATTATGCTAGATGTGATTCCAACCCTTTTTATCTATGTATTCCCCACATTTATATATTTCCATCTCATTATTTTTTTTAGAAACATATATTTTTTTCTTGCAACTATAATATGTTATGTAAATTTAAAATTTGGAGAGTTTGTACTTGTGATAAAAGTATACAGGCCAGGTACATATTAATAAAAATAATTGATATGTTTGATCTATTTATATAAATAGATCAAACATATAATTTAGATGCCCGAATCTCAAAAATTAATGAATGGATGGATTGGGAATTGCAGAATCCCTGTGATAGATTCTCTAGAATCACAGTAGATTTATTTCCACTCAAACACGTAGATTTTATATAAGGAAGCAGCTAACAGTCTCCCAACTCCAGTCCCTCAAAAATTCTCAGATATTTTCAACTAATTCTATAAACATGAATACTAAATCCTGTAAACATCAATATTAAATCCTGTAAACATAAAAACGAGTGAAAGCTATTAAAAACGTGTCAAAACTGTTAAAAATGCGTGACAGCTATTTAAAACGCATGACAGCTGTTGAGGACCATATTCTGTAAACATACACATATTATCCTGTAAACATACATATATTATCATATAAACACACACATATAATTCTGTAAACATACATATTATACTTGAAATTATAGCAGTTAAAATTATGACAGTTCCATGTGGCAGTTAAAAACGTGTCAGAACTAAATTAAAAAGGAAAGATTTTTATACACCGAAGCTTTTGAGAAATTGTAGCCCGGAAGACATTACCTTTTCTCTTTATATAAAGCCAATGGAACAACCGCAAACCAACACCACTGGTACATTGTTTCTCATTTCCCAGATATCCCCCCATAGTTCCAAATATTATCGACTGTCAAAAATAAATGTTAGAAGTTCCCGAAAAAAAAAGTTCCAGAAGTCAACCGTTGACCCAACAAATTGCTGTTATAAATACTCTCTCTTCTCACCCACAACCTGTCTGGTCTGGTCAAATCGTGGCATGCTAACTCGATCCGTAATGTACATCCATTTAATTTTAAGCACTTTTTTATTGGGGTACTGTCTACAAAATACTGAGCAAGATAAATATTGGGGGTACTATTTTGTGTCCTTTTAATGTGTAATATAATGTTCTACATGATAATTTTTTTAGTAGGTGTAATTATATAGGGACAAACTAATTAACTGTCCCCCCCAACTCAATCCTCGAAACCTTGGAACTCTCTATTCAGCTTTCTGTCTAATCCTTTAAAGCCTCGTCTACAATATTTTAATGTACTAATAGAAAACTTTCAAAACTAAATAAAAAAAAGATTAATTTCTTTCGCCCACTTTTTTTTCCTACAATTATTTTTATCTATTTTCTTAACGACCAGTGATAAATTTTGTCAATCTAAAACAACGAACATCTTCAACTTGATTTTCTTTTCCAAATGAGATTCATAATGACGTATTTTTTTATTTATTCTCATGTCGTTGTTTTATTTCTTGACAGTAAAATCCTGTAGGCACTTTAAATTTTGTTTCTCAAGCCTTTAAACTTCTGTCTACAACCTTTTAAAGTACTTGTGTCTAGTCTTTAAATTAAACGTTACATGTAACTTATCAAATTTTTTGACAATAGAAGTCAGTAGGCACTTTAATTTTTTTCTGTCAAGACTTTATATCTCTATCTAGAACTCTTTAAAATATTTTTGTTAAACTTTTAAATGTGACATGTAAGTTATCAACTTTTTTTTTTACAGTAAAAATTCAAGTCATTGAGTCTATGTCTACTACCCTTTAAAGTATTCTTGTCAAATTTTTTTATAATAAAAGTATATAACTGATCAAATTTTTTTATAATAAAAGTCTATAGGCACTTTAAATTTTATTTCTGAAGGCTTTAAACATTTGTCTACAACTTTCTAAAGTACTCGTGTCTAGTCTTTAAATCTTACTTCTAACTTATCAAAGTGCAATCTGTATATACATAGAATATGAAGCCTTTAAAATTATGCATGCAAGCCTTTAAACCTAGGATATCAAGTTTTTATGTGTAGCGTATCTCCAAGAAAAAAGCAGTGACACTAATACAATTCAAAAATAGTTTATCACGAATCTCGTTTGGAAGATAAAATTAAGTAAAAGATGTTATACTTTTAGATTTACAAAATTCATGAAAGATCATTTGGAAAATAAATGAGAATGATCGGAGAAAAAAAAAGGGGTAAAATAAATCTTTGTTTTTGGTATAACAAAATAATTAGAAGTTAAAGTAGTTGGGGACCGCTCAGGGTTGAATGCTTGGGGGACAAAACATTTTATCAATTATTTAATTTGTGCTATTATGACTAGATTGATTATATAACTCAGATTGATAACTACGGCTCTCTACCCTAGCTGTTGGTATTGCAATTTGTAGCTCCTTTAAAGAACCGCTGTAATAGAATTTTATATTTTTTGAATTATTGTTATAATTAAAATATGGTAATTTTCAATGATAATTGCGAAAAATTACTTGCCAAACTTAAACTTGTATTATTACAAGAAGATCTAATTAACAATTATTCGACAATATTTATTTTTATATTTACTGTTTTGTTATTTATAAAAATATTGCGGATGTAAATATTTTTTTGGTATAAATAAGTAGACATGTCTGCTCTCATGAATATTTCATACGAAAATATAATGTTTATATCTGATTTATAATAAAAGAACATTAATTATCAAAATTTAAACTGTTACAAAATTATATTTTTATTATTATGTAATAATAACGAGTATAATGTTATGAGCGAGTTAATTTATAGCTCCGTTGATGGAAAAGTACCATACACTACTAGAATCTATTTCATATTTTATTAAGGTGGATATGATAACTTAATAGTGTTGGTGTTCAGGGAAATAATTCTCTTCACGATAACCATTGTGCTAGGGATAACTTACCCCCCAACATTAGTCATTTCTTTATCCATGGTTTTAAAACAAATTCTAGTGGTACTAATTTAGAATAACAATTTAATATATTCTAACTTTTCAAATATTAAAACTAATTTGAGCCGCTATCATTTCTTCGGCTGCCTTCTGTAGACTCCATGCACTAGTTATGTTAAATTTCATATTTTCGTTGATTTCGTACTTCCGTTAATTCTTTAATGTTATGTCGGTCAAATTTTGTTGATTTCATATTTTCGCTGATTTTATATTTTGTTGATTTCAATTTTCAAAATAAAATTATATGAGTAGAACTAGGGTGTTCTTAAGCTCATCAAAGTGTTTGGTGAGCTTAACTCCAAAACTCATTAAATCGGTTTCAAATGACGAATCTGAACCGTTAGAATCTGCCTATCTTACGAGTGATGCGTCTACATGTGAAAATTTTAAACATTTGAATTAATTTAGTATAAAATCAATCATTCAAAATTAAAAGGTTAATAAATTAATTTTAGTGCATTCATTTTTTGAACGTTTTTTGACCGCTTGACTTTATACTAAATTAATTCGAATGTTTAAAATTTTCACATATAGATGCATCACTCATAAGGTAGGTGGGTTTCGACGATTCGGATTCGTTATTTGAAACCGATTTGATGGATTTTGGAGTTAAGCTCACCAAACACTTTGGTGAGCTTAGGAACACCCTAGTTCTACTGAAATTATATCACAAACGTGAGGAAAATTTGTCAACATCCTAAAATATAACTTTTTATTTACAAAATTATATCACAAGCATGCAAAACTATACCGCATATCAACAAAAAAATATTTGAAGTAAAGTCTAATGATCCTCCATCGTGTTACCAAAACATTTGATCAAGTCCCTGCCGAGGACAAAACCAGCAGTCATTAAACTTCCACTATTGAATATTATAATTAACATCCAGGTATGTGAAACTTTTAACTTCTTTTGATTGACAGTCGACATATGCCTACTTAAAAATATTGAATAAATGCAACACAATTGACGTCTACATCAATGTAGGAGAGAGAGAAACAACAACGTGACATTCCACTCAATAGAAAGAGTGAGGGGGAGGGAGATTGATCAAGGTCTAGGAGCATATCCAAATGTTTAAAAACAGAAGTTCCATAACATGTCCCCTTTAATTGAAAGCTAAAAGATAAAACATATATACCAGTAGGTATGACATTGACCAGAAATGAAGTTATATATACAAGTATTAACTAGGAGCAATAATTATAAATATTCCTACAGAAGATTAAAGCAAGTTTGCACTAAATAATGTAGGATCTGCTGCCGGTATTGCTGCTTTACTATTTCTTGGGGTTGCCATATATGTGCTCCGGGAGAGAAGAAACCTTTCAAAAGTAAAGGAGAAATACTTTCAACAACATGGGGGATGGATTCTGTTGGAGAAGATTAAATTAAACCAAGGGTTTGGTTTTACTATCTTCACGAAGCAACAGGTAGAACAGGCAACAAACAATTTTGCCAGTGCAAATATTCTTGGCTATGGAGGCCATGGCACTGTCTACAGAGGAACACTAAGAGATCAAACAGTTGCTATCAAAAAGTGTAAGATAGTCGATGAGAGAAAACAGAAAGAATTTGGAAATGAGATGCTTATTCTCTCGCAAATTAACCACAAGAACATTGTAAAAATCTTAGGCTGTTGTCTAGAGGTTGAGGTTCCAATGCTTGTATACGAGTTCATCCCAAATGGCACCCTATATCATTATATCCATTATAAAAAACAAGGATTACACATTTCTCTCGAAACCCGTCTAAGGATTGTGCATGAATCAGCAGAAGCACTTGCTTACTTGCACACTTCTGCATCTCCTCCAATTATCCATGGAGATGTGAAGTCTGCAAATATTCTCTTGGACCAAAATTACATGGCAAAGGTGTCAGATTTTGGAGCCTCAATACTTGTTCCGACAGATGAAGCACAATGTGTTACACTTGTACAAGGAACGTATGGGTACCTAGATCCAGAATACATGCAATCTGGCCAACTGACAGACAAGAGCGATGTGTACAGCTTCGGTGTAGTTCTGCTGGAGATCCTAACCAGCAAGCCAGTAGTTGATTTTGATGCACCGGAAGAAAAAAGGAATCTTTCGTCTCGCTTCCTCTCTTCTATGGAAGAGAACAAAATGCAAGAGCTGCTAGATGATGAAATTAAGCATGAAGATGATATGCAATTCATCAAGGCAGTTGCTGAACTGGCTAAGGAATGTCTTAGTATGAAGGGGGGCGACCGACCTATGATGAAAGATGTAGCCGAAGAACTTCTTCGATTAAGCAAGCTCAAGCAGCATCCTTGGAAACAAGAGTACAATCCTGAAGAAATAGAGACCCTGCTCCCTGAACGATCCCAACATGCAATAGAGATTGAGCTTACTAGCAATTATTTTAGTACAGATAATGAAGCGGAGGAGAGCATTGCCATCGGTCGTTAATTACCATCATCTCTTGTCCTATTTATGTGGGTTGTATATTTTATTTTCTCATTATTATCACCTTTCTCATTATGTAGCCATTTTGGTTTCCTATATTGTATTGTATTGTATTAGGTTGTTGGAAATGCTTTCTGTTGTATTGTATTGTATTATGTTGTAATTTACAATTTTCTTAGTGCTTCAGTTTGTATAATTCCGTCGGCTTCCTTGTAATGTATAGTATTGGATTCTAAGATATTTAACTGGATACAACTCAGACCTTAGGAAATGGCTAAGCCAAGCAATTGCAGATGGGTGTCAGATAAAAGATCCAGCTTGGTGGAACGTCTGTAGGTGTCAGTAACCCTATAGACGAGGGTCAGATAAAGGGTCCAGCTCGAATGAAAATCTGTAGTTGTTACAAGCCCTAATAAGTCGAGTTAATCCAATATGCGTTGTGTTTGAACTTCATCTTGGAAATTCCGCTGATTGTGATTCATTGGATTTGTTTGTTGTCGAGCATATGTATCCCTTTTATTATGAATACATATCTGTTTGAATTGCTAATATATGGGTTTTATTTTTTAATATAGAGTTTGATTGCAAATCCAATAATCTAACTGTGGCAAATTTCGCACTGAGAATTTATTCTCACCCCCACCCTTCGGGTTATATTACAGGTTCTTGTGCGACTAAATCCAGGGAGGCACGCGAGTAGTAGACCTTTGGTAGTGTTACTTGTATGACCCTAGATATATTTTTTGTAGAGGAGGGTTCAAATGCCTCCATTTTTTGTGCCTCCACCATGCCTCCATTTTTTTAAAACTTTAATAATTCAAAATTTAAAACTTAAAAATCAAAATAAAACCGTTGGATATGATCTACATCATTTTATCTATGCACATGTAAAAAATTATGACATTTCAATTTTATTTTGATTGTCATCAAGAGCTTGTAAAAAATGCACTAATTTGGATGATTTCTAGACGTTGATTTTTGGACTTGTTGATTCACATAAAAACAAAATTGAAATGTGATAATTTTTTTATGAGCACAGAGAGAAAATAATATAGATCACATCTAACGGTTTTATTTTGACTTTTAAGTTTTCAATCTTGAGTTATTAAAGTTTTAAAAAATGGAGGCATGATGGAGGCACAAAAAATGAAGGCATTTGAACCCTCCTCTTTTGTGTATAGCTTTAGGGTAGGCCTTGTGATTAGTATTCGGATGAGATACTTTTGATGTATTAAACTCTGACCAGACTATGTACTCATATATATATATATATGAACTTTGTTTGATATTATTTTGTCGTGAATTTCTGAGTGTATGTTGAACTGCCTTGTAAGCATACACGGAATTGTATGCTTACGGCAGGGGACTGTCGCGACCCGTGGCCGCGGGGTGTGACAGAGCTACACAGATTTATACTTAAAAATCCGTGTAGAAAAGTTATTGTAGGGTTTTGGTTATATAAAAGGCCTTCTCCTTCCAGCGTCGTTTTCATCAATTAATACTCTCTCTGTGTATTGAATATTGGTCTGATTTCTACGCACAAGGACGCCGGATCTGAGATCTTTGATGTGAATTTGTATTTCTCCTCTCTATCTTGCTAAGGTTAGTCAAATATATATATATATATAGAGTTAGGCTGGGGTGCTATGGATAGCATAGAGGCCTCTATGCTACGGCTCAATATTCGAGTTTTCAAAATCCAAACGGTCGATCCGAACCGTTCATCTTATTCTCCATATTAATATCTGCTTGGAGACCAAATTTTATAATTTTCTGAATTTTTTTACTATTTATTAAGTATTTTATTAACTATATATATATATATATATATATATATATATATATATATATATATAGGCACGGCTAAATTGCTGTCAGCAGCATTTCAGCGGAGGTGCTGCCGGAACAATATCGTAATTTATGATGTCTAAACAACAAATCCAAATCGTTAGATGTTTAATATATATTATGATATACTTGGAGACCAAATTTTACATTTTTTGGAACTTTTTTACTATTTATTAAGCTGGTTTGAAAACCGATGATTTCAGTAAATTTTTGCAGCATTGAAATCAGCGGTTTTCAAACCAGTTCAATAAAGAGTGAAAAAAATTCAAAAAAATGTAAAATTTGGTCTCCAAGTAGATTATAATATAGATTAAACATCTAACGGTTTGGATTTGTTGTTTGGACATCAAAAAATAAAAAAAGCCCTGGCAGCACCTCCAGTTAAAATGCTGCCGACAGCAATTTAGCCATGCCCTATATATATATATATATATATATATATTAGTTTGATAATAGTCAGATAGTCAGTTTGGAATTCGACTATGTTATTAAATTTGTTCATATAAGTCAGATTAAATAACACTAAATATATTTGATTATATCTTGAATGATAGTCAAATGAAAATATATAAGTACTAATTTAGAAACCGTGTTACATGGTCTACGTCTGAATTTTAAAGTAAAAAGTGACGAAGAAACGTTAGCGAACTACACCACAATAGCAGGTACAGGTTTTCTGGATATTGTTAAATTGTTACTTACCATTTTGTTTGCATTTATTTTTTCATGAATTATACATGTTGAATCGAACGATCCTTTTGGCTTTGTTTAGAGAATATTAGGATAGGATTATTTGTTTGATCAACGGACTCACAGGATGTGTTGTGTTGAGTATGACTCGTGTGTGATTAATGAGACAAATATGGAATGTAATGGATAAGTTAAAGGAAAGGGGCCAATATCCGTTGAACGCATGTTGGAATGTATACATTGGGTCTAGTGTCCGACTGGATCCCTCGTTAACGTGGAGTTGGTTAGACTTTCCGTCACGGGTCAATATCTTGCAGTGGTTCGAGTCCCCGTTGAGTGAGACAGTTGAACTAGTGGTGGTTCGAGTCCCCCTAGAGAGACGCCAATAGCTGGAGTGGTTCGAGTCCCCCTGGTGAGGCAAAGAAGATCTAGCAGTGGTTCGAGTCCCCGTCTAGTGGCACAGCCAAGATCTAGTGGGGTTTGAGTCCCCCTGATGAGGCAGTTAAAAACTTGAAAGATAACTTAAGAAGTGTGTGTGTGTGTGTGTGTTTTAAATATTCATTAGTAAGATCGCATGTAAGGATATAATTTTAATATCCTGTTTGTGTTAATAAGTTAATTTGACAAATTCCGGGACTGGAACTAAATCCCGTACTGAGAGACTGTTCAATCTCTCACCCGTTCCACTTTTATGTGGGTTCTAGGAAATGATGAGGCCAACATGGAGCACGAATAGGAGGGATGCGGATGAGGAGGTCAATGAGCAGATGGCTCAAGTATCTTTTTATTTTCTTTTTAGTTGAACTTTAATTCTCTCTTTGAAAGTGGATACATTGACTAACATGGCAATTATCGGTTTGTTTGCCATGTTTGTCTTGATCTCATATTGAATTTATTTTATATGCTTGAACTACTTGTGATGTTAAAAGACTTTGTTTGACTTGTAAATGTTTGCATGAGTATTTATTATTGATAATGTATGTGATGTGCACACGCCTTACGTATAAATATGTGGCGGGTTGTCTCGGGGTGTGATAGGTCTCCATCATCAGATCTGAGGAAAACCGTTGAAGATCAGTACTAACGCTTCCGCCTAAAGATGTCTATACTTCAGAACTGTAAGATTTAAATTACTTTGTTATTTTATTTTGAATTTACGGATTCTGAATTGCTTGTATTTATTAATTGCAAAACACGTCATTAATTATTAAGACTATCATTTGGTATTAGAACCATCGTAAATTCATATAAGATGCAATAAATTTTTTTTTACAAAATTGATTTTCAATGGTTCGTTTAAAAGCTATACAGATTCAACTAATTTTATATATAAATCTTTTCTTATAATTTTGGATGAAAATTTTAAAGGAGAATTTGTATTCCCTATTTTGTATGCACATATATGTTGATCAATGAATTCTTATTGGAGATGCAATATGTTGGAGATCTTTAACCAAGAGGTATCATGTAATGAATCACATGGAGCTCCTTTTTTGATATGTTGAATCTAATACGCCTTAGTTTGTATGAAATTCTAGTCCAAACTAGATCATAACCAAGGATAAGCTTGTATGTTGTTTACTTTAGATATGTACCGGGGGCTTTGTTTGAGGAAGAGCGAAGTTTGAATAGAAAAATTTATTGTTAAGTTGTTTTGTTCTAGTTGTGGCTCTATTCTCTGCTTTATTACTACTTAATTAACTAGTACGTGAGCTTAACAAGCAAGATCTTAACGGAACATCTTTGTGTAAAGTGGTATCAGAGCGAGGTTTGACAACCACCTTCACACCTGCGTGAAGTTGTATATCCGTTAAATGTCCAGTTCAACAACCACCTTCATGCTTGTGTAAAGTTGTATCACCCATTTTAATATATCCATCATATTGAACAGTTTGGATCAACTGTTTGAATTTTGAAAACTTTGAAAATGTGGAGTGTAATTCAGTGTCACTAAAAAAGGGTGTAATTGAATCCCTCCACGTGCACCTCCGGCTAAAATGCTGCCGGCAGTAATTTAGCCGTGCCCTATATATATATATATATATATATATATACAGAGAGAGAGAGAGAGATGGGCTATGGTGCATTGCAATGCATGAACCCCCTTATGCATTGCACTATAAATCACGGATTTAAAGTCCTAACGACCGATCTGAACCGTTAGATATTTAATCCATATTGAGTTGTACTTGGAGACCAAATTTTATATTTTTTGGAATTTTTTTACTATTTATAAAGCATTTTTGAAAATTGATGTTTTGCTGTGAACAGTAAAAAAATTTGGACTATCAGATCAGCGACTTTCAAAATTGCTTAATAAATAGTAAAAAAATTCCAAAAATGTAAAATTTGGTCCCCAAGCACATATTAATATGAAGAACAAGATGAACGGTTCGGATCGGTCGTTTGGACTTTAAATCCATGATTTATAGTGCAATGCATAAGGGGGTTCATGCATTGCAATGCACCATAGCTCATCTCTCTCTCTCTCTATATATATATATTAGTTTGATAATAGTCAGATAGTCAGTTTGGAATTCGACTATGTTATTAAATTTGTTTATATAAGTCAGATTAAATGACAATAAATATATTTGATTATATCGACAATCAAATGAAAATATATAAGTACTAATTTAGAAACCGTGTTACATGGTCTACGTCTGAATTTTAAAGTAAAAAGTGGAGAAGAAACGGTAGCGAACTACACCACAATAGCAGGTACGGGTTTCCTGGACATTGTCAAATTGTTACTTGCCATTTTGTTTGCATTTATTTATTCATGAATTATACATGTTGAATCGAACGATCTTTTTGGCTTTGTTTAGAGAATATTAGGATAGGATTATTCGTTTGATCAACGAACTCATAGGAATCTTTAAACATAATAAATGCTTAACTTTCAATGTAATTTTTCAACATGCGATGTATCTTTGCACGAATATTATCTGATAATAGAGCTCGATGTCAACAACTCAATTAATATTCGAAGTGGTTCAACACTACACGTTACCCAATATAATATAGTTATGTACAATAAACACTAAATTATTGGATGAATATGAATGTGCATATGTTTTACAAAGAGCCTCGAACTGCAGTAATGGTGTATGCACCGATCAATTGATAGAAACTAGATAAATTAGTGGAATACTCGTTTATTATGGCAATGACTATGATGAACAAAAGAAAAAGAAACTCGTTCCGAGTAGTAGATAGCTTTTGACCCGTTCAATTGAGCAACATGTTAAGTATTTTTTTTTTTTTTTGAGTAAAAATAAGAATCAAAGTCCTTATTTGATTATATTGATTCCATAGCAAAAGAGTTTGTAGGTTTCCTAATAGAAACCTATATGAAAAAGTTACAAGAAAGTTCAATATACATTGAACCACAGTTTGCAGAGAGAAAAAACTAAAATTTCAACAAAAAAAAGATAAAACTCATCTTGAGTAAGTACTTACAATTGGTATTTACAAATGGGTACATTTACCAAATTTTGGAGAAGCATCCTCTCTGCCGTTGTTGTCAATATGAACTTTGGGAACTGACGTCTTTTATAACTACTTTTAAATTGGGGACTTCAACTATGCATCCCTAAATAGGCACAATGCCATGACGTATAACCTTGGAAAGGGCGTGAATTTAAGTGATTAGCTGTATTATATTATGTTTTATTAAATATTATAAATTGGATAGCTTATGACAAGTTCTATTATTTTGAAAACAATTTACTTACAGGATTTCTAAGTCCAGATGTAAAATATCAAGAAAGTACTTGCAACATCATATTGATACTGGTGCAGATATATGCAGAAACCTCCGCCTTGGAAGTGGAGAAGAATGGGGAGCTTTTTGCCGGCATCTTACTCGGGCAGGTAGAGTGATGCCGGCATTTGATTTTGCATTTTTAGCATTTTTTTTGCTATTTTAAATGTCGATCTAAATCTCATCTTTTAAAAATATCATGTTGTATGTCGATATTGAATTGTTGTACAATATGTGATATTAGTTTTGAATCGAGTTATTATGTATATTATAAGAAAAGTAGTTATTTAATATTAGATTCGAATTGAAATATTATTTGAAATTATTCATACTTAAAATACAGAATCATCACATTATCAAATTATTATAAGAGATCACAATTCAATGTAATTAAAAATACATTATCATATAATTATATTCAAATATCATGTTCCTCAATTTTTGAATAATTCTTAATTTTATTGAATATTTTTTTCATAATTTTTTTTTCTCTTATAGTATGTCCTGTTGCATCGCACGGGCACGATACTAGTAACTTATGGTATATAGATTTCATTTATGTATGGAATCAAAAAAAAAAAAAAAAAACAGAGAGATTACTTCATAGTATAAGCTGCTTGGGTCATTTACAGGATTTTCTGTGACAATGGTTTGATGCTAAGAATGCAGATAATTTATTGATTAAAAATTCAAAATCCCTAATATTATGATTCTTCAAACCTTATCAATAGATATCTTTCGTGGCAAACGAGTTACTCACTAAATGTACATGGGTAAAATCCATAGAAGATCCTCCATAATAACAAAAGGAAAGTTATGCGGCCTCCTGCTCACAAGTGGGACCCATGCGTGATTGAGGATATGAGTTAGTGGGTTTTGGGATTTATTGTGATTTATTTCGTGCGGCCTATCAATTGAAGCTAACAATATCTTCTTACATATCACCACCTCATGACAATATGCACATCTGAATTGTACTTGTAATTTTGTTTGCTAGCCCCTGTGATAATTCTTAATTACAAACTATATTTAAGAAGAAAATTATTATAACTTTTTCATTTATATGTTTTCAATTGTAAATACTTTATTGGAGTAAATTTATTTCAAAAGTGTTTGTTTAGTCAATGCCATCATAAGGAGTCAAATATTAAATTACAACTACTATGCTCACCATGTCAGGAATTGGAGATCACAACTCCAGTAAAATTAATTTTAAACGACAAATTCAAACAGTTAAAATTAATTTGCATCATCGTTTGAAACCATAGAAGCTTTAGATCCTTGTTAACGACAGAAAGTAAGATGACACGTGTTACCCATCACACTGTCTACTGTCTGTTGGGGTCTACTTTCCCTTTCGTCATTATGAGCTTAATAGGTCCGTTTGCTGAATTATTGTAAGGTCTTTCTCTAGCTTTAAATTTATGTTGACTTGAGAAGGTGATTTCATATAGACTATAAGTGTTAATCATCAGACTGTTAATTTGGTTAATAATTTAAGACTATCAAGAAAAAATCTCGGATGCATGTGGATCTTTGAAAGAAAGTAAATTATTTATAATTGTCAATCTTGATTCCAAATTTTTTTTATTACATTTTCTTGTGTGGAACTGATTTATCATAGGAATGGTGTCTGGAAACATGTATATCAACATCTAAATATATATGAGGAGGGATCCAATTACACAATTTTATGGTAACACGTCTTGACACCATATTTTTATAAGTCATTTTGCAAGTTCAAAATTCAATTAGTCGATCCGAACTGTTCAACGTAATGTTCATATTAAAATGTGCTTGGAGACCAAATTTTACATTTTTTGGAAATTTATTACTATTTATTTAGAATTTTTTAAATTGTTGTTTTTCAATGGTCCAAAATTGTTTGAAAACAACAATTTTGTACACATCTTAATAAATACTAAAAAAATTCTAAAAAATGTAAAATTTGGTCTCCAAGCATATTTTAATATGGAAACCATGTTGAACGGTTTGGATCGTCTGTTTATATAAATTGAAGATCTGATATACTCCATTCAACCGAACGAAGAAACTTGGTGAGAGCCTTTTTCTCAGATATCAGAGAGAACCGAAATTTCCATAACAGCTGTCTATCCTCCCCACTTAAGGCCAAAAAAATTTTATGGTATTAAAATAAATTGAAAAATGCTGAATAACAATTCATATCACCTACATGATTGGCATTAGTACCCATGTGCAAAAAATCTACTGATATGAAAAATTGTACATAGTACTTCCTTTCATTTATGCTAGGTTTGAGATCCCTATCAACAATAATGCCACGATTTAAGCTCCTCGCCAATTTCAACTCTTTTTTTTTTTTTTTCAAATCTGTGACCGTGATACTTCGTCACTGTCTAATTTTTTTTTTTTTTTTTTTGGAAATCTCTGGTCATGATGGAGTATCATGGCCTGAGTTTTCTCTGTTTTATTTTTCCTTCCTAGTTCAGTTAGTTGATGAGGGGATTAATTAATTAGCGCTATGACCATGATAATCTACAACGGCCCTGATAGTCTATTACGTTTTTCTTATATTTCGAAAAAATTAAAACCGTTCTCTAATATCAATATTTATTTAATTTATTTTCTATTAATAAAAATTTCGGTTCAAATATTATCTACGGGTTTTGATATTAATAAAAAAGGAAAAGACAAAAAAGTATCTCCTGGGCCCGTTATTTATGCATCAACATGTTCTATGCACCGAACGATATATCGGATCGCCTATTGCATGTGCATCCTACAGGATGGCAAAACGAGCGATCTGATATACTCATAAACTAAACCAATTTCTTTCATGAGATTAAACTTCTTCAATTGCATGTTGCTTTTATATATAATACGTACAAATATTCCGTTTTTATTTACAAATTTCGAAGATATATGATTTCCTATTTTATATAAATTGAGGAAAATCCGGACAACATGCATGTATTTACATTTATTTCATTCACAAATTATATTAAGATGAAAGTAAATTTTTTCGATTTTAGAGACTCAAGTTGATACCATAAATCACAGTAAAAACTTCCATTTAGAATTCTGATAATTATTTGTTATGTATTCTTATTTGAATCCATATTCATTAATTATATATCTCTATATGTATTCTAATATTTGGAATTTTAAATTTTCGAATAATAATATCGATCTCTAATTTAAAATTTTAGCAACCCAATACATATTTTTTTAAAACACATTCACTAGTTTTAACTGAAATCATAAATTTAGACAATTCAAAAGTAAACAAAATCAAAGTACAGGACGAAGCAGATTGAACATACAATTTGTTTATTGGACTATCTTGTCCTAAAAAAAAAACTTATGAACCACATAAAATCTGAAACTAATCAGAAAATAAATATAGGATTATCAAAAATAATTAACTAAATATTAGTGTTAAATGATATACAAAATTGGGACTGGACGCAATGGAACTTCAGAAATTAAATAACCATTTTGTGTTGTTATTTGTGTTGTTTTTTTTTCATCTTCATTTGACGAGGAATCATTATCCACAATAGCCATATATAAAAATCAGGATTCTTAGACCTCATCGATAAAATCATCAATTTGACTCCTTTATAATACATGAATGTGGCTCTCACTTGTAAAAAAAAAAATCGCTCTTATGAAACTTTAGTGTGGGTTCGACGTCGATTCAAAAAACCATCATAATTAAGATAATATAATGTGATGAAACTAAATTTTGAACTGCATAAGATTCTGCAGAGACAAATCAAAACCTCATGACTCGGTCAATATGTGAGGTTATGAATGCATGTGGGTTGGTGGAGGCAATTATGTCTGCCCCCTTTGAATTAATGTGTAGTACTTATCATATCAATTTTATATCTATTTAACCTGCACCATGTTCTCTAACAAGTTTATTAAATATAGTTTTTGATAATGGACAAAATGCTATATAGTTCGTTTGTCTTCTAATTACGCTTACTAATTAATTTTGATGGTAAAAGGTTTCGGATCTGAGGCATTTGTATTTTCTCTATAGTTTGAGTAGTAAAATTGAAATTGCTCACATTGACAACTAGTCCAGGTCTGATTAACGGCAAAGATTTGAGAAAATAACTCATATCGAGAACTAGACCAGGCTTGAAAACTTTGAAGATAATTTTTTTAGTATTTTGAAAATTATTTTTGAGAAAGTGGACTTTTTTATGGCAATGAATATGATGAACAAAAGAAAAAGAAACTCCTTGCGAGTAGTAGATAGCTTTTGACCCGTTCAATTGAACAACATGTTGAGTAAGTATTTTTTTTTTTTTTTTTGAGTAAAAATAAGAATCAAAGTCCTTATTTGATTTTATTGATTCCATAGCAAAAGAGTTTGTAGGTTTCCTAATAGAAACCAATATGAAAAAGTTAATTACAAGAAGGTTCAATATACATTGAACTACAGTTTACAGAGAAGAAAAGCATTAAAAGTAAACTAAAATTTCAACAAATAAAGATAAAACTCATCTTGAGTAAATCCTTACAATTGGTATTTACAAATGGGTGCATTTACCAAATTTTGGAGAAGCATCCTCTCTGCCGTTCTTGTCAATATGATCTTTGCTTTGACAACAATAGTCTCTATTTAATGGCTCTATATTCTGAATATTTAAAGGCCCATCACCGGGATATTATCAAGAGAAGGCCCAAGATATTTCTGGGGATCTCGGTGAAATGGGTTTGTGGATTCTCTGAGCTCGGTACTGTCAATGACTGGGCCCTTGATAAATGCAAGAAAATGAGAAAGGTTGAGAATCAATTTTCAAGATTGGATGACTAAGTGAGCCATAAACGGTAGTAATCAATTTTAATCTTTATGGTAAATAATTTGTTGTTAATACGGCCGCTACATTTACAAGATATTTAATTTCTCTTAGCATGATTTTATTATACATTTGGTGATACAATTTCATATATAACACTCAAAATAAATGCGTTATGTATGCCTGCATAATAAAATTGTCCACATATATACCCCGAATTTTTTATTAATATCCAAATTTTATATTAAATTTAAAAAAATATCCGAACCGGCTGTTATTTTCGAAATCTACCCATTCCGAAAAAAAATTTTCCGGAATTAAACCGAGTTTCCGGAAAAAAATTTTCCGGAAATTTGGTTCTATTTCCGGAAAAAAATTTTCCGGATTTAGGATTTTTTTTTTTTTTTTTTGCTATTTCCGGAAATAGAATTTTTTTTTTTTTAGGAAATTTTATTTTCCGAAATTTTTTTTTTTCAGTTTCTATTTATAATTTATTTATTTTTTGTATTTAAGTATTACAAATATTTAATATATTTAAAAAAACATAGATGGAATACTATATAATTTGATTTATTCGAAAGACTGCTACAAATAATTCGGATCAATATTTTTCATGCCGGATTTTTTACGGCCGTAAAAAAAAAAAAATATAATATAATATATGTATATGTAAAATAATATAATATATGTATATATATAATATAATATATGTATATATATGTATATATACATATATTATATTATATTATTTTACATATATTATATTATATTATATATACATATACAAAGTAAAGCTAGCGTGTGACATACTCACCAAGAAAGTTTGGTGAGCATAACTCCAAAAGTATATCGGATCGACGTCAAATGTCAAATCCAAACCGTTGAAATCCATGTACTTCATGAGTGATGCATATACATGCAAAATTTTGAAAGTTTCGAGTTTATTTGCTACACGGTAAAGTGGTCAAATAAATAATAAAAATTGAATATATAAAATAACTTATAATAAAATGTTCATTTCTTTGACCACTTGACCGTGTAGAAAATAAACTCAAAACTTTCAAAATTTTGCATGTATATGCATCACTCATGAAGTACATGGATTTCAACGGTTTGGATTTGGCATTTGACGTCGATCCGATATACTTTAGGAGTTATGCTCACCAAACTTTCTTGGTGAGCATGTCACACGCTAGCTTTACTCTACATATACATATACATATACTATACATATATTATATTATATTATTTTTTTTACGGCCGTAAAAAATCCGGCATGAGAAATATTGATCCGAATTATTTGTAGCAGTCTTTCGAATAAATCAAATTATATAGTATTCCATCTATTTTTTTAAGAATATATTAAATATTTGTAATACTTCAATACAAAAAATAAATAAATTATAAATAGAAACTGAAAAAATAAAATTTCGGAAAATAAAATTTCCTAAAAAAAAAAAAAAAAAAAAAATCCTAAATCCGGAAAAAAACTTTCCGGAAATAGTAAAAAAAAAAAAAAAAATCCTATTTTCGGAAAAAAATTTTCCGGAAATAGCAAAAAAAAAAAAAAATCCTAAATCCGGAAATAGAACCAAATTTCCGGAAAATTTTTTTCCGGAATGGGTAGATTTCGAAAATAACAGCCGGTTCGGATATTTTATTAAATTTAATATAAAATTTGGATATTAATAAAAAAATTCGGTATATACCTATACAAAAAAGAGACTAGTATATTAAATTACCAATATTTTCTCCGACATTATCATGAAAGTTTTTCCGATTGTCTGAGTAATTGACTGCATAATCATTGCATGATTTTTTTTTTCAATCTGGACGATAAGAATATCCATAAATTGTCCTATATCAAAGCCAGCCAGCCATACATATATTCATGTATATCACTATTTTGAAATAGTAATTGTTTACTTTTCATTCATTTGAATAATTCCAAACTATTAGTAGTATCACTATTTTGTAATAATAATTAATCAGCCACATATTTATCACTATTTTGTTTTGAAACTCAATGTCTATACATTCATTATCCCTAATTCGAAAGTAATTGTTATAAAAAAAAATCAGTTTGTAGGAGAAAATGTTATTAAAAAATATCAGAAGAAAAATCGTCAATTTTCAATAATTTACTTTCATTCAAACATCCACATGCACCTGTGACTTTTTCTCTGGGTTGTCTTCATCATTAACCAAACAATCTGATGGGCAACAGCGACAGTCAATACATGAAGTCACGTGCTCAAGTCAAAGTTAAATTTAAAGATAGAAACACCTTAAAATTCAGTAAAAGGGCCATTGTTATGAAATATAAATATTAGACATTTCACCTTCTCCACCTTCTCCACTTTCTCTTAGAATTAATTTTTGTATTAACTCTCATGTTAATTGTATGGCTTTTCATTTGCATTCTCTAGCCTATAAATAGAGATTTTGTAAGTGGTTCAATTGGACATTGAGATTGAGATATAATATAGAAATAAGATTGAGCCTCTCCCCAATATTGTTTTGTTTTGTTTTATAATACGTTATCAGCACGAGTTTGCTCTAGTCAAGTTGCGACGCGATTTTCTCTAGAAGAAGGTACTATTTATATTACATTTCATAACTTTACTGTTAGTAATAATTTTTATTTCTTGAATGAAATTTTCTTGTTTTATATTGGTTACTGTTAGTAATAATTTTTATTTCTTGGGTGAAATTTTCTTATTTGAATGAGAGTAATATTTTCATTCCCTGAAGAGAATGATAAAGCAAGTACATGATAATAGCCAGAAGCTTTTGTACATACTATAGCTAGAAGCTTTTTCTAAAAGAACCTGAAGTTCTTAATCATACTTTTTTTTTTATACAAGAGAACCTGAAGTTCTTAGCCAAAAGTTTTTATATATTAAAAAAAAAGAAAAAGAAAAGAAGAAGAACTAAAAGTTCTTATATGAATCAAAAATTCTCATATAAAATATAATAACCGGAAGTTATTGTATGCCACGGAATGTTTTTATTTTACCTAACAACTAGAAGTTATTGATATTTATCATAACTAGAAGTTATCAAATAAATAAAATGTCTCAAATACTTAATTTTCTTAGTAACCTGAAGTTATTAATTCTCTTAATAACCTGAAGTTATTAATATTTTTTTTCTTTTTCTCTTGAGTGGTTTTTATTCATTCATTTATTTTTATTTATATCCAACACAAATGCATATTTTATTAATTAATTAGTTAAATAAATTCAGTTTACTATATCTTTCATTTAATTAGATTACATTTGTTTCAGTTTATAAGAATCATTCCTTGAAGTGAATGATGGAATAATAATATGAAGTTATTATAAATGTTTATCAAGAACCTGAAGTTCGTATTACTCGAATATAATAATAAGAAGAATAATAACATGAAGTTATTATTGAAATTGTTTAGAACCTGAAGTTCTATTAGAAATTTTAGTATAAAATAATCAGCAGTTATTACAAAATAAATATAATAACTAGCAGTTATTATAGACCATTACTTCATGTTATTAAATACCTGAAGTTATTCCTAATTAAAAACCTGAAGTTTTATTAGAAAATCAAGATTATAACCAGAAGTTACTATAGGCCATTGGATGAAAATATAACCAAAGTTATTTCAAATTAAATTTTATAATTACCCAGTCCAGTAAATAACCAGAAGTTATTAAATATATATTATAACATGAAGTTATAAGTTATTAAATATATATTATAACATGAAGTTATATAATATTAACCTGAAGTTATTAATACATTTCAATTTATTTATTTATGAAATTTACATATTCTTTTATTTATATTTTATTTATATTTTATTTATATTTACATTATTTATTATAAATCCAGAAGAAATTTACTAAGCTTTAAAGATATTCGACGTAATGGTTATCATCTTGAAACCATGACTGAAAATAATGTTGAGTATCTCCAAATTACATCTATTGAATATGGCCAGAAGATCATATTGGAAAAGCTGGAAGCTTTATCCTCTGGATTATATTGTACGAACATAAACCCAATAGAATCAAATATGGTAAGTAACCAGAAGTTACTTGACACAAAGATGTTTACTCTGTGGCATGACAGATTAGGTCATCCAGGTAACATTATGATGAGAAAAATAATTGAAAGTGCAAATGGGCATCCCCTAAAAGACCTGAAAATAATATTATCAAAAGATTTATCATGTGCAGCATGTTCTCTTGGAAAACTGATAATTAGGTCATCTAAAAATAAAATTGAAAACGAATCTCCTACATTTTTAGAAAGAATTCAAGGAGATATTTGTGGGCCTATTTCTCCTCCATGTGGACCATTTAGATATTTTATGGTTTTAATTGATGCATCCACTCGATGGTCACATGTTTGCCTATTAGCCACAAGAAATGTTGCATTTGCTGGGCTATTAGCACAAATAATCCAATTGAGAGCAAATTTTCCGGATTATCAAATTAAAAGAATCCGGCTTGATAATGCAGGAGAATTTACATCCCAATCATTTAATGATTATTGTATGTCAATTGGGATTAAGGTAGAACATCCAGTGGCTCATGTACATACACAAAATGGTTAGCTGAATCATTAATTAAAAGATTGCAACTGATTGCTAGACCATTACTTATGAAATGTAATCTACCATCTTCTGCATGGGGACATGCCATTTTACATGCTGCTGCACTTATTAGATTAAGACCAACTGCATATCATAAATTTTCTCCATTACAATTGGTCTCTGGAAGAGAACCAAACTTGTCCCATCTTAAAATTTTTGGTTGTGCTGTGTATGTTCCAATTTCTCCACCACAACGTACAAAAATGGGACCACAAAGAAGATTGGGAATTTATGTTGGTTTTAACTCTCCATCAATTATTAAATATTTAGAACCATTAACTGGAGATGTTTTTACAGCACGTTTTTCTGACTGTCAATTTGATGAGACAATATTTCCAATCTTAGGAGGAGAAAAAGAAAAGCTGGTAAAACAAGAAGTAACTTGGAATGCATCATCAATATCTTATCTTGATCCCCGAAGTGGTCAATGTGAATTGGAAGTTCAAAAGATTATACATTTGCAAAGAATAGCAAATGAGTTACCAGATGCATTTACAGATACAAAAAGAGTGACTAAATCACATGTACCAGCTTTAAATGTAACTGCTCGAATTGATGTAATCCCAGCAGAGGTTACTATACAGAGAAAACGTGGAAGACCAACTGGTTCCAAAGATAAAAATCCACGAAAAAAGAAAGAGCAGAATAAAGCAGTTGGTGTAACTCCAGAAGAGGTTACTGATAAAATCCCATAAGAGATTAATAAAATCCTAGAAGAGATTGATAAAACCCCAGAAGAGGTGGATGAAGTTCCAGAAGAAACTCAGGAACCTAGTGATTATGAGATCTCAATAAACTATGTACATAATGGTACAATATGGAACCGAAATGAAACACGTGTTGATGAAATTTTTGCATATGCTATAGCAATTGATGTGCCAAAACTCCTGAAGAAGTAGATAAAACTCCAGAAGAGGTTGATTGTCGAACTCCTGAAGAAGTAGATTAAACCCCAGAAGAGGTTGATAGTGGAACTCCTGAAGGAGTTGATAAAACCCCAGAAGAGGTTGATGAAGTTCCAGAAGAAACTCCGGTACCTAGTGATTATGATTAAGAGTGTATACACAGAAATGATTGACCAAAATGAAAGGATGCCTTGAAGGCTGAATTAGATTCGCTTGAAAAGCGTAATATTTTTGGACCTGTAGTCTTAACTCGAAAGAAGTTAACCCTGTAGGTTATAAGTGGGTATTTTCATATTTGCAAATTATTGGCCACGTACCTGTAGTACGTGAAGAAATATATACTTTTATTAAGGGAGAAAATAAAATATAGAAGTTTATATTTATGTTTAATAAAAGTTTATATTACTTTAAAATTTTAACATGCAAACAAGTTTAAATAAAAGTAGTTTATTTTTATTCTTGTATTTTTATTATTGCATTTTTTTTATTTTAAATGACACATCTTAATACACATGTAAATACAATTTCTGGCATTAGTGATTTAATTGAGGGCTCCGGAAGAGCTTGTATCTTGTTACGTGAAGGAACAAAATTAATTATAAATGATGCATTATACTCTAGTAAATCTAGAATGAATGTGAAAAATGAAATTATGAGTTATAAAGCAAGGCTTGTGGTACAAGGTTTTACACAAATACTAGGAGTTGATTATGAAAAAACATATTCACCTGTAGTGGATGCAATAACTCTTAGATTTTTAATCAGTCTCACAATCATTGAAAACCTTCAAATGCGCCTCATGGATGCAGTCACAGCCTATTTGCATGGATCACTTGATAATGATATATATATATATGAAAGTCCCTGAAGGATTAAAAATGCCTGAAGCATTGAAATCAAAACCTCGAGAAATGTATTCTATAAAGTTGAAAAGATCTTTATATGGACTAAAACAGTCGGATCAAATGTGGTATAATCGACTCAGTGAATATCTCTTAAAAGAAGGATATAAATATAATGTAATTAGTCCATGTGTTTTTATTAAAAGATCAAACTCATATTTTACAATTATTGCAGTATATGTTGATGATTTAAATATCATTGGGTCTCCTGAAGAGATCGAAAAGACTGCAAAATTATTAAAGAAAGAATTTGAAATGAAAGATCTTGGTATAACAAAATTATGTCTCGGCCTGCAGATCGAGCATATAATGGTATTTTTGTCCATCAATCAAATTATATCCATAAGATGTTGAAACGTTTTAATATGGAAAAAGCTCATCCTCTGAGTACACCAATGGTTGTTCGATCACTTGATATAAAAAAGGATCCTTACCGTCCCCGAGAAAAGAATGAAAAAGTTCTTGGTCCAGAAATACCATACTTAAGTGCAATTGGGGCTTTGATGTATCTTGCTAATAATACGAGACCTGATATTGCTTTTTCTGTAAATGTACTAGCAAGATATAGTTCTGATCCAACACGTCGACATTGGAACGGAATTAAACATGTATTTCGTTACCTTTGCGGGACACGTGATATGGGACTATTTTATCAAAAAGATACAAAGTCCAAATTAGTTGGGTATGCAGATGCAGGATATTTATCAGATCCGCATAAAGCCCGATCACAATCCGGATATCTGTTTACATATGGTGGTACTGCAATTTCATGGCGATCGACAAAATAGACACTGACGGCAACATCATCAAATCATGCCGAATTAATTGCTCTATACGATGCTGGTCGAGAATGTGTCTGGTTAAGATCAATGATCCAACACATCCAGGAGGAATGCGGGCTCGAATCAATCAAAGGAAGCCCGACAATACTATATGAAGATAACGCAGCATGTATTGCTCAAATTAAAGAAGGATATATTAAAGGTGACAGAACCAAGCACATCTCGCCAAAATTCTTCTCAACTCATGATCTACAAAAGGATGGCTTGATAGATGTTTGTCAAATCAGATCAAGCGACAATTTGGCAGACCTATTCACAAAATCATTACCAAGAAAAGTTTTTGAGCAACTTTCACAGAAGATCGGCATCCGTCGCTTAAAAGATATACATTAAAATGAGGGGGAGTATTATACACGCTGCACTCTTTTTCCCTTCACTAAGTTTTATCCCACTGGGTTTTCTTAGTAAGGTTTTTAATGAGGTAGCATAACTGATCCGGAAGTATCTGTTAATTCAAATTGGTCCTGAAGTACCAAATCAATATTTGTCCTGCAGTACAATATTAATAGTGTATAATATAAGGTGAAATATCTAAGGGGGAGTGTTATGAAATATAAATATTAGACATTTCACCTTCTCCACCTTCTCCACTTTCTCTTAGAATTAATTTTTGTATTAACTCTCATGTTAATTGTATGGCTTTTCATTTGCATTCTCTAGCCTATAAATAGAGATTTTGTAAGTGGTTCAATTGGACATTGAGATTGAGATATAATATAGAAATAAGATTGAGCCTCTCCCCAATATTGTTTTGTTTTGTTTTATAATAGCCATGATTTTTTCTAGATGTTCGCATATATTGAAAATTATTGATTTGGACAAACACCACACGATTGTAATACATTTCTTCTTTGTCAATCAAGTTTTTTTTTTAATTGAATTATCAATTATATTGGGGTTTAAGACCAATTTTACAAAAATATAAGTGTAGGGGGTAAATTAAAAATAACAAATGTTTTAACCTGCAGATTTTGTAGAAGCTTGGAGAACAAATAGAGGAGCAGCTAGAGCCTGACTCTGATGAAAGCCTCTTAATGTATAAAATAACCTAATTGATGGTTTTAATACATTATGAGCTTTTTAGGTGATATATATAAGTTAGTTTCTTAGCTGGCGATGATATATAATTAATGTATTGATTGGTTAATTTTGAGGTTGTAATTATTGGTTGTTTATTAAGGAAAATTCTCTTCTATTTTTAAGTTCATACAAAATGTCATGGCTCAAGAAATTTTAACCAAATTAGAATATAGTTGTACGATTTCTATATTTATGTTTATGGTAATTTTTCATTGTGAGTCTAATAAATCCAATATTAATGATCATCCAAAATTTTAAAATACCGTCAATTTAATTTAAAATCTTCAACACCCTGTGTCACTGCCAATTTGAAGTATCAAGGGATAATTCAAGATAATTGAAATTCTTTTTATTTACAAAACATAATTGTAAATACTTGTACATATATCACTCAAATCATTAACTGCATCTGATGGTCATGATGAAACTAATAAATATTTGTACATATATCGCTTTTGTGAACCGCTTGATTTAAAAACTCGGAATTTCCATAATGGATTTGACCATTAACCTTTTCGATCTGACTGTGGTTAATTTTCTTTTCTTTTAATTAACTTTACTTCTGGGGATGCACTTAGATATATATATCGAGGGTAGAATATCAAGTTCGCAGTAAATTTTGACCAAAACAAGTGATTCTGGTACAGGACATGCGCTGTTGACTTGTGATACTGGTACCCTAATTAATGTATGATAGTCGTGGATGTCACTACCTTAGTGTAAACACATGTTAGATCTAGATGCAGTTCCTATTTGGAAGCACGTGCCAGTGAGGAAGTCAAAACAATTTTTCAAGGATATGATATTTTATTCTTGAGAGCGATATGTATGATAGAATTTTTCAAGGATATGTCACTACCCTAATTAATGTATGATAGAATTTTTTTACTATTTATTAAGCCACTTTGAAAATCGCTGATTTTACATTTTTTGGACCATTAGATCAGCGATTTTCAAAGTGGTTTAATAAATAGTAAAAAATTCCAAAAAATATAAAATTTGGTCTCCAAGCACATCTTAATATATAGATCGCACCTAACGGTTTGGATTTATTATTTGGACTTTGAAAATGGAGAAAAAAAATTTGAAAGATAGAGTGCATTTGGGTGCACAAAAATTTGGGTACATTTGAACCCTCCTCGTTCTTAAATTGATTTATTAAATTACATATTATACGAATAATTTATTATATTACGAAAAATTTGGGTATTTACAAATGAGTTTGTGGATTCTCTGAGCTCGGTACTGTCAATGACTGGGCCCTTGATAAATGCAAGAAAATGAGAAAGGTTGAGAATCAATTTTCAAGATTGGATGACCACTAGTGGAAAAACATGAATCATGATCGGCCTATCTGGATCGGTTATATGAAACAACCGATACTAATACCTATCTGGATCGGTTTTCTGAACAAAACCGATCCTAAAAACTATTTAGATCGGGTTTTTTAGTCAACCGATCCAAATTTGTGAACTATCAGGATCAGTTGTTCTAAAAAACCGATCCTAATAGTTAAACTATTAGGATCGGTTGTTTAGAACAACTGATCCTGATACAATTTTTTTTTTTCAAAATTGGTTCAGCAAAAAAATAAAAAAAAAATAAAAAAAATAAATAATAATCAGGGTCGGTTTTTAATAAAAAACCGATCCTAATACTATTTACGGCCGTGTGATGTTGCTATATTGTTTTGCTTTGATGAACTAGTAAATGAATCCCGAATTGTATCAAATTTTATAATGGTGAAATTAATAGGATATTCTTTCATTTTAACGGTTCCGATCGACCAAATGCTAATGTTCGTATTCGTTCCTTCACAACCCCACACAACAAGGGTTCAAGTCCTATGTATATTACTAGATGGCACAAGTCATTGATGCATCATGCATGATTGTATAAAAAAATTCAATAGTCAAAATGACTTCAAAATGAAATATCAATGTCAAATAATTAATTATATTATCACATAAATTTTAATAATATAAATTACATTAAGTTTCATCAAAATTACATTAATGAAATATCAATGTCAAATAGTACCTATCTGCTGTTTAATATTATTTAAGTAGAATTTGAAAATTAAATAAAATTTTTATTAAATAATTAACTTATATTTCTAATATGTAATTTTTTATATTTATTTAAACATAACCATATGAAAAGATTTTCCAAATAAAAGAAAAAAACTATCAGGATCGGTTTTATTGCTAAAAACCGATCCAGATACTATCAGGATCGGTTTTTAGCAATAAAACCGATCCTGATACAAATTATTTTTTTCAAAAAAAAAAAAAAAAAAAAAAAAAAAAAAATCAGGGTCGGTTTTTAATAAAAAACCGATCCTAATACTATTAGGGTAGGTTTTTTATTAAAAACCGACCCTGATTTTTTTTTTTTTTTTTTTTTTTTTTTGCAGAAATTTTTTTGAAAAAAAAAAATTGTATCAGGATCGGTTTTATTGCTAAAAACCGATCCTGATAGTATCTGGATCGGTTTTTAGCAATAAAACCGATCCAGATAGTTTTTTTCTTTTATTTGGAACATCTTTTCATATGCTAATGTTTAAATAAATATAAAAAATTACATATTAGAAATATAAGTAAATTATTTAATAGAAATTTTATTTAATTTTCAAATTCTACTTAAATAATATTAATGTAATTTATATTATTAAAATTTATGTGATCATGGTAGAGTTGATTTTTGCCTAACCAACTTTAAAAAAAAAAATAGTATCAAGATCGGTTTTTTATAAAAAACCGATCCTAATACTTTATATGAGAAACATCGATGATCGTGGTCCAATTTATTTCCTTCTCAAGATTAACCCTGCTATAATCACAACTGCGAAGGAAAATCTTTGTAAGATATTTTCTTCTTTCATTTTAAAGATATTATAAACTACGTTTTCAATTCTCAGAACACACTTGTTAATTAAAGATATATTCATTAAAATTATTGAAGCGGGTAGTTCTAGATTCATTAAAAGAGATGAAGAAAAAGATTTATTTAGAAATTTAAAAGAGATTATTAGGATTTTTTTGTAATTTTTGCGATTGAAAAAGAAAATTAAATGCATGCTTGTTTGTATGAACACGGTGAATTGAATATGTTTTCGGGTATTGACCCCCGGCCAAGTCCCCAAGTCTTGGTCTTTGCCGTGTGAACTTAGCGTTTAATAAATTAATTATCCCAGGGCAAACACCAAGACTAGCAAATAGCGATTTAGAGTTGTGGTCCACTAAATAATTGACTGATTAATTTATTCAATTATCAACGTGCAAATATATGCTTTATAAATAGCGTCGAAATGCTGTAATGTGGCATCGATCCATTAATATAAACTAGATAAAATATTAGTAGCCTTCTCGTTTATATATTATGGCGGTGGCAATGATACTAATCCAATTTCTTCTCCTCCTACACTTCAAAACTGCTGAATCTGCGAAGAGCACCATTGCGCTGCCTGGTTGCCCAGAGAGCTGCGGTGGAATTCCCATCCCTTACCCTTTCGGAATTGGCCAAAATTGCTCCCTTTCTAAAGAATTCAATGTCGCTTGCGAACCATCTTCTGATTCTAACACTACTATAATTCCTGTCCTTTCGGATATTTTTCAAAGTTTCCAGATTCTGAATATAAACCTGTCCTTGGGCCAGGCACGTGTAAACTTCCCCGCAGCTGGCCAGTGCTATAACAGAACGGAAAAGAAAGAACACAGTTGGTATTACCCTATAGACAATGGTAACTCATCATATGAGTATATTCCTATAAGAGAAGGGATCCACTTATAATATTTGAAAGTTACAACATTTTACAACAATTTGATTTTGCAATTTTTGAAATTCAAACAGTCGATCCAAACCGTTCAATATAATATCTATATTAAAATGTGCTTGGAGATCAAATTTTATATATTTTTTAATTTGTTTTACTATTTATTAGTATTTTACAAAACTGATATTTTTTAGTGATCCATAATTGTCTAAAAATAGTAATTTTTTGAAATAATTAATAAATAGTAAAAAAATAAAAAAATATGTAAAATTTGATCTTCAAGCACATTTTGATATAGAGATCATATTTAACGACTTAGATTGACTATTTGAACTTTGAAAATCATAAAATCAAATTGTTATAAGATGTTGCAACTTTTAAATGTTGTAAGTGGATCCCTCCTGTTCTTATAATTATCGTAAAAAAAAAGTTGAAGTATTTATAATAATAATAATAAGCTATTGGAATAAAAATTACGGAAGAGAGAGAGCGTTCATCTCAAGATATTTTCTTCTCTCAATTTAATTAAAATCGAAATGGAAATTGTATAGTGTTACAACTTTCAAAGCTTCCATAGTTCTACTCAATACGGATAATAGCAACATTTTTTTTCTTAAAAGCAGCTGTCAAATTAGTTGCCAATTAGTACGGATCAATGACTAAGGATTTTTCTTTGGTCTTCTATTTGACGAGGAATCATTATTCATTTTTTTTTTTATTAAAGAGATCCGAGACTATCATCAGGCTTTTTTAAATTGATGTTTACCTACCATACAATTTTTTTATGCCTATTTGATTTGCATCGTACACGTACCTTAACAGGTTCCTTAAATATAGATTTTTATAATGGACAGCTAGGCTAGTTTCGGCCATTTTTATTAATATCCTTAAAAAAAAAGAAAATTTTAAAAATAATCCTGTCTCTCAGTTTTTTTCATACATGCCCTGACTGCCTGGGCCCAGGGCGGCCCAAAACACCAAGTGAGGCGCCCCCCCCCCCCCCAGTGGCGCCCCATATCCCCATTGAGGCGCCACCCCCTGGAGCGCCTCACTGGTATTTGGTTTTTTTTTTTTTTTTTTTTTTTTTTTGAGAAATAGGATTTTGATTTGAATAATTTTGTTTAAAAAAGTGTTTAGTTTATGTATATGTGTGTATGTCAAAAAATAAAATCCAGATACTATTTTAGAACTGCAGTTATTTCTGTAGGGTTTTCGGATACCACTTTTGGGGTTTCGCGGTAACCAAAACCCGTTTAGGCTTAAGGTGCTGACCGTAGAACAAAAATTTCTACAGCCAACTTAAGCTCAGGATTAAACGGGGTATGTCAGGAAACTTTCCAAGGCGGTCCACCTTCAGTATTCCTTTGGCATCAAAACCCAATTTAATCCTTTTACAGATCTACTCCATTATTGATTTCTAAAACTTTAATCTACTTACAAATTAAATAGATTAATATAACATATTTATACCTTGTTTCCAAATCACAGTTGGAATGCAGACCGAGCGAGTAGAGCCTCACCAGGGAAGGAATCGACTCGAAACGGAGCATCAGACGTCTGATGCCTCTATCGGTTATCCACCAGGACTAACCGGAGAGCGGTTTATTTCTTCTGCCAGAAATACCGTAAACCGCAGAATTCTGCAAAAACACTATTCACGGGGAAAAGACGAAAACCCGTAAACACGAATTTTCGGTTGCTCAGTTTCATCAATATGCAAAACTGACATACCGCGAAATTCGGTAAAACACTATTCATCGATCCCGTAAATATTCTCCACAACAACCCGCAAGATTATACGTCAACTACGTATAACTTTCTTTTCTCAACCGAAACACTATTTGGGAGAGAAACCGGGAAAGAGAGAAAATACCGATTCGTTTCTGCACGAAAAGATACATGTGAATGTGCATATGTATATATGTGAATATATCTTTTTCTCTCTACCCCTCCACCCCTATTTATAGTGTTTAGATTCGGTTGCAAAAGACCAAAATGCCCTCCAAGTTCGACCTATTTACAAGATATGCCATTGACACCTCATCCTTTTATATGTGAAATGACCAAAATACCCCTTCCACACCCTTCCACATCCTTCTCCATGCTTCTACACATGCAAGGTGGCATAGGTGTGAAATGACCATTTTGCCCTTGTGGATAGGATTGATGACATGTCATATGGATAGGATCAATGACGTGTCATGCGGATAAGCTCGAATCTGAAAAGACCCGAATGCCCTCGGCCCGAACACAAATAATATTCGTATAATTATTCTGAACAATTATATATATATTTTTCTTTCGGTTATTTGTTTCGGTATCGATGACATGTCATCTGGATAGAATCGATGACGTGTCATGCGGATAAGGTCGAATCTGAAAAGATCCGAATGCCCTCGGCCCGAACACAAATAATATTCGTATAATTATTCTGAATAATTATATATATTTTTCTTGCGGTTGTTGTTTCGATAATTTATACAATGTGTCCTGCACATTTATAAATTAACCGGTTAACTTTTATACAACGTGTCATACACGTTTATAAATTAACCAATGTTTTTGCTTGTTATTTTTACATAACATTTATAATTTAATTATAACACGTATAATTAATTATAACCATCTTATCATTGATCATAACCAATTTATAATCAATCAAAATAAGATTCTCCGATTAACTCCTATATGGTGTGACCCAATAGGATCTGTGTTATGTTGGTAAACAGAGTTAAAACTGTTTTAACTTCTGTTAGTCATGGGTGGCATCTGGCAACACATCATGACCATCCAATTACACAGATGATGCTGTACTGTACAATATCACGATCCAGTAAACAATTTACTTGTGTCTGTTCTTCTGTCTCATAGCTATCAGATCAGTTTCAAGGTAGATGTGTGTCATCCTTGCTAACTAAATCTTTTCTTGATCTTGAGCAGATTATCAAATATAATTACTCTTGTAATTATACCGCGCGCTGATAATCTTACTCTATCAAGGGGCCCAGTGATGCTATAACTCGTATAGAGATACGAGGGACAAGTAGTACTTTTGGTAGACTATCACTTCCTCAGCTAAGCTATATATATCAAAAAGCTATCGTTATGACTGCTTTTTACGGACAGCGTTAGATAGCAATCACACATATATATTTCTTAGTGGGAACGATAAATACCTCATACTTTAGAACTTTGACACTGAATGAAAAACATAAATGACACGAACACAATTCTATTTAATGTTTTCATTCGGGGTCTGTCAAATACCATGTTCCTAGAACATGTATCTATGTGATTAAAATGACATCTCGTGTCAAATGGTTTGTAAAACTTAACCATCTTTTAATCCACATACTAACCTTATAGCGGTAATCAGTGTTCCTGCTAATTACCTTGGTTAGTGACCTTTTAAGATTAAGAGTATATATCATCTATATTATGGAGTTTCACAATTTCAGTCATGAACTCGAAATGATCCATAAATTCAATAATACTCAAGGCAACAAAATGATATTAATCATCCAATTCATGAACAAAGCTTTATGATAAATTATCGTATTATTGACTTCTAGATTATTACAAACTAACAATCTCCCACTTAAGCTAGGAGTCAATCATCGTAGACCCTACTTATATACAAAACTCTATATTCTCTAAGATCTCGCAGATCCTGAGAAAATCTCACAGCCAATCTTCTATGTGTTCCAAACTCATAGAAACATTAAGCATCTAGTGCTTGGCTTGAGGAAGAGATTTTGTGAGTGGATCAGCTGTGTTGCTGACTGTGTCAATTCTACTTATCTTTACATCACCTTTATATTAATTATATCGTTTATAATTAATTATAAACATCTTATGATGTTTATGATCTTTCGTATTAGGTGATAACGTTGTAGACGAGAAACATATCCTTAGTTCTTCTCAAGAACTTAAGGACATTCTTTACTGCATTCCAGTGCTTTATGCCTGGATTAGCCTGATATCTACTCGTCACACTCAAAGCGTACGAGACATCAGGGCGAGTGCACAACATGGTGTTTATGATAGAGCCAATAGTCGAAGCGTATGGTACTCTACTCATAGTGCTTTGCTCATCAGTTGTCGAAAGACACTGAGTCTTGCTAAGCTGTGCACCATGATTCATTGGCAGGAATTCTCTCTTAGAATCCTGCATGCTGAACCGATTCAGCACTTTGTCAATGTACGTGCTTTGACTTAATCCTATAAGTCTCTTTGATCTACCTCAGTAGATCTTTATGCCTAGTATATAGACATCCTCGCCCAAGTCCTTCATCGAGAAAACTTTTCTTTAATGAAGACTTGGCTAATTGCAATAGAGGAATATCGTTTCCTATTAAGAGTATGTTATCTACATATAAGATTAAGAAAGGCGATGACACTCCCACTAGTTTTTCGGTACACATAAGATTCTTCTTCGCATTTGATGAAGTCAAGCTTTTGACTTCTTTGCCAAATCGAAGATTCCAACTCCGTGATGCATGCTTCAATCCATAAATGGATTCAAGAAGCTTGCATACCTTCCCAGCATTCTCTGGATCTTCAAAACCCGTAGGGTGTGTCATGTACACATCCTCTTCTTAAATTTCCATTTAAGAAGGCGGTTTTGACATCCATTTGCCATATTTCATCATCATGAAATGCAGCAATTGCTAGGAATATCCGAATTGACTTAAACATAGCCACGGGTGAAAAAGTTTCATCAATTCTCAGAATTTATTTGAAACCTTTTTGCTACTAGCCGTGCTTTGTAAATAGTCATATTGTCATCCATGTCTGTTTTCTTTTGAAAACCCACTTGTTAGCTATGGGTTTCACCCCATCAAGTAGTACAACTAGGTTCCAGACCGTGTTGTTATACATGGACTGTATTTCGGATTTCATGGCCTCCAGCCATTTATCAGAGTCAGGCCTATCCATTGCTTCCGCATAGGTCAAATGATCTTCAGTGTCAAAAACTGAGATCTCGTGTAGTCCCATGTACCTCTTGGGTGCATGGACTATCCTTGCTGACCTACGTAACACTTGTTCTTCTGGCTGTCGAACTTCATCCACAACAGTGTGCGGATTTAGTTCTTCTTCAACTTGCGTTGAAGCAGTTGAGCTCGGGATTAGAACCTCTTCCACAGCTACTTGTGGATTTGGTTCTTCCAGATGCTCATCAGCCGAAGTATCAAGTGGTGGGTATATCTGATCTAGTTCAGATGTATTATTGTGTGATGTATCTTGAATTTCTTCAAGTATTACATTACTCCCACTACTTCCTTTTGCGAGAAACTCGTTCTCCAAAAGTATACCATGACGAGCAACAACCAATTTGTTCTCGGACTGGTAATAGAAGTAATATCCTTTTGTTTCCTTAGGATATTCTACGAAAAAGCACTTGTCAGATTTGGGACCAAGTTTGTCAGACGTCGGGCGTTTGACAAATACTTCGCAACCCCATTTTTAAGATAAGACATATTTGGGATTTCCCAAACCATAACTCGTATGGAGTCTTTTCAACTGACTTGGATGGAACCATATTTATCGTTAGTGCAACAGTATCTAGTGCGTGTCCCCAAAATGATTTTGGAAGGGTGGCGTTACTCATCATGGAACGAATCATGTCCAGCATGGTTTGTTTCATTTTCTTGGCAACACCGTAACATTGCGGTGTCCCTAGAGGTGTGAGTTGTGAGACTATCTCACATTCCTTTAAGTACGTTTTGAAAACCATAACTCAAGTATTCGCCTCCACGGTCCTACCGTAATGCCTTAATACTTTTGTTCAGTTGATTTTCTACTTTAGTCTTAAATTCCTTGAACTCGTCAAAGGATTTAGACTTATGTCTTATGTAAGTCAATACTTTCATGAAACGTTTTGAGTCTTTTGTTATTGATGTTAAACACGGGGTTTTCCATTTCTAGCATATAAAGACCATTTAACAAGTAAGATGATCCATAATATGTCTCATTTTTATAAATAGAACATCTATTGTCCTTTTATAACAAACGAGAAACCATTCATCTCTAAACACGAGATTGATATGATATTTCTAGAAATGGTAGGAACAAAATAGACATTTTCTAGTTCCAGAATAAACCCGCTAAGCAAGTACAATTCTATCCTACCGACTGTAACGGCTGCAACTTGTGCTCCGTTTCCAACTCGGAGTTGTACTTCCTTATTGCGTAACTTCATCTTAGTGCGTGCATATTCGTGCAAATATGAGCACATGATCCAGTAGCCAGTACCCAATCATTAACAGAGGTCGCAACATTAATTTCAATAACATAAATACTTGAGACTGAGACTTTTGAGACATTCTCAAAATTCATATCTCCAAGACACTCCGGGCAGTTTCTCTTCCAGTGACATTTGCTATTGCTAAAATAGCAGTCAGAGTTAGCAGAAACATTTATCTTGGGAGACTTCGTTCCTGGAACCAACTTCCCTTTGCCTTTGTACTTAATCGCCGTTTTTCCCTTTTGCTTTCTTGATCTTCCTCCCACCTTCTTGGATCATGAGGACATGAGAGCTATTCTCGATGTCTTTATCAGTGATCCTCAACATCCCTTGGGGCTCCTGCAAGCTCTTATCCAACTCTTGCTTATGGCAGTTCACAATGAACTCCGAATAGCTGGGAGGAAATGAGTTCAGGATAACTTCCGTGGCCAACTTGTGGCTCCACGGACAGTTAAGCTTCTCCAGTTTCTCATCATCGCTTGTCATACGAAGCGTGTGAGTACTGACAGAGCTGCTCTCTACTATTTCAGCAGGGACCGGTGTATTTAGGATATATTCCTTTTTCTCACGCATGTCTACTTTTTCGAGTAAGGAGCGTAAAGAGAAAGACGTTTCTTTAGTCATATTTCTACAACGTTTAAAGTAAAGATTTTAGTTTTGTTCATGTAATGTTTTATTCAATGAATAAAACTCCCACTCCAAATTTGTTCTATTCCCGTTTGCAGTAGGACCAAGATCCATGTTTTCACCAATAACCAAGGCAGTGTATACATATCATGGCTATCAGTTATCTTAGGTAAGCAAACTTGCTAATCACATCTCTTTGTGATTCTTAGTTTCGTTAAAACATCACGTGTATTTAACGAAGACTTTGCCCCGAGCCCAAAACTGTTTTGGAAATCATCGGTAAGTAACCTCACTCTATTTGGTTTGATATGTCGGACATAACCCTCGACCACCAAAGGTAAAAGGCGATGTCTACTGAGTAGTTTAATCATCAACCAATGAACAATGGTTTGAGGAGGATAGAGTGGGAAGGGCATACTACTTAATATTTAATGGGTTGGTGTTTATGCTTAACAGTGCCAGCAATATTTAAAAGGAGGTTTGCCAGAAAGAACGACTAATGTGATTTTATTCGTATCTAAAGAGACCTCTTTCATATGCTTCATTAAGCAGTCGTGGAAAGGAAGTCTAGAAAGAATACCGAATGTGATCCCCATTACTTTCTATCCTTAGCAGTACCATTTCGCCAGAAATAATGACTAATGTGATTCTATTCGTATTTAAAGAGACCTCTTTCATATGCTTCATTAAGCAGTCGTGGAAAGGAAGTCTAGAAAGAATACCGAATATGATCTACATTACTTTCTATTCTTAGCAGTACCTTTTCGATATGCTTTGACTTGGTTAAGCAGTCAGTTCTTGTAACTGACTCTAGCTACCGTCTATCTTGTAGAGGTAGTTTTTATGGTTTCTTATAAAAATGATAGATCTAATCTATACGTTTTTATATGATAGCAGTAAATCTAATTTACCTATATATGTGACCGAGTCACGTATATTTCTTTCAGTTCGTAATGTTGACCTTGGTCAGCGTTACGGACACGTGAAAGTTGCTTGTCAGAAAAATACCGATTGTGATCCACTTCCTATCTTCCTCAAAGACCTCTTTCATATGCTTCAGTAAGCAGTCGTGGAAAGGAAGTCAGACAGAAAGAATAGTGAATACGATCTCATTTACATTTTCCTAAAAGACCTCTTTCATATGCTTCAATAAGCAGTCGTGGAAAGGAAGTCAGAAAGAAACAATGTGAAATGTGATCTCACATTCATATTTTTCTTCAAAGAAAGTTTTCTTTCACGGTTCCTTAGAAAGACGGTAAATCTAATTTTACCCATTTTCATTTTAAAGCAGTAAATCTAATTTACTCTAAGCTGTAAATCTAATTTACTTATATATAGGACCAAGTCGGGTATATAATATATCAGTTACCAATTCTTTATTTTGCAGCTATGCTCAGTTCTTATTTATACCATTTAAAGCACATAAACAATTTATATGTTTTAAAATCAGATATTCTTTTCGGTCCATAAAGCAATTTGGTAACGTGACAAAGTTTCTTTTGGGCCAGCCATTAGGACACGTGAAAGGGGCTCCCAGGAAAGATCGGGGTCACGAGGACCGCTTTAGACTCAATCTTTCCTAGACAGAACCATCTCTTTCTTGTGTGGAAATGACAGCTCTTACTCAGGTACTTTATCACATTCTTCGATGAACTTTACTTATCCGAAGGTTTTCGAAAAGGCGAAAACATAAAGAAAGCATAAAATCCTATTTTATCTTTCTCGGTCAGAAAACCGATCCAAGAAATGTAAAAGTTTACATTTCATAAGAAAGCATAAAGAAAGCTTAAATCTAATTTAACTTTCTTAGTCGGTAGAACCGATCCAAGAAAATCTCATTTCTAATCGGTTTTGGACTTAAGCTGCAAATGTAAGAATTAAACTGATATGCGGTATATGCACCTAATTTGCATAAGTTATAACTTTTAGAAAATCAATCAGCGGGAGAGCCTTGTGCTCTGATACCACTGTAGGGTTTTCGGATACCACTTTTGGGGTTTCGCGGTAACCAAAACCCGTTTAGGCTTAAGGTGCGGAATGACCGTAGAACAAAAATTTCTACAGCCAACTTAAGCTCAGGATTAAACGGGGTATGTCAGGAAACTTTCCAAGGCGGTCCACCTTCAGTATTCCTTTGGCATCAAAACCCAATTTAATCCTTTTACAGATCTACTCCATTATTGATTTCTAAAACTTTAATCTACTTACAAATTAAATAGATTAATATAACATATTTATACCTTGTTTCCAAATCACAGTTGGAATGCAGACTGAGCGAGTAGAGCCTCACCAGGGAAGGAATCGACTCGAAACGGAGCATCAGACGTCTGATGCCTCTATCGGTTATCCACCAGGACTAACCGGAGAGCGATTTATTTCTTCTGCCAGAAATACCGTAAACCGCGGAATTCTGCAAAAACACTATTCACGTGGAAAAGACGAAAACCCGTAAACACGAATTTTCGGTTGCTCAGTTTCATCAATATGCAAAACTGACATACCACGAAATTCGGTAAAACACTATTCATCGATCCCGTAAATATTCTCCACAACAACCCGCAAGATTATACGTCAACTACGTATAACTTTCTTTTCTCAACCGAAACACTATTTGGGAGAGAAACCGGGAAAGAGAGAAAATACCGATTCGTTTCTGCACGAAAAGATACATGTGAATGTGCATATGTATATATGTGAATATATCTTTTTCTCTCTACCCCTCCACCCCTATTTATAGTGTTTAGATTCGGTTGCAAAAGACCAAAATGCCCTCCAAGTTCGACCTATTTACAAGATATGCCATTGACACCTCATCCTTTTATATGTGAAATGACCAAAATACCCCTTCCACACCCTTCCACATCCTTCTCCATGCTTCTACACATGCAAGGTGGCATAGGTGTGAAATGACCATTTTGCCTTGTGGATAGGATTGATGACATGTCATCTGGATAGGATCAATGACGTGTCATGCGGATAAGCTCGAATCTGAAAAGACCCGAATGCTCTCGGCCCGAACACAAATAATATTCGTATAATTATTCTGAACAATTATATATATATTTTTCTTTCGGTTATTTGTTTCGGTATCGATGACATGTCATCTGGATAGAATCGATGACGTGTCATGCGGATAAGGTCGAATCTGAAAAGATCCGAATGCCCTCGGCCCGAACACAAATAATATTCGTATAATTATTCTGAATAATTATATATATTTTTCTTGCGGTTGTTGTTTCGATAATTTATACAATGTGTCATGCACATTTATAAATTAACCGGTTAACTTTTATACAACGTGTCATACACGTTTATAAATTAACCAATGTTTTTGCTTGTTATTTTTACATAACATTTATAATTTAATTATAACACGTATAATTAATTATAACCATCTTATCATTGATCATAACCAATTTATAATCAATCAAAATAAGATTCTCCGATTAACTCCTATATGGTGTGACCCAATAGGATCTGTGTTATGTTGGTAAACAGAGTTAAAACTGTTTTAACTTCTGTTAGTCATGGGTGGCATCTGGCAACACATCATGACCATCCAATTACACAGATGATGCTGTACTGTACAATATCACGATCCAGTAAACAATTTACTTGTGTCTGTTCTTCTGTCTCATAGCTATCAGATCAGTTTCAAGGTAGATGTGTGTCATCCTTGCTAACTAAATCTTTTCTTGATCTTGAGCAGATTATCAAATATAATTACTCTTGTAATTATACCGCGCGCTGATAATCTTACTCTATCAAGGGGCCCAGTGATGCTATAACTCGTATAGAGATACGAGGGACAAGTAGTACTTTTGGTAGACTATCACTTCCTCAGCTAAGCTATATATATCAAAAAGTTACCGTTATGACTGCTTTTTACGGACAGCGTTAGATAGCAATCACACATATATATTTCTTAGTGGGAACGATAAATACCTCATACTTTAGAACTTTGACACTGAATGAAAAACATAAATGACACGAACACAATTCTATTTAATGTTTTCATTCGGGGTCTGTCAAATACCATGTTCCTAGAACATGTATCTATGTGATTAAAATGACATCTCGTGTCAAATGGTTTGTAAAACTTAACCATCTTTTAATCCACATACTAACCTTATAGCGGTAATCAGTGTTCCTGCTAATTACCTTGGTTAGTGACCTTTTAAGATTAAGAGTATATATCATCTATATTATGGAGTTTCACAATTTCAGTCATGAACTCGAAATGATCCATAAATTCAATAATACTCAAGGCAACAAAATGATATTAATCATCCAATTCATGAACAAAGCTTTATGATAAATTATCGTATTATTGACTTCTAGATTATTACAAACTAACAATTTCTATCATATTCAAAAATAATGCAGCCCATGTTCAACCTAAATAGCAGGAATTTAAAATTCATAAAATCCAGATACATTACTAAATAATACAGTACCGCCGAGTCCATATAATAAGGTAACATAAAATTCATACAGCAACAACCAGTTCAAATAGCAATTATACAAACCGTTACATTTAAAACATAAAATACTACAACAACATACAGTTTGGGTCTAAGCCTTACGAGATGAGGAGCTTGCTCCCTTTTTTTCCTCAGCCCGACGGACACACGCAGGACACTCCCACGTAGTGAGACGAGCGTCATTCAGCAGATCTGCATGCGGGTCCATGCAATTGGGATGAACAGCTTTGCCACATTTATAACAGAAGAACATATCCACCATATCTCCCTTCAGCTCACATAAGCAGCACTGTCCCCAGCCAGGTGGAGGGACCCTGTCCACCCAGCCTTCCATCAGCATTTTTCTAATTGATGGATCAAGAGTGCTAAGAAATTCTTCATTATTTTTGGGTGAGAACAATTTTTCCAAATTCCTCATCGCGTAGGCTTCAGCCGTCCAAAAATTATTAATGAGTGCTCTTTTTGCTTCGCGTTCGGTTTCAGTTCTTCCTCTATTTTTTCCAACTTTGGGTGCCATTATAACTAGGGTTTCAAGTGACAGCAATTGATTAGGAAGGCTAATTATGTGCGTAATTAAATACTAACTGTACAGTAATCAACGACTAATTAGAAAATAATTAGAAAATAATTAAAAAAAATATTTTAAAAATAATTAAAAGAAATATTTAAAAAATAATTACAAAAAATATTTAAAAAATAATTAAAAAAATAATTAATTTACCTGTAGCTGTAGTCGCCCAGAAAATCGCCCGAAATCTCCTTCAGCGCTTTCTCTCTTCTCTCTGCCTTTGAGGTGGGAGGTAGACTGATGTTAGAGTGAGAAGAGAGAGAGAAAAAAACGAATAAATAGGCATTCCTAGTGGAGCGCTCGTGGCCCAGGCGGTCAGGACCCTAGCAAACCGCCCCTGTCACAGGCGGTCTGCTGGGAGTGTGGGTCGTAAATAATAAAGAAATTGTAATTACTTGAATATAATTTATTAGTTTGAATGTAATTACTTGAAGTGTACTGTTAAGCTTTTAATTATTTAGTTGAACTTTAATTGTATTGTTGAACTTTAATTGTATTGTTATAATAAAGAAATGTAAAGTGCAAACAACATAATACCAACATGAATATCAAGAAATAAAAAAACGTAATGTCAACATAATGCGTGCCAATGTAATATATCAAAATACTACAGTCAGAAATATATCACAATAAACAAAAACTCTACAATCATCATCTTCGTCTCCTACCGGATAGAGACAACCTAGGAGCCGCTATGCCCTTGCCATGCCTGTGCGGCTGCACGCGCCTCTGCGGACTCACATCTCCTAACGCCTCGTCTCCCAGATCCTCCTCACTGTCTCCCATATCCTCATCCTCATCCCCCGTATGCATGTGCTGCGTACCTGTCCTGGCTACCCATGGATCAAATCCAGCAGCTGACTCTGCATTGGCGGTCTCTGTACGCAAATCCCATGGATCTTGCTCCCAGGTTGGAGGAAACGTGGAAGGAGGCGGTGCGCCAAATAATGCAGAGACAAAGCCATCTGCAGTCTGAGATGAACTCC